>BTHU01000023.1:56631397-57831397 GCA_036184795.1 Tokudaia tokunoshimensis
GAGGGAAATAGCTGCTTGGGCCTAATGCCAGAGCCTGCCTGGGATAAAGAAGGGGTCCTTACAGCAAGCTGGGGCCCATTGAATCTGACAGTTCCTGAGCCATTAGCAAAATTATATTGCACTGATTTGTTCTTGCTTGGCCTGATATTCCAGACCTTCAGCCCTGGCAACCAACTGGAAATCTTATTCCATTCACTGCTGACTGAGCCAGCCGGTGTGTGGGGTTCTCCCTAACAGAGGCCAGCCAGGCTGGGGGAGAGATTAAGGTTGGAGCTGCTTTCTCGGCTGAGGCTCTGTTGGTATTCAGTGATCAAGGTCATTCTCATGCTACAGGCCTTGAGAACTGTCCCCAGGAGCACTTGGAGAAGGTGACCACTCCTCTGAAAGAATGAGTGGAGGACTGGATATTTCAACAAAATAACAAAACAGGCTCACAAAGACACAAGGTGATTGCTGCTAAAATTTGAAAACTGTAAGGGAGAAGAGGAACATGTCAGGTCACAGAGTAAGGCTCCAAAAAGTTGTCAACAGGTTGAAATAAGTGGTTGAACCTGATCAGATGATTGACAGTTACAAATGGAGAGGTCACCACTTGGAAACTGAGAATCAACTGACTTCACAGAATGAAAGACATTTCCTTGAGTGTAGTTTAAAGGAAAGGGATGTGAGATTTTCCTTAATAAGTATCAGCTTAAGATTTTAAAACTGAAAATCAAATGGCAACTTATGCTTCATCAGCATGTGTATGGGGTTCAGATCAAGGGAATCAACTGTCCCTTTGCACTCTGCTCTGGTTAGGCCCTTACTGAAGGGCTGTGTCTAGCACAGTGTATCATATATTAAGGGGACCATATGTATGATGTATCCAGAAGGGAGTGAACAGACAGAGGATGGGAGTGCAAAAGTTGGATCTATGGCTGTTTATGCTGGAGAAAGCAAGACTTGGGGGAGGAGCTCTCTGCCTAGATGTTTCTAAAGAACTGCCAGAGACAGGAAGAGCAGATAGGGCATGAGCGATTTCCCAGAGGCAGAACTGAAATCCAAGAGTAAACCATAAGAAATAGATTTGAACTGAAAATAAAGAACATTCTCAATGAGTGGGCTATGAATGAAACAGGTTATAATTAGATGGAATGAGCTCCTTAGTATAAGAAAAACTCCCTTGATGAGTGTTTAGCTAGGATGTTGCCTAGGAGAATCATATATAGGATAAGGTTTACAGAAGTAATTTAGGAGCTATCATAGATACCTAAATGAGTCTTGCTCTGCTCCTGATAATTTATCTGGGATGGTAATATCTGACAGTTTATTGATGTTTTGATACTATTGTCTCAGAAGATTCTGTGGAGTGATGCACAAATTTGCTATGTCATTTCGGTGCTGACTTAACCTTAGCCATTTCTGATTCTCAACGTGTGCTTTAGAGTCAGATGAAGGCTGAGAATCAGAGACGCAGAACATACTGTGATCAACTCACCTAGAAAAAAAAAGCTGAGATACCTGAGATGGTCTGGGAGATAGTCAGAAAGACTGATAAGATGTATATAACTTCCAGAGGGAGTCAATGGATAAAAGAAATGGGAATAGACCAAAGAAGTCAGTCTGTTTGCACAGTACATTCAGTAGCTTCTTGTTATATTGACAAAGTTCACACCACAGTAAGTTTAGCAGTTATATAACCTCTGGCTTCTAAGCGATTTATAAATACAAAGTGCCTTTGAATTCAGTCTACCAGAGGAACCCAATTGCTCAGTAAACCAGTAATGTTCATGGACTCTAGGCCTTTTTTTTTTTTCAGAAGGAGAGAGCAAAGCATCCTCTCATCTCCTTCCATAAACAAATCTCATGATCTAGGGTAGATAGAAATCTAACTGATATAGTGTCTTTCTCTGTTGTACCACCTCCAATCCTGGTGGAGCATGTGGTCTCCTACCATACAAATAGGAATGCAAGAATGTCACCTTGCTAAGTGGTGAAAGGACCAGACAAAATTATGATAAAGGCAGGCCAACAAATGAATATTCAGTTAACTTACATATTTGCATGTGAGAACACAAAGATGTCTCTCAAGGTAATGGTTTCCTGTAAGCTGGGAACTCTCCCATATATTCTTATGCCAATTCCCAGTCATTCATTCAACAGTTTTGTACTGAGCACACACTATGTGTTCTAGACACCAAGTATGTAGAAGTAAATAAAGCAACCAAGATTTCTACAGCTCTGGAAGAGATACTGTGTTTAGGAAATTATTAAGCAATGAACTATGAAGCAAGTTGAAAAGTAAACAATACTGTGAAAAGGGGTAAAAGTGGAGAAATGGAATTAATGGAGCATAATGATCAGGGTGCCAGGATACATGTCTGTTTTCCAAACACTGGGAAGGCAGGAGCAGAAAGGTTGTCATTTCAAGGCCTGCCTGGGTTGCCTAGCAAGTATGAACCGAACTTGAACTATGTAGTTAGATTGTATCACAAACACTAATGCCTCCAAACAAGAAGTGTCTAGTGAGCTACTAATCTCTTTAAAGATGAAAATTCTTGAGTTTTGAGAAGAGATGTGCCTTCCTTTCCTGGAGTTGAAACTAAGCCTGTGGAATTCTTCTCATTTTGCTCTTCTACCTCTAGAAACACATAGCTAAGGAAGTGGAGAACAAAGGGTGGACTTGCTGGCATATATGGTGGATTTTGTGTTTAATGCATATGGATAGAAAGACTGTTACAGTGGACTATAAGCAACCTGTTGGCAGAAATCTTTTACTTGCAGGACAGAATTTTAACATAAGTCTTCCTGCATCTTCCCAGTCCAAGCAAAAGACATTCAGAACAATGCCTCTTTATTGTTAACTTGATGTGATTCAGAATCGCCGTGGAAATAAACCTCTGGCAGGTCTGTGAATGATCCAGCCCAATTGCAGGTAATTTCATTCAAGGAACTGATTGATGTCTCACATTGAACAACAACAAAAAAAAAATAGAAAGTGAGCTGAGCTGACCACTAGCATTTCTTTCTCTCTCTCTCTCTCTCTCTCTCTCTCTCTCTCTCTCTCTCTCTCTCTCTCTCTCTCTCTCTCTCTGCTTCCTGATAAGGAGGAAGAACTCCCTCATATTCCTGTCACCATCAATACAGTTGTAGTCACCTTGACACCTTCTCCATCATGTTGGACTATATCCTCAAACTGTAAGCCAACATAAACCACTCTTTCCTTAAGTTAATTTTATCAAATATTTTTTCAAAACAACACAAAAAGTAATTAATATAATATGATGGTTTGTATATGCTTGGCTTAGGGAGTAGTACTATTAGAAGGTATGGCTCTGTTGTCATAGGTGTGATACTGTGGGCATGGGCTTTAAGACCCTTATCCTAGCTGTCTAAAAGCCAGTCTTCTCCTACTGGCCTTCAGATGAAGATATAGAACTCTCAGCTCCTCCTGCACCATGTCTACCTGGATGCTGCCATGTTCCTGCCTTGATGATAATGAACTGAACCTCTGAACCTGTAAGCCAGCCCTGATTAAATGTTGTCCTTCATAAGACTTGCCTTGGTCATGGTGTCTGTTCACAGCAATAAAACCCTAGCAAGATATATAGTCAATGTGGTAGAAAAAATGGTATTCATATAATACTGGGTACAGCTATAGTTTCATACATTCTATGGGACATTGCTTCCTTTGGAAGGACATAGATCTTCATTTGTATAGTCAAGGAATTGGATATATAAATTTTCTAAGATTTCTTCTCTTTCTGACATTCTATTGGTCACTGATCTGAATAACAGAATTGGGATAGTTAGAAAATATTGTAAGAGTCTCTATTTTTACTATAATTATTATTCTAATTCTGTCATAGTTCAGCAAAGAGTATGACCAAGACCCATTTTTTTTTGTACAAACCCAAATAGGAGAGAAGCTATGAAGATTGTGCTCAATTAACAGTTAAACTTTGTTTTGGCATGTGGAGGTAGACTCCAAGGAAACTTAGTGATCACTTTGAAAAAGAGAAGTAAGCAGATGCAATCAGAGGGAAAGTACACTAATAACCTCTCCCAAACATCCAACCAATCGTAATATCCACATAAACACAGGCACCTACACACACACACACACACACACACACACACACACACACACACACATACACACACACACACACGAATGCACATTCACATGCACACACATAAGTATACAAGTGCACACACAAAGAGACAGAAACAGAGAGGCAGGGAGAGAAGGGGTGAGTGAGACCTTGGAAGGTACTGTATATCCAACTCCAGCTTACCTCTGACATAACTCTGGGTCCTTACTCTCCAGTTTGAACACAAATATTTCAAGAATTATTTTTTGTAGTGCAGCATGTCTACTTGACTTTTAGTCCAGCTCTATTCCTGAATAACTGACCTTGGGCATGTTTCTCCCTTCTTAGGGCCTCATCTGTGACTTAAAGTATTTGGTTCTTCTTAACCTTTTGTGGCATCTCAGACTTCTGAGACTCTGATGAAATCTTTGAATGCAGACACCACAATTCAGCATATAATTTCAGGGCAGTCATGGACCAGTAAACTAAGGATTTCTGCTTGTTGTGCTAAGGATTCTTCCAAGCTCTGAGTCTACGGTTCTGTGATCTGGGCATAAGGCCAAGGCCCGCCTGCCCCTTCCGGAGGAAGAGGAGTTGGAATCCACCTTCCAAATATATCCCTTGGCCTGTGCTCCCAGCTACTTTTGGCTTTAATCCACGTCTCTGAGACCATGAGGAGTTCTTGCTACCCCAGAAAGCCTGAAACTGAGCAATGAAAACAAAAACAAGGCATTAGAGTTTCCTTTAAAACCCAGTGCCTGTGAAGTTCCTTCCTACGGCCTCGTGCCCAGCCTAAAATTAAAGACAGTGGCAGGTGGGCCTGTGATCCAGGCAATAAATGATTCCAGGAGGACTGGTTTGAATTTCTGCCTGGCAAGGCTAGTCTAGACCGTACTGTCCTCTGGTGGCTGTAAGCATATATAGGAGCTTAGTTATAGACCGTTGGGTTTAATAGAATTATAAGAACAAGGACCAGCTGATTAACACATCCAAGGGAAGTCCCTTAGGGGGAAGGGAGTTTTTGCTGGAGTTACTATGATAAGGAAAGCTCAGAATGTGGGATGTTGGAAGCAAAGAGGATTGACAGCATTATTAGCATTTTCTGAGATTATCCTGAGCAAACTCTAAGGTTTCTTCTTGGAGGCATCATTACTGATTCTAAAAAGGTTCATGTCTCCTCTTTTGCAGTTTCCTATTATTCTTTACCTATAACCTTGGAAAAGAACACCATATATGGGAATTACTAAAACATTAACCATGATGAAGGTGGCATTTTACAGTGACTATCAAGGCCTCTTGGTACATTTACAAAAAAAGGACTCTTTCTTCAGTGCCTAGGACAATCCCATATCTTCTTCTGGGCTCATTCCTACTTATTGAACTGCCTCCTGAGCACCAAATACCTAGGTGACTCAATCTTTCTCACGTTTAATGTAACCTAACTTAGTTGTTTCCCTTCATAACCTATTTGCATCATCTTGCAACCCTTAAGACTCAAATGACAGCAACTTAAATAAAATTAAATTGGGATAATTTTTGTCTTTCACAAACATTCTGAAGACGGTACACTCTGATGTTGCTCGAATCATTGGCTCAGTGATATCAAGGACTGAAATCCATTCTGTCTGCTTGCTTCTCATTAGCATGTCAACAGGTGAGTACAGTGGTGCCAGGCATCAAATGTTCATACCGCGATGTCCAAAGCCTGAAAGACAGAGGAACTGTTGCTTTTCATCCTATTTTTAGGTAAAGTGAAACCTCAGAAGCTCTTCAAAGGACTTGCTCGCATAGTTCATGAGTAAGAATTATGTCATAGTATTTAGCAGTTGGAACTAGATTTTGCAGTACCAGGTTAGAAAAACAAAACAAAACAGATGACCTGAATATGATCCTTATTTTGGTACAGGAATCTAGAGGCAGGCAATGCTGTATGGCATGGTATCTTCAAAAAATGTATTGTGACTGAGAATTATTCCACATTTCTGTTCAGCTATTCTTAAGGAATTGCTCATATTTACATGGATCCTGGTGGCTGTTAGAGTTCTGACATGACATACAGATTCAGGAAGGAATATATAGGAAACCAAAACCACACATACCCTCTATATTTTAAGAAATCTTCCCACAAATCTCATATCACATTTCCACTTAAATTCACAGGTCAAAACTTCGTATTATTGCTAAGTATTAGAATTCTATGTTGTTAGCTAAAGTTTGGCATTCTATTGCCACAAAATAAGAGGAAAATGGATAACAGGGAGTATCAAGCACTCTGAGAAACACGGTACTTCATAAAACTTGCTCCAAGCAAGCAGTCATTTTGGATTCAGGACACACTTAACTGTTTTCAGAGACCTTTACATTTTTATTACAATTTGAAGAGAATACTACTACTTGCACCTAGTAGGTAAAAGCCAGAGATGTAATGAAATTTTCTACAATGTAGAGAACTAGCCTCACAACAAATAATGATCTTACCCCAAACTTCAACAATACTAAAGGGTGAGAAATTTTAAGGCTCACCTATGGCTACGAATTGCACTGTTTACCTATCTAGCTGTGTTAAAATTGGAGGCCTTTTCCTCTCATGCTCATAATTCTGCAGTACTGTTTCATAACACAGAATAAAACGCTCTAACCATTAACATTATACTTGAAAACTTGTGTGGTCTTTTCCTACCAGAGTCATATCAAACCAGTCTTGCTCCCCATTCACTGTACCTCTAACCAAAGAAATACTAGCTAAATAGCACCTCAGCTGATCTGAAGAATTTTGAAGGAGAAAGTAGTATTTATTATTATATGGCATTGAAATTGTGTTGTTTTTTATACAGCTTTCTTCCTTTGATGCTGTTCATACTATTCTGTAGTTCTCATTGTTTTGTTAAAATTCTCTAGTAGGATCTTGATTTTCAGCACTACTCCCTTTCACCCAGTCCACCATACTCCTTCCATAACTGTAATGCAATGAAATAAAACAAAAAAACTAATAAAGTATGATTATACAAGCCTCTTTCTGAAAATTCCTTAGTGGTTCTCTATTAGTCTCAAGATAAAATCAAATGTCTAACTCTGGCATCGCAGGCCTACTTTCTATGCCCTTTTTATCTGTGAAATCATGTCTCCCCAGTTCTTCCTGGTATGCTGTAATCACAAGGCTACAATGCGTTCTGTGATTTTAGGCCGCTGGGCTTTCAGTTTCCCTTCTCCTCTCTTTATTCTATTCCTTTGGAAAGAATCATTTTTAGCTTTCTGAGAATGTACTCAATACATGCTCTTCTCTTGTCTCCATGTCCTCCAAGCTTGACTGCATTATGTCTCTCTTCTTGCTTCTGTAGTAAGCTGTTTATCCCATTTTTCAGCAGTGTGATAAAATTAGTTCCTTAAAGAGGACTATAACTGATGAGACTTGCTTTGTGACTAAGTATATGGTCCATTTTGGAGAAGATTCTCTTTTGTGTTTGAGTAAAATGTTCTGTAGATAGCTGTTAGGTCCATTTGATTCATAACATGTTCGTTCCATTATTTTTTTGTTTACTTTCAGTTTAGATGACCTGTCCATTGGTGAGAGTGGGGTGTTAAAATCTCCCACTATTAATGAGTAGGGTTCAATGTGTGATTTAAAGTTTACTAATGTTTCTTTTGTGAATATGGGTGTCCTTTGCATTTGGGGCATAGATATTCAAAACCGAGACCTCATCTTGGTGGATTTTTCTTTTTACAACTATGAAATGTCCCTTTCTATCTCTTTTGATTAATTTTGGATAGGAGAAGAGAAGGAATGACTGGGATGACAGGGGATACTGAAATTGGAATGTAAAGTAAATAGCTTAATTAATTTTCAAAAACAGAAAAAAGAACAATGAGGATGAGGTGGAGGAGGAGAGGAGGAGAAGAAGGAGGAGAAGAGGAGGAGGAGGAGGAGGACGAGGATGAGAAGGGTATAGAGACAGCTCAGTTGTTAAGAGTGTATACTGCTCTTGAAAAGGACCTGAGTTCAATTTCAAGCGCCCATTTGAGACAGCTCACAACTACCTGTAACTCCAGCTCCATATGATCCAAGTTCCTTTCTTGACTCCATGTATACCTCCACTCACTTGCATGCATGTGTGCACACAGGAACACGCATACACACACACACACACACACACACACACACACACACACACACACACACACACATCACCACCACCACCATCACCACCACCACCATCTCATAGAGAGAAAGAGAAAGATTTTTTTTTTACAAAGAACTCACATACTTCACTCTCTATAAATTTCCTGGTGTAATTTCTTCCAGCCTCTTCTTACTCTCATGCTTTCTTTAAATTTAATACAGAACCTCGAGCAAAGTAGATGCTCATTAATGTGTTGCATTAAAAGTATTTCTAACTTCAAATTCTGAATTACAAATTTGATAGGTGTCATCCATTGAAAGGTCACTGAAGTTACTCTTTTTAAAAGTGTTTTAATCAGGTTTCTCTTTTTAAGAGTGATTTAATACTAGGAGAAAGGGAGCATAACTTGTGTGTTATCTATGCCATCCCTCAAGACATTTTTTTTTTGAGTAATGGTAGAGTAGAAATGTTGTATACCATCATACAAGATGCACAATGCAACTTGAACAGGTGTTGCTAAGCCAGGCTGAATATCAGCACAACTGGCACCACCAGGATGGGCAACACACACACACACACACACACACACACACACACACACACACACACACACTCAAACCCTAAGGATAGTGTGATAATGTGTGACAGTGACACTGTTCCTGAGAGACAGTGATAAATATGCTGTTACCCTCAATATGGAATCAACAAGAGCCCAAAGCAATGATACCACCAAAGTGAGATTTGGTGAGCCAAGTAGAGTTATTGGGGTTTCTTAGAGAAATATTGGAAAGGAATTACTAATTGGAGCAGGAATGACATAACAGCCACAACATCCAGCATGAATGATGGCCCACAAAAGCAGCGTGACTTTCAGGCAGATTGACAGGTTAGAGGATTGTCTTTTCCAGGTAAATAAATTGTTGTGAGCCTCTTCCAGGTTGCTCACCTATTCTGAGACTCTTTCAAGCCGTTCAGCTGATCTCAGAGCATCTTGGCTGGTAGAAAAGGGTCTTTAAACGTGTCCTACTTTTAAAATAAATTTCAAGAAGGAAGATCCTGGTACATCCAGGCCGTTTCAGGGATTTCCTGAGGCTTCTATGTTGGTTACCTCCTTATTCTCAAGGAGCATTCCTTTAGACCTTCCTGAATCATAATGAATTTCCCTTCAGAACCGGATACTTCACCTCCTTTTAGAATAACTTGCTTTCTCAATACATTATTTTATTATTTATTTTATTTCTGTGTATGTACATACCTGTTTGAGTGTGTGTGTGCTACATGAATGCAGCGTTTATGTAAATCAGAAGGGAATATCTAATCCCTTTTGATCTGGACTTACAGGCAGTCGTGTAAGGCACAAAGTGGGTAGTGGAAACTAAAATCATATGTTCTGCAATAGCAGCACATTCTCTTTTTCTTTTTTTTTTTATTTTTTTATTTTATTTTATTTTATTTTTTTAATTTACATTCCAAATCACTTCCCCTTTCCCGTTTCCTCCCTCCCCGAAAGTCCCATAAGCCCCCTTCCCTCCCTCTTTTCTCCATTCAACCCCCTCTCATTACTCTGTCCTGGCGTTCCCCTACATCCAGTCTTTCCAGGACCAGGGGTCTCTCCTTCCATCTTTTTAGAAATCTATTGATATGCTGATTGTGTCTAGGGTATTCTGAGATTCTGGGTCAATATCCCCTTATCAGTGACTGCATACCATGTGTGATCTTTTGTGATTGGGTTACCTCACTAAGGATGATATTTTCAAGTTCTGACCATTTGCCTAGGAATTTCGTGAATTCATTGTTTTTAATTGCAGAGTAGTATTCCATTGTGTAAATATACCACATCTTCTGAATCCATTCCTCCGTTGAGGGACATCTGGGTTCTTTCCAGCTTCTGGCTATTATAAATAAGGCTGCTATGAACATAGTGGAGCATGTGTCCTTATTGCATGCAGGTAAAGTCTCTGGGTATAAGCCCAGGAGTGGTATAGCCGGATCCTCCGGAAGTGTCATGCCCAGTTTTCTGAGGAACCGCCAGACTGCTTTCCAGAGTGGTTGTACCAGCTTGCAATTCCACCAGCAGTGGAGGAGTGTTCCTCTTTCTCCACATCCTCACCAACAACTGCTGTCTCCTGTGTTTTTGATCTTAGCCATCCTGACTGGTGTGAGATGGAATCTCAGGGTTGTTTTGATTTGCATTTCCCTAATGACTAAGGATGATGAACATCTCTTTAGGTGCTTCTCAGCCATTAGATATTCTTCAGGTGAGAACTCTTTGTGTAGCTCTGTACCCCATTTTTTAATAGGGTTACTTGCCTCTCTGGAGTTTAACTTCTTGAGTTCTTTGTATATCTTGGATATTAGCCCTCTGTCGGATGTAAGGTTGGTAAAGATCATTTCCCAGTTAGTTGGTTGCCGCTTTGTCTTTTTGACGGTGTCTTTTGCCTTGCAAAAACTTTGTAATTTAATGAGGTCCCATTTGTCTATTCTTGATCTTAGAGCATAAGCTATTGGAGTTCTGTTCAGGAAATTCTCCCCTGTGCCCATATGTTCAAGGTTCTTCCCTAGTTTCCCTTCTATTAGTTTCAGTGTGTCTGGTTTTATGTGGAGATCTTTGATCCACTTAGAATTGAGCTTAGTGCAAGGAGATAAGGATGGGTCAATTTGCATTCTTCTGCATGTTGACCTCCAGCTGAGCCAGCACCATTTGTTGAAAAGGTTATCTTTTTTCCACTGGATGGTTTTAGCTCCTTTGTCAAAGATCAAGTGACCATAGGAGTGTGGATTCATTTCTGGGTCTTCAATTCTGTTCCATTGATCTACATGTCTGTTACTGTACCAATACCATGCAGTTTTTAACACTATTGCTCTGTAGTACAGCTTGAGGTCCGGGATACTGATTCCCCCAGAGGTTCTTTTACTCTTGAGAATAGTTTTAGCTATTCTGGGCTTTCTGTTATTCCAGATGAATTTTTGAATTGCTCTTTCTAACTCTATGAAGAATTGAGTTGGGATTTTGATGGGGATTGCATTGAATCTGTGTATTACTTTTGGTAAGATGCTCATTTTTACTATATTAATCCTGCCAATCCATGAGCATGGCAGATTTTTCCATCTTCTGAGGTCTTCTTCAATTTCTTTCTTCAGAGACTTGAAGTTCTTGTCATACAGATCTTTCACTTGTTTGGTTAGAGTCACGCCAAGATACTTAATATGGTTTGTGGCTATCGTAAAGGGTATTATTTCTCTTACTTCTTTCTCAGCCTGCTTATCCTTTGAGTATAGGAAGGCTTCTGACTTGCTTGAGTTGATTTTATATCCGGCCACTTTGCTGAAGTCGTTTATCAGCTGTAGGAGTTCTCTGGTGGAGTTCTTTGGGTCGCTTATATATACTATCATATCGTCTGCAAATAGTGATAGTTTGACTTCTTCCTTTCCAATTTGTATCCCTTTGACCTCTTTTTGTTGTCTAATTGCTCTAGCTAGAACTTCAAGTACTATATTGAAAAGATATGGAGAGAGAGGGCAGCCTTGTCTAGTCCCTGATTTTAGTGGGATTGCTTCAAGGTTCTCTCAATTTAGATTGATGCTGGCTACCGGTTTGCTGTAAATTGCTTTTACTATGTTTAGATATGGGCCTTGAATTCCTGATCTTTCCAAGACCTTTAGCATGAAAGGATGCTGAATTTTGTCAAATGCTTTCTCAGCATCTAATGAGATGACCATGTGGTGTTTTTCTTTGAGATTGTTTATGTAGTGGATTACATTGATGGATTTCCTTATATTGAACCATCCCTGCATCCCTGGGATGAAGCCTACTTGATCGTGGTGAATGATCGTTTTGATGTGTTCTTGGATTCGGTTGGCAAGAATTTTATTGAGTATTTTTGCATCGATATTCATAAGAGAGATTGGCCTGAGATTCTCTTTCTTTGTCGGATCTTTGTGTGCTTTTGGAATTAGTGTAATTGTGGCTTCATAGAACGAGTTGGGTAGTGTTCCTTCTGTTTCTATTTTGTGGAACAGTTTGAAGAGTATTGGTGTTAGGTCTTCTTTGAAGGTCTGATAGAATTCTGCACTAAAACCATCTGGACCTGTGCTTTTTTTTGGTTGGAAGACTTCCAATGACAACTTCTATTTCTTCAGGGGTTATAGGACGGTTTAGATGGTCTATTTGATCCTGATTTAATTTTGGTACTTGGTATCTGTCAAGGAAATTGTCCATTTCCTCAAGATTTTCTAGTTGTGTTGAATACAGGTTTTTGTAGTAGGATCCGATGATTTTTTAAATTTCCTCAGTTTCTGTTGTTATCTCTCCCTTTTCGTTTCTGATTTTATTAATTTGGATACTATCTCTGTGCCCTCTGGTTAGTCTGGCTAAGGGCTTATCTATCTTGTTGATTTTCTCAAAGAACCAACTCCTCGTTTTGTTGATTCTTTGTATGGTTTTATTTGTTTCTACTTGATTGATTTCAGCCCTGAGTTTGATGATTTCCTGCCTTCTACTCCTCTTTGGTGTATTTGCTTCTTTATGTTCCAGGGCTTTCAGGTGTGCCATTAAGCTGTTAGTGTATGCTGTCTCCCGTTTCTTTTTGGCGGCACTCAGGGCTATGAATTTTCCTCTTAGCACTGCTTTCATTGTGTCCCATAAGTTAGGGTATGTTGTGCCTTCATTTTCATTAACTTTCAAAAAGTCTTTGATTTCTTTCTTTATTTCCACCTTGACCAAGTTATCATTGAGTAGAGCATTGTTCAGCCTCCATGTGTACGTGGGTTTTCTTTTGTTTTTGTTGCCATTGAAGACCACCCTTATTCCATAGTGATCTGATAGGAGGCATGGGATTATTTCTATCTTCTTGTGTCTGTTGGGGTCTGATTTGTGACCAATTATATGGTCAATTTTGGAGAAGGTACCATGAGGAGCTGAGAAGAAGGTGTATTCTTTAGCTCTAGGATGAAATGTTCTATATATATCAGTTAGTTCCATTTGGTCCAAGGCTTCAATTAGATTCACTGTGTCCCTGTTTAGTTTCTGCTTTCCTGAACGATCCATTTCAGAGAGCGGGGTGTTGAAGTCACCCACTATTATTGTGTGCGGTGCGATGTGTGCTTTGAGTTTTAGTAAAGTTTCTTTTACGAATGAGGGTGCCCTTGCATTTGGAGCATAGATATTCAGAATTGAGAGTTCTTGATGGTGGATTTTTCCCTTGATCAGTATGTAGTGTCCTTCTGTGTCTTTTTTGATGACTTTAGGTTGAAAATCAATTTTATCCGATATTAGGATGGCTACTCCACCTCGTTTCTTGGGGCCATTTGCTTGTAAAATTGTTTTCCAGCCTTTTACTCTGAGGTAGTGTTTGTCTTTGACACTGAGGTGCGTTTCCTGCATGCAGCAAAATGCTGGGTCCTGTTTACGTATCCAGTCTGCTAGTCTATGTCTTTTAATTGGGGAATTGAGACCATTGATATTAAGAGAGATTAAGGCATAGTGATTATTGCCATCTGCCATTCTTGACGCTATCTTTATGTTTGAGTGGTTATCTACTTTTGGGTTTGATTCAAGAAGGTTATTATCTCATTTTTTCCAGGGTGTTGTTTCTCTCCCTGTATTGGAGGTTTCCACCTATTATCCGTTGCAGGGCTGGATTTGTGGAAAGATATTGTGAAAATTTGGTTTTATCATGGAATATCTTGGTCTCTCCATCTATGGTGATTGAGAGTTTTGCTAGGTATAGTAGTCTAGGCTGGCATTTGTGCTGTCTTAGTGCCTGCATGAGATCTGCCCAGGATCTTCTGGCTTTCATAGTCTCTGGTGAGAAGTCTGATGTGATTCGGATAGGTCTTCCTTTGTATGTTACTTGGCCCTTTTCTCTTACTGCATTTAGTATTCTTTCTTTGTTTAGAACATTCGGTGTTTTGATTATTATGTGACGGGAGGTATTTCTGTTCTGGTCCAGTCTGTTTGGAGTTCTGTAGGCTTCTTGTACGTTCATCGGCATCTCTCTCTTTAAGTTAGGGAAGTTTTCCTCCATAATTTTGTTGAAGATGTTTACTGGCCCTTTAAGTTGCAAATCTTCACTCTCATCTATACCTATAATCCTTAGGTTTGGTCTTCTCATTGTGTCCTGGATTTCCTGGATGTTTTGGGTTACGCGTTTTTTGCATTTTGCATTTTCTTTGACTGTTGAGTCGATGCTTTCTATGGAATCTTCAGCACCTGAGATTCTTTCTTCCATCTCTTGTATTCTATTGTTGATGTTTGCATCTATGACTCCTGATTTCTTCCCAAGGTTTTCTATCTCCAAAGTTGTCTCCCTTTGTGATTTCTTAGTTGTTTCTACTTCCTTTTTTAGTTCCTGGATGGATTTGCTGAGATCCTTCACTTGTTTGTTTGTATTTTCCTGTATTTCTTTAAGGTATTTTTGCATTACCTCTTTCAGGATTTCTTCCTGATGACCCACGTTCTCCTGCATTTCTCTGAGCGATTTTTGTGTTTCCTCCTCATGGGATTCCATCTGTTGATCCATCGTCTCCTGCATTTCTTTAAGCAGTTCTCGTGTTTCCTTTGTAAGGGCATCTAACCGTTGATTCATTTCTTTAAGCAATTTTTGTGTTGCCTCCTTATGGGCATCCATCTGTTGACCCATATTTTTCTGCATTTCTTTATGCAAATTTTGTGATTCCTTTGTGAGTGCATCTACCCGTTGATTCATCTCGTTAAGCGATTTTTGTGTTGTCTCCTTGTGCGCCTCCATCTTTTGATCCATGTTCTCCCGCATTTCTCTAAGCGATTTTTGTGTTTCCTTTGTAAGGGCTTCTAACCGTTGATTCATGGTCTCCTGTAACTCTTTATGAGATTTATTTGTGTCCTTCTTGTGATCCTCTAATAGCATCATGGGAAGTGATTTTAAATCCAGATCTTGTCTTTCGGGTGTGGTGGGGTATCCAGGACTTGCTGCTGTTGGAGAGTTGGGTTCGGATGGTCCCACATTACTTTGCTTACTGTTAGTAACATTCCTACGTTTGCCTTTTGCCATCTGGATACCTCTGGTGTTAGTTGGTCCTGCTGCCACTGGCTGTTGGTTGGACCTCCTGTGAGCCTGCAAAGCTATTTCTGCCCACCCTGGATTACCGGGATTTCCCTGGCACCGATTTCTGGGGCCTGCAGCACATTCTCTTAACTCTTGATCCATTTATATAGTCTCAACATCCTGGATCATTTTTTTTTTTCATTTTATTAAAAAGGTTTTTTTTTCCCACAGAATACATTTTGATTATGGTCCACATCCTGACTCCTTCCAGTTCCTCCTCACCTCCAGGGCCATCCATATCTATCCTCTTTCGGTTTTGCATTAGAATCAAACAGGACTCTAAGGTATAATACAAAATAAAATAAAATGTAAAGTGGCAAATAAAAACTAATACATCTGAATACGTCAAAGCAGCACAACAGAAGGAAAACAGCCCAAGAAAAGGCTCAAGAAACAGATATAGATGCAGAGACCCACTCATTCATATGCTCTGGAATCACATAAAATCACTAAACTGGAAGTCATTATATACATATATATATATATATATGTATATATATATATGTATATATACACATATATTTATTTATATATATAAATTTATACACACACACACATACAGGACTTAGGTTAAAAAGAAACACTTAAAATGTAAATAAAATAAAAACAAAAAAGATAAACACACAGAAAAAGAAAAGAAAAGCTAAGATATGAGTTTTATGAGGCAAGAAACTTTTAAAGATGCCATTGAGTTCATTTCTCTTGATCATCTACTGCTTGGCATATAGCCTACACTTGAAAGAATAGATTCCCCAGTGAGACCTCCTTAGAAAAAAACTTTAATTTTTATTTGCAAGTGATCATCAATTGTAGATAGTTTCTGAGTCAGGGATGGAAGCATGCATCCACTTCTCTTTTTAGTTCTAGGACCCCATCTGGTACAGACCCACAGAGGTCCTGTGTATGCTGCTGCAGTCTCTGTGTGTTCATATGTGCATTGATCATGTTGATTTAAAGGGGCTTGTTTTCTTTGTGTCATTCATCCCTCTAGTTCTTACACTCTGTATCTTCTTCTGCAGGGTCCTCTGATCCCTGAGTATTCCAAGGTCTCTCACTCTCTGCATAATGTCTGGCTCTGGTTCTCTGTATTTGTTCCCATCTGCTGCAGGGGGAACTCATATTTGACACTGCTTGAGTAACCAGGAACGTGACCTTAGATACCCAAGGACCTAGGGTAAACCAAATGCTACTGTTCTCACAAACAAAGCAAAACAAAATAAAACAAAGCAAGCAAACAAAAACTTAGAAATAAAATGTTTCCTAATAACATTCTGCTATACTCATAAATTGGTCAACATCCTGAATCTTAATGATCTTCTCTCCAAGATGGAATGCAACAACTTGAATGAAATTACTATACAACTAGTGGTTCAAAACATAATACATAGGACAGAAAGCAACTAGAGGTTGTACCAAAGAAGTCAAGAAAATACAGAAGAAGTTAAGAGCAATGGTAGAAATCAAGGGCAGAAGCTATAGAAGATTTCCTGCATGCCTTTATTATATTAGCCCTCATTTTATAGCAAGCCATGTTAGTTTATATAGACTACAGTACAGGATAGAGTTGACTCAGAGACAAAAAATGCATGTTTCATAGATGGAGTGCCTGCTAAACCTCTAGTTTAAATTTCCTTAGCCTTTACTTTTATCTCCAATGTTATGCATTAAGGAATTTCCAAAACCTATTGATGTATATCTTAGTTCTCTAGCTAGCAGTAAATTCTCTGTGTGATCCTAGGTTGATACTTTCTCATCATCTGTACTATAGGTATTTCATGAGGGCTAAAATATTTTATAAAAGCTTAGCTCGATGATTCTGCATATCTTACTATCACTGTACCCTGAGTTTGAATATGATTGTATGTGTATGTATGGGAACCTGAATATGTCTCTGTCTTTCAGGGCTAAGTTTATTCTTGTGTACAATAGAGTCATGTGGTTTCTAAAGGCCTTTCCTAGTATTTATAAGCCACAATTTCATAATCTATAGTATAATTGATTCCAAACTTTTCTCCCCTGGTTATATATTCTTGGACTCTTTCTTGTATCATTAATGTATCTTTATTTTCATCATATCCACTTAAATATAGCTCAAAGGTTCTTACCCTATTTTAACTCCTACAAAGAAGCATTAAGATTCTCAGGCGCTGCTCCAAAGGTAAGGAGCCATGTTCCCCCTGGTCATATTACTCTCAGCTATAAAGCACTATAAAAATGCCGGCTGCTTGGAACAGTCTTACATTGCTAATAGCTATTTTTTTACAGTTGTTTTGAGAAACTGAATTATTCCCCAACTAAACCCCATTTAAGTTTATGACAAATGTGATTTAAGTGAGAAAAATTATCACCCTCTTAGGCTGGGAAAGGACTTCAAACTCTCTAGGGAAGAAATGCCTTCATTAGCAGAGGGTCTCTTCCAGACCTGTTCAGTCCAGGGGTTCACCCTGGGGATGGCACATTGAGAAATACAAAGGTAACAGGTTTGAGTGATCTCACAGTTTGTATAATCCCTTTTGGGTGTCACAAATATTCAAAGATTATTTTGCTACCATGGGAATCATCCTAGACAGTCCCCTGCCCTCACACTGGGAAGCTTCTCTTTCAACCAGACACACAAGATCTCTTTTGGTTGAAAGGTCTTTGGATACCTCATCCTGCTATTTATGGCTAAATTGATAGAGCTATAAGTGTTCTTAGAAATCAAAGCTCTAGCTGCTTTGTTGCAAAGATAAGGAGATTGAGGTCTAGAGAAGAAAAAGCTTGCCAATGGTGAATCAGTAGCAAATTGAGAAACTTCTTAAAATTTGAAAAAGTAACAACCACATTGAGCTTTGATTTTGCAAATTCTCCATATCACGCCTTTCACCCTTTGTCATCTAATTCTCTAATCCAAGCTCCTCATCCTTTCATAAGGGTTTATTCAGATGAATACCAAGTTATACAGGATAGGAGAGTCTACTGTTTCTTTCCATGTTGTAATTATTCCAGAGATTTCTTGGAAGTTTGAAAATCTGGCAGCATAAACTTATTACCAGTCTCTGGTATTCATTGATGGATTCTTACATATTTTGTCCACCGGGTGCAGGCATCAAATCACTCTTTCCTTGGAAAATAATTGCTATGATTCCTGAAAGCTATACATTCAAACTAGAAACATTACTTAAGATGCCTCATTTGCAAAGAATGTCTTTGTGTCTTACTCTTCTTCTACACAATTCCTATCTTTTCTAATACCCTCACTTACTGGATACTTCTGCTGTTAGTTAGTTCAGTGCATTCTGACATCTATAAGTATTCCTAAATGAAACATAGAATATAATGACCATTTTAGGACCTGATCCAAGGTTATGCATTAAGTGATATGGAAGAACTTAAGTGCTTTCATTGGGACATCTAGAGTATGGAGAATATGATGATTTCTTTGTGTTCTGTATTCAGGTATCATTTATTCATTGCAGAAAACAAGTGTCTACTATGAGTCAGATCCTGTGTAAGATGCTTAGGACAAAAAATGCAGAACATTACTCTCAAGGAGTTCCCAGAATAGTAGCATCAGCAGATATGGTAAAATATATGCTTGTCACTGTTAGATCAGAATTATTTTCAATGTCTTGAATAAACAAAAGGGGATGTTTTAATTTTCTTCTAGCACTCAAGCAATTCTTCACAAAGAAGATAATTTTTGAATGCTTTATGTAAGTAAATGGATATCCTAAATAGAATTGGTTAAGGATGTTATAACTAAAATGGTAGGTCAAAAACAGTTTCTAAGTTATAATAGCTAACATTTTATTGAAAGTTTCTTAAGCCAGGTACTGTATACATTAACATATTAAATCTGAAAAGCAATTGTTATGAAGAAGACAGCATTTTTACTTCATTGGCAAGTTAAGTAACTAAGAACAAGAAGAATCAGATGACATATCCAAAGTAGCTGTTACCTAGAACATAAGAAAGGCAGTAAATATATAAATGTCACCAAATTTCAGAGCTGGAAAATTTCAACATCATATTAGTACTTTCACTTCCATATGCTAACAGGAAATACTCTGATTAGTTTGTGGGTTGAAAAGGATAAGAATGTTAAGGGTTAACATGGAAAGAAGCAGGTTAAAGAGGTCAGAATCAAAGAATTATGTAAAAGAACAAGGAGAAGCTACTGGAATAAGGAAGATATTTCTGTTACATATAACTTTCAGGCACAAATTCAACTCTACAAAAAATAATCAATTTTCTCATTTATATGTAAGCCATGTACTACCTACCAAGTTGGCACCAGAATTCATGAAGCTAATGCATTATCAACAGCAATGGCAGAAATGTCTTTGAGCTCCAGTTTCATGTACCTACTACTGGTGTCCTTGTTATCTAGACCCAGACAATAGACTGACTATGAATGAGACCAACTGGAAATCCTAACCTAGGAGGTAGTATCCTAGGAATCCTCTGCCTTTGGCTTTGATTTGGAAAGTGGCATAAAACCCAAGAGTAGTAGTATTTGCAGTCTAGAAGGAAGCTGATAATGCAGAGATATTGTGTCCTAATTTGTGGTGTAATTGAGGCATTGCTGAACTGATGGGGATACCTGAGTACTCAAGTAGTCTTCTGACTACTTTTTAAATATGACTTCTACAATTTGTCCTATGACCTCCATAGCTCTCTGTCACATGTAAGAACACACACACACAAACACAACAAACAACCAAATGTAAAAACTGCTTATGAATATGTTTAATAGATATTCTTAATAAAATAAAAGGGATATTCCTCCCTCATTTGTTCCATTTTAATATTTAATAAATGTATTTGTAAGGTACTAGTAACTTTCAGCTGTGTTGCAGATACAGAAAAAGGTATATGACGAGCACTACCTTTTAATCTATTATTCTTTCTGTTTTTTTGTTTGTTTGTTTGTTTGTTTGGGGGCTTTTGTTTTTGTTTTGTTTAGTTAGTTGATTTTGTTGACTGCTTTTTGAGATAGTGTCTCTCTTTCTCTTTCTCTCTCTCTCTCCCTATATATATATATATCATACAAATTATATATATATATGCATACATACATACATACATATATGTCTTAGAGTAACTTTGAACTTGTGACCATCCTGCTTTCACCTCAAATGCTAGAATTATATGCATGCATCACCATTCCTAGTTTCCATTATCTATTCTCCCTTTGTTCTTCACAAAAGTTGGAGAATGAAGTGAACCCAACTAGAGGAAGAGCTCTTTGTTTCAGAAGTATAGCCATATAATCTAGTGCTGATCCATGAAATGGAAGTACAAGTAATAGTGTAAGAATTCCAGAAAAGGCAACATTTTTTCAGGGAGGAGACTCCTTTGGTACATTACTTTTGCCTCTATTGTCCCACTTTTATGTCTACATGATGCCAGGAACTGCAACATGTGAGTTGCAGAGATGTAACTCCTCTTACAGGTCTATACAGTGGTAATGAAGGTAGAGCACTGGCACCTGAGAGATTGAATCTCCAATGAGTTCTAGAATCCCTAACCCTAGACTTCCTGTCTTGTAAGAAAAAAAGCAATTTATTCAAACCTGTGAAACTTTTGTTTGCTAGCTTCTATTTGTAGCCAAATGTAACTTCAAATTGGTATAGGTTGCATACCTACTTGAACTGGAGTTTAAAAGGGCAGTGTGATCAAGAGCATAAAAAGAACATTTCCCAGTTAGTTGGTTGCCGCTTTGTCTTTTTGACAGTGTCTTTTGCCTTGCAAAAACTTTGTAATTTAATGAGGTCCCATTTGTCTATTCTTGATCTTAGAGCATAAGCTATTGGAGTTCTGTTCAGGAAATTCTCCCCTGTGCCCATATGTTCAAGGTTCTTCCCTAGTTTCCCTTCTATTAGTTTCAGTGTGTCTGGTTTTATGTGGAGATCTTTGATCCACTTAGAATTGAGCTTAGTGCAAGGAGATAAGGATGGGTCAATTTGCATTCTTCTGCATGTTGACCTCCAGCTGAGCCAGCACCATTTGTTGAAAAGGCTATCTTTTTTCCACTGGATGGTTTTAGCTCCTTTGTCAAAGATCAAGTGACCATAGGAGTGTGGATTCATTTCTGGGTCTTCAATTCTGTTCCATTGATCTACATGTCTGTTACTGTACTAATACCATGCAGTTTTTAACACTATTGCTCTGTAGTACAGCTTGAGGTCCGGGATACTGATTCCCCCAGAGGTTCTTTTACTCTTGAGAATAGTTTTAGCTATTCTGGGCTTTCTGTTATTCCAGATGAATTTTTGAATTGCTCTTTCTAACTCTATGAAGAATTGAGTTGGGATTTTGATGGGGATTGCATTGAATCTGTGTATTACTTTTGGTAAGATGCTCATTTTTACTATATTAATCCTGCCAATCCATGAGCATGGCAGATTTTTCCATCTTCTGAGGTCTTCTTCAATTTCTTTCTTCAGAGACTTGAAGTTCTTGTCATACAGATCTTTCACTTGTTTGGTTAGAGTCAACCAACTAACTGGGAAATGATCTTTACCAACCTTACATCCGACAGAGGGCTAATATCCAAGATATACAAAGAACTCAAGAAGTTAAACTCCAGAGAGGCAAGTAAACCTATTAAAAAATGGGGTACAGAGCTACACAAAGAGTTCTCACCTGAAGAATATCTAATGGCTGAGAAGCACCTAAAGAGATGTTCATCATCCTTAGTCATTAGGGAAATGCAAATCAAAACAACCCTGAGATTCCATCTCACACCAGTCAGGATAGCTAAGATCAAAAACACAGGAGACAGCAGTTGTTGGCGAGGATGTGGAGAAAGAGGAACACTCCTCCACTGCTGGTGGAATTGCAGGCTGGTACAACCACTCTGGAAAGCAGTCTGGCGGTTCCTCAGAAAACTGGGCATGACACTCCCGGAGGATCCGGCTATACCACTCCTGGGCATATACCCAGAGACTTTACCTGCATGCAATAAGGACACATGCTCCACTATATTCATAGCAGCCTTATTTATAATAGCCAGAAGCTGGAAAGAACCCAGATGTCCCTCAACGGAGGAATGGATTCAGAAGATGTGGTATATCTACACAATGGAATACTACTCTGCAATTAAAAACAATGAATTCATGAAATTCCTAGGCAAATGGTCAGAACTTGAAAATATCATCCTTAGTGAGGTAACCCAATCACAAAAGAACACACATGGTATGCAGTCACTGATAAGGGGATATTGACCCAGAATCTCGGAATACCCTAGACACAATCCGCATATCAATAGATTTCTAAAAAGATGGAAGGAGGGACCCCTGGTCCTGGAAAGACTGGATGTAGGGGAACGCCAGGACAGAGAAACGAGAGGGGGTTGAATGGAGAAAAGAGGGAGGGAAGGGGGCTTATGGGACTTTCGGGGAGGGAGGAAACGGGAAAGGGGAAGTGATTTGGAATGTAAATTAAAAAAATAAAAAAAAAGAGCATAAAAAGAAAGTGCTGATCCTAAGGGGGTGAGTTGAGGGTAGCCTCGTCTTCTCTTCAGCAGACCTTTCTCCCTAAGCTTCTCTTTGTCCAAACCTGGGAATTTCTTTGTGCTGATTAAGTCGGGAAAGCTTTTCCTTACAAGGGTGGCAGTGAGAAGCACAGTCTTCAAGGGAAAGTGAAACCCAGAAGATAAAATATGGGCATTTGATACAAGCTGTACCTTCCCTCCCACACCCTACTCTTTTAGAACTCTTCTCTGGCAAAATCTAAAATGTTCCCAGTTCTGATTTTTTCTTTTTAAATATGCAGATGTAGTGATTTAATGGTGATAAGACAGAGTAAAAGAATCATGCTTCTGTATTATTATTATTATTATTATTATTATTAATTCACTTATTTATTTTACTTATTCACTTACATCCCACTCACTGTCCCCTCCTGGTCACCCCCTTCCACAATCTTTCCCCACATTCCCCCATCTTCTACTCTACTGAGCAGGTGGGGCCCCTCTGGGTATTCCTCACATTAGCACATCAAGTCTCTGTGGGGCTAGACCCTTCCTCTCCCACTGAAGTCAGACAAGGCAGCCCAGCTAGGAGAACATATCCCACTGACAGGCAACAGCTTGTACAATAGCCCCCATTCCAATTGTTCGGGACCCACATGAAGACCAAGCTGCATGTCTACTACATATGTGCGGGGAGGTTATGTTGAGCCCATGTATGCTCTTTGGTTGGTGAGTCAGTCTCTGAGAGTCCCAAGGGTCCAGGTTAATTGACTCTGTTAGTCTTCCTGTGGAGTTATTACCTCCTTCAAGGTCCACAATCCTTTCCCCTATTCCTCTATAAGAGTCCCCAAGCTCTATTCACTCTTTGGCTGTGGATGTCTGCATCTGTCTGAGTCACCTACTAGGTGGAACCTATCAGAAGACAGTCATACTAGATTCCTGTCTGAAAGTAAATGGGATGGGTCTCAAGCTGGACTGATTATTGGTTGACCATTCCCTTAGTCTCTGCTCCATCCCCTATCCCTGCATATATCATACACAGGATATATTTTGGGTTGAAAGTTTTGTGGATGGGTTGGTGTCCATATTGCTCCAAAGGGATTCTGCCTGGTTAAAGGAGGTGGCCTTTTCAGGTTCCATATCCCCAATGCTATGAGGCACAGCTAAGGTCACCTCCATTGAAGAATCAAATTTCTTTTACAGACTTAGAACAGCAAGACGTTTAGCTACGGATTTCCCTTACAGATTTGAAACAATGCATGAAATAAACACACTCATGTATAACAAATGGATAGTAACATACAAAGCTTACTGAAACAAATACATTAAAATTGGTGTTTTTCATATTGTAACTTGATAATTCTTGGCTTATTAAAAGTTAATTGACTTGAAGACCACACTAACGTTTCTCTTTCAGACACTACACTGATTTATTCAATTTCTCATCATTTTAAAATAATAATCTAATAAGAAAATAATGGTACGCCACATATTATTTTCTCAAATTAGTATTTTATTTAAATTTTTCACACAATAAATTTTTATCATAACCTCAGCCTGTTGTATTTTGTCCCAGATTCTCCCCATTATTTTACCCATCCAACTTCATGTTCTTCCACAACTCAAAAAAAAAAAGATAAGACAAAAAAACTTTGCCAATAGATTAATATTTGGAGAAGGGGGTCTATGAGACCCCTTTGGACAAATAGTTACCAAGATACAACCCCTTCCTGCCACTGGAGATTTTACTTGGTGGTATAAGATGTCTAGTTGGGGCATCCCTCCCACTAATTTGGAGACTCATTTATATTTTTATCTAATTTAGGAAATTACAGCAGTAGTATATTTCCATATGATTTTTCAAATTGACTCTAGTGTTAGTTGTCCCTCTCAACTTTCTTTTATTAAGCCGCCCTCCCGTGCTCCTTCCCATTTAATCCTATTCTAATTTCTACTTTATCTTTTTATAACACTATTTTCCCTTCCATGGACGATCCCCATCCTCACTCTTGGGTATCTTTTAAGTTATCTAGCATCTGTCATTATTCTAATTGAAATTTAAAGCCTAAAAACTAATATCGACATATAGAAGAAAGCATGCATTATTTTTCTTTTGGGGTCTGATTTCTCCCAGGTGAGATGATCATTTCTAGTACCATCCATTTACCTGCAAATTTCATAATTTTATTTTTCTTAACAGCTGAGTAAAAGTCCGTGGTGTAAATGTGCCACATTTTCATTACCCACCTATCAGCTGATGAACAGCAAGATGGTTCCTACTCTCAGACTATTAGGAGCAAAGCAGCAAAGAACATGGATAAGGCATTATCTTTCTTGAAAGATGTAGAATCCTCGGGGTATATGCCCAAGAATGGATAGCTGGATCTTGTGGTAGATCAATTTTCATTTTTTTTTGAGGAACCTCAAACTTATTTCCATTGTGGTCTTACCAGTTTGCATACCCCAGCAGCAACAGATAAGTGTTCCTCTTTCCCCATGTCCTTGCTAGTGTGCAATATCACTGGTTTTGTTGATTTTGGCTATTCTGATTGGGGTAAGATGGGGCAAGACAGTTTTAAGTAGCATTTCCATGATAACTAAGGAAGTTTGTATTTCTCAGCCTTTTGTGTTTCATTTTCTTTGAAAATTCTGTTTTGTTTTGTATATCCCATTTTTAAGGGTAATTAGTTTTCTCAATGTTCAGGTTAACTACTAACCCTATTGGATGCTATCCTTCTATCAGATGTATAATTGGGAAGGATTTCCCCCCTTTTTGTAGGCTGCTGATTTGACTGAATGATAATGTTCTTTCCTGACAAGAAGCTCTTTTTTTTTTCATAAGGTTCCATGTATTAATTTTTGGTCTTACTGACTATGCTATCAGTGTCCTGTTCAGAAAGTCCTTTACTGGAGTAAAGACTTCAAGCTTATGGTCTACTTTCTCTTCTCTCAATATTCAGTGTATCTGGCCTTATCTTGAGGTCCTCACTCCATTCTGAGTTGAGTTTTGAACAGAGTGATCAATATGAATCTATTTTCATTCTTGTATGTGCAGCTATCTAGTCTGAACCACAATATTTGGGGAAACTGCTGTCTTTTCTCCAGTGTGTATCTTTGAATTCTTTTTCAAAAATCAGGTGTCTGTAGGTGTGTAAAATTATGTCTGGGTCTTCAAAACTCTTCCAAATGTCTGTGTGTCTTGTTTTATGCAAATGCCACATTGATATATCTCTGCAATTCAATTTGAAAACTGGGGAGATGATGCCACAAGAAGCTCATTTATTGTTCACGATTATTTTAGCTGTCCTGAGTGCTTTGTGTTTCAATATAAAGTTAAAGACTGTTTTTCATTTTTTTGGTAAAGAATTGTGTTGAAATTTTGATAGATATCGCATGAATGCATAGATTTCTTTTGGAAGGATGCCCGTTTTCTTTAATCCTACTGATCTATTTTTAGAGTTATTGCAAGATATATTTTTGAGGCTATTGTGAAAGACTGTTTTCCTGATTTATTTATCATTATATTTGTGATTTGATATAGGAAGACTATATCAAATTTATTTATCAAATTGATTTTTGCATGTTAACTTTGTATCCCACTATTTTACTGTCTACTGTAGAAAGTAGTCTATTGAACTCAGTATCACTGTAATTTTAGGTGCAGTGCTGTTTCTTATATAGAATTGGATGCCCTTGTGTTTGGCACAAAAATGTTTAGAATTATAATATCCTCTTAATGGATTTTTTTCCATTAATGAGAATGTTGTGTCCTGCTTTATCTCTTTTAATTAGTTTTGGTTTGGAGTCTATTTTTCAGATATTAAAGTAGCTTTATCTGCTTGCTTCCTTGCTCCATTTACTTGGAATACCTTTTCCATGCTTTTTCCCTAAGGTGATGTATTTCTCTGATGGTGAAGTGCATTTCTTGGACACAACAAAAAGATGGATCCTGTTCTCAAATCCAATCTGTTAGTCTGTTTCTTTTCAAATGGTAAATTGAGACCATCAATATTGAAAATTCTTGAATAGCCTTTATTGACTCCAATTATTCTGTTTGTACAGTGTGGTTTTTTCCTCCCTCTTTTTATTATTTACTATCAAACAATCTGGGATTTATTCCTTGTGTACTCTGGGGTGTAGTTAATATTTTTATCAGATTGAAGTTTTGCTTCTAGTGCTTTCTGTGGAGCTAGATTGATAAATAGAAATTGTTTAAGCTTGGTTTTATTGTGGAATTTTTTTCTTTCTCTCTCAAATGGCAGACTATAGACTTCTGGGCTAGAATCAATGGTCTTTCATTGTTTATAGAACATTTGATCTGAACCTTCCGGTATTCAGAGTCTCCACTGAAATTTCAGGAGTCATTCTAATGGGCCTGCCTTTAAATTTTACCTAGAACTTTGCTTTTTCAGCTCTCAATACCCTTTGCTCTGTACATTTGGTGTGTTGGTGATTATAAGTTGTAAGGATTGTTTTTACTGATTCTGTGTATTTGGTGTTCTTTATACATCTTATGTTTTTGTCTTCTTTAGATTGGGTATATTTTCTTCTATGATTTCTAAAGAAAATTTTCTGTGTCTTTGACTATAGTTTCTTCTTCTTCCTCTACCCCTGTTATTCTTATGATTGTTCTTTTCATGGTGTCCTAGATTTCCTGGCTGCTTCATGTATAGAATTTATTTTATGAAAAATTTAATATTTTCCTTGACTATTTCCTAGTCATTTCATCTAATCAGTCTTCAAGACCTGAAGTTCGTTTTTGTTTTCTTTTTTATCTTTGTAGCCTTCAGCAATCTTTTTTTTATTGAATATAATCTTCATTTACATTTCAAATGCTAAAACATTTCCTGATTTCCACCCTCCCCAAAAACCCCCAACCTCTCCTCCCACCCCCTGCCTCCAAGTATATGCCCCTCCTACCAACCCACTCCCCCCCTCTCAATTTCCCTTTGTTTGGGGCATCTATTAAGCCTTCACTGGACCAAGGACCACTCCTCCCACTGATGCCCGACAAGGCCATCCTCTGCCACATTTTTGCCTGGAACCATGTGTAGCCCTTGGTTGATGGTTTAGTCCCTGGGAGTCCTGGGGTGTCTGGGTGGCTGACATCATTGTTCTTCCCATGGGGCTGTAAGTCAGCCCTTTAGCTCCTCCGGACCACCCTCCAGCTCCTCCATTGGGGACCCGACGCCCAGTCCAATGGTTGGCTGCTAGCATCTGCCTCTGTATGTGTAAGGCTCTGGCAGGGCCCTTCCGGAGACAACCATGATGTGCTCCTTTTGGTATGCGCTTCTTGTCATCCATAATAGTGTCAGGGTTTGGTGACTGTTTATAGGATGAATCCCCAGGTAGGGCAGTCTCTGGATGGCCTTTCCTTCAGTCTCTGCTCCATACTTTGTCTCCTTTATTGCTCCTGTGAGTATTTTGTTCCATTTCTCAGAGGAACCAAAGCACCCCCCACTTCAGTCCTCCTACTTGTTGAGCTTCCTGTGAAGACCTGAATTCTTGCATGCATTGTTATCTGTTGGTAAGACTTATTTCTGAACTTTTCATTCCCACCCCAAGTTTGCTTTTTTTGTTTTTTTTTTGTTTGTTTGTTTTTTATAAATTTCCAGTTTTGTTTCATTTTGGGTTTTATTTGGCAATTCTATCTTTGTTAAATTTGACTTTTGTGTCTTAAGTTGTTTTCATTATTTCTTTCAAATTTTTATGATTTCATAGTTTTCAATAAGGAGTTTAATGACTTTAAGGTCTTTGAACATAATTATTGGTGTTTTCAAGTTTTTTTTCTTCTAAATTTCTTTGTTCATAGCTTATTTCAATAGTGTTTCTGGATTCTTTAAGAGACACAGTGTCTTCTTTATCCATGTTTGTGTTTTTGTACTAGGTTCTTAACATCTGATTTTATAAAGTTTGAAGTGATTCCTGGTATAGATATCTGCTTTTCTTTGTTGGGTCAATGCTCTGTTCTTAATTGCTATTAACTATTCTGGGTTCTAGCCAAATGTGGCAACCATGGGTCCCTATTTAATATATATTAATGGAAAATTTCAGCATCATAATGACTTCCAATATCTTCCTGTTGAGTAAAATTTATAATTAGGAATCTACATTAAAATATTGCATCATAATAAGTAAAATTCAAATCTAAGATGATGAAAACAAATTATAAATTTTGATATCCATTTTAAACACCTTTAAACAATAATCTATTATAATATTTATAAGTATATCATATCAATATTGCATTTCTAAAAAGAATAACTTCTAATTCTCATATTAACAAGTTACTAAAATAGATAATAGTATCTATTATCATACAAATTGTCATACTCCAGTTTATTCTCTTATGATTTGCTTTAGGTATGCAACAATAATCAAAATTATGTAAAGAAATCAGCCCAACTTACTACATAAGTGATCACAGTTTATAGTTTCACATTAGCATTTGATACATTTTATGCATTTTATTTTTAATTTTAAAATAAAATGTGTATGTTTTCTACAGGTTCATAAAACATCATAATAACAAGAACAATCATAAAGTATATAATACAGGTGTTACTTTATTCTAATAAACCACATCCATTGTAGAATGTTTCAAATCCAAAAATTGGTATAGAAAATTTCATTCACAAAAATATATCATATGCCTCCTCAAGAGATAATTTCTAAATTAAGTGACAGGTAGGTTTATCAGGGCTTAGAGAGAGGATAAGTGAAGGTACAATGAAGGAATATGAACAAATTAAATTTATGTATGAAAGTAGCATAATGAAATTCATTATTTTGTATGCTAACTAAAATTTAATTAAAATTCAGCTTCTTCAAGGAATATTCTTCCATTAATACACATACAATTATTTTACATTCCATCTTTATTTGTTTATTTAATATGTGTGTCCACGTATGTGGTCATATGTGTTCATACATGAGTTTGTGTATATTCTTGTATGGCAAGCCATGTGTATAGAGGTCAAACAACTTAGGAATAACTTTACATTTTCCAAGGATGTAGGCTTCCAGGTTCATAAGGATTGTCAGCAAGCACCTTTAGTCACTGAGATAGCTTGATTGTCAACAATCCATCTTTTAAAGTCAAATTCAGCATTACTATTAAAATAGCCAAAAGTCATAGTTATACATATTACTGTTTATAAAAGCTATTAAGCATGAAGATACTGCAACAATCTACAGTTTTATATTTTGTTTTACTAATAGTATCTATTATCAAACCAATGAAGTAAATGATAATGCAGTTACTGATCATTTTAAAGTCTATTATCAAGGAATGTTGATAGTTACTAATAGGACTATTACTGGCTCCACTGGTAATAATGAATGTGACCAAAGTGAAGATAGGGAGACTGAATTGGAGTAATGGAGCTAGTTAAAGAATAGAGACCAAACCATTTTTTATAGAATCTCATATTGCAGTAAGGTATTAGATTTTAGAAATTTTAAGTTGGTTTTACAATTGTGTTTTTGATAGAACTAGAAATTTATTATAATTCATTATAAGGAAAATATTAAATGCTATGAAGATTTATAAAAAATGATATTTCACCACTCCTGGGCATATGCTCAGAGGATTCCCCAGCATATAATAAGGACACATGCTCTACTATGTTCATAGCAGCCCTATTTATATTGGCCAGAAGCTGGAAAAAACCCAGATGTCTCTCAACGTAGGAATGGATATAGAAAATGTGGTATATTTACATAATGGAATACTACTCAGCTATTAAAAACAATGAATTCATGAAATTCTTAGGCAAATGGCTGGACCTGGAAAATATCATCCTAAGTGAGGTAACCCAATCACAAAAGAACACACATAGTATACACTCACTGATAAGTAGATATTAGCCCAGAAGCTTGGAATACCCAAGACATAATTCACAGATCAAATGATGCCCAAGAAGAAGGAAGAACAAAGTATGGATACTCTGGTCCTTCTTAGAAGGGAGAACAAAATACCCATAGAAGGAATTACAGAGACAAAGGGTGGAGCAGAGACTGAGGGAATGACCATCCAGAGACTACCCCATCTAGTGATCCACCCCATATAGTTACAAAACCCAGACACTATTAGCGATACCCACAAGTACTTGCTGATCAGAGCCAGATATAGCTGTCACCTGGGAAGCCCTAATAGTGCATGACAAATGCAGAGGGGGACACTCTCAGCCAGCCATTGAACTGAGCACAGGGTCCCCAATGGGGGAGCTAGAGAAAGGACCCAAGGAGCTGAAGGAGTTTGCAGCACCATAGGAGGAATAATGATATGAGCTACTCCCAGAGCTCCCAGGGACAAAAACATCAACCAGATAGTACACATGATGTTACCCATGGCTCCAGAAGCATAGGCAGCAGAGGGTGGCCTTGTTGGACATCAAAGGGAGGGGAGGCCTCTGGTCCTGGAAAGGCTCGATGCAGCAGTGTAGGGGAAACAGGGAAGCCAGAGGGAGTTGATTGGGCAACAGGAGGAGGGGAGATGGCTTATGGGACTTTCATGGGGGTGGGGGGAACCAGGAAAGGGGAAATCATTTGAATTGTAAATAAAGAATATATCTAATAAAAATATAAGTACAAATAAAATTTTGATAATTGAAAAAAACCCGATATTTCTCAGTATATTTTATTAAAATGAAAGCCTCCACAAAAAAAGAATAGAGACCAACCAACTCTTACTGAAAAATTTGTCTTAATTCCAGAATCACATTTTTGTTCAGCATCATTTTCCAGTCTATATCTCTGATTAGTAATATTCATCCTGGCCATTTGCAGCAGGGAACCAGGTAGCTCCAAAGCCTTCTGGCTTAGCCCACCAGGAGAGAGTGATCTCCCAGCAGCAATTTCACTTCTGAGTGTAGAGGAGAGATCTCCACATTCTCTCTGGAGGGGTACAGCTAGGAACACATTGGGCATGCGTTCAGTGGAGCAGCGGGGACTGGAATCTTCGCTTCCAGCCACCATCTGCAGCAGGGAACCAGGCAGCTCCAAAGCCTTCTGTGCTTAGCCTACCAGAGAGAGTGATCCCAGCAGTGATTTCACTTCTCAGTGAGGAGGTGAGAACTCCACCTTCTCTCTGGAGGGGTATGGTTAGGAACACACAAGGCATATGATCATTGGAGCAGCTGGGACAGGAGTCTTCCCTTTAGGCCGCCATTTGCAGCAGGGAACCAGACAACTCCACAGCCTTCTGTGCACAGACCCTGCCAGAAGAGAGTTGATCTCCTAGGAGTACAGACACAGGTTTATAGGCCCATAGGAGGGGCAAGCTCCAGCCAGAGACAACAAGATCAACTAACGCCAGAGATAACCAGATGGCGAAAGGTAAGCACAAGAAGCCTGCCAACAGAAACCAAGGCTACTTGGCAACATCAGAGCCCAGTTCTCCCACCACAGCAAATCCCGGATACCCCAACACACAGGAAAAGCAAGAGTAGGAGCCTCTTCTCACAATACTGTTAGAGGACATCAAGAAGGACATAAATAACTCCCTTAAAGAAATACTGGAGAAAATAGGTCAAATGGTAAAGGCCCTTAAAGAGGAAACACAAAAATCCCTGAAAGAAATACAGGGGAGCATGGGTGAACAGGTAGAGGCCCTTAAAGAGGAAACACAAAAATCCCTGAAAGAATTACAGGAGAACACAAACAAACAAGTGAAGGAACTGAACAAAAACATCCAGGATCTAAAAATGGAAGTAGAAACAATAAAGAAATCACAAAGTGAGACATCTCTGGAGATAGAAAATCTTGGAAAGAATTCAGAAGTCATAGACTCAAGCATCAACAACAGAATACAAGAGATAGAAGAAAGAATCTCAGGGGCTGAAGATACCATAGAAAACATTGACTCAACAGTTAAAGAAAATGCAAAATGCAAAAAGCTCCTGAGCCAAAACATCGAGAAAATCCAGGACACAATGAGAAGATCAAACCTAAGGATTATAGGTATAGAAGAGAGCGAAGATTTCCAACTTAAAGGGCCAATAAATATCTTCAACAAAATTATAGAAGGAAACTTCCCTAACCTAAAGAAAGAGATGTCCATGAACATACAAGAAGCCTTCAGAATTCCAAACAGACTGGACCAGACCAGAAAGTCCTCCCGGCACATAATAATCAAAACACCAAATGCACTAAACAAAGAAAGAATATTAAAAGCAGTAAGAGAAAAAGGTCAAGTAACCTATAAAGGCAGGCCTATCAGAATTACACCAGACTTCTCACCTGAGATGATGAAAGCCAGAAGGTCCTGGGCAGATCTCATACAGACTCTGAGAGAACACAAATGCCAGCCCAAACTACTATACCCAGCAAAACTCTCAATTACTATAGACGGAGAAACCAAGATATTCTATGATAAAACCAAATTTACACAATATCTTTCCACAAATCCAGCCCTACAAAGGATAATAGATGGAAAACGCCAACATGAGGAGGGAAACTACACCCTAGAAAAAGCAAGAAAGTAATCTTTTTCCAACAAACCCAAAAGAAAGTAACCACACAAACATAAAAAGAACATCAAAAATAACAGGAAGCAACAATCACTATTCCTTAATATCTTATAACATCAAGAGACTCAATTCCCCAACAAAAAACATAGTCTAACAGAGATGTTTTTCATGTGGCTCTTCGATTTTATCAGAAAATGTTTGTGACTCCTCTTTCAATTTAGTAATGTTTTTTGTGTCTACCATTTTTACTGTATTATTTTTCATGATAATCTTTAATTTTAACATTTTTTCTGTGTATTTCTTCAATTTTGTTGGAGGTTTTTTTCATGTATATCTTCGGTTTCGTCGGGGGGGAGGTGTTTGTAGTTCCACTTTCAATCAATTTAGGAATGTTTTTGTGCCTACCATTTTGTCGGTACAATTGTCCATGATAATCTTCAATTTTAACGTTTCTCTGTATTTTTCTTCAATTTTGTCAGAAGTATTTTCCATGTGGATCTTCAGTTTTATTAAACAATGTCTATAATTTTACTTTCAATCAACTTAGTAACATTTTTATACCTTCCATTTTATCTGTATAATTTTCCATGTAATAGTTTTAACATGTTTTTCTATATATTTCTTGAATTTTTTCAGGAATATTTTCCTTATAGATCTTCAATTTTATCAGAAAGTGTTTATAATTCCACTTTTAAAAAACTTAGGAAAATTTTTATGCCTACCATTTTATCTATATAATTTTTCCATGAAATACTAAATCTTAACGCCTTTTTTATATATTTCTTCAATTTTATCAGAGATATTTTCCATGTAAATTTTCAACTTTATCAGAAAATGTTTATAATTTCACTTTCAGTCAACTTAGAAATATTTTTATGCCTACCATTTTATCTGTATAATTTTCCATGATAATCTTCAATTTTAATGTTTTTCATATTTTTTTCAATTTTATCAGAAATATTCTCCATGTAAATCTTCAATTTTATCAGAAAATGTTTATAATTCTACTTTCAATCAATTTAGGAATCTTTAAATTCCTTCCAATTTATCTGTATAAATTTCTTCAATTTTATCAGAGCTATTTTCCATGTAAATCTTTAATTTTATCAGAAAATGTTTTTACTTCTACTTTCAATCATTTAGGAATATTTTTATGCCTACCATCTTATCTGTATAATGAAATAGTCAGTTTTAACGTGTTTTTCTATATATTTCTTGAGCTTTATCAGAAATATTTTCCTTGTAGATTTTCAATTTTATCAGAAAATGTTTACAATTCCACTTTCATTCAACTTAGGAATATTTTTATGCCTACCATTTTATCTGTATAATTTTTCCATGAAATAGTCAATCTTAATGTGTTTTTCTAAATATTTCTTCAATTTTATCAGAGATATTTTCCATGTATATTTACACAATGGAATACTACTCAGCAATTAAAAACAATGAATTCATGAAATTCTTAGGTAAATGGGGAACAGGGGGAGGAAAGAGGGCTTATGGGATTTTCGGGGAGGGGAGGGAACCGGGAAAGAGGAAATCATTTGGAATGTAAATAAAGAATATAGAAAATAAAAATAATAATAATAATAATAAAAAATAATATTCATCCTTCTACCTATATGTAACACTATATGTTTGTTTACTTTTAAAATACTTATTCTTATCTTTTTCAATTATGTATATGTGCCTCTGTGAGGTAACTGCATGTGAAGACTGATGCACATAGAGTCAAGCAGTTTCAGATCTTCCTGGAGCTGGAGTTACAAGATTTATGAGCTTCCTGACTTGGGTATTGGGAACAAAAATCTGATAATCTGCAAGAGCAGTATGTGCTCTTTACTTCTGAGCCATCTTTCCAATCATGAAAATTTATTTTAGCCTTAATGCCAATGAAATATGAATTCCATAGAAATGGAGCTTTGATTGAGTTTTTGTCTTTTCTAGGATAGGCAATAACTGCTCTAACACCTTCAAGATGTAAGAAGAGACACTATTAATAGTTGTACGAAGTGAGAATTATGGTTTCTTTAAAAAACACAGAAATATTATAAAAATGTTTTAATTTTAATCCCATGTGTGGGATATGGGGCTGCTTTAGAGTGTCCACAACAGCTGAGTATGATTTGCCCTGTGCTCTGGCGGGGGTATGATTTTGCCAGCTGCAGATAATTTCTGGGATTGTGTAATGTTTGGAATTCTGGTGACTTTTTAGTGGGCATATAAACGCCAGGATTCAGAGAGGTGGTGGGTTGATGGTTGGTTGTTGGTTGTTGTTTGCTGCTCGTCACAGTTTGTTATATAGTCATGCACAAAGAAGAAACAACAAAAAGGAGAAATTAGATATCCTGATGGTGAAGATCAAACTTACCCAAAGGAACTCAATATCCCTAATCAGCAGGAATTAGTCTAAGAAGAACATCATCCCCTTTGCCCTCTATCCTTTTGTCTCTCTTATCTAGTCTTAGGGGGTTAAAAGCGGCAACCAACTAACTGGGAAATGATCTTTACCAACCTTACATCCGACAGAGGGCTAATATCCAATATATACAAAGAACTCAAGAAGTTAAACTCCAGAGAGGCAAATAACCCTATTAAAAAATGGGGTACAGAGCTACACAAAGAGTTCTCACCTGAAGAATATCTAATGGCTGAGAAGCACCTAAAGAGATGTTCATCATCCTTAGTCATTAGGGAAATGCAAATCAAAACAACCCTGAGATTCCATCTCACACCAGTCAGGATGGCTAAGATCAAAAACACAGGAGACAGCAGTTGTTGGCGAGGATGTGGAGAAAGAGGAACACTCCTCCACTGCTGGTGGAATTGCAAGCTGGTACAACCACTCTGGAAAGCAGTCTGGCGGTTCCTCAGAAAACTGGGCATGACACTCCCGGAGGATCCGGCTATACCACTCCTGGGCATATACCCAGAGGCTTTACCTGCATGCAATAAGGACACATGCTCCACTATGTTCATAGCAGCCTTATTTATAATAGCCAGAAGCTGGAAAGAACCCAGATGTCCCTCAACGGAGGAATGGATTCAGAAGATGTGGTATATCTACACAATGGAATACTACTCTGCAATCAAAAACAATGAATTCACGAAATTCCTAGGCAAATGGTCAGATCTTGAAAATATCATCCTTAGTGAGGTAACCCAATCACAAAAGAACACACATGATATGCAGTCACTGATAAGGGGATATTGACCCAGAATCTCGGAATACCCTAGACACAATCCGCATATCAATAGATTTCTAAAAAGATGGTAGGAGAGACCCCTGGTCCTGGAAAGACTGGATGTAGGGGAACGCCAGGACAGAGTAACGAGAGGGGGTTGAATGGAGAAAAGAGGGAGGGAAGGGGGCTTATGGGACTTTCGGGGAGGGAGGAAACGGGAAAGGGGAAGTGATTTGGAATGTAAATTAAAAAAATAAAATAAAATAAATAAAAAAAAAGTGAGGAGTAAAAGGGGTGGAGAAAGGTAGAAGAAAGAAGAACCCACAAAGTAGCCAAAGACCAGCTACAGTTGTAGGATCCAGTTTTCCTCACAAAGGAAAACCACTGCTACTCTGTTTTGTGTTGTGTTGATATAATAGGACACTCAACCAGATGAGCTCCACATGGGAACCCCCAAACAATCTGGCTGTTCTTTTTTAAAATTGGTTATTTTATTTATTCACATTTAAAATGTTGTCTCCCTTCCCCTTTTCCCCTCTGCAAACACCCGATCCTATCCCCCCTCCCCTTTGCCTTTATGAGGGTGTTCCCCCAACCACTCACCTACTCACACCTCACACCACTCTAGCATCTCCTACTCTGGGGTACCAAGCCTCCACAGGACCAAGAGCCTCCCCTCTCATTGATGCCAGATAAGATAATTCTATGCTACATATGTAGCTGGTCCTTCCATGTATACTCTTTGGTTGGTGGCTCAGTCCTTGGGAGCTCTAACGCAGCTGTTCTTAAGGTTATTCATTCCTCTCCAGAAACTAATGGTAAGTTCCTATTGCTGAAGAAAACACCTAAACAACTCATTAAACATGGAGAAGTTGAGTTGGTGCCTACCTAGAGCATTTACCCATACTGACTAGTGTTCATGGTACTGGAAGGCACTCTGCATGCTATCAAAGGAGGAAGTTAAACACAAACCCAGCTACAAACTGTTCTATCTACAATGGTGACCTGCCTACAAGATATAGTACAATAGTGACATATACACACACAAGCAAACATGCACAGAAACTTGTAGGAGTGACCAACCAATATCTGGTTGAATATAAGGCCCATTCTGTGAGATGGAACTCAATCAAACTCAACACTGTTCTGGTGGCCTAGAAACTGAAACTAGAAGGCCAGGAACCTAGGGAAAGGAAAAGCAAATACTACTGCTCTGCTAAAGGCACGTAGCAACAAAATGACTCATAAGGATGCTATATTCTGCTATATTCATAGGTATGTGTCTTCTTCAGTCATCATTAGAATAAATAGGATCCTACAATAAATGGGATAAATAGAGACACACAGCCAGACAATATACAGATAGTGAATAAACTTTGAACATCAATTCCTTAAATGGGATATCTCTATAAAATCCCTCCCCTTTGGGGTTCAATGATCCTTGTGGAATGGAAGCAGAAAGAGTCTAAGATCCAGAAGGGATGAAGGACACCAGATAAACAAGACATTATAAACACAGTATGACAGATGCACATATGAATTCATAGAGACTGTGACATCATGTACAGGGCTGGTAGACTAAGCCAGATGAGGTCCCAGCACAAAGAGAGGAAATGGACACAGGCCACCACCCCTAATCTAGAAGCTGTCTCCAAATGATGATTGCTTGCAAATGAAAACTTAGTTTACTCCAACAGAGTCTCACTAGGAATTCAAATTGCTTTTTAAGGTCAGGCTCCATGCCCAACTGCAGATGGCCAACACAAAATGAACTCAATGGCACTTTGGGAAGTCATTTGTCTCATAATGTTTTGTCAAGGCTATTTTTGTTTCATCTCACAAGTCATTTGTGACTTTATTATAGGTTCTGGTTTTGAATTTTTAAGGGCTTTCTGTGTGAGTAGACTTGTGTGTGTATGTCTCTGTGTTTCTTGAGCTTTATGTTGGCTCTTTTTTTTCTATTACTTGTTTTGTCCACTTTTGGCATGTTTGTTTTTATTTTATCTAATTCTATTTTATTATTAATTATTTTAGATGCCTGTGGATTTGGGTGGATGGGGAAGTTGGGAGGATCTGGGGGGAGTTCGAGGAGGGGAAATCATAATCTGAATGCATCAAATTAAAATCTATTTTTAAAAATTCTAAAAACAAATAATAAAATACAACAAAACATCATACATTAAGTCATTTTCTACTACTCTGGAGTAGTTTCTGTAACAAACTAATTAGCTTGTTATTGTGAGCTAAGCTGTCATGCTTGGATTTAAATACCAACATATGACAATGGGGGAGATAACACTCTGGTCGATTATCCCTTTCCATATCAATACAAACAGACTAGGCCATTGGGTTTGCCCTAAACCTGTGGGATCAGGGCACTTCTGACAAAGTAAACTGGGAAAACACAAAATAAAGGGAAAGCATGGAGTCCCTCTAAGGAGGCAAGCAGACAGGGTTTTTACCTAGCTGTTGGGTGTAAGGAACCTCAAGGAAAGATGTAGATTACCAACACCTTATTATTTTACCCTGGAATGGATTTTCTGAGTCCTCCTATTATATTTATGCCAAATTTAAGACACAGAGCCCCAATAACTTTGTCAGCCTCTGGTGCCTTACTCTGATCTCCAATCCACTGACAACGTTTGGCCTTAACTCTTCCCACTTTCATGATGGGAATTTCTTTTCAGTTGGCAAATAGTGACTAGAATAGGAGTCAGGTCTGTGTTCAGTTTCTAACGGACACTCACTTGTTGGTAACATGAAGAAATTGTTTAGAGTACACATTGCAAAGATGTACTTTCCTACCTATAAAAGGAGGATAATAATCATTGCCTAGTTCAGATACCCATTGTAAGGATAAAAATCAGTAATTGAAGAAAAGTGTTTTGAAAATAATAAAGCTTAGGCCAGAAAGATGGCTTAGCAGGTAAAGGTGCTTGCTGCCAATCCTGATGACCTAAATTTAAGCCTAGGTTTACAGATGATAAAAGAAGAGAACTAATCCCCACAGATTCTCTTTTGACCACCACGCACATAATGTGGTATGTACACACACACACACACACACACACACACACACACACCCCTACACACACATATGCATGTACACACATACCCAAAGTAAATAAAATATTTAAAAATTCAAGAAAATAATGAAATCTTTAAGTTGTAAAATGTAAAGATGATTTTCTAGGTTTATCTATTATTTATTGAACTCAAAAAATGTTTCAGAGCACACTATTTTGGAGTTTAGGCAAGAAAAAAATCGATATTTTACTAAAATTTCAATTTTGTCATGGGAGTTAAAAGGTAACTACCAGTCAGTGGTAAATAAATGTATAATGGCATTATTGTTAAAAAGGGAATGTAATTGGCAGTTCCTGAAAGTATAAATCAGAAAGAGAAAAAGAAAAGCTACGGTATGGGTTGGAAATGTTATCAGTTTTTATATAGGCATTATGGGATTACCCAACTATTGTATGAGATGAAGGAACATAGTTTCATGCAGTGATTTTGTTCTAAGTACAAGTGTGGGTAGTTTTCAAGAGCTCATGGGGAAGCTTTGAAAATTCTCTAGACTATCAAAGAAGTTTCCATCTAAAATACATCTCCAGGTAAAGTAAATGGATCTTAAGAGCTATGAGAGGTATACTGTAATGTCACATTGGCCTATGTGTTTGATTGCAACTGGATCCATAGAGCAATGTGCTTTCAAAATTTCATGCAGGTGCTTCTTGTTGGCAAATTATAGCCTAAAACAATTTAAAGGAGGAAGTTCTAACAAATGTAGTTCTTAATTTTGGTACTATTTTGTTGACGGAGAAAATCCACAATACTAGAAACTACTTGAGGCTGTGTCATGAAGTCTTTCTCACAGAATCTTCACAAGTGCTTGTCGTATTAGGTAGTCTTATGGAAAATTGATACAGGCTACACTTATCTGAAAGGAGGGAACTTTAATTGAGAAAATGCTTCCATAAGATCTGACTGTAGGGCATTTTCTTAATTAGTGATTGATGGGGAAGCACCTAGCACATTGTGTGTGGTGTCATCCCCAGGCTGGTGGTCCTGGGTTCTATAAGCAGCAGGCTGAGCAAGCCATGGGAAGCAAATCAGTAAGTAGCACCCCTCCACTGCTTCTGCATCAGGTTCCTGCTCTGTTTGAGTCCTTGTCTTGGATTCCATCAGTGAAGGACTATAATATGAAAGTGTAAGCCCAATAAACCCTTTCATCCTCAACTTTTTGGTCATGTTATTTCATCACAGCAATAAGAGCCCTAACTAAGATACTTGTCCAATGTATATTACACAATGACACACATGTAAAAAATCAAGGGCTAAAATTTAGCCTACACTCTGTTAACTAATCTTTCCTTGGGTCCTAGTATGATGGGTTTGTTTGCTTGTTTGTGATTGTTTGTTTTTTGTGGTTTGGGTCTTTTCCTTCCTTCCTTTCTTTCTTTCTTTCTTTCTTTCTTTCTTTCTTTCTTTCTTTCTTTTGTAACTTGCACCAAGTTTCAAAGTGTTCTGGCAATGCCCTGCTCTCTTAAAAGATAATAATCATTAGGTGAGATGTGGCTTGAGCTATGAAAGGACATGTCTGTCTCATAAGTATATTTAAGGCAAACAAAAAAAAATAGGTTCTTTAGTAGCTTTTTCTTGTGTTGGGCTGGCTAGCTGCATGATTATCAGCTGTGCCTCATGAGGGTTACTGATTGGTTGAACAACTGGTATAGTAACTAAATTTCTGATTGGCTGCCTTACAAATTGACAGAGTGAATGCCAAACTGACTTAAGTGACAAGAAGACTTTGGATTTCCCAGTTGAATGATTAGATGACTGATTTCTTATTGGTCTATTAGACAAGCTTTCTGTTTGTCTATTTGATTAACTGTCTGGCAGACTAGTTCCTTACTTACTGGTTTCTATCCTATAAATGATTAATAGGCCACCAAATGAACTGTTTCACTGATGTACAAATTTTTTGATGGTTTGACTGAGTGTTATACTGGCTAAAGGCATACTGGCTGACAACATTTCACCTCTCTTTCTAATTGATGAGTTCTCAGTTTGGCAGGCTGACTGACATGCTATTCAACTGGGTATGGAAATGGCTGATTAGCCAGGTATTAGGTCAAAAATAAATGTTCAGTCATGAGATCATGTGCAGAGACAAGGGGAAAAATAGAATAACACCAATAATTCAAGACAGTTCATCATGCAGATGAAAGGCGAAGGTAAGCTGGTGACAAGCAGAAAGAAAGTGGACTTGACAAAACTTTCTCTGGAGAGCTTGGGATAAACATCTTGAGACAAAATCAATCCATTAATAATGATGCATGAAATTAATGCTAGCTCTAAACTGCTTGAGATACAAAGCTCATTGCTCAGCTTGATCGTTAACAAGGAAAATAGCAGATGACACTTGGATAATAAAAGACACAGTAAAATATCAGGAATGGCCATAAAGAAGTCACTTATTGAGCCAGAATGATAAGAGCTGAGAAGGCACAAATCCCAGGGCCCATGGGTTAAGCCTCAAGCACTTACTCATCAAGGAGACCAATAAGAAGATTCAAGAGCTGTGCTTGTTTTCTAGGACATTATTTACTCCTTGTTCTCTGACTAACCTAAACTGCCAAGTCTTTGAAGTTTCCCTTTGTCCCAAATGTGCTTTGACTTTATACTAAGAAATACCAACTTGTAAATTATATACTCACTGTAAATTTTGCCAGCTCTGATGCCAGCTTACTCCTTCATACCCTACTAAAGGACCAAATGACTGGGATCTTTTGCATGTTAAACAGGAGTGCCAATTAATGAAATGCTAGCTTACTGTTGACTGACAATAGGGTATGATGTTATCTGGTACTGAGGAAACTCCAACTCTCAGGATGTTAAACTAAGAAATAGAAATAGCAAGGAGGTTGTTATCAGTATTACCAGAATCTGAAAAGATGCTAGGTAAAGAAAGTTTGGGGCCCCTGTAGTGGACTATTTGAAACTCAGTTCTATTCACAGAAAATTTAGGAGTAAACAGCTGTAATCATCAAGAGTGCATGAAATTTCTTTAACCCATTCTATATTCTTTTTTAACTGAATATTGCATGATCTTATTTGTCAAGGCACAATTGTTTAAAACAAATCCCCACACTAGAGGAAATGAGGAAATTCCAACTAGCCAGGAATGACACACAATTTGTATATAGAAACTCCTCATTTCTTCATCTTCTAAAAATTTCCTTAGAATACAATTGTTCTACTATCAAAATTGTCCCTTCTTTTCTAATCCTCCTATTTTGTTTGTTTTAAAGACAAAATTTTCCCATATAGCCAACAATGATCGAAAGGGTCCAGCTTTGCTAACTTGTATCTACTAATAATACATCAATATGCACTCTTTTAAAAATTTTTGGTTTCATGCCCTGAGAAGTAATTGTGGTAACTGTTACTATCTCAGTCTTTGAGATGAAATAACAGTGATTCATTAAAAGGAATCTTGGGTCCAGTGCCACACAGTAATCAAGTTGAGACTACACACATTCATCCAGTATTGTAAACCTAGGGTTCTTTGCTTTCTCAGATGCTTAAAGTGTCACTCTTTGTGCTTTACTCCACAGGATGCAGGTGTAATATATTGTGACAGTAAAGTATTTTAATTTCTCTGCTGATTTCTGCTTTGGGGAAGATGGAGGAAAATTTCCCTATTCTTTATATTAATGATAACTAAGCCATTGACTGCTTTGTTGTTGCTGCTGTTGTTTGGTGGTTATCTGGTTTTGATTGGTGGGAATGATAGACAAGCATCCTACCAGAGTGGCCTTTCCAGGTACAATCCTGGTACATTTACATAAGCAAATAAAAAAGGAATTAAAACCAAATAAAAAATGAAATATCAAGAGGGTCATCTGTCAAGGGACATTGAAATCTGAGGAGCAACACGGTGATGATTCCCTCAGGTTTCCCTTATGTTCATTGATTTAAGACACCTAGTTGAAGATGAATTCTTTAGACTAGCAAAACCAATGGGAGCAAACAAAATGTTGCAACAAAACCTTGCTGTATCTAGGAATATAAAAACAAAATCAATTAATCAATCAAACAACAGGAAGGCTATACTATCAAGTCATCAAATTTTAGATTACAAATAATTCTATTAGAATCAGACAATGAAAAAATCAGTTTATTTTGACCAATCTATTTAATATTAGTAAGGGATGGGTAGAAAATATATTGTAATATTAGTGTAGATGGATGGATAGATAAATATATAAACAGACTAGATCAATAGGTAAGCTAGAGAATTTTAATTTTTATATTAAGGAAATGGCTTATGTGTCCATTGGGGCTGGCAAGTCTAAAACTTAAAAACTGGCTTGGTGTCTCAAAATGGGAAATTTTAGCAAGAATTGATATCACACATGGAATCTGAAGGAAGTCTTCAGGCAGAATCTCCACTTCTAAGAAGAGTATTAATCTCTTTTAAGGCATTCAGTTGATTAGATGAGGTTCATCCATATTATGAGACATAATATGCTTCATAAATAATATACTTATTTATATGTTAATCACATCTTTTAAGTGCCTTCACATCCATATCCAGACACATGCTTTCTTTTAAATGCCTTCACATCCATATCCAGACACATGCTTGACCAAACAACTAAATACCATTGACTAGCTAGCTAGGTTGACTTAACAAAGGAGCCATCACAAGTCAGCTTCATGTCAACTGGAACACAAATACATCTAACTACTTTTTATTTAGTATTCTAAAAATGACAATAACTAGATCACAATTTACTTAACATGGTACAAATGACTTACTTACAATCAAAACTGCACAATTTTTTTCTGTAAAACAAACAAATGAACCAAAGTCCTTAAGTGATGTTCACTCTTCATCATATTCTGTAATTTAGATATTATGGAATCAAATTAACCCATATCATACCCTATGAAAAATGAGACAGAATAAAAATTTTGGGAACTCTGTGTATGGCAAGTCTCATTTTTAGCTGTGACTTTAGCCAAATCAGTCTTGGTAAATAGGCCATATTGTTATATCCGTACCTGCTACCACACATATTTGATTCATGAAACTATTGGGAAATGACAGTAATGGCATAACTGGGGAAAAAAGCTTCTTAATATACAAAAAATAAGTCATCCTAGATAATTACTCAAATTCTGCTCAGCTATGGTTATACTTTGGAATTATACACAAAAGACACAAATGTCTTGACTCTTAACTACCTCATCTACATCCCTCTTTCCCAGACCTCCTTGTTATATGTTATATATTTTCTATACCTATGATCATCCAGACCAACCATTGGCTGCATCCCATAAACAGTCATATGCTTGGCTATTTCTCATTCAGTAAAACAATTAATTTACATTGGTATTGCTAAGGTGTGTACCCAAATGAAAACATTTCCCTTCACCACAGTCAAAGTATGGCAGAAACAATATTCATTACTTCTCTTGCTTTCTGTACAGTTATCTTGTACAGATACTTGTTTGAGGAATATACTGCTTCTAAAATCTAAAGAAGTCCATTAGGAATTATGTCACTGTTTTAGTTTTAAGAGAAACACGATAGAGTAACTTATTCTAAGAAGGGGTATCTGATGAATTAGATATGTTCTAATTTTGAAATTTATTCTTCACTATCCGATATATAAATCTCTTGTCATTAAATCTGGAATCTGGATGAGCTGCCACATTTTGTTCATTAGGTTCAAAAGTATAATGTCTTCAATGTAATGGATCAGGGTGATGCATAGTTAGAATAAAATGGATGAAACTTTTGAATCCTAGCTTAGAGAACTTGAGAATAAATAAATTCTCTGTAAAGGGGGGTGGTGATATATTGCTGGCTAGACAGTGGGTAGCAATTTTCATTTGAAAGTAATTACCAGAAGAAGTGAGTAAAAATCATTGGCTAGATAAATAACTGCATTCCAGATAGCAGAGGATGTGTTAATTTATTCAAGCAATAAAACTACATTTCATATAATATCTGTAGTTGGAATCACCACATGACTAAGTTTATGATAATCCAATATAATATTAAGTGATTCATTTATTTTCTGATCAGAACAAATATGAGAGTCATTGACTGGGAATCCTAATCTCCACCAATATTATGAGGCTGTAATGAGGTGCTCCAAAGTAGAGCACTGTAGAAAGGATAAATACAATGTCCAGTGTTTCACATAGCTGGGTAGTACCATGTCTCATAAGATTCATAGTGGAAACTAGGATTCTAGACTTTCTCTGCCACTTGTGAGTAATAACCCCATACTTTTCCAGTAGCAATGGTGTCAGAATTGGACAAGTAAAAATTCAAGATATCCACCTTCACCAAACAAGAAACTGGTTTCCTCAAGGCCCAGTTTCCTGAAGAATTTCATTAATTCAAAACTCTCAGCCCATCCTAACAGTGATTAAGATTCCCATGACTTCTATCAACATAGGCTGAAAACACAATCTATATTTCTTCTATCTCTACCTGACAGTGATAAGGCTGCAACCCCACTTTCTCTGCCAGAATAATAATTTTCAAAATAAATCATGTATTTTTAATTGTATAAGATTTGCTTGTTTTTATTTTATGTGTGTGATTTTTTGGATGTGTGTGATTTTTTGGATGTATATATATATCTGGTGGCCATAGAGGTAAGTACTGGAACTATAGTTGTGAGCTATGACATGAGTACTTGTAATCAAATCAGGGTCCTCTACAAGATCAACAAGTGCTCTTAAACACTGATCCATGTCTCCAGCCTCAACATTAGATAGAGAGGTTAGTATCTATAATATGCAAAAGACTCAAAAAACTAAATATAAAGAAAAAAATCACCCAATTAGAAACTGTGGCATTGAACTGAAAAGAAAGTTATCAATAAATACAATGGCTGAGAAACATTGATTAAAATATTCAACACCCGTAATTATCAGGGAAATTAAAATTAAAATGCTAAGCTCCAAAACACAAATGATGACACATGCTGGCATGAGTGTGGGGAAAGAGGAATGCTTATTAACTTCTGGTAGGAATGGAAATGTAAATCTGCATTGAGGTTCCTTGAAAAGTTAGACAATGATCTGCCACATGATTCAGCTATAGCACTTGTGTATATATTTAAAAGACTCTATATCCTACTATAGAGATGCCTGCTAATTTATATTCATTGTTGCTCTATTCTCAATAGCCAGACAAGAGAAACAGCCTAAATGTCTATCAACTTATGAATGTATGATGAAATTATGATGTATTGACACAACAAAATATTCAGCTGTTAAGAAAAATAAAATTATGAAATCTTAAATAAATGGATAGAGCTGGAAACAATCCTTCTGAGTGATATAACCCAGATCCAGAAAGACAAATTTCAATTTTTTTCAACCTACTACTGTAGAAATTTCCTAAAATATATACATGCACACATATGAAGTTTGCAAATTTCTTAGTCATAAATGGAATATCTATATCGCACCCCTTCTCTGAAGGTTTAGAAATCATGGCAGAAGACAGGGTGAGAAGAAAGTACTAGCTACTGTTGATGGAAATATTTTTCTGAACACAATCACCAAGAAATTTCACATATAAATTCACAGAAGTTGAGACATCATGCATAACTTTACAGGCTCAGGCTAGAAAAAATATGATGGAGGAGAAAGAAAAAAGAATTAAGTTAAAAAAAGAATTGAAGAGATAAGGAAAAATATATTTTATATGTGTAATGGAACAGGATTGTCTTGTAAAGAAGACTGAAATAATTTCATTTGCAGGAAAATGAAGATCACAAAAGGGTGATGAGGAATGTGTTGAGGTGGTCTAGATGAAGCTGAAAATGGGGAGTATAGGTAGATATGAACATTTGAAAATCTCAAAGAATAAACAAAGGTACATTTTAAATCTGTAATGGGAAATAAAGAAGACAAAAACATAAGTAATTGAGTGCTTCCTGACATGTAAAGGAACAACCAAAACAAGATGACCTGAGAGGAAAATAGTCAGGTCAATGTTAAGAAACAAGGGGGATGAGGAGGAAATAGGAGTGTAGAAGAGAGTGTAAACATGATCAAAACTTGACACACACCCTCTTGGAAATGTCACAGTGAAACCCACTAATATTTATTGATAATTACACATTTTTAAGGAGTCTATTATAACATGTCCCATTAAAACAATGAAAGGCAAAAACAACACCATTATTTCAGTGAGTCCTTAAAATATTTAATAAAATTCAAGATCATTTTATGATAAACACATTATACAAGGAATAGGACAATGCCACAACATGATAAAGCATACATATGAAATACCAATAGTTTAACACCAGATTCAGTGATCAAAGACTGAATGTTCTTTCTCTGATATAAGGGCAAATTCAAGTGTTCCCCACTTTTTACCATTTCTTTTTAACATAATAGTAGAAGTCTTAAGGAGAGAAATTAGGCAATGGGGGGTGGTATTACAATTGTAAAGAAAGACTTAAATATCTTCATTTGAAAATTTTGTGCTTTATATAGAAAGAACTAAAATGCCCTTTAAATCTGTTCAAACTAGCAAATAATCTAAGGCACAGAATTTATCTAATCGACTCCCACTAACACAGCATGGTCTTTAGATATCTAGCACACACAGCTGCCCTGGGCAAGAGAACTGTTTGCCTTAACTCCACTCCTTCAGGATTCCCCAATCAGCATAACACTCCTCCCCAACACACTGCTTTGACTCTTTCTCTTTCTGCCTACACAAAACCAATAAGAGGTCCACTCACCTAAGCTTATTCCTTTGAGACTACCCCAAGTTACCCAGCTCACTATTCGGCCTTAGGACTCTCTTTAGTCACTACAACATCATGGTAAAAGACCGTCCTCCTTTGAAATTCATATAAATAATCCAGTCCATCATTCCACCTCACAACTATGTGGGCTAACAACTCATCAAAAGACATTTACCAAAAACTTAACTCCAAATGCCTGGTTCTTATTGTCAAAGTACAAGCAATATGAAAAACAAAGACAATGTATCTTTCCGAAGGTTCACCAGTTTCACAAAATTGGGACCAGGAGAATAACTGAGATTAAATTCAAGGCAGAGAATTCAAAACAGCATGTATAAACATGTTCCAAGAGTTCATGGAATTCAATGAGGATGCAAATAAACATCTCAGCAAAATTAAAGAGGACAGAAATAAACTCCTGATTGAAGTCCAACAAAACACAAACAATTGAATGAAATAATGACAATTTAGTATATAAAACTTTAGCTTGCTGAGTGGTAGTGGCACACTCTTTTAATCCAATGTTTGGGTGGCAGAGGTAGGTGATCTCTGAGTTCGAGGCTAGCCTGGAGTCTTAGTCAGGGTTTCTATTCCTGCACATATATCATGACCAAGAAGCAAGTTGGGGAAGAAAGGGTTTATTCTGCTTACAGTTCCAAATTGCTGGTTATCACCAAAGGAGGTCAGGACTGAAACTCAAGCAGATCAGGAAGCAGAGGTCATGGAGGGATGTTACTTACTGGCTTGCTTCCCCTGGCTTTCTCAGCTTGCTCTCTTATAGAACCCAAGACTACCAGTCCGGAGATGGCACCACCCACAAGGGACCCTCCCCCCTTGATCACTAATTGAGAAAATGCCCCACAGTCAGATCTCATGGAGGCACTTCCCCAACTGAAGCTCCTTTCTCTGTGATAACTCCAGCCTGTGTCAAGTTGACACACAAAACCAGCCAGTACATTCACATAATGCATCCTGATCACACTTACTTCTCAGTCCTCCCAGGTCCATCCCCATTCTTGTGGCCTCCTCTTCCCCATTTTCTTTTACAAAGCATGTACAAGTTGCATTGTCCATATACTTACTGGAAAATGTTCAAACTTCCAGTGGCTATCACCTTAATGAAAAATGAGTCCTTCCCCACCCCTGCCCACCCCCACCAGTAACACGATATTGTAGAGGGCTACACTTCTACATCCTTTTTTTTTTTTTTAGAATTTTAACAACATATTTTCTTTTTTTTTTTTATTTTCTAAGTTTTTTTTATTTACATTCAAAATCATTTCCCCTTTCCGGCTTCCTCCCTCCCCGAAAGTCCCATAATCTCCCTTCCCTCCCTCTTTTACCCATTCAACCCCCTCTCGTTTCTCTGTCTTGGTATTCCACTACATCCAGTCTTTCCAGGACCAGGGGTCTCTCCTTCCATCTTCTTAGAAATCTATTAATATGCAAATTGTGTCTAGGGTATTCCGAGATTCTGTGTTAATATCCCCTTATCAGTGACTGCATACCATGTGTGTTCTTTTGTGATTGGGTTACCTCACTAAGGATGATATTTTCAAGTTCTGACCATTTGCCTAGGAATTTCGTGAATTCATTGTTTTTAATTGCAGAGTAGTATTCCATTGTGTAAATATATCACATCTTCTGAATCCATTCCTCCGTTGAGGGACATCTGGGTTCTTTCCAGCTTCTGGCTATTATAAATAAGGCTGCTATGAACATAGTGGAGCATGTGTCCTTATTGCATGCAGGTAAAGCCTCTGGGTATATGCCCAGGAGTGGTATAGCCGGATCCTCCGGGAGTGTCATGCCCAGTTTTTGGAGGAACCGCCAGACAGCTTTCCAGAGTGGTTGTACCAGTTTGCAATTCCACCAGCAGTGGAGGAGTGTTCCTCTTTCTCCACATCCTCGCCAACAACTGCTGTCTCCTGTGTTTTTGATCTTAGCCATTCTGACTGGTGTGAGATGGAATCTCAGGGTTGTTTTGATTTGCATTTCCCTAATGACTAAGGATGATGAACATCTCTTTAGGGGCTTCTCAGCCATTAGATATTCTTCAGGTGAGAACTATTTGTTTAGCTCTGTACCCCATTTTTTAATAGGGTTACTTTCCTCTCTGGAGTTTAACTTCTTGAGTTCTTTGTGTATATTGGATATTAGCCCTCTGTCGGATGTAGGGTTGGTAAAGATCATTTCCCAGTTAGTTGGTTGCCGCTTTGTCTTTTTGACAGTGTCTTCTGCCTTGCAAAAACTTTGTAATTTAATGAGGTCCCATTTGTCAATTCTTGATTTTAGAGCATAAGCTATTGGAGTTCTATTCAGAAAAATCTCCCCTGTGCCCATATGTTCAAGGTTCTTCCCTAGTTTCCTTTCTATTAGTTTCAGTGTGTCTGGTTTTATGTGGAGGTCCTTGATCCACTTGGAATTGAGCTTAGTGCAAGGAGATAAGAATGGGTCAATTTGCATTCTACTGCATGTTGACCTCCAGTTGAGCCAGCACCATTTGTTGAAAATGCTGTTTTGTTTCCACTGGATGGTTTTAGCTCCTTTGTCAAAGATCAAGAGACCATAGGAGTGTGGATTCATTTCTGGGTCTTCAATTCTATTCCATTGATCTACATGCCTGTCACTGTACCAATACCATGCAGTTTTTAACACTATTGCCCTGTAGTACAGATTGAGGTCTGGGATATTGATTCCCCCAGAAGTTCTTTTACTCTTGAGAATAGTTTTAGCTATCCTGGGTCTTCTGTTATTCCAGATGAATTTTTGAATTGCTCATTCTAACTCTATGAAGAATTGAATTGGGATTTTGATGGGGATTGCATTGAATCTGTATATTGCTTTCGGCAAGATGGTCATTTTTACTATATTAATCCTGTCAATCCATGAGCATGGCAGATTTTTCCATCTTCTGAGGTCTTCTTCAATTTCTTTCTTCAGAGACTTGAAGTTCTTGTCATACAGATCTTTCACTTGTGTGGTTAGAGTCACACCAAGATACTTTATATGGTTTGTGGCTATCGTGAAGGGTATCATTTCTCTTACTTCTTTCTCAGCCTGCTTATCCTTTGAGTATAGGAAGGCTACTGATTGCTTGAGTTGATTTTATATCAGGCCACTTTGCTGAAGTTGTTTATCAGCTGTAGGAGTTCTCTGATGGAGTTCTTTGGGTTGCTTAAGTATACTATCATATCGTCTGCAAATAGTGATAGTTTGACTTCTTAATTTCCAATTTGTATCCTTTTGACCTCCTTTTGTTGTCTAATTGCTCTAGCTAGAACTTCAAGTACTATATTGAAAAGATATGGAGAGAGAGGGCAGCCTTGTCTAGTCCCTGATTTTAGTGGGATTGCTTCAAGTTTCTTTCCATTTAGATTGATGTTGGCTACCAGTTTGCTGTAAATTGCTTTTACTATGTTTAGATATGGGCCTCGAATTCCTGAACTTTCCAAGACCTTTAGCATGAAAGGATGCTGAATTTTGTCAAATGCTTTCTCAGTATCTAATGAAAGGACCATGTGGGTTTTTTTTCTTTGAGATTGTTTATATAGTGGATTACATTGATGGACTTCCTTATATTGAACCATCCCTGCATCCCTGGGATGAAGCCTACTTGATCGTGGTGAATGATCATTTTGATGCGTTTTGGATTCAGTTGGCAAGAATTTTATTGAGTATTTTTGCATCGATATTCATAAGAGAGATTGCCCTGAGATTCTTTCTTTGTCAGATCTTTGTGTGCTTTTGCTATTAGTGTAATTGTGGCTTCATAGAATGAGTTGGGTAGTGTTCCTTCTGTTTCTATTTTGTGGCATAGTTTGAAGAGTATTGGTGTTAGGTCTTCTTTGAAGGACTGATAGAATTCTGCACTAAAACCATCTGGACCTGTGTTTTTTTTTTTTTTTTTTTTTTTTTTGGTTGGAAGACTTCCAATGACGACTTCTATTTCTTCAGGGGTTATAGGATGGTTTAGATGGTCTATTTGATGCTGATTTAATTTTGGTATTTGGTATCTGTCTAGGAAATAGTCCATTTCCTCCAGATTTTCTAGTTGTGTTGAATACAGGCTTTTGTAGTAGGATCTGATGATTTTTTGAATTTCCTCAGTTTCTGTTGTTATCTCTCCCTTTTCGTTTCTGATTTTGTTAATTTGGATATTGTCTCTGTGCCCTCTGTCTAGTCTGGCTAAGGGCTTATCTATCTTGTTGATTTTCTCAAAGAACCAACTTCTCGTTTTGTTGATTCTTTGTATGGTTTTATTTGTTTCTACTTGATTGATTTCAGCCCTGAGTTTGATGATTTCCTGCCTTCTACTCCTCTTTCGTGTATTTGCTTCTTTTCGTTCCAGGGCTTTCAGGTGTGCCATTAAGCTGCTAGTGTATGCTGTCTCACGTTTCTTTTTGGCGGCACTCAGGGCTATGAAATTTTCCTGTTAGCACTGCTTTCATTGTGTCCCATAAATTAGGGTATGTTGTGCCTTCATTTTCATTAAATTTCAAAAAGTCTTTGATTTCTTTCTTTATTTCCTCCTTGACCAAGTTATCACTGAGTAGAGCATTGTTCAGCCTCCATGTGTATGTGGGCTTTCTGTTGTTTTTGTTGCCATTGAAGACCACCCTTATTCCATAGTGATCTGATAGGAGGCATGGGATTAGTTCTATCTTCTTATATCTGTTGAGGTCTGATTTGTGACCAATTATATGGTCGATTTTGGAGAAGGTACCCTGAGGTGCTGAGAAGAAGGTGTATTCTTTTGCTCTAGGATGAAATGTTCTATATATATCAGTTAGTTCCATTTGGTCCAAGGCTTCAATTAGATTCACTGTGTCCCTGTTTAGTTTCTGCTTTCCTGAATGATCCATTTCAGAGAGCGGGGTGTTGAAGTCACCCACTATTATTGTGTGAGGTGTGGTGTGTGCTTTGAGTTTTAGTAAAGTGTCTTTTACGAATGAGGATGCCCTTGCATTTGGAGCATAGATATTCAGAATTGAGAGTTCTTGGTGGATTTTTCCTTGATCAGTATGTAGTGTCCTTCTGTGTCTTTTTTGATGACTTTAGGTTGAAAGTCAATTTTATCTGATATTAGGATGGCTACTCCAGCTCGTTTCCTGGGACCATTTGCTTGTAAAGTTGTTTTCCAGCCTTTTACTCTGAGGTAGTGTTTGTCTTAGACCCTGAGGTGCGTTTCCTGCACGCATCAAAAGGCTGGGTCCTGTTTAAGTATCCAGTCTGCTAATCTATGTCTTCTTATTGGTGAATTCAGACCATTGATATTAAGAGAGATTAAGGAATAGCGATTATTGCCACCTGCTATTCTTGACACTATCTTTATGTTTCAGTGATTATCTACTTTTGGGTTTGATTCAAGAAGGTTACTATCTAATTTTTTCCAGGGTGTTGTTTCTCTCCTTGTATTGGCAGTTTCCACCTATTATCCTTTGCAGGGCTGGGTTTGTGGAAAGATATTGTGAAAATTTGGTTTTATCATGGAATATCTTGGTCTCTCCATCTATGGTGATTGAGAGTTTTGCTGGGTATAGTAGTCTAGGCTGGCATTTGTGCTCTCTTAGTGTCTGCATGAGATCTGCCCAGGATCTTCTGGCTTTCATAGTCTCTGGTGAGAAGTCTGATGTGATTCGGATAGGTCTTCCTTTGTATTTTTTTTTTTTGAGACAGGGTTTCTTTGTGTAGCCTTGACTGTCCTGGAACTCACTTTGTAGACCAGGCTGGCCTCGAACTCAGAAATCCTCCTGCCTCTGCCTCCCAAGTGCTGGGATTAAAGGCGAGCGCCACCACCGCCCGGCTCTTCCTTTGTATGTTACTTGGCCTTTTTCTCTTACTGCTTTTAATATTCTTTCTTTGTTTAGTGCATTTGATGTTTTGATTATTATGTGACGGGAGGTATTTCTGTTCTGGTCCAGTCTGTTTGGAGTTCTGTAGGCTTCTTGTACATTCATTGGCATCTCTCTCTTTAGCTTAGGGAAGTTTTCCTCCATAATTTTGTTGAAGATATTTACTGGCCCTTTAAGTTGCAAATCTTCACTCTCATCTATACCTATAATCCTTAGGTTTGGTAACAGCACTGACTATGGGCATCCAGCCAGCCTCTAGTGTCAGCATGTGCCATGGACCTCAGCATGGTCTCTGGTGTTATCAACCTGGAATCAGGATGAAGCACAGACAACAGAAAACAGCATGGCCTTCAGTGGTAATGCAGGCCATGCACATAAACACAGCTCCCAGCCATAGCAGGACCATAGACCCAGATGTGGCTTCTGGCAGCAGCATAGATCATAGACATCAACATGGACTCAGATGGCAGCATAGGCTACTTATATCTTCATGGCCCACAGGCATCAATATGGCCTCATGTGGTGGCAGAGACCACAGATGTCTGCATGGCCATTGGTGTAAGATGGGTACTGTTGTGGGAACAGAGTCCATGAGCATCAACATGGCCTCTGGCAGCAGCTCAGGTCTAAGAAATCAACATGGTTCAGTCTCTTTCCACAGCTTAAGCACTGTTCCATTCCTTCATCCTTCCAACCCCTCAATTGCAAATTCATTCATCTCAGTTGCATTGTAAACTTTCATAAGTCATTCATTTTATACACACACACACACACACACACACACACACACACACACTGTGGTCTATATTCAACTACTCTTTGCCCTAAGCAATTGGTCTAGCTCAAGACCTCTGTTCTCTGAAGCACCATAAATATTGGACCATAGCCAAGGCTTTTTCCATGACAGCCATGCTTCAGGTTTTCATCTTTGATGACAATAATGTGCTTCCTGATCCTGTTCTGTGGTATCTACCTGGTCCTCTGAGCAGTCCAGCAGCTTCCAGACAGAGTAGGTATTGGAGTTGACCAACTCAAAGTGCTTACTGGATCTGGGCCCAGATGGTCAAGCTGGTCAAGTGGCCCCTGACAACACTTTCTTCCAGGTGACAGCTAACTTCTTTAAATATTGGAAAGCTGAAGAACTTAGAGTGACATGCTTCAAGCTCTGCATGAATGCCTATAACAACCCAGACTATTAACCTGGCAAAACTATTACAGTAGAAAGAGAACAGAAATAGTTCTCAAGATAAAAGCAGACTAAGGTAACTTTTATAATTTAATTGTGAAAATTTCAAATATATATATATATATATATATATATATATATATATCTCAAATGTTCATTATCCATTCATTCATTAATGAACAACTAGGATAATTTCAATCTTTTACTATTGTGGATAAAGAAGCAATGAATATGGAAATACAAATATCTCTATGGTACGAGTTGGAATCTCTGGGTATGTGCTCAGGAATGAGATAGCTGAGTCGTAAGGTAGCTCTGTTTTTCATTTTTTTTTGAGAAATCTTCAAATTGATATCCACAAATTCTATATAAACTTACAGCCCCACCAACAGTAAATAAAGATTCCTTTCTATATAATTTCCAACGTTTGTTGTCAGATTTTTTTGATGATAACCATCTAACTGGGATGAGGTAGTATTTCAAATCATTGCTCTCCTTTTCTTTGCCATTTCTTTTTTATTTATTTTTATTTTTTTATTTTCTATATTTTTTATTTATATTCCCAATGACTTCTTCTTTCCCGGTTCCCCCCTCCCCAAAAAGTCCCATAAGCCCTCTTCCCTTCCCCTGTTCCCCAGTCAACCCCCTCCCGCTTCTCTATCCTGGTATTCCCATACACTGCTGCATCCAGTCTTTCCAGGACCAGGGGCCTCTCCTTCCTTCTTCTTGGAAATCAATTGATATGTAAATTGTGTCTTGGATATTTCGAGATTCTGGGTTAATATCCACTTATCAGTGACTGCATACCATGTGTGTTCTTTTGTGATTGGGTTACCTTACTAAGGATGATATTTTCTAGTTCTGACCATTTGTCTAAGAATTTCATGAATTCATTGTTTTTAATTGCAGAGTAGTATTCCATTGTGTAAATATACCACATCTTCTGAATCCATTCCTCCGTTGGGGGACATCTGGGTTCTTTCCAGCTTCTGGCTATTATAAATAAGGCTGCTATGAACATAGTGGAACATGTGTCCTTTCGGGGTTCCCACCTCCCTGCAAGTCCCATAAGCCCTTTTCCCTCCCCCTGTTCCCCATTTGCCTAAGAATTTCATGAATTCATTGTTTTTAATTGCTGAGTAGTAAGTATTCCATTGTGTAAATATACATGGAAAATATCTCTGATAAAATTGAAGAAATATATAGAAAAACACGTTAAGATTGACTATTTCATGGAAAAATTATACAGATAAAATGGTAGGCATAAAAATATTCTTAAGTTGATTGAAAGTGGAATTATAAACATTTTCTGATAAAATTGAAAATCTACAAGGAAAATATTTCTGATAAAACTCAAGAAATATATAGAAAAACACGTTAAGATTGACTATTTCATGGAAAAATTATACAGATAAAATGGTAAGCATAAAAATATTCCTAAACTGATTGAAAAAAGTAAAAATATTTTCTGATAAAATTGAACATTTACATGGACATTATCTCTGATAAAATTGAAGAAATTTATACAGATGAATTGGTAGGAGTTAAAAGATTGCTAAGTTGATTGAAAGTGAAATTATAAACATTTTCTGACAAAATTGAAGATTTACATGGAAAATATCTGATAAAATTGAAGAAATATATATAAAACACCTTAAGATTGAGTATTTCATGGAAAAAATATACAGATAAATTGCTAGGCATAAAAATATTCCTAAGGTTTTTGAAAGTGGAATTATAAACATTTTCTGATAAAATTGAAGATCTACAAGGAAAATATTTCTGAAAAAATTCAAGAAATATATAGAAAAACATGTTAAAACTGACTATTTCATGGAAAATTATATAGATAAAATGGAAGGTGTAAAAAATGTTCCTAAGTTGATTGAAAGTAAAATTATAGAGCTTTCCTTCCACGACCTCTGTTCCCGCAGACTGCTCTGAAGAGACAGGTACCCCAAGCTCCCTATCCCCAATATAACATCACTTGGGACACGGCCTGTTGGGGCTTCCGTCTGTGCCCGAGAACGGGTCAGCGCTGTGGTCGTCTGGGTGCCAGATCGGCGGGCCATCGTGTCTACAGGGTGAGCGGCGCCACGGAGAGTGTGCAGATTGCACTCCGCCATCTTTGCTCCAGTGGCCGGGAAGTTGGGACCACCAGGTTCTGAGACAGACAGGCATAATGTCGCTCGGGTCTCGGGCGGCTTGTGTGTGTGCGGCTCCCAGGTGCGGGGCTGATCTGCAGTAACCAGCGCGCCAGCTCTATTGTGGGACTTCTGCCTGGCAGAGGGACCCCGCACTGGGCGGGAGCCTACCAGCTTTCCTTCCGCGACCTCTGTTCCCGCAGACTGCGCTGAAGAGACAGGTACCCCAAGCTCCCTATCCCCAATATAACATCACTTGGGACACGGCCTGTTGGGGCTTCCATCTGTGCCCGAGAACGGGTCAGCGCTGTGGTCGTCTGGGTGCCAGATCGGCGGGCCATCGCGTCTATAGGGTGAGCGGTGCCACGGAGAGTGCCCTCCGCCATCTTTGCTCCAGTGACTGGGAGGTTGGGACAGCCAGGTTCTGAGACAGACAGGCATAATATCGCTTGGGTCTCAGGCGGCTTGTGTGTATGCGGCTCCCAAGTGCGGGGCTGATCTGCAGTAACCAGCACGCCAGCTCTGCTGTGGGACTTCTGCCTGGCAGAGGGACGCCCCCTCCCCCCCTAGGAGAGACCACTCACCCCTGCACAGGGCAGGAGCCTACCACCCTCCCTTTGGCGACCTCTGCTCCAGGAATCCACTAGGCTGAGCCTTTAGATGTGCAAGGCCTCCCCAATATAAGATCACTTGGGGCAAGGCACATTAGGGCTCCAAAGTCACTCAGGAGCAGGCAGGCCCCAGAAATCGGTGCCAGGGGAATCCTGGTAATCCAGGGGGGGCATAAATAGCTTTGCAGGCTCACAGGAGGTCCAACCAACAGCCAGTGGCAGCAGGACCAACTAACACCAGAGGTATCCAGATGGCAAAAGGCAAACGTAGGAATGTTACTAACAGAAATCAAAGTAATGTGGGACCATCCGAACCCAACTCTCCAACAGCAGCAAGTCCTGGATACCCCACCACACCCGAAAGACAAGATCTGGATTTAAAATCACTTCTCATGATCCTATTAGAGGATCACAAGAAGGACACAAATAAATCTCATAAAGAGTTACAGGAGACCATGAATCAACGGTTAGAAGCCCTTACAAAGGAAACACAAAAATCGCTTAGAGAAATGCGGGAAAACATGGATCAAAAGATGGAGGCGCAGAAGGAGACAACACAAAAATCGCTTAACGAGATGAATCAACGGGTAGATGCACTCACAAAGGAATCACAAAATTGGCATAAAGAAATGCAGAAGAATATGGGTCAACAGACGGATGCCCATAAGGAGGCAACACAAAAATTGCTTAAAGAAATGAATCAACGGTTAGATGCCCTTACAAAGGAAACACGAGAACTGCTTAAAGAAATGCAGGAGACGATGGATCAACAGATGGAATCCCATGAGGAGGAAACACAAAAATCGCTCAGAGAAATGCAGGAGAACGTGGGTCATCAGGAAGAAATCCTGAAAGAGGTAATGCAAAAATACCTTAAAGAAATACAGGAAAACACAAACAAACAAGTGAAGGATCTCAGCAAATCCATCCAGGAACTAAAAAAGGAAGTAGAAACAACTAAGAAATCACGAAGGGAGACAACTTTGGAGATAGAAAACCTTGGGAAGAAATCAGGAGTCATAGATGCAAACATCAACAATAGAATACAAGAGATGGAAGAAAGAATCTCAGGTGCTGAAGATTCCATAGAAAGCATCGACTCAACAGTCAAAGAAAATGCAAAATGCAAAAAAACGCGTAACCCAAAACATCCAGGAAATCCAGGACACAATGAGAAGACCAAACCTAAGGATTATAGGTATAGATGAGAGTGAAGATTTGCAACTTAATGGGCCAGTAAACATCTTCAACAAAATTATGGAGGAAAACTTCCCTAACTTAAAGAGAGAGAGATGCCGATGAACGTACAAGAAGCCTACAGAACTCCAAACAGACTGGACAAGAACAGAAATACCTCCCGTCACATAATAATCAAAACACCGGACCAGCTTTCCTTCCGCGACGTCTGTTCCTGCAGACTGCGCTGAAGTGACAGGTACCCCAAGCTCCCTATCCCCAATATAACATCACTTGGGACACGGCCTGTTGGGGCTTCCATCTGTGCCCGAGAACGGGTCAGCACTGTGGTCGTCTGGGTGCCAGATCAGCAGGCCATCGCGTCTGCAGGTGAGCGGCGCCACGGAGAGAGTGCAGATTGCACTCCACCATCTTTGCTCCAGTGACTGGGAAGTTGGGACAGCCAGGTTCTGAGACAGACAGGCATAATATCGCTTGGGTCTCGGGCGGCTTGTGTGTATGCGGCTCCCAAGTGCGGGGCTGATCTGCAGTAACCAGCACGCCAGCTCTGCTGTGGGACTTCTGCCTGGCAGAGGGACGCCCCCTCCCCCCCCAGGAGAGATCACTCACCCCTGCACAGGGCAGGAGCCTACCAGCCTCCCTTTGGCGACCTCGGCTCCAGGAATCCACTAGGCTGAGCCTTTGGAGGTGCAAGGCCTCCCCAACATAAGATCACTTGGGGCAAGGCACATTAGGGCTCCAAAGTCACTCAGGAGCAGGCAGGCCCCAGAAATCGGTGCCAGGGGAATCCTGGCAATCCAGGGGGGGCAGAAATAGCTTTGCAGGCTCACAGGAGGTCCAACCAACAGCCAGTGGCAGCAGGACCAACTAACACCAGAGGTATCCAGATGGCAAAAGGCAAACGTAGGAATGTTACTAACAGAAATCAAAGTAATGTGGGACCATCCGAACCCAACTCTCCAACAGCAGCAAGTCCTGGATACCCCACCACACCCGAAAGACAAGATCTGGATTTAAAATCACTTCTCATGATCCTATTAGAGGATCACAAGAAGGACACAAATAAATCTCATAAAGAGTTACAGGAGACCATGAATCAACGGTTAGAAGCCCTTACAAAGGAAACACAAAAATCGCTTAGAGAAATGTGGGAGAACATGGATCAAAAGATGGAGGCGCACAAGGAGACAACACAAAAATCGCTTAACGAGATGAATCAACGGGTAGATGCACTCACAAAGGAATCACAAAATTGGCATAAAGAAATGCAGAAGAATATGGGTCAACAGATGGATGCCCATAAGGAGGCAACACAAAAATTGCTTAAAGAAATGAATCAATGGTTAGATGCCCTTACAAAGGAAACACGAGAACTGCTTAAAGAAATGCAGGAGACGATGGATCAACAGATGGAATCCCATGAGGAGGAAACACAAAAATCGCTCAGAGAAATGCAGGAGAACGTGGGTCATCAGGAAGAAATCCTGAAAGAGGTAATGCAAAAATACCTTAAAGAAATACAGGAAAATACAAACAAACAAGTGAAGGATCTCAGCAAATCCATCCAGGAACTAAAAAAGGAAGTAGAAACAACTAAGAAATCACAAAGGGAGACAACTTTGGAGATAGAAAACCTTGGGAAGAAATCAGGAGTCATAGATGCAAACATCAACAATAGAATACAAGAGATGGAAGAAAGAATCTCAGGTGCTGAAGATTCCATAGAAAGCATCGACTCAACAGTCAAAGAAAATGCAAAATGCAAAAAAACGTGTAACCCAAAACATCCAGGAAATCCAGGACACAATGAGAAGACCAAACCTAAGGATTATAGGTATAGATGAGAGTGAAGATTTGCAACTTAATGGGCCAGTAAACATCTTCAACAAAATTATGGAGGAAAACTTCCCTAACTTAAAGAGAGAGATGCCGATGAACGTACAAGAAGCCTACAGAACTCCAAACAGACTGGACCAGAACAGAAATACCTCCCGTCACATAATAATCAAAACACCGAAAGTTCTAAACAAAGAAAGAATACTAAAAGCAGTAAGAGAAAAGGGCCAAGTAACATACAAAGGAAGACCTATCCAAATCACATCAGACTTCTCACCAGAGACTATGAAAGCCAGAAGATCCTGGACAGATCTCATGCAGGCACTAAGACAGCACAAATGCCAGCCTAGACTACTATACCTAGCAAAACTCTCAATCACCATAGATGGAGAGACCAAGATATTCCATGATAAAACCAAATTTTCACAATATCTTTCCACAAATCCAGCCCTGCAACGGATAATAGGTGGAAACCTCCAATACAGGGAGAGAAACAACACCCTGGAAAAAATGAGATAATAACCTTCTCGAATCAAACCCAAAAGTAGATAACCACTCAAACGTAAAGATAGCATCAAGAATGGCAGATGGCAATAATCACTATGCCTTAATCTCTCTTTATATCAATGGTCTCAATTCCCCAATAAAAAGACATAGACTAGCAGACTGGATTCGTAAACAGGACCCAGCATTTTGCTGCATGCAGGAAACGCACCTCAGTGTCAAAGACAAACACTACCTCAGAGTAAAAGGCTGGAAAACAATTTTACAAGCAAATGTCCCCAAGAAACGAGGTGGAGTAGCCATCCTAATATCGGATAAAATTGATTTTCAACCTAAAGTCATCAAAAAAGACAAAGAAGGACACTACATACTGATCAAGGGAAAAATCCACCATCAAGAACTCTCAATTCTGAATATCTATGCTCCAAATGCAAGGGCATCCTCATTCGTAAAAGAAACTTTACTAAAACTCAAAGCACACATCGCACCGCACACAATAATAGTGGGTGACTTCAACACCCCGCTCTCTGAAATGGATCGTTCAGGAAAGCAGAAACTAAACAGGGACACAGTGAATCTAATTGAAGCCTTGGACCAAATGGAACTAACTGATATGTATAGAACATTTCATCCTAGAGCTAAAGAATACACCTTCTTCTCAGCTCCTCATGGTACCTTCTCCAAAATTGACCATATAATTGGTCACAAATTAGACCTCAACAGATACAAGAAGATAGAAATAATCCCATGCCTCCTATCAGATCACTATGGAATAAGGGTGGTCTTCAATGGCAACAAAAACAAAAGAAAACCCACGTACACATGGAGGCTGAACAATGCTCTACTCAATGATAACTTGGTCAAGGTGAAAATAAAGAAAGAAATCAAAGACTTTTTGAAAGTTAATGAAAATGAAGGCACAACATACCCTAATTTATGGGACACAATGAAAGCAGTACTAAGAGGAAAATTCATAGCCCTGAGTGCCGCCAAAAAGAAACGGGAGATAGCATACACTAACAGCTTAATGGCACACCTGAAAGCCCTGGAACAAAAAGAAGCAAATACACCAAAGAGGAGTAGAAGGCAGGAAATCATCAAACTCAGGGCTGAAATCAATCAAGTAGAAACAAATAAAACCATACAAAGAATCAACAAAACGAGAAGTTGGTTCTTTGAGAAAATCAACAAGATAGATAAGCCCTTAGCCAGACTAGACAGAGGGCACAGAGACAATATCCAAATTAACAAAATCAGAAACGAAAAGGGAGAGATAACAACAGAAACTGAGGAAATTCAAAAAATCATCAGATCCTACTACAAAAACCTGTATTCAACACAACTAGAAAATCTTGAGGAAATGGACAATTTCCTTGACAGATACCAAGTACCAAAATTAAATCAGGATCAAATAGACCATCTAAACCATCCTATAAGCCCTGAAGAAATAGAAGTTGTCATTGGAAGTCTTCCAACCAAAAAAAGCACAGGTCCAGATGGTTTTACTGCAGAATTCTATCAGACCTTCAAAGAAGACCTAACACCAATACTCTTCAAACTGTTCCACAAAATAGAAACAGAAGGAACACTACCCAACTCGTTCTATGAAGCCACAATTACACTAATACCAAAAGCACACAAAGATCCGGCAAAGAAAGAGAATCTCAGGCCAATCTCTCTTATGAATATCGATGCAAAAATACTCAATAAAATTCTTGCCAACCGAATCCAAGAACACATCAAAACGATCATCCACCACGATCAAGTAGGCTTCATCCCAGGGATGCAGGGATGGTTCAATATAAGGAAATCCATCAATGTAATCCACTACATAAACAATCTCAAAGAAAAAAACCACATGGTCATCTCATTAGATGCTGAGAAAGCATTTGACAAAATTCAGCATCCTTTCATGCTAAAGGTCTTGGAAAGATCAGGAATTCAAGGCCCATATCTAAACATAGTAAAAGCAATTTACAGCAAACCGGTAGCCAGCATCAATCTAAATGGAGAGAAACTTGAAGCAATCCCACTAAAATCAGGGACTAGGCATGGCTGCCCTCTCTCTCCATATCTTCTCAATATAGTACTTGAAGTTCTAGCTAGAGCAATTAGACAACAAAAAGAGGTCAAAGGGATACAAATTGGAAAGGAAGAAGTCAAACTATCACTATTTGCAGACGATATGATAGTATACTTAAGCGACCCAAAGAACTCCACCAGAGAACTCCTACAGCTGATAAACGACTTCAGCAAAGTGGCCGGATATAAAATCAACTCAAGCAAGTCAGAAGCCTTCCTATACTCAAAGAATAAGCAGGCTGAGAAAGAAGTAAGAGAAATAATACCCTTCACGATAGCCACAAACCATATTAAATATCTTGGCGTGACTCTAACCAAACAAGTGAAAGATCTGTATGACAAGAACTTCAAGTCTCTGAAGAAAGAAATTGAAGAAGACCTCAGAAGATGGAAAAATCTGCCATGCTCATGGATTGGCAGGATTAATATAGTAAAAATGAGCATCTTACCAAAAGTAATACACAGATTCAATGCAATCCCCATCAAAATCCCAACTCAATTCTTCATAGAGTTAGAAAGGGCAATTCAAAAATTCATCTGGAATAACAGAAAACCCAGAATAGCTAAAACTATTCTCAAGAGTAAAAGAACCTCTGGGGGAATCAGTATCCCGGACCTCAAGCTGTACTACAGAGCAATAGTGTTAAAAACTGCATGGTATTGGTACAGTAACAGACATGTAGATCAATGGAACAGAATTGAAGACCCAGAAATGAATCCACACTCCTATGGTCACTTGATCTTTGACAAAGGAGCTAAAACCATCCAGTGGAAAAAAGATAGCCTTTTCAACAAATGGTGTTGGCTCAGCTGGAGGTCAACATGCAGAAGAATGCAAATTGACCCATCCTTATCTCCTTGCACTAAGCTCAATTCTAAGTGGATCAAAGATCTCCACATAAAACCAGACACACTGAAACTAATAGAAGGGAAACTAGGGAAGAACCTTGAACATATGGGCACAGGGGAGAATTTCCTGAACAGAACTCCAATAGCTTATGCTCTACGATCAAGAATAGACAAATGGGACCTCATTAAATTACAAAGTTTTTGCAAGGCAAAAGACACTGTCAAAAAGACAAAGCGGCAACCAACTAACTGGGAAATGATCTTTACCAACCTTACATCTGACAGAGGGCTAATATCCAAGATATACAAAGAACTCAAGAAGTTAAACTCCAGAGAGGCAAATAACCCTATTAAAAAATGGGGTACAGAGCTACACAAAGAGTTCTCACCTGAAGAATATCTAATGGCTGAGAAGCACCTAAAGAGATGTTCATCATCATTAGTCATTAGGGAAATGCAAATCAAAACAACCCTGAGATTCCATCTCACACCAGTCAGGATGGCTAAGATCAAAAACACAGGAGACAGCAGTTGTTGGCGAGGATGTGGAGAAAGAGGAACACTCCTCCACTGCTGGTGGAATTGCAGGCTGGTACAACCACTCTGGAAAGCAGTCTGGCGGTTCCTCAGAAAACTGGGCATGACACTCCCGGAGGATCCGGCTATACCACTCCTGGGCATATACCCAGAGACTTTACCTGCATGCAATAAGGACACATGCTCCACTATGTTCATAGCAGCCTTATTTATAATAGCCAGAAGCTGGAAAGAACCCAGATGTCCCTCAACAGAGGAATGGATTCAGAAGATGTGGTATATCTACACAATGGAATACTACTGTGCAATTAAAAACAATGAATTCACGAAATTCCTAGGCAAATGGTCAGAACTTGAAAATATCATCCTTAGTGAGGTAACCCAATCACAAAAGAACACACATGGTATGCAGTCACTGATAAGGGGATATTGACCCAGAATCTCGGAATACCCTAGACACAATCCGCATATCAATAGATTTCTAAAAAGATGGAAGGAGAGACCCCTGGTCCTGGAAAGACTGGATGTAGGGGAACACCAGGACAGAGTAATGAGAGGGGGTTGAATGGAGAAAAGAGGGAGGGAAGGGGGCTTATGGGACTTTCGGGGAGGGAGGAAACGGGAAAGGGGAAGTGATTTGGAATGTAAATTAAAAAAATAAAATAAAAAAAAAGAAAGTAAAATTATAGACATTGTCTGATAAAACTGAAGATTTACATGGAAAATATTTCTAATAAAATTGAAGAAAAATATAGAAAAACGTTAAAATTGAAGATTATCATGGCCTATTTGTGTTTATTCTCTTCAGTTTGTAGAATTCCTTCCAGTATCATCTGCATAGTGATTTAGTGGGCTTAGTGGTCACAAATCCTTTTGCCTACTTATATTTTAGAAAGTTTTTTTTCCTTTCCTCAACCCTGACAGTTTATTTTATCTATTAGTCTGGGTCAACAGTTATAGTCTTTCAGAAATTAAAATACATGATTTGAAGTCCTTCTTGATTTTAAAGTTTCTGCTGAGCAGTTGTCTGTTATTCTGGTGGTCTGACTTCATATATAACTTGATGTTTCTCTCTAGTAGTTTTACACCCTTTTTGTTTTACTTATTTAGTGTTTTAACTATGATATGATATGATATGATATGATATGATATGACATGACATGATATGAAGAAACTTGAAGTGGAAACTTGAGGGTTCTTTGGAAAGTCAGTTGTGTTGGATTGTGTTTTGCTGGGACAAACAAGTAAAGGAGTGTTTTCCTAAAGTGGACACAGATGAAAGGCTAAGGCAGAATCATGAAGGAACATTTTGTTGAAGTGAACACAGGAAAAAGGATGTTATGCTAAAACAATCATGTGAAAGGATACAGGATGAGGGATTCTTTGGTAAGGACACACATGTATTGGTCTGCTTTACACTGTGTGATTGATCTCCGTTTGTCTGGACTCCATAGAGAGAAAAAGCAGCAAAAAAGAAAAAAAAAAAAAACTTCTGGTGGTGTGTTGCAGTTTCTTGACCCTTGCTCAGATTTTGGCTTTGGGAGAGTGATGTCAGCTGAGAGAGATGCATGCGCTGAAGTGATGAGGCAAGACTCCTGGAGGACACATGATGTTTGGAGGGTATAAATAGGAATCAATGGGCAGTGATGGAGGAAGAACTAGGCTTGCTTATAGAGCTGGCTGTGCAAAACTTGTTGTTCTCACATCTTCACTGATCTTCTCTTTGTTGAGAAAGGCACAACCTAGAACTTTTCCTGGCCTTCCTGCTGGTCCCTTCTGCTGACTTGTGCTGAGGCTGAGGCTTGGCTGTCTCTGCTAGGTAGTGCCACCACTGCTGATTCATGTTTGTTATCCTTACTGTGTGGAACTGGACTGCTGATATATCTGTGAAGTGTTTGTGAGTGGATCAAGTTGCCACTCCAAAGCTGTGAACTGAACTGCTGATTTCCAGACAACACAGATGGGTGTTGCTCCAGAGGCTTTACCTGCATGCAATAAGGACACATGCTCCACTATGTTCATAGCAGCCTTATTTATAATAGCCAGAAGCTGGAAAGAACCCAGATGTCCCTCAACGGAGGAATGGATTCAGAAGATGTGGTATATCTACACAATGGAATACTACTCTGCAATTAAAAACAATGAATTCACGAAATTCCTAGGCAAATGGTCAGAACTTGAAAATATCATCCTTAGTGAGGTAACCCAATCACAAAAGATCACACATGGTATGCAGTCACTGATAAGGGGATATTAACCCAGAATCTCGGAATACCCTAGACACAATTCACATATCAATAGATTTCTAAGAAGATGGAAGAAGAGACCCCTGGTCCTGGAAAGACTGGATGTAGGGGAACGCCAGGACAGAGAAACAAGAGGGGGTTGAATGGAGAAAAGAGGGAGGGAAGGGGGCTTATGGGACTTTCGGGGAGGGAGGAAACGGGAAAGGGGAAATGATTTGGAATGTAAATTAAAAAAAACATAGAAAATAAAAAAAAAAGAACCATTTCTAAACAGGTTCACTTCCTGCATATCCTTTCTTTCCCAATACCTCTAGTGGGTAGTGGGCTAGACGGGAGATTAAAAAATTTAAAACCATCATTAAAAATAGGTTTTGAAAAAATTAAAGTTGTAGAAACTCTTTACTAGTTTCTGTCTATTTGGTGTACTATAAGATTCCAATACATGGATGTGCATCTCTTTCTCTGTATTTGAGATTATTTTTCTGCTATGATTGTATTGAAAATATTTTCTATACATTTGGTATGGAGTTCTTCTTCTTTACCCATAATTTACATATTTTGCCTTTTCATAGTATCTCAGAGATCTTACATGCTCTATTCATCTTGTTTTAGATTTATTAATGTCCTTAATTAAATGTTGCAATTCATCTGCCATGTCTTCACCTCCTTACATTCTGCCCTTTCTGTGTTCCATTCTATTAATGTAAATTTCCATGATAAATTTTATATGATTTATTGAATTCTTCATCTCCAGCCTTCAAACTAGTTTGCATTTAGCATTCCTGATTTGGTTTTCATATACTATATCAACTTCCTTGTTTTAGACATATATTTATGTAGATCTTCATTCATTTCTTGGAATATATTTATGAATATTTTTAAAAAATTTTGTCTGAAATTTCACCTAGATCTGTTTCATTAGGGGCTATTATTTTTGATAAGTAATTTTGGGTAAGGACAGGTATCTTAGTCTTTTCTTTTACCTGAATTTTGTCTTGGGGACATCAAAAATTCAATCAATTGATTTTTTTAAAGTTGCCTTTCATTCTGCAGGAATGCTTGAAATGTTCTAAAGAGAATAGGCTGTACAGTGGTTGAGATGTCATTTTCTTCGGTGTTCAAAGTCTCAAGCTCTAAGAATTGATTTCCAAATGATTGTCATGTTCCCTGTGTTCTCTTTTGTGTACCTATTCAGATTCTATAAGGGTTCTTCACAGCTATGAATTTCTCTGTGTTCTGAGGGCTATTCTGGGTCTGACTGAGACTGTCTCCAATTCTTGCTCCAGCTCTGGATCTAAAAGCTGTCCTGGTTCTGGCTCTGGCTCCTACTCGTGATTTAGTTTTCCCAGTGGTTCTAACTAAGGGCCTGTTTTTTGCTTGCTTTTGGTGTCTAAAAGTGCTTATGTATGTGAGATCCTATGTTTTATAGTAAGCTTTTATCATTCTTATATTAAGTAACTGTTTGGTTCAGTAGTTCATGTTCCATTGGCTTAGCTTGCCTGGCTTGGCTAGGTGACATATAGAAGGATTTCATACTAATTGTGGTAGAAGAATGAGGGTGGGCTATAGGCTGAGGTAACAAATCAAGGCTCACACAAGGCTGGAACTTTGTCCAGTTTGCAAATGGTAGTTCTTTAAGCTAAAAATAATAAAAATTAAATTCACTTGTAACATTAAAGAAGTAAAAATGGGCTAGGGAAATAATTTAGTGTTTAAGTGTATGTATACTGCTCTTGTAGAGAATCCACATTATATCCCAATACTCATAACAGCTCACAGTTCCTTGCAGCTCCTACTCCCCAGGGATTGATCATCTCTGATTTCCAAGGGCACCTGTGTGCACATGCTCAACTACCCAACACACACACACACACACACACACACACACACACACATACACACATTTAGGAAAATTTGTAAAAAAAAACATACAAAAGCATGAAATTCTATAATCAAAGTAAATATATGTCTAATTTCACATACTCATAAACTGGAGTATATGTGTATAAACACATATATTATAATGCATGAAATTGTATATGTTTAGTAATTAAAAGATACAAAACTATTTTAAAGAACTGTAACTATAATCCTAAGAAAACTGATTGTCTTTAGGTGGCCAAATTTAAGTTGTTATCTGCCTTAAATGAGCTCTCTAAAATGTTCTACTTAAGCTTTCTGGAAAGCATATAGGGAAAACTAGAAGAAAACAAGACAATAATTCATTCATAAAAGATTAAAAGAGAAGAATCAGGACTATTAACTTTTAAAATAACAAATAACTATTTTCTTTGTTCTTTATATATTACTTGACATCCAGCTCACTACCTCCTCCAGATCACCCCCTAAAAATTAACAAATTTCAAATAAAGACATAAAAGAAGACGAAAGAAATGAGAAAATGGCTAAATAAAATATATAATAAAAACAGATAAAGTAAGCTGACATTGCCATCTGAGGTCCTGTACTTTTCATTGTCTCACGCGTTGTAATCTTGCCATCTGAGGACCTTCACTGAGTACTTGCTCACTCCAGAGAACAGACCTCTCACCTCCAACCTGCCATCTAAGGATCCATATGTAACACTTGTCCAAAAATAAGCTCTTACCTTCCTTTCCAGAAACATTGGCAACTATAACCACCAGCAAAGGATATAGATAGAACTGAACTTCCTTGGCTTTCCACAGTTCTCCCTAGCTAATCTAGGACCAGTGCTGAACAGCTGCTCATTCCATCATAAAACTTTCAGTTCCAGCAGCCTGTATCCACCATTTGAGGGCCTGAATGGAGCATCTCTTGTTTCCATAGAGTAGAACTTTCACCTCTCCTACCAACTGATGCCTACTATTCCAGGATTCATGCAGAGTGAATTCTTGCTCCACAGTCAGAGGGTTCACTTCCCCAACTATGTAGTGACCTAAATCATCTGCTTCAAGATCTGCAAAAAGTCCTTGTATGATCCCCAAATCAAATATCCTACAACATACAAAATGTATCTCATCCACTAACACCACCATTTCTTGAGGAGATTAACATACCTCCTAGTAGACAGCTTATAGCTATTGATCTTGCAAGTGGTATTTTTCTCTCAAACTCTTGATAAAAATTGTCAGAAGCAATTTGCTTTAGGCTAGGGAAGCCATCACTATACCTTTACTACCTTACCTCAAGGGTAAATTAAGTCTCTATCTCTTTGTCATAAATTAGTTTGCAGGGACATTGAGCAATGTTCTCTATCTATGGTATCTAATCTTGGTTGTCAAGTTGACTGTATCTGGAAACAACTAAGAGATAAGGTTCTGAACAAATATGTAAGGAATTTTCTTGATCAGGTTATTTAAAGTGGAAATACCCACCTAAATGTGGTTGATACCTTCCAAGGGCAGCCAGATGAAAGAATGTTCAACAGAAAAAGGGTTTCATGTTTTTGCCTGCTTATCTTCATATCACCTTTCAAACATACTGCCAAGTTCGTCTTTCGTGTTTACTGTCTGATGTCAAGTTTATTTGCCTTATTGTTGCCATTTCCACTGCCACTGCATTGCTCTTCTTTGGTCACATCAGAACCCAGTTTCTTTTACCTTCCAGCATGAAATGAAGGTAAGTAGTTCTCCAGGAACCTTCCAGACCTTTAGTGATAGACTGAGACTGTTGAGGCATTCCCTCATGTGGACTAAGCAGCTACCATCTTCTCACATTTTCTAGTGAGAATATGACCATTGTTATACAGTGAAGATCATAACATATATGCCAAAACAAAAAATCATATTCTAATATGTATTTTTTCTATTAGTTCTTTTTTTCCTATAGAGAACTCTGATTAGTACACTTCTACAAAACATTCTATACCTCTATTATACTGATGATATTATGCTAATTAGAGGAGATGAGTAAGATACTCTAGATGTGTTGGTAAAATGTATGCACATCAGAAAAAGAGAAACAACCCCAACTAAAATGAAAGGGCCTTCTACCCTTTAATTTGTGTGAAATTTTAGGAGTACAGTGGTGTCAATTTTGTAAAGATATTCCTTCAAAGCTGAAGGGTAAATTGTTGGAGCTGGTCCTCCTTACCACCAAGAAATAAGAACAATGCTTAATAAGATACTTGAATTTGGGAGACATCTTATTACTCACATATACATGCTACTCTAGCCCATATCACCAGTGACCTGTAAAGCTGCTAGTTTTGAGTAAGGCCCCAAACAGAAGGCTCTTCATCAGGTCCATTCTGCTGGGAAAGCGAATTTGACACTGGTCATATGATCCAGGAGACACATTGATACTTGAGGATGCAGTTTGGAGCCTTTGGCAGGAACCAATAGGTAAATCACACTAAAGGACCTTAGGATTTTGAAGCAGTCCTGTCACCATCTGCAAACTTCACTCTCCCTTTGACAGATAACTCTGGACCTGCTACTGGCCCTTAGTAGAGACTAAATACTTGCCAATAAACCTCTGTATTACCATATGATCTGAATAGTCCATCATGTTCTAGGTGTTATCTGATCATACAATAGAATTAGACATCTACAAAATCAAGACATGAACAAATGTAAGTGGTGTTGTATATGATTGGACCTGAGCAGATCCTGAAGACACATGAAAATTACACAAAAAATGTTTCCCAACTGCTCATGACTTCTAACATTGAAATGGTTCTGTCTCTAAGAATGCACCTATAATTTCATGGGATGTGCTGTATGGGTGTTTGACTGAGGAACCATATGGCTTGATTTACAGATTATTCTACCTGCTATGTAGGCACCACCCAGAAGTGTGCAGCTGCAGCATTACAGTCTATTTCTAAAAACATCAGTGAAATGAATTATTTGTAGTGGTTCAAACTTGGAGCAATACACATAGTTGTGAATTCCACTTGAAAAGTAAAGAGGTCAGCTATGGGATTATATGCCAATTCATGGATTGTAGCCAATTGATTGGCTTGATAGTCAGGTACTTGGTAGGAGAACAATTGGAAACTTGCTAAGAAAGACATTTCTTAGTGGGAGATTATCTGGGCAAAGTATGTAAGTATACTTGTATTTCTTGTAAATGCTCAGGAAAGCAATGTGACTTCAGCAGAATAAAACTTCAGTCATCAAGTAGATGGGATGACTACTATAAATAGTAGTCAAACTCTTTTCCTGGCCATCTTTATTAGTGCCCAATGGGTTCATAAACAATGTGGTCATCCTGGAAAGAATGAAGGTTATGCATGGGTTCAACAGTATAGATTTCTACCCACACTTAGGTTGACTTGATTTATATGCTTCTGAGTGACAAATCTATCAGCAGCAAAAATCAACACTGAGCACCACATCCCAGCATAACCAGCCAGAAACATGATGGCAAGTTAACTAATTTTTCTCCTACATTGGACCACTTCCATGTTGTTATGAGCAATACTTTGTCCTTACTGGGTATGGATTTTCCTTTTGTCTTAATTTCTTTTCTATTGCTGTGGTAAAATACCCTTACAAAAGAAACTTAAGAGAGAAAGGGTTTATTTGGCTCACAATTCCAGGTTACAATTCTATCACAGCAGGGAAGGCACAGAAGCAGGAGCTTAGAAAAACAAATCACACTGCATCATAGTCAGGACATATAATCAGGAACAGAAAGTTGAGTGAATTATTTCATGCATACGTGTGCTCAGGTTACTATGTTTTATAGTTCAGCATCCCTGGCTCAGACAGTGGTACAGATTATAATTAAGATGTGTCTTTCCACATCAGTTAGCTCAATCAAGACAATTCCTCAACCTTAACATTCTCAGAGACTAATCTTTATCTAAACAACCCCTCACAGGTATCTCCAGTGGCCTGTTTTCTATGTATCAAATTGACAATTAATGCTAATCATCTTACTTTTCCTGTTATAATGCTTCTGTCAAAGCTGCTGTCTATGGGCTTACAGAATACCTTATCCAGTGTCATACTATTACACACAGCACTGTTTTTCACAGTCAAAGAAGTGCAGCAGTGGCTTCATGCTTAAGGAAGTCACTGTTATTAACATGTTCCTAACCATCTTTGAACAGCTGGCTTGATAGGACTGTGCAATGGCTTTTTAACAACACAGTTACCATGCCAACTAATTAGTGCTGTCATGCATCCTTAGCTTATAATAATCTATTCTGAAACATTTTTAAATGATTAACTCCTATGATAATTGTGATTTTGAATGACTGACTTATGACTTATGAAAAATATTTACCATCATTTTCCTCTTTGCTACTGACTTCTTCCTTTCTAACTTGTATTCCTCGGATATTCTTTAGTTGTTTTATTGCTCTAGCTAAAATGTCAAGTACTATGCTGAAAACATATGAAGACAGTGGTTGGCCTTGTCTTGCCTTGTCCATGATTTTACTGGAAATGCTTTAAGTCTCCCTCTATTTAATTTGATGCTGGCTATTGGCTTGCTGTATATTGCTTTTATTGTATCTAGGTACCCCTTGTATCCCTGATCTCTCCAAGATTTTTCTCCTGAAGTGGCACTGGAGTTTTGTCAAAGGCTTTTTCAGCATCTAATGAGATGATCACGTGTTTTTTTTTTCCTTTCAGTTTGAGTGTATGGTGGATTACATCAACAGATTTTTGTTTGGTAAACTACTCCTGAATTCCTGGAACAAAGCCTACTTGATCATGTTGGATGATGTTTTCTTGGATTCGGTTTGAAAGTATTTTATTGAGTATTTTTGCATCAATGTTCATAAGGGAAATTGGTTTGAAATTCTTTTTCTTTGCTGTGTCTTTGTGTGATTTAGGTATCAGGGTGACTGTGGCATCACTGAATGAGTTTGGTAATGTTCCTTCATTTTCTGTTTTGTAGAATAGTTTTGAGGAGTATTATTATTATTTCTTCTTTGAACGTCTGGAAGAATTCTACACTAAAACCATCTGACCTTGGGCTTTTTTGCTTGGGAGATTTTAATGACTACTTTTGTTTCCTTAGGAGTTATAGTTCTACTTATACTGTTTACATGGTCTTGTTTTAACTTTGGTAAGTGCTATCTATCAAGAAAATCATTCTTTTTGTTTAGATTTTTCCAATTTTGTGACACACAGGTTTTTGAAGTAAGAGCTAATGACTCTTTGGATTTCCTCAGTGTCCATTGGTGTGTCTCCCTTTTTATTTCTTATTTTGTTAATTTCGGTACTGTCTCTCTGTCTTTTAGTTAGTTTGACTTAGGGATTGTCTATCTTGGTTTTTTCAAAGAATTAGCTCTTGGTTTTGTTGATTTTTTTATTCTGTTTGTTTCTAATTTATTAATTTCAGCCATGAGTTTGACTATTCCCTGCTGTCTACTCCTCTAAGGTGTGTTTGCTTCAATATTTTTTCTAGAGCTTTCAGGTGTACCTTTAAATTGCTAGTATGAGAACTCTCCAATTTCTTTATGTAGGCACTTGTGCTATGAACTTTCCTCTTAGCACTGCTTTCATTGTGTCCCGTGTTTCCCATATGTTGTACATTCATTTTTATTGAGTTCTAAGTCTTTAATTTCCTTCCTTCCTTCTTCTTTCCCTCCATTCCTCTCTCCCCCCTCCTCTCTCTTTCTTCCCTGACCTGTCATTTAGTACTAGAGTTGCTCACTTTTCATGAGTTTGTAAGCTTTCTGTTATTTCTCTTGTTGAAATCCAGCCTTAATCCACAGCGATTTGATAAAATACAAGGAGTTATTTTTGATGGTTTGTAGCTGTTGAGACTCGGGTTGTGACTGAGTAGATGGTAAATTTTGGAAAAGATTCCATGGTGGGCTGAAAAGAAACCCTATTCATTTGTGTTTGGGTAAAATGTTCTACAGATGTGCAAATGTTAGGTCCATTTGGTTCATAAGGTCTGTTAATTCCATTATTTCTCTAGTTTTTGTCTGGATGAACTGTCCATTGGTGAGAGTGGGGTGTTGAAGTCTCCCATTATTAATGTGTGGGGCTCCATGTGTGATTTAAGCTTTAGTAGTATTTCTGATATGAATATAGATTCCCTTGCTTTTAGGGCATAGATATTCAGAATTGAGATGTCATCTTGGTGGATTTTTCCACTGATGAGTATGAAGTGTCTTTTCCCATCACTTTTGATTAACTTTAGCTGAAAGTCTATTTTATTAGATATTAGAATGGCTACTAGAAATGGAGAAAAGAGGGAGGGAAGGGGGCTTATGGGACTTTCGGGGAGGGAGGAAACAGGAAAGGGGAAATGATTTGAAATGTAAATTAAAAAAATAAAATTAAATATAAAAAAAGAATGGCTACTAGAATTTACATCTTTGGAAATCATTTTCAAGCTGTTTACTCTAAGTTAATGTCTATCATTGTTGCTTAAGTGTGTTTGGATGGATCCTGTTTTCATATCCATTCTATTAGTCTGTGTCTTTTTATTGTAGAATTGAGTCCATTGATGTTGAGAGATATTAATGACCAATGATTGTTAATTCCTGTTATTTGATGGTGGTGGTGGTAGTGTGTGTGTGTGTGTGTGTGTGTGTGTGTGTGTGTGTGTGTGTGTGTTTCTGTTCCCTTGGTTTTGCTAGTTTGGAATTATTTATTTCCTGTAGGTTTTGGGGGAATGGTGTAGTTAACTTCCTTGTATTGGAATTTTCCTTCTAGTATCTTCTGTAGAGCTGGATTTGTGAATAGATGCTTTAATTTGGTTTTGTCATGGAATATCTTGTTTTCTCTCTCTATGGTGATTGAAAGTTTTGCTGGGTATAGTAGTCTATACTGACATCTGGGGTCTCTTAGGGACTGTAAGACATCTGCATAGGCCCTTCTGACTTTCAGAGTCTCTGTTGAAAAGTCAGGTATAATTCTGATAGGTCTGCCTTTATATGTTATTTGGCCATTTTCTCTTTCAGCTTTCAATATTCTTTCTTTGTTCTGTACATTTTGATTATTATGTGGTAGGAGGATTTTCTTTTCTTGTCTAATATACTTGGTGTTTTGTAAGCTTCTTGTATGTTTACAGTCATCAGTTTCTTTAGGTTGGGGACATTTTCTTCTATGATTTTGTTGAAAATATTTTCTGGTCTTTGGAGCTAGGAATCTTCTCCTTCTATTCCTATGATTCTTAGGTTTGTTCTTTTCATAGTGTCCCAGATTTCCTAGATGTTTTGTGTCAGGGACTGGTTTTTTTCACATTTTTTTTGACAGATGTATCAATTTCTTCTGTAGTATCTTCTATCCCTGAGAATCTCTCCCGTCTCCTGTATCCTGTTGGTGATGCTTATTATTTCTGTAATTCCTGCTCACTTCCTTAGGCTTTCCATTCCAAGGATTCCTTCATTTTGTGTTACCTTTATCACTTCTATTTCCATTTTTAGGTCTTGAACAGTTTCATGCATTTACTTTAACTGTTTGATTGTATTTTCCTGTATTGTTAAGGCATTTATTAATTTCCTATTTAAAGGTCTGTATCATCTTCATGATTTGATTTAAGGTCTTTTTCTTGTGCTGTAACTGTGTTAGGATATACAGGTCTTGCTATAGAAGAATATTTGAACTCTGCTGGTGCCTTGTTGCTCTAACCTTTTTTGGTTGTGTTTTTATGTTATCCTTTAGTCATCTGGTTGTTTCTAGTGCCAATAGACCTCCAGGAATGCAGGCAGATTTGTAGGCTGGAAAATAGAGCACAGAAGATGGGTGCAGTTTACAGCTGTTAGATGTATTTTAGGGGGACTTAGCAGACAAGAGATTTGGGGAGAGTTTGTACTTGGTTGTCTTTGGTGCTGGCAGGCCTTCTGGAATGCAGGCAGAGTTGTGGGCTAGAAAATTGATTGTAGGGGATAGGGCAGAGTTTCCAGCTGCTGGGTGTGCTCTAAGGGGACCTGATAGGCAAGCGACCTGGGATGGTGTCCTCCCTGGTTGTCCCAGGTACCAGCAGGTTTCTGGAAATTTAGGCAGAACTAAGGCCAGAAAATGGAGCTCAGGGGAGAGGAAAGAGCTCCCAGCTGCTGGGTTTACCCTAGGGGAACCCAAATGGCAGGGAAGGAATTGAAGGGATTGTCCCTGCTGCTGACAGGCCTCCACGAATGCAGCCATAGCTGTGGACAGAAAAATAAAGCTCAGGGGACAGGGCACAGCTCACCCTTGCAGTGTTTACCCCAGGTGGACCTAGCAAACAGGCAATTATTGGGGAGGGATCCTGTTCCACATTTTTATTTTCTCAAGCCTCTATAAAACTGAAGTCTAGGGTCTTTATTATAAGGCTCTTCTTTTAATATTGTCCCTTTCAGCATCCTTAGAGACCATTGGTGTTGATTTCCTTCTCTTTGTAAGTTCAGAGTCCCACTTTGTAAAAAAGGCTTTGCTCAACTGAGCCATTCTGGTTAGAGGAAGATCTATCCTCAAAGTGACTTCCATTCTCAAGGCAATCCTTAGAGCAGCCACCTTTTTATGGTAGTATGACTATGTGTAGCTCCCCAAGAGCAATCAAGTTAATTTCCTGTCAAAGAAACCCCTTAAAGACAGACCATTGTCTCTCATTATGTCCCACAACTCTCACAGATAAATAAGCCATAGCTCTAAGATAGGGTACATGTTTTTTATTTCTACTTATTTAGGATAAGAACTCTATTCTTTTGGAGCAATTCTTGCCCTCTTATTTAAAATGACCCATTTGTTGTATTGCTTTCGGTTACAGAGGCTGCCATTTATCATTAGTTACAAAGTTGCCTTCATTGTGTTATCCAGAAGGGTTGGACCCTAGTTGAACAAATTGTCATGGTCTTAGGCTCTATCAGCTCATACTTTTAGAGGTGGATATATATAATAATCCCACTGCAATAATAGCAACACATTTGTAAACAGAGAAGTGAGGCTTATAATGCACATATGCTCATGATTTATTTTAATCCTGCCCTGTAAAATACATGGATCAAAAGTTACTTGTCCCTTTTACAAAAGAAAAACCCATATTACAGAAAGGAGTTGTGTCTTGTGCAAGGCTCCATTGCATAACCATGTAATTCCTTGTCTAATGCTTTTTCTACTCTCCCATGGGCCTCTGGTTCAATGTAGCTTATGCCTACAGTAAGACCAACCGTCTGGCAAGACCCCTTTTCCAGGGCCAAGGATCTGGCAGCTTTAGATCCCATCTGTTCTCCAGTAGAGGAAGCTTTCAGTGACTGGCAGTAAGCCTCACCCTCCAGTCCACTCTATTAAGAGTGTTCTGTCTGAACTGCTGGAGGCAAGCAAAGCACTAGAATATGTAAGTATGCAGCAAAAATCTGTTTTGCATTTGCAGTTTGTAGACTGCAAACCACAAAGCATTGGTTTGGGGCTCAAAAGGCCCGAGGATGTTCAAGTTAACCTATAGTCCAATAAAATGGCAGCATCTCTTCAGCAAGATTCTTGGAAGAAGACAAAGAAGATATATATTATATAGAAGCTACAGGGGGGAAAGAAACAGGGAAGTGTTTCATTGAAACACACTTTATACTGCTTTCCAGATGAAGGAGCACTGAAGCTTGCAGGGATGAGAACAACTTGATGAGATTGTACTATTAATACTGGATAAAGGAGAAATTCAGTCTCTGTCCCCAAAGCTGTTACACTCAGCACTGTATCACATCACCATGCTAAGAAGCCTCAAACAAACATTTCTTATCCTGGTGAACTGCCTTCCTTCTTTCACTCAAAGCTTATGTTGTTCAGTTTTCGTGTTCCCAAAAGAGACTTGGTAGAGAGAAACAGAACCAGTGGTAAAATTATTGATTTGTCTGTATGTATACTGAGAGAAGATAACGGCTCTTGCCAGAAGGCTCAGTGGGAAAGCAGTTCCTGTTATTTTGCAGCTTGGCTTATTTAGGATCACTTTTAAATCATTTAACAAATCATAACAGGTGATGGATCATGTGTCTGACTCAGATATACAAAAGATGAGATTTCTAGTTACTTGTCTTTTAAAATAAAATCAAGTACAACTTAGTCTTGGCAAGTACATCACCTGGGGCATAAACTAGAGATCCTCTTTAATGTTTGCAACTAAATGTCTGAAGAAGGACATTCTAGCTAGGTTCTGACCTGAACAAGCTACCCATTTGCTTCCTTTCTTTTTTAACTTTTATTTAATTTTTATTTCTTTGAGAATTTCATACATGAGTACTACATTTGTATAATTTCTCATACTTCTCCCTCCAACTCCTCCCATGACCCTACTTCTCAACTTCATCTCTTATATTGAATTATTACATGTGTATATATACATAAATATGTACATACATATGTATTCACCTTGCTGAGTATATATATAGTTTTGCCCATATATATAAGTGTCTAAGAATGACCATTTGTAATTAGAAAACCTATCAGGGGTCTCATCCGTGTACAAAATTGATTCTCCCTTTCTCAGCAGCCATTGATGTTCCACATCTACAGGTAGGGCCTTTAGAGTGTCCTCTATCCATGTTGGTGTTGTTGCTAAAGCTGTCTGGGTTGACAACCATTTTTTAGGATTACATGAGTACAACTCCTTGTCATATACAAAAATCTCTATGTTGTAGCTGGCATTCACTTACTTTATGAACTAGATCATCACTGAGATCTCTATGGCCCCTCAGAAGGAAGAGATTTTGTGCAATCTTTTGAAAAAAACATTTTCATTTCATTATTTTTAAATAGTGTGTGTGTGTTAATATGATATATGTGTCCAGGTATCTGAGGTCAAAAGAGGATCCCAGGGAGTTGGAGTTGCAGGCAGTTTTGAGCCATCATACATGGGTACTGAGAATGAACTCAAGTTCCCTAGGAAAACATCAACAAGCACTCTTGACCACTGAGACATTTCTAGAGCCCTGATATTATATATTTTACAAGGCAGGTATATAGTAAGGGTTTAGATTGGACTTACACTGAACCTTGTGATATAACATAAATCTCTACCCACTCCTTGGAATTTATGTAGGTAGATATAATAGGCTTTGTCCCTTTTGGACTAGGTTTATATGTTGTTATTAGATTAAATATGGAGTAAGAAAGAGTGCAGAACATATGTGAAATTCAAATCTTAGCCAAGTCTTTTGACCTTGGTTTTTATTTAAGGAAGTGAATTAACTAGTATCCATGTTCCTTTGTATCTCTATTAGACTCCTTTGGAGCCCCATAATATACTCATGAATATAGAAATATGTTGAAAAGTTTTAGTTTAATTTTGTAAAGTACAACAAATATTAACTTCTTACTGTATAACAACAAAAAAGCTAGGTCCTTGGCCTAATAGTGATTCCAAGTATGGGATTCACCTTATAAAAGGGATTTAAATCCAATCAAAAAGTGATTAGTTATTCTCACAATGTTTGTACTTCGATTGCATGTCATCCCAAGCTACTCATTATTGTAGCTCTCAGAGTTCATAGTTTGGTATAATTTGATGATTACTTTTCATCTTTAGGAGCTTGTACAGTACCTTACAGCACCATGAAAGCTATCCTGGATGAGTAAACCTTCCAGGTATGTACCAGCTTGATTTCACCATGTTCTATGACTCAAGTATCTGTCATTTTCAGAAATGAGTTCTTACCTTCTACTTCTGAAAAGTAACCCAAAACAATGGCAATATCCTGTAATATGTGGGAATATATTGGTCCACATGGTCCAACAACTTCAAATGAAGTAATTCATTCATGACTCTGAGCTTTTTATTAATTAGCCTCTGGTATCTAGTAGAGGCATTGTTATTGTCCTGTTATAAGATATATAAATTTTATATATATGGAAAGTTCTACTATTGTTGGTTTCTATGACTTTTCTAATTTTCCTTTATTTTTGAGATCATAAAATAAATTCATTATTTCTTCCATTCCCTTTCCTCCCTTAAAACCCTCCCATATACTCCTCCTTGCTTTCTTTCAAATTCTCGGCATCTTTTAAAAAACTGCTGTCACATGCCAGTTTGGAAAGATCCTTAGTATTATTTATCCCTTCCCATTCATATCTTTTTAGAAAGGTCCTTAGTATTATTTATCTCTCCCCATGCTTTCTCTTTTACCCTAGCCTACCCTCAAACCCAAGATTAACTCTTCCTGTTCCATCATTCCCTTTTAACCTTTCATACCAGTGTATTAGATCTCCCCTCTCTTGAAAGTCCCTTTCATGAACTCTTAGTAATCTTCTGATTTCTATGGGTATTTCAAATAAAAAAGCATTGCAAAAGTGGGGGAAGAAAAACCATATGAAGGAGAGGTTGTAGATTGCCACACGAGAAGGTCTTTTGGACACATAGCAGAAGATTCAAAGCTAACAAACATCTACCACAGATGAAAGAAAGCATATGACATTTATGCTTTTGGGTCTGGATTACTCACTTAGAATGATTGTTTTCAATTTCATTCATTTGCTTGCAATTTTTTTAGTTAAGATGAATGATCAGTGATAGACAGGTCCTAGGTCCTATGAGAGAATCTACTACCATTACATAGCTAAATGAGCATAGTATTAACCTGACTTCTAATGAGTTACTGCTATAACTTCAAATCAGTGCATCTCTCAATTCTCATCTGAGAAGATTATATTTGCAGAACGTGATGATTTAACACAGTGACCCATAAGTAGCTAAGGTGCAGAGAATAAGAAATCAATCAAGTAGAAACAAATAAAACCATACAAAGAATCAACAAAACAAGGAGTTGGTTCTTTGAGAAAATCAACAAGATAGATAATCCCTTAGCCAGACTAACCAGAGGGCACAGAGATAGTATCCAAATTAATAAAATCAGAAACGAAAAGGGAGAGATAACAACAGAAACTGAGGAAATTCAAAAAATCATCAGATCCTACTACAAAAACCTGTATTCAACACAACTAGAAAATTTTGAGGAAATGGACAATTTCCTTGACAGATACCAAGTACCAAAATTAAATCAGGATCAAATAGACCATCTAAACCATCCTATAAGCCCTGAAGAAATAGAAGTTGTCATTGGAAGTCTTCCAACCAAAAAAAGCACAGGTCCAGATGGTTTTACTGCAGAATTCTATCAGACCTTCAAAGAAGACCTAACACCAATACTCTTCAAACTGTTCCACAAAATAGAAACAGAAGGAACACTACCCAACTCATTCTATGAAGCCACAATTACACTAATACCAAAAGCACACAAAGATCCGACAAAGAAGGAGAATCACAGGCCAATCTCTCTTATGAATATCGATGCAAAAATACTCAATAAAATTCTTGCCAACCGAATCCAAGAACACATTAAAACGATCATTCACCACGACCAAGTAGGCTTCATCCCAGGGATGCAGGGATGGTTCAATATAAGGAAATCCATCAATGTAATCCACTACATAAACAATCTCAAAGATAAAAACCACATGGTCATCTCATTAGATGCTGAGAAAGCATTTGACAAAATTCAGCATCCTTTCATGCTAAAGGTCTTGGAAAGATCAGGAATTCAAGGCCCATATCTAAACATAGTAAAAGCAATTTACAGCAAACCGGTAGCCAGCATCAATCTAAATGGAGAGAAACTTGAAGCAATCCCACTAAAATCAGGGACTAGACAAGGCTGCCCTCTCTCTCCATATCTTTTCAATATAGTACTTGAAGTTCTAGCTAGAATAATTAGACAACAAAAAGAGGTCAAAGGGATACAAATTGGAAAGGAAGAAGTCAAACTATCACTATTTGCAGACGATATGATAGTATACTTAAGCGACCCAAAGAACTCCACCAGAGAACTCCTACAGTTGATAAACGACTTCAGCAAAGTGGCCGGATATAAAATCAACTCAAGCAAGTCAGAAGCCTTCCTATACTCAAAGGATAAGCAGGCTGAGAAAGAAGTAAGAGAAATAATATCCTTCACAATAGCCACAAACCATATTAAGTATCTTGGCGTGACTCTAACCAAACAAGTGAAAGATCTGTATGACAAGAACTTCAAGTCTCTGAAGAGAGAAATTGAAGAAGACCTCAGAAGATGGAAAAATCTGCCATGCTCATGGATTGGCAGGATTAATATAGTAAAAATGAGCATCTTACCAAAAGTAATACACAGATTCAATGCAATCCCCATCAAAATCCCAACTCAATTCTTCATAGAGTTAGAAAGAGCAATTCAAAAATTCATCTGGAATAACAGAAAACCCAGAATAGCTAAAACTATTCTCAAGAGTAAAAGAACCTCTGGGGGAATCAGTATCCCGGACCTCAAGCTGTACTACAGAGCAATAGTGTTAAAAACGGCATGGTATTGGTACAGTAACAGACATGTAGATCAATGGAACAGAATTGAAGACCCAGAAATGAATCCACACTCCTATGGTCACTTGATCTTTGACAAAGGAGCTAAAACCATCCAGTGGAATAAAGATAGCCTTTTCAACAAATGGTGCTGGCTCAGCTGGAGGTCAACATGCAGAAGAATGCAAATTGACCCATTCTTATCTCCTTGCACTAAGCTCAATTCTAAGTGGATCAAAGATCTCCACATAAAACCAGACACACTGAAACTAATAGAAGGGAAACTAGGGAAGAACCTTGAACATATGGGCACAGGGGAGAATTTCCTGAACAGAACTCCAATAGCTTATGCTCTAAGATCAAGAATAGACAAATGGGACCTCATTAAATTACAAAGTTTTTACAAGGCAAAAGACACTGTCAAAAAGACAAAGCGGCAACCAACTAACTGGGAAATGATCTTTACCAACCTTACATCCGACAGAGGGCTAATATCCAAGATATACAAAGAACTCAAGAAGTTAAACTCCAGAGAGGCAAATAACCCTATTAAAAAATGGGGTACAGAGCTAAACAAAGAGTTCTCACCTGAAGAATATCTAATGGCTGAGAAGCACCTAAAGAGATGTTCATCATCCTTAGTCATTAGGGAAATGCAAATCAAATCAACCCTGAGATTCCATCTCACACCAGTCAGGATGGCTAAGATCAAAAACACAGGAGACAGCAGTTGTTGGCGAGGATGTGGAGAAAGAGGAACACTCCTCCACTGCTGGTGGAATTGCAGGCTGGTACAACCACTCTGGAAAGCAGTCTGGCGGTTCCTCAGAAAACTGGGCATGACACTCCCGGAGGATCCGGCTATACCACTCCTGGGCATATACCCAGAGGCTTTACCTGCATGCAATAAGGACACATGCTCCACTATGTTCATAGCAGCCATATTTATAATAGCCAGAAGCTGGAAAGAACCCAGATGTCCCTCAACGGAGGAATGGATTCAGAAGATGTGGTATATTTACACAATGGAATACTACTCTGCAATTAAAAACAATGAATTCACGAAATTCCTAGGCAAATGGTCAGAACTTGAAAATATCATCCTTAGTGAGGTAACCCAATCACAAAAGAACACACATGGTATGCAGTCACTGATAAGGGGATATTGACCCAGAATCTCGGAATACCCTAGACACAATCCGCATATCAATAGATTTCTATGAAGATGGAAGGAGAGACCCCTGGTCCTGGAAAGACTGGATGTAGGGGAACGCCAGGACAGAGTAAGGAGAGGGAGTTGAATGGAGAAAAGAGGGAGGGAAGGGGGCTTATGGGACTTTCGGGGAGGGAGGAAACGGGAAAGGGGGAATGATTTGGAATGTAAATTAAAAAAAAATTAAATAAAATAAATAATTAAAAAAAAAAGAAACCACAGAATGCTCAGCCCTAAAAGAAATATGTGTACTGCAACCAGACCTCTAAAAATGAACCATTGTGAAAGAGGGGGAAGAAAGACTGTAATGAACCAGAAGTGGTAGATTATTACAAGAAAAGGTCTTCTGGACACAGTAGGGAAGCTACACATATGAATTCAACAGTAGAGGTGATATTGTGTATGAAACCTGTACAACCCTAAGTAAGACCATATCCTAGCACAGAGAGTGGAATTTTAACGTATAATCATATTCACACCACTGGAAGTAGAGCTATTGACTGCTGGGAAATGGAGAGACATGTTTCTCTAAGCATGTTGATCCTAGTAAGTTCTCCACTCTCCAGTGGAAGACCAACCATCCAAGAATATTTTGGCAGCACAAATTGTTACTGAAAGATTTTTTTTAATTGGGTGGATAAGGAAATGGAGGTGGATCTGGAAATGGTTGTGGGAGGCAATTGAGTATGATCAAAACACATTTGAAAATCTCAAAGAACAGAGAGAGAGAGAGAGAGAGAGAGAGAGAGAAAGAGAGAGAGAGAGTGAGACACTAAGGAAGGGAGGAAGGAAAGAAGGAAAGAAGAAAGGAAGGAAGGAAGGAAGGAAGGAAGGAAGGAAGGAAGGAAGGAAGGAAGGAAAAAAAAATAGGAGCTGGGGTTGTAGCTTAGGGGTAGAGTGCTTTCCAAGGAAGAAAGGAGGACAGGAGTGAGAGAAGTAAGAGAAAGAAAGATTATCTGTAATAAATCATTCTATGCTCTTTTTTTTTTAAAAAAAAAAAAAAGAAAGAAAATAAAACTACTTCCTGAGATAATTGATGTTAAACTTGGCCTATATTCATCGCTAAATGTTGTTTTCTCCTCCCATTTCTTTATGCTAATATGTTACATTTCAGTTTCTATCTTAAAGTAAATAGACTCATAAATCATACTTCCTAAATATCATATTTTGTAAGCAGTTTTCCTTTTTTGGCCTTCCCTCCCCGCCCCCCCCTGTTTCACAGTACCTTAGGACTACTGTAGGACAAACATACTACTTTCTTTACATTGTGGGTTTGACAGGCACAGAGACTTCATTCTCTTTGAAGCATTCTAACTTTGTGTTTGTTTCTCCCAATGAAAGAAGTTGCAATTCTGAGGAAAAACTACTGTTTCCATATTTGACAATGGCACCACATACCTATCATCCCTGGAGGAAGAGGACTATGAATTGAAACTCATTTTGGCCTACCAAGCAAAACATTGTTTCATTAAAAAACAGAAAAGCACAAAACAATTTTCCTGTCCATTTTTATTCCCCTTTCTGTATTAAACACACCCGGCTTTCTTCTACATCTAAAAAAAAATCTACATTTACTTCTACATCCTATACATTAAAAAGAAAAAAAAATTCAAACTCAACAGTAAATGATTAGCCTCTAATATAAGAGCACAAGAAGCTCTACTAACCTAGTTTCAAATGAAACTGGCTTTTAAAAAGTTGAAATAATTTAAATATTCTGGAAATGTCCCTAAGAACAAACAGCAAACCCAAACACAAAAAGGAAAGCAAATGTTTGTGGTGCTTACTAATTTGTAAAGGATTATTTAAAATTATTTGTATTTTTCTGTATGTGAATATGTGCATGTATAAGCATCTCAGAGGCTATAATAGATTCAGAGATCCCCACAAGCTGGAGTAAAAGGTGGCTGTGAATCATACAAAATGGGTGCAAGGATTGAGACTTGGGTCTTCTATAAGAACACAATGCTTTCTTCACTACTGAGTCATCGTTACTTGTCTACTTGTTTTAAATATACTGTCTATTAATTTCTTGAAAATTTTGTATACAAACATAATGGATTTTGCTAATATCTGTCCCATATTCTTCCCTGTAACTCATCCGAGATCCATTTCCCCTCTCAACTTCATGTAATAACTCCTGAGGCCCTCCACATTCCTTGCTAAAATTGTAGACTGGTTTGATGTTGTGCAGCTAACCAAAGTTCATGAATGCGGTGGTCTTGTGTTAAAAGATACTATTTAACCTCAATCCTCTCTGAACTCTGACTCTTACAATTCCTTGGGCCCCTCTTGTGCAGCATTCCTTATCAGAAGGAGGAGATATATTTCTTATTCGTGGCTAAGCACTCTATAGACACTTATTCTCTGCACCTTTATCAGGGGTAAGTTTATGTGTTTACTGCTATCCATGGGACAATTAAAATTCTTTGATGAAGTTTGAGAGCTTCACTAATCTACAGGTATAGAAAGATCAGGTATGGGAAAGATCAGGAATTCAAGGCCCATACCGAAACTTAGTGAAAGTAATATACAGCAAACCAGTAGCCAACATCAAACTAAATGGTGAGAAACTTGAAGCAATCCCACTAAAATCAGGGACTAGGCAGGGGTGCACCTTCTCTCCATACCTATTCAATATAGTACTCGAAGTCATAGCCAGAGCAATGAGACAACAAAAGGAGGTCAAAGGGATACAAAATGGAAAGGAAGGGGATAGTATACATAAGTGATCCCAAAAATTCCACCAGATAACTCCTACAGCTGATAAATTCAGCAAAGTGGCCAGATATAAAATTAACTCAAACAAATCAGTAGCCTTCCTATACTCAAAGGATAAACAGGCTGAGAAAGAAATTAGGGAAATGACACCCTTCGCAATAGTCACAAGCAATATAAAATATTTTGACGTGATTCTAACCAAACAAGTGAAAGATCTGTATGACAAAAACTTCAACTCTCTGAGGAAAGAAATCAAAGATCTCAGAAGATGGAAAGATCTCCCATGCTCATGGATTGGCAGGATTAATATAGTAAAAATGGCCATCTTGCCAAAAGCAATCTACAGATTCAATGCAATCCCCATCAAAATTCCAACTCAATTCTTCATAGAGTTAGAAAGGGCAATTTTCAAATTCATCTAGAATTAAAAAATGCAGGAAATCAAAAACTATTCTCAACAATTAAAGAACTTCTGGTGGAATCACCATCCCTGATCTCAAGCTGTAGTACAGAGCAACTGTGATTTAAAAAAAAAAGGTATTGGTATAGTGACAGGCAAATAGATCAAGTGATTAGATTTGAAAACCCAGATATGAACCCAGGCACCTGTGGTCATTTGTTCTTTGACAAAGAGGCTAAAACCATCCAGTGGAAAAAAGATAGCCTTTTCAACAAATGGTGCTCGTTCAACTGGTGGTTAGCATGCAGAAGAATGCAAATCGATCCATTCTTATCTCCTTGTACAAAGCTCAAGTCCAAGTGGATCTAAGACCTCCACATAAAACCAGATACACTGAAACTAATAAAAAGAAAGTGGGGAAGAGCCTCAAGCACATGGGCACAAGGGGAAATTTCATGAACAGAACACCAGTAGCTTATGCTCTAAGATCAAGAATTGACAAATGGGACCTCATAAAATTACAAAGTTTCTGTAAGGCAAAGGACACTGTCAATAGGACAAAATGGCAACCATCAAATTGGGAAAAGATTTTTACCAACCCTACATCTGACAGAGGGTTACTATCTAATATATAGAAAAAAGCTCAAGAAGTTAGACTCCAGAGAACCAAATCACCCTATTAAAAAATGGGATACAAAAACTCAAGTGACAGCAGATGCTGGAGAGGATGTGGAGAAAGAGGAACACTCCTCCATTGTTGGGACTGCAACCTGGTACAACCACTCTGTAAAATAGTTTGGTGGTTCTGGACATAGTACTACCTGAGGACCCAGCTACATCACTCCTGGGCATATACCCAGAAGATGCTCCAACAGGTATAATAAGGACACATGCTCCACTATGGTCATAGCAGCCCTATTTATAATAGCCAGAAGCTGGAAACAACCCAGATGTCCTCAACAGAGGAATGAATACAGAAAATGTGGTATATTTACACTATGGAATACTACTCAGCTATTAAAAGCAATGAATTCATGAAATTCTTAGGCAAATGGATGGGACTATAAAATATCATCCTGAGTGATGTAATCCAATCACAAAAGGACACACATGATATGCACTCACTGATAAGGGATAATAGCTCAGAAGCTTGGAATACCCAAGATATAATTCACAGACCACTTGAAGCTCAAGAAGAAGGAAGACCAAAGTGTGGCTACTTCAGTCCTTCTTAGAAGGGGGAACAAAATACCCATGGGAGGAGATACAGAGACAAAGTGTAGAGCAGAGACTGAAGGAAAGGCCATCCAGAGACTGCTCCACCTGGGGATTCATCTCATATACAGTTACCAAACTCAGACACTATTGTGGATGCCAACAAGTATTTGCTGACAGGAGCCTGTTATAGCTGTCTCCTGAGAGGCTCTGCCAGTGCCTGACAAATACAGAAGTGAATGCTTACAGCCAACCATTGAACTGAGCACAGGGTCCCCAATGGAGGAGCTAGAGAAAGGTCCAAGGAGCTGAAGGAGCTTGCAGCCCCATAGGAGGAACAACAATATGAACCAACCAGTACCCCAGAGCTCCTAGGGACTAAACCACCAACCAAAGAGTACACATGGAGGGACCCATGGCTCCAGCTGCATATGTAGTAGAGGATGGCCTTGGTCCTGTGAAGGCTCAATGCCCCAGTATAAAGGAATGTCAGCACAGGGAATTGGGAGTGGGGGGTTGGTTAGCAGGGGGAGGAGGAATACGATAGGGGGTTTTCAAAGGGGAAACCAGGAAATGGGATAACATTTGAAATGTAAATAATGAAAATTTCTAATAAATAATAAAGAAAAAAACCCAAAAGAAGCCCAATCATCTGCCCACCAACGGTAGGCTGAGCTCTTCTCCATCAACCACTAATTACAATGCCATAGTCTTGTATACCTACTTCCCAATCTGGTGGAGACAGTTCCTCAGTTGAGGTTGTTTTCCCCTTAGATGACACTAGCTAGTGCCAATTTGATCTAAAACTAGTGTACAGCTGAACAAATTACATTATGTACAAATCCTAATCCATTGTCCATTCTTCAGTTGATTTGTGCCTAAGCTGCTTCTATTTCCTCAGGATGGTTAATAGAGTAGTGAATGGGGATGTGTATGGATGTCTTCAGTAAGATATCTTTTTAGTTTCTTTAGTTTTAGTTTTAGTATCTGTTTAGTCCTTTAAATATATGCCTTGAAGTGGCACAACTAGATCTGATGGCAAATTTATTTCTAAACTTTTTGAGGAACTAGTACAATGATTTCCAAACTGTTTCCATCATTTTGCACTCATACCTCCAATGAATGAGAGCTCCTCTTCCCCAAATACTTGCCAACACTTGTTGTCATTTGTTTTCTTCATCTTAGTCATTCCAACTGGTAGAAGATTAAATCTTAAAATAGTTTTCACTTCATTTACCAGACAACTAACAATATTTAGTAGTTTAAAAATATTTCTTAGCCATTTTTCTTGAAAACACTTTGTCCATTTCTATAGTCTATTTAACGTGTGGGGGTTTTTTGTTTTGTTTTGTTTTTTTACTTTTCCTGGTACTGAGATTATGAGTTCCTTGTACAGTTTAGGCACTCTATCATATGTATACATGGCAAAGTATTTTTTCCAATCTTTATGCTGCTTCTTCAGTTGATTAAGAAATTCTTTTGCGGTGCAGAAGCCTTTTTAATTTTGTGAGGTGCCACTTGGTGTTGGATTTTGTGAAACTGGAGTCTTTTTTAAGAAAAATCCATATCTGAACCTATATAAAATGTACTTCTTACTCTTAGCTCTAAAGTTTCAGAGATTCAGATCTTCATGTTTTTTTCCAACACCATTTGTTGAAGATGCTATCTTTTCTCTACTGTGTGTTTTTAGCATCTTTACAGGTATATGGATTTGCATGTGGGTCATTCATTCTTTTCCATTGATCAAAGTATTGGGGGCAGTAGCATGCCGTTTTTTCTTAACTAGGAATCCTTTCTCCTTAAAGTTATTCAGACGCTACTTTTATTGACTGCTTTCCTGGTTACAGTGTTTTTGTTTGTTTTCTTCCTGCCATATTATTGTTAGAGATTTGTTAGTTTTCTGCATGAAAAATGTTGGTTCCTTCCTACCTTTGTTACAAGACTCACTTTTTCATGTACTCTCATAAATAAGAATATCCTTTTTTTCCACCTCTAATTTCTTTAGGTATCTTCTGCACTGTTGATGTGATGATTATAAACTGCCTTAGTCTGTGCTTCTTTTGAAAGATTATTTCTCCATGATGTCTAAAAATAACAATCTTCATAGAGGATTTATTTTCAGAGCTTAAAATATATCATTCTCCTGACCTTTGGAGTTACCAATGAGATACCTGATGTTATTCTAATATATTTTCATTTGCAGAACAGTTGATGTTTTCCTTTACACATTTGATAGTTTCTTTTCACTATATATTTGAGGTCTTTACTATAACATGTCAGGAAGAGTTTCTTTTCTGGTTATGTCTACTTGGTATTCTACAAATCTCTTCCATTTAAATGTCTGTTTCTTTTTGTAGATTTGTGGACTTGCATGGTATGATTTTACTTAATTCTTTCTCTGTGCCTTTATTGTTTGTTTATATCCCAAACACTGCTTTCCTAACAGATTCCCTCCTTCCAGCCCCCTCCCCTTCTTTTCTGAGAGGATGGGCTCCCACGGGTATCCCCTCACCCTGGCACATCAAGTCTCTGCCAGATTAGGTACATCTTCTCCCACTGAGGCCAGACAAGGCAGCCATGCAGACTGAACTGCACATATGCTACATATATGCCAGGGCCCTCTTTCCAAGTCCCTGTATGTTCTTTGGTTGATGGCTCAGTCTCTGAGAGCTCCCAGAGATCCAGGTTAATTGACTCTGTTGGTCCTCCTGTGGAGTTTCCCATAACCTTCAGGGCCTTCAATCCTTTCCCAACTCTTCCATACCCAAGCTCTGTCCAATGTTTGGCTGTGGGTATCTTCATCTATTTCAGTCCACTGCTGGGTAGAGCTTGGAGGACAGTTATGCTAGGTTCCTGTCTGCAATCATAATATCAGGGATTGGTGCTTGCCCATGGTATCAGTTTCAAGTTGGGCTGATTATTGGTTGACCAATCCTTCAGACTCCATGCTATCCCCTGTCCCTGCATTTCTTTTTTTCTTTCTTTTTCTGTTTTTTTTTAATTAGATATATTCTTTATTTACATTTCAAGTGATTTCCCCTTTCCTGGATCCCCCCTCCCTGAAAGTCCAATAAGACCACTTACCTCCCCCTGTTTCCCAATCAACCCATTCCTGCTTCCCTGTCTTGGGATTCCCCTACACTGCTGCATTGAGCCTTTCCAGGACCAGGGGCATCTCCTTCCTTCTTCTTGTGCATCATTTGATATGTGAATTGTTTCTTGGGTATTCCAAGCTTCTGGACTAATATCCGCTTGTCAGTGAGTGCATACCATGTGTGTTCTTTTGTGATTGGGTCACCTCACTCAGAAAGGTATTTTCCAGTTCCAGCCATTTGGCTAAGAATCTCATGAACTCATTGTTTTTAATAGCAGAGTAGAATTCAATACTGTAAATATACCACATTTTCTGTATCCATTCCTCCACTGAGGGACATCTGGGTTCTTTCCAGCTTCTGGCTATTATAAATAGGGCTGTTATGAACATAGTGGAGCATGTATCCTTATTGAATGCTGGAGAATCCTCTGGGTATATGCCCAGGAGTGGTATAGCTGGGTCCTCCCAGAGTATTATGCCGAGTTTTCTGAGGAACTGCCAGATTGATTTCCAGAGTGATTGTACCAGCTTGCAATCCCACCAGCAGTGGAGGAGTGTTCCTCTTTCTCCGCATTCTCGCCAGCACCTGCTGTCTCCTGAGTTTTTTATCTTAGCCATTCTGACTGGTGTGAGGTGAAATCTCAGAGTTGTTTTGTTTTGCATTTCCCTGATGACTAGGGATATTGAACTTTTCTTTTTGTTAATTTTCTATATTTTTTTATTTCCATTCCAAATGATTTCCACTTTCCCATTTCCTCCCTCCCCAAAAGTCCCATAAGCCCTCTTCCCTCCCCCTGTTCCCCATTCAACCCCCTCTCACTTCTCTGTCCTGATATTCTTCTACATCGAGTCTTTCCAGGACCAGGGGTTTCTCATTCCATCTTCTTGGAAATCTACTGATATGTGAATTGTGTCTTGGGTATTCCGAGATTCTGGGTTAATATCCCCTTATCAGTGACTACATACCATGTGTGTTCTTTTGTGATTGGGTTACCTCACTAAGGATGATATTTTCAAGTTCTGACCATTTGCCTAGGAATTTCGTGAATTCATTGTTTTTAATTGCAGAGTAGTATTCCATTGTGTAAATATACCACATCTTCTGAATCCATTCCTCCGTTGAGGGACATCTGGGTTCTTTCCAGCTTTTGGCTATTATAAATAAGGCTGCTATGAACATAGTGGAGCATGTGTCCTTATTGCATGCAGGTAAAGCCTCTGGGTATATGCCCAGGAGTGGTATAACAGGATCCTCTGGGAGTGTCATGCCCAGTTTTCTGAGGAACCGCCAGACTGCTTTCCAGAGTGGTTGTACCAGCTTGCAATCCCACCAGCAGTGGAGGAGTGTTCCTCTTTCTCCACATCCTCGCCAACAACTGCTGTCTCCTGTGTTTTTGATCTTAGCCATTCTGACTGGTGGGAGATGGAATCTCAGGGTTGTTTTGATTTGCATTTCCCTAATGACTAAGGATGTTGAACATCTCTTTTGGTGCTTCTCAGCCATTCGATATTCTTCAGGTGAGAACTCTTTGTTTAGCACTGTACCCCATTTTTAATAGGGTTATTTGACTCTCTGGAATCTACCTTCTTGAGTTCTTTGTATATCTTGGATATTAGCCCTCTGTCGGATGTAGGGTTGGTAAAGATCTTTTCCCAATTTGTTGGTTGCCATTTTGTCCTATTAACAGTGTCCTTTGTCTTACAGAAACTTTGTAATTTTAAGACGTCCCATTTGTCAATTCTTGATCTTAGAACATAAGGTATTGGTTCTCTGTTCAGGAAATTTTCTCCTGTGCCCATGTGATCAAGGCTCTTCCCCAGTTTCTTTTTATTAGTTTCAGTGTGTCTGGTTTTATGTTGAGGTCCTTGATCCACTTGGACTTGATCTTAGTACAAGGAGATAAGAATGGATCGATTTGCATTCTTCTGCATGCTGACCTCCAGTTGAACCAGCACCATTTGTTGAAAAGGCTATCTTTTTTCCACTGGATGGTTTTAGCTCCTTTGTCAAAGATCAAGTGACCATAGGTGTATGGGTTCATATTTGGGTCTTCAATTCTGTTCCATTGATCTGCCTGCCTGTCACTGTACCAATACCATGCAGTTTTTAACACTATTCCTCTGTAGTACTGCTGGAGGTCCAGGATACTGATTCCCCCAGAAGTTCTTTTATTCTTGAGAATAGTTGTAGCTATCCTGGGTTTTTTGTTATTCCAGATGAGTTTGAGAATTTTTCTTTCTAACTCTATGAAGAATTGAGTTGGAATTTTGATGGGGATTGCATGGAATCTGTATATTGCTTTTGGCAGGATAGCCATTTTTACTATATTAATCCTGCCAATCCATGAGCATGGAAGATTTTTCCATCTTCTGAGGTCTTCTTTGATTTTTTTCTTCAGAGACTTGAAGTTCTTGTCATACAGATCTTTCACTTGTTTGGTTAGAGTCATACCAGGATACTTTATATTATTTGTGGCTATTGTGAAGGGTGTCATTTCCCTAATTTCTTTCTCAGCCTGTTTATCCTTTGAGTATAGGAAGTCTACTAATTTGTTAGAGTTAATTTTATATCCAGCCACTTTGCTGAAGTTATCAGCTTTAGGAGTTCGCTGGTGGAGGTTTTTTTTTTTTTTTTTTTTTTTTTTTGGGTTGCTTAAGTATACTATCATATCATCTACAAATAGTGATAATTTGACTTCTTCCTTTCCAATTTGTGTCCCTTTGACTTCCTTTGTTGTCTAATTGCTCTAGCTAGAACTTCAAGTACTATAATGAATAAATATGAAGAAAGAGGGCAGCCTTGTCTAGTCCCTGATTTTAATGGGATTGCTTCAAGTTACTCTCCATTTAGTTTGATGTTGGCTACTTGTTTGTTGTATATTGCTTTTACTATGTTTAGGTATGGGCCTTGAATTCTCGTTCTTTCCAAGACCTTTAACATTAAAGGATGCTGAATTTTGTCAAATGCTTTTTGAGCATCTAATGAAATGATCATGTGGTTTTTTTCTTTGAGTTTGTTTACATAGTGGATTACATTGATGGATTTCCATATATTGAACCATCCCTGCATCCTTGGGATGAAGCCTACTTGATCATGGTGAATGATCATTTTGATGTGTTCTTGGATTTGGTTGGCAAGAATTTTATTGAGTATTTTTGCATCGATATTCATAAGGGAAATTGGTCTGAAGTTCTCTTTCGTTGTTGAATCTTTGTGTGGTTTTGGTATCAGCAAAATTGTGGCTTCATAGAATGAGTTAGGTAGTGTTCTTTCTGTCTCTATTTTGTGGAATAGTTTGAAGAGTTTTGGTGTTAGGTCTTCCTTGAAAGTATGAGAGAATTCTGCACTAAAACCATCTGGTCCTGTCCTTTTTTTGTTTGGGAGACTGTCAATGACCACTTTTATTTCTTTAGGGATTATGGGACAATTTAGATGGTCTATCTGATCCTGATGAATCTTTGGTAGTTGGTTTCTGTCTAGGAAATTGTCTATTTAATCCTGATTTTCCAGTTGTGTTGAGTATAGGCTTTTGTAGTAGGATCTGATGACTTGTTTTGAATTTCCTCAGTTACTGTTGTTATTTCTCCCTTTTCATTTCTGATTTTGTTAATTTGGATACTGTCTCTGTGCCCTCTGGTTAGTCTGGCTAAAGGTTTATCTATCTTGTTGATTTTCTCAAAGAACCAGCTACTGGGTTGGTTGATTCTTTGAATAATTCTTTTTGTTTCTACTTGGTTGATTTCAGCCCTGAGTTTGATTACTTCCTGCAGTCTACTCTTCTTGGGTGTATTTGCTTCTTTCTGTTCTAAAGCTTTCAGATGTGCTGTTTAGCTGCTAGTGTAGGCTCTCTCCAGCTTCTTTTTGGAGGCACTCAGAGCTATGAGTTTTCCTCTTAGCACTATTTTCAATGTGTCCCATAAATTTGGGTATGTTGTGCCTTCATTTTCTTTAATTCTAAAAAGATTTTGATTTCTTTCCTTATTTCTTCCTTGACCAAGGTATCATTGAGTAGATCATTGTTCAGCTTCCATGTGTACATGGGCTTTCTGTTGTTTTTGTTGCTATTGAAGACCACCCTTACTCCGTAGTGATCTGATGGGAGGCATGGAATTAGTTCGATCTTCTTATATCAGTTGAGGTCTGTTTTGTGACCAATTATGTGGTCTATTTTAGAGAAGGTACCATGAGGTGCTGAGCAGAAGGTATGTTCTTTTGATTTAGGATGGAATGATCTATAGATATCTATTAAATCCATTTGGTCCAAAACTTCTGTTAGTTTTACTGTGTCTCTGTTTAGTTTGTGTTTCCCTGATCTGTCCATTAAGGAGAGTGGGGTGTTGAAGTCACCCACAATTATTGTGTGGGGTGCCATGTGTGATTTAACCTTTAGTAAGGTTTCTTTCACCAATGAGGGTGCCCTTGTATTTGGAGCATAGATGTTCAGAATTGAGAGTTCTTCCTGGTAATTTTTTCCTTTGATGAGTATAAAGTGTCCTTCCATGTCTTTTTTGATGACTTTTGGTTTAAAGTCTATTTTACTGGATATTAGAATGACTATTCCAGCTTGTTTCCTGGGACCATTTGCTTGGATAACAGTTTTCCAGCCCTTTACTCTGAGGTCGTATATGTCTTTGACACTGAGATGTGTTTCCTGTATGCAGCAAAATGTTGGGTCTTGTTTACATATCCAGTCTGTTAGTCTATGTCTTTTTATTGGGAAATTGAGTCCATTGATGTTAAGAGATATTAAGGAAAAGTGATTTTTGCTTCCTGCTATTTTTGATTTAATTTTTATGTTTGTGTGGTTATCTTCTTTTGGGTTTGTTGAAAGAAGATTAATTTCTTGCTTTTTCTAGTGTGTAGTTTCTCTCCTTTTGTTGGTGTTTTCCATTCATTATCCTTTGAAGGGCTGGATTTGTGGAAAGATACTGTGTAAATTTGTTTTTGTCATGAAATACCTTGGTTTCTCCATCTATGGTAATTGAGAGATTTGCTGGATATAGCAGTCTGGGTTGGCATTTATGTTCCCTTAGGGTCTGTATGACATCTGCCCAGGCTCTTCTGGATTCCAAAGTCTCTGGTGAGAAGTCTGGTGTAATTCTGATAGGTCTACCTTTATATGTTACTTGACCTTTTCCCCTTACTGCTTTTAATATTCTTTCTTTGTTTAGTACATTTGGTGTTTTAATTATTATGTAATGAGAGGAATTTCTATTCTGGTCAAATCTATTTGGAGTTCTGTAGGCTTCTTGTATGATCATGGGCATCCCTTTCTTTAGGTTAGGGAAGTTTTCTTCTATAATTTTGTTGAAGACATTTACTGGCCCTTTAAGCTGGAAATCTTCACTCTGCGAACCTCTGTAAGACCTGCTCTCTTATAGTTGTATTTGGGTATGTAACCCTGTGGCCTCGATCAACTCTGGGTGCAGGCTGTAATCAGAAGACTCCTGTCCCAGGCTGTTCCTAGGCTCTTGTGTCCTCAGGGTTTCAGGCTGTTTCCTCTGAGCAGCAGCAGTGGTTCTACTGTACTACCAGGTCTCTCTGCATTCCTGACTGGTTAGCTACCTCTGTGTGTCACTTGGATATGGTACCCAGTGGCAGAGGATGGCCTCAAGCTGGACACAGAAAAAGGAAGGCTCCTGCCAGATGGTTCCAGACGGGATCCTCTGCTCTGCAATACAGGTCTCACTTGTGCTGGATGACTGTCTGCTGGGTAGATAACTGGCTTCCTGCACCACTTGGAGTTGGCATGCTGTGGCAGAGGAAGGTTCTAAACCAGAGACCAAAACTGGAAGTCTCCTGCCAGAGGATTCCGGATGGGATACTCTGCTCTGCAATGCAGGTCTCACCTGTGCTAGCTGACTTCTCCGTGCCGCTGGGTAGATAGCTGGCTTTCTCCACCACTTGGAGATGGCATGCTGCGGCCGAGGACAGTCCCAAACCAGAACCCTATATTCCTTTTAGGACAAATTTTCAGTTGAAAGTTTTGTGGGTGGGTTGGTGTCCTTATCCCTCCACTGGGAGTCCTGCCTTACACCAATCAGAATGGCTAAGATAAAAAACTAGAGTAAGAGCACAGGCTGGCAAGGACGTGAAGAAAAAGGAACACTCCTCCATTGCTAGTTGGATTGCAAGCTGGTACAAACACTCTGGAAATCAGTATGGAGGTTTCTCAAAAAATTGGACATAGTTCTACCAGAAGACCCAGCTATATCACTCCTGAGCATATATCCAGAAGATGCTCTACAATACCACAAGGACAGGCATTCCACTATGTTCATAGCAACCTTATTTTTAAGAGCCAGAAGCTGGAAATAACTCAAATGTCCCTCAACTGAAGAATGGATACAGAAAATGTGGTTCATTTACACAATAGAATACCATTCAGCTATTAAAAATGAGGACATCATGGGATTTTACAGGCACATGGATGGAACTAGAAACTATCATCCTGAGTGAGATAACACAGACCCAAAAGGACAGGCATGCTATTTACTCAATGATAACGGGATATTAGCCATAAAGTACAGAATACCCATGATCTGTCCCACAGATCCAAAGAAGTTAAACAAGAAGGAAGTCTCAATTGAGGATGCTTGAATCTCACTTAGAAGGGAAAACAAAACTGTCATGAGAGGCAGAGGAAGAGGGGAAGTGTGTGGGAGAGTGGAAGGGTAGGGCAATGGAGGGGGGCAGAATCAGGTATTGGGAGAGACAAGAGAGAGGCCCAGAGGGCCAGGAAAATGAATGGAACTATGCAGCTAGCAGGGGTAGGGAGTGGAAGGAATCTCTAGGAAGTCCCAAAGACCTGGCATGGGGTGGGGAGGCTCCCAGGCGTCAATGTATGTGACCTGAGCTGAGATGCATAAGAGTGAGGACATGGAACCTGAAGAGGTCACCTCCTGTGTCTTTACTTTTTATCTCAGGTCCATCTAGCCTGTGGATTCTTAGGGTTGTCCCTTGACAGAATCACAGAGTTCCTGCATGTTGTGGCCATGTTCATGTTATTTCTGTTATGGATATTTTAATGGAGTATTTGCTTGGTCTTGTCCTTTATCACTGATAACCTTTCCTCTGCTAGTTGATGCTTTCCACTATGGCTTTTCTTGAATTAATTGAGTTTTCAATTACAATTTGCTTCCCCCTCCACAAAAGAAAACTTTTTTCCTTTCAGAATTTTCTTTCATGATGCTAATATTTTGTTGAATTAACTGTATGTAGCTGACTTTCTTCTCTAAGACCTGGATTTAATTACTCTATTGGTTTGTATCCTCTTTGAGGTCACCAATAATATTTTACTAGCAGTCTTTTAAATTGTGCACCCAGACAGCGTTTTACCTATTTCAGTGTTTGATTTCAGTACTTGAGGAGTTAGGATCTTTCAGATCAGCACTTTTCCTTGATTTTTCATGTCTCTTTCATTGAAAAGTTAAACTTTGTGTATCTCTTAGTTTGGATGTATTTTGTAATATTAACAAAATCACCATGTAAGATGTGAAGCTACATTTAAAATCCATCAAAGTAGTGCTGGAGAGATGGATTAGAAGTTAAGACTTGTGGATCCTCTGCAAGAGGACCCAGATTCAGTTTCCAGGACTGACGTAGAAGCTCACAATTGTCTGTAACTCTAGTTATCCAAAGTCTTCTTCTGTCCTCTGTAAGCTATGTACAATATGGTATACATATACAAATGAAACCTTCATGTGCATAAAATAAAAATAAATAAACTTTTAAAAATCCACCAGTGCCCACTAATACATCACCAACAACTGTAAAAAAATGGAATAGTGTTGTCTGGAGTTAAAGAACTATTCTAGATAAATAGAAATACTAGATGAATTAGTTGAAGAAGGCAGCATAGAATGAAGAAAATAGTGGAGAATCATGGTTATATAAGTATAAGAAAATAGGAAATGGAGTGAGTTAAAATCTCAAGGAAATAAAGAGAAAAGAACAAGTGACTGTTTTTCATTTCTAAATTAATTTTTATATGTTTGGTGGCATGTGCCTTTACCTGCTAGCCACATTATCAGGCTTCTTTTATTTTTTTATTGTTATTGTCTTTCTTTATTGATTTATCATTTGACTTCATTATAATCTAAGAACTCCATAGATTTTTTTTTACTTTTTTTTCATAATTAAGGAATGTGAATTGTTTCTATGTCTATTGGTCATCTAGATAATGTCTTTCCTAAAGATTCTTATGAAATTTGTCTACTTTTTTTGTGGAACTATCATATTTTCTTTACTGGTTTGTAAAAAATTTAAAAATATGTATTCTAAAATTATTCTTTTTTATTATCATTTGATTTATTCTAAATAATCTGAATATTCTAAATATCTTTGCCCTATTTTATTTTTATTCAATTTCTAGAGTCACAATCACAGTATTGTCCAATTTATCAACTCTATGTCTTATAAGGAAATTAGTATTTTTCTGTATTTTCTTTTAAAGGAAAATTTCCTTACTATTTTCATATAACACATTTACACTTGTATATTTTGTAGAAGATAATACAACCTCATTTTTATATGTATGCCCAATTGACCCAGCAATACCAATGAAAGAAATTTTTTTCTCTGCTATTCTGTATGATCCTTGCCATGGGTACATATACATGCATGTTTTCATCTAGACTCACAAGCATGTTCAATTTATCTATTTTTTAATCCATATGCAAAACCTACATTGTCTTGACTTCAACTCTTTAACTAGATTGGTTTGTACTCCTTATTAAGCAAACACTTTTTATTCCAGGAAAGGGGGCAGCCATTAAAGATTAAGAATTTGAAAGCAATAGCTTCCTGCTCCAGGAAAACAATATGGGAAAAAACATATAATCCCATACTAACCCCACAAAAAAAGGTGAAATTGATAGCTTAGACTTTCTTAGCAAGAAGAACAGGTCTTCACCACACAAGGGTAATGTCAGAGAACACTAATGATACGAAATGATTCTCAGGTTTTATTTTGATTTATTTTTTATATTTAAGTATTATATTGAAATCATTTCCAACTCCCTCCAACCCTTTCTGTGACCCCCCACTTCTTCTCCAATCTATGGTCTCTTGGTCACTTCTTACATTCCTAGTTTCTATGATTACTCCAGGTGATAAAGTCACATCTAATGATTCAGAGTTAAGATTCATAAACAAGAAAGAACTGGTGTCATTTATTTTTGAGGCTCTGGGTTATATACCTTACTCAATATAATACTTTCTAGTTCCAGAAATTTATCTACAGATTACATAATTTTGTTTTTCTTTATAAATGAATAGTATTCCATTGTGCATATGTACATTGTCATTGTCCATTCATCAGTTGAAGAACATTTAGTTTGCTTCCTTTTCCTAGTCATTGTGAACAGAACATATCAATAAACATGGCTGAGCAATTCTCTGCAGAGTAAGTTATTGAGTTCTTTAGTGTAATCCAAGGAGTTATATAGCTGAGTTATATAGTAGATTTATTTTAACTTATTGAGGGCTCTCCATACTGGTTTCCAGAATGGCTGGATGTGTTTGCAATCCCACCAACAGTGAACAAGTGTTCCCTTTCCCCCGTTTCTTCTCCAGCATTTGTTATTGGTTGTTTTGTTGATCTTCACAATTATGACTGGATAAGATGAAGTCTCAAAGTTATTTTGATTTGCATTTCCCTACTTTCTAAGAACATTGAATATTTCTAAGATATTTCTTATCAATTTTTAGTTTTTGTATTTTGTTCTAATCCATAACTCATATAGGCTATTGTTCAAATGGGTCTTTTTTTTACTCTTTGTTTTTTAAGTTCTTTATACAGTCTGGATATTTGTAATCTGTTAGTTTTATAGCTGCAATCTTTTTGAGATTTCTCCAAGCTGATTTACAGAGATCATAGCAATTTGCATTCCTAGCAGTAATGAATGAGGGTCCCCTTTTTCCCACATCCTCATCAGCATTTGTTGTCCTTCATTTTCTTGATCTTAGCCATCATGAGTGGGGTAATTGAAATGTCATTATAGTTTTAATTTGTGTTTTTCTAATTATTAAGGACAATGAACAATTTTTGAGATAGTTCTCAGCCATATTTAAACTCTTCTTTTGAGAACTCTCCATTCATATCCATAAGCCATTTTTAACGGAGTAATTTGTTTACTCGACTTTGTTTTCTTTTCTTTCTTTTTTTGAACTCTTTGTACCTTCTGAATATTAACACTCTGATACATATATATATATATATATATATGTATATATATCGCACAAAGATTATCTTCTACTCTGTGGGCTTACTCTCCACTAGGTTGTTTCCTTAGCTGTATAGAAGCTTTTAAGTTTTATGAGGTCTTACTTGCCAGTTGTTGACCTTAATCCCTAGGAAAAAGAAGCTTATTTGGAAAATCTTTTCCTAGACCTACATCTTATAAGGTACTGTCTATGATTTCTTCTAGTAGTAACAGTATTTTACACTGTGATCTTTGATCCATTCGGAGTTAATGTTTTTGCACAGTGAAGTGATAGTTTTAGGTCTAATTTTATTCTTCTGCATGTGAACATCTACTTTTTCAGGAATATTTGCTTGAGAAGCAGCATTTTCTCCAATATATGTTTTAGGCATCTTTGTCAAATATCAAGACAGCAGTAGTCGTATGCATTCATGCTTGAGTCTTCTATTTTAATTCATTATTCTATATGCCCCCTTTGGTATCAGTATCATATTGGTTTTATCACTATAGCTCTGTACTATATCTTGAAATCTGTAATGGTAATCATTTAGGATAATAGGAACAATTTAGGAAATAATAGTGAAGAGAGAAGTCAGCTCAGGGCATTTGGAAAATTCCACCAGACCCCTCCCCTCCTGGAAGAAAAAGGTCATGGAGCACATAGGCACCCCTCCCCTCCAGAAGGGAGAGGCTTAATTACATTCCTCATACCACAAGGGGGAGGGCAACAATCAGCTAGCTGCAGGTCGAAGTAGACACATTGTGGACAGACCATTGGCCACCTACAGACAAGGGAAGTCCTTGCCACCTCATTCCTTAAAGACTAATCAGTTTAAAAGTCACACTGTTCTGTCAATCGCATTGTGCCTAATGGCTACTTTTCTGAAAACTGTATAAAAACTCGCCAAATGGGCTGCTCGGGATCGTTCTCCCTTTCCTTCATGTGCAGGACGACCCAGCATGCTAGAACAATAAAATTCCTCTTGCTTTCCACACTGATCCCCTGCTTCACTTTGTTCACTCAGGGGGTCTCTGATAAGTTAAGGCTCGAGTTTTACAATAGAAACAATATATTTTGTTCCCCAGGATTGTTTTAGCTATCTGGGATCTCTTGTGTAGCTTCATATGATTTTTTGGATGTTTTATTTATATTTCTATAAAGAATTTGTGACGCTTTTGCTTAGGATTGCATTGATCTAATAAGTTAGTTTTATAGAATAGTTATTTTCACAATATTAGTTCTACCAACCCTTGAGTATAAAGGTACTTTCCATTTTCTAATCTCTTCTTCAATCTCTTTCTTCAGAGATTTAAAGTTTTTATTACAGAGGTGTTTTACTTTCTTGGTTAGATTTATTCCTTGATATTCTGTTTTCTTTGATGCTGTTATGAGTGGGAGTGTGTTTATGATCTCTTTCTCAGTGTTCTTGTTCTTTGCTGTCTAATACTGTTTTTTAAGTTGATTTTGTATCTTGCAACTTTGCTGAAATTCTTGGTTGTTTCTAGAAATGGAATTATTTGGATCTCTTATGTGTAATATCATTGTCTTAGTTAGGATTTCTATTGTTTCAAAGAGACACCATGACCACAGTAACTCTTTTTTTTTTTAATTTAATTTTATTTTATTTTTTTAATTTACATTCCAAATCACTTCCCCTTTCCCGTTTCCTCCCTCCCCGAAAGTCCCATAAGCCCCCTTCCCTCCCTCTTTTCTCCGTTCAACCCCCTCTCATTACTCTGTCCTGGCGTTCCCCTACATCCAGTCTTTCCAGGACCAGGGGTCTCTCCTTCCATCTTTTTAGAAATCTATTGATATGCTGATTGTGTCTAGGGTATTCTGAGATTCTGGGTCAATATCCCCTTATCAGTGACTTCATACCATGTGTGATCTTTTGTGATTGGGCCATCTCACACCAGTCAGGATGGCTAAGATCAAAAACACAGGAGACAGCAGTTGTTGGCGAGGATGTGGAGAAAGAGGAACACTCCTCCACTGCTGGTGGAATTGCAGGCTGGTACAACCACTCTGGAAAGCAGTCTGGCGGCTCCTCAGAAAACTGGGCATGACACTTCCGGAGGATCCGGCTATACCACTCCTGGGCATATACCCAGAGACTTTACCTGCATGCAATAAGGACACATGCTCCACTATATTCATAGCAGCCTTATTTATAATAGCCAGAAGCTGGAAAGAACCCAGATGTCCCTCAACGGAGGAATGGATTCAGAAGATGTGGTATATTTACACAATGGAATACTACTCTGCAATTAAAAACAATGAATTCACGAAATTCCTAGGCAAATGGACCACAGTAACTCTTATAAAGGAAAAGATTTAATTGGGACCTGCTTATAGTTTTAGAGGGTGAGTCCATCACATACTGGCAAGAAACATGGCAGAGTGCAGACAGACCTGGTGCTGGAGAAAGAGCTAAGAGTTTTACATCTAGATCAGCAGAAAACAGAAAGTGATCAGGTTTGAACTTCTGAAACCTCAAAGTGCACCCACCAGTGACACATCTCCTCTAACAAAATCACACCTATTCCAAGAAGGCCACACCTCCTAGTAGGGGCACTCTTGATGGGCTCCCATTTTTATTCAAATTACCACAGTCAAATTATCTGCAGACTACAAACTAAAACTATTCAGAAGACATAAAATAGGGTACTTTGTCCTAATCAAGAAAATAGATAAGCAAGACTATATTACAATGCTAAACATAGATACACCAAACTCTGGTGCATTTAGTTTCATGAAAATTTTATTACTAGAATTAAAGACATATTGACTCCAACTCAATACCCCACTCTCCTCAATATACAGATCACTTAGGCTAAAAGTAAACAGAAAAATACCAGGGTTAAATTGCATTATATATTAACTTGACCCACAGACCTCTACAAAATATATTTTCTGACACCAAAGACTATACTTTCTTCTCAGCAACCCATGAAACTTCTGTAAAATATACCACATATTGGGACACAAATCAAATCATTAGAAATTCACAAAACTGAAAAAACTCCAATTATCCTATCTGACCATAATGCAATAAACTTCAAAACAACACCAACTTAATCTCTTGTCATTATACAAACACATGGAGATAAACAGCACATTGCTAAATGATGAATGGGTCAAAGAAAAAATCAAGAAAGAAATTTAAAAATTCCAGGAACTAAATGAAAATTAAAACACAACATAATACTACTGGGGCACATTAAAAGCAGTCCTAAAAGAAAGGTTTGTAGCTCTAAGCTCTTACATTAAAATTTTCAGAAAGAACACAAATAAATAAATTAATTTGGAAAAGTCAAATTTCATTAAGAGCAAATAATGAAAAAAGAGGCCATAAATTTGAAAGAGAACAAAGAGTGGTATACGTGAAGATTTGGAAGGAAGAAATGGAAGGGAAAAATGATATAATCATATTTAATCTCAAAAATAAAAGAAAAATTAGAAAAACAAACAAAATGATAATCATAACAAAAGCAATCTACAGACTCAAGGCAATCTCCATCAAAATTTCAATGCAATTTTTCACATGAATTTTTAAAAAAATCTTAAATTTTAAATATATGCACAGAAGACCCAGGATAGCTGAAATGATCCTCAACGACAACAATTATACTGCTGTAGATACTGCCATACCAGATTTTAAATTATATTTTAGAGCTATTTTAATGAAGACAACATGGTACTGATATAAAATTAGACTCATTGATGAGTGGAATAGAACTGAAGTCCTACATAGATTTCAATACTCTTACAACAACCTGATAATTTAGAAAAAGACAAACAATATATATTCGAGGAAATACAGCATCTTAAACACATTATACGTGTAGAAAATAAAACTATGTTCTTATTTCTTACTCTGCACAAAATTCAACTACAGATGGATCAAGGTCCTCAACATGAGACATCATGAACTAAACATAAGACAAGAGAAAGTAGGTCCTATGCTTGAACTCATTGGCAAATGAAAGGACTTTCTGAACAGGACCATTCATAGTACAGGCATTAATACTAACAAAAAGTGGGAGCTCATTATACTACAGTTTGTGCATAAAGAAGACATCATCACTGGAGTGAAGAAGTAGGACAAAGGATTAAAGTATCTTTCATCCATCCTTGGAAAAACTTCTGTTTTCATTTGGTGATTATTAACACAGTGACTCATAACTTGTCAAGGTACAGAGAATAGGAGACTGAAGAATGCTATTCTAAATGGAACAGGAATATTGTAATCCCCATGCCAAGATCAGGGATTATTACAGAAAAGGGTTATAAAGAGGATAAATGAGACTATGAGAGACAACAAATAAATGGTTATGACTTGTAGTGATATATTTGTAGTCAAGTTGACAATGATAGTGATAAAGGGGACAAGTAATAGAATGTCCTAGTTAGCTATAAATGTCAACTTAAATCAACCTAGAAATCACCTAAGTGGGGGAAAACCACAATTGATCAAGTCCCTAAATCAAATTGATCTGTGAGCACGTTTGTAGGGGATTGCCTCAGCTATTAACTAAGAAGGTCTAGCATACTGTGAGCAGTACCATTCCCTGGAAAGGTGGCTCTAAGCTGTATATGGAGCTAGCTGGGCATAAGCTTGCATAAGCCATCCAAGAGCATTCCTCCATGGTTTCTGCTGTACATCTATGTCTGTGAGTGGGTTTCCTAATTAGAAGTAATGCTGTGTAGAATAGCAAACACACTTGACTTCAAATTTCCATTTAAGTTTCTACCCTGGCTTCCTTCAGTGGTGGACTGGTGGACCTGGAATTATAAGTCACACAACTATTCCCTATGTTGCTTTTGATCATTGTCTTTTACCACATTGTCTCCCAAAGTAAGACTAACATTATCAATGATATTAATTTCAAGACAACACTGTATATAAGTAACCTGGGTCACAAAGAAGGAGGGTGCACAACATATATTTCTTTTTGGGGATACTACAATTTTGTAAACTCCAGGATGCTCCCTAAGAAGCTAGCTAGCATCAGAAACACTTCCCTTCAAAGATCTTCTTACATTATCGAATATTTGATCACTTCATCAGTGACTACGATTTATTAGAGTTCTTGTTTTACTTTTGTTCCCATGTTTCCAAAGAAATGGAGGTAACAAGGCTCTTTTCTTGGTTTCATGGAGTTTTCTCATAAGCATTCAAAAATCTCCTCCATTCTTGGACTGTGTGGTAACACTCAGAGTTAGCTATTGTTGCATTTTATTCACACAGGTGCCTATAGAACCACACTTATGGGTACAGGGATCATAATGCAAGTAGCTATCAAATTTGTGTCAGAATCTATACAGGATTCTACTATCCAGAGAATAGGTGGTCATGTCCAGCTGGGAGGAAGGTATGGATTTCCCAGCCGAGGTCAATCAGACTGTTCCCATGAGTCATGAATTATATTTGAAGGTGACTATGTGCAACTCAAAAGTGGCAAGCTATCCGCCACATATTTGAAAGCCCTGATGATCTTCCCATTCAGCACTGATGACCATAAGTGTGCCCAGGCAGCTGTGTCATTCATATCCTCAATGCCAAGGAGGCAGCAATGCCTTCACCTCACCTAGTGAAGATCAACCAGCCATAAACTGAAAAAAACTGGAAGGAATTAAACTTCTCAGCTTCAAATGTTACTACAAATATACAGTAATAAAAACAGCACAGCACTCTAATGCTGTCATAAAATACACCTACAAGATACAAACATTTATGAATCAAAGGACACCATTAATGGAGAGAAGAAACTCACAGAATGAGGGAAAATATTTGCAAATTACATATGATTAAGATCTATTATGCAAAATAAACAACACTCCTCAACAACTAGAAAAATAGCACAATTTTAAAATGAGCTGAGCCTTTAAACATGTATCTTTTCAAAGATGTACAAATAACAACAAAGAACATAAACACATGAAAAGACTCTCACTATTAATCACCAAAAATGCAAATGAAACCAAAAATAAAATAGTACTTTACAGCAAATAGGATGTTTATAATCAAGTAATGGGAGGGGGGCTGTTTTGGGCAATAATGTTGATAAACTGCATGTCTCATCCACTGTTTTTTAGAGTATGAAATTGGGTAGGGACTTTGGAAGACAGTCTGGTATTTTCTTAAATAATGGGGCTGGCATTTCCATATAAACTAGTAATTTTATTCATAAACATATATTTAAAACATCTGAAAACAAACAAATAGAATGAGTGACAGTGCCCCCACTAAAAAGCTCTGTGCTCAAAATATACTATTTTTTTGAGTAATTGGTCAGTGAGGTCACATAGACCAACAAACATTGTAGAATTTTGCCAATGTTATTGGTTACCATCAAGAACCTGATGGTAAAACCCTGCTGCTGAACATATATACCACACTTCCTCGTCCAAAGATTCAGAGATCATTGAAGAAAAGAAGGCTGAAAGACTGCAAAAGCTGCCGGTGGTAGATGACTATAAGTAAAATTGTCATCAGGACATAGCAGAACAGCTCCGCATAAGGCATGGGCAGTGGTGGCACATGCCTTTAATCCCAGCACTTGTGTCTAGTTCTCTGTTTTTACTTCTGTGCCTCTTGCTTCTTTGGACTGCATCCCAAAATTGTTGTCTTTTGCTATGTATTGTAATGCTAAATACTGGCCCGCAAGGCCTGGTTGCCCCCCGAGATGAGAGAATATGTACACACCTTGTTCCTTAATTTAAAACCACTGCTTGAATAAATACGCTAACAGCCTATAGATGGGCAGAAGAGAGATAGGTGGAATTTTGGTTCATGGGCTTGGGGCTGGAGCAGAGACCACATGAGGAGGAGAGTGAAAAGGTGGAAGGAGGAGAAGATGCCATGGGGTAGGTGAATAATGAAAACATGGCCTTGAGGGCTGACCAACTGGATTTTAGAGCAGTCTAGATAACATGGTCAATTATAATTCAGGGTTATTGGTGGGGAAGGACATTCTAATAGCTCACAGGGTAGATATTTGCCCATCTCTAGTGTATTAAATGCTTAATATAAATATAAAAAAAAGAACTCTCAGCAGTTTGATACCATTTACAAAACTTGTGCAAGCCCAAGTCAGGCCAAATTCCACCATACAGAGGGGACTTGGGTATGAAATCCAACCTCTAACTGTGGTGCTGTTGGCAACTGTTAGCTTCTGGGAAAGGAAGGCTCAGTTTTTTTCTAAGAGTGAAGCTCTTGATAAGTTGATCACACTCCGTTGGAAGTCCTCACACTGCAGAATATTTGAGCAACACAAATTGACCTTAATGGAAAAAAGAAGACAAATTTGGGTGGGCATGGAAGGGTAGTCTGGATCTGGGAAGAAGTGTAGCACAAGTCAGACATGATCAAAACACATATGAGGTTCTTAAAAGAGGTCTTACCCCTAAGTCTCCATAGAGTTGTTTCTTCCCGCTGAAACCACACAGTCATGGATGCCTCTGTTGTTTTCTGAATCCATATCTTTCAGACTCCCAGAAGAATGACCCATTAATTGCTGGAGACAGATCAGGGTTTAAGAGCACTTGCTGTTCTTGCAGAGAACCTGAGTTCAGTTACCAGCACTCGCAATAAGAGGCTCTGGTGTTCTCTTCTAGCCTCTGTACTCACTTGCATGCATATGGTGCATATACATATACCCCATCTCTCTCTCTCTCTCTCTCTCTCTCTCTCTCTCTCTCTCTCTCTCTCTCTCCCTCTCTTGCTCACACACACACACACACACACACACACACACACACATATACAACCATAAACAAATCTCTTTTTGGAAAAAAAATGATCCATGAAGTTTTGCATATAGCACTCAATGGCTTTCCCTCTCCAAAGTCTTCCATAATCTTCCAAAAAAATAGTTCAAAGGCAATAACCTTAGTCAGGTTCATCATATACATAAAGTTCTCTTATAAAAAGCAACCTAGGGGAGGAGATAATTTATTTTGCTTATATTCCCAGGCCACATTCCGTAATTGAGGGGTTTCAGGGCAGCAACTCAAGCAGAAATTTATTTGAAGGCAGGTCTGCTAATTATTCACACAGGATTACTTCTACATAAGAAACTCACAGCCTTAAAAATAGACAAGAAACAATGGAGAAATTATGTTGGATGGCTCATGCAGGCGAATGTCTAGCTAGCTTCTATGTATAGATGAAGACCACTTTCTTACAGTGGGCTGGATCATCCTACTCAATTATAATAAAGGCAACCATCAAAAGACAGTCTCTCTCTCTCTCTCTCTCTCTCTCTCTCTCTCTCTCTCTCTCTCTCTCTTTCCCCTTCCCCCCCCCGCTTGTTCTCCCCCAGCCCTCTTCTTTATCTATCTCTCTGTCGCTCCATTTTCTCCCCTTTCCACGTGGTCATGGCTTTTCTTATCTATTTTCTCTTCTTCCTTTGTCTCTCTATCTCTTTTCTCTTTCTATTTTTTTAATAATAAAACATCAAAGCTAAAAAAAAAAAGAAAGAAAAGAAAGACAGGCTCATAGGCCAACTTGATTTTGAAAATGTTTCAACTGAGACTTTCCTTCTTGATGATATCATGGTTGTGTTAAGTAAAGACGAAAAGCTAACTATGACAACTAGTAACAAAAAATGTTAGGAGTCGGTGTTTTAATGAAGACTACTGAGTTCCTATTTTCCATTTCATGACATTTCAACTCCTTTGGAGTTATGACCTATTCTAGACTGAAGAGAATTTCCAAAATATTGTGAATACAGCATATATAGAGAAATGGACATGGATGAGTATGTATAGGATATAAAAACCTTTGAGTAAATGCCCAAGAGTAGTTGTATTAGTTGCAGTTTCATTGCTGTGAAGAAACACAAGATCACTACAACTCATTAAGCAAAACATTTAATTGGGGCTGGCTTATACTTTCACAGATTTAGTCCATTATAATCATGGTAGGAAACATGGCAGAATGCAGGAATGGTGCTGGTGAAGCAGAGATTTCTACATCTTAATCCACAGCCAGTAGAAGACTGAAAAGAAAGGGTAGCAGCCATGTTGGATTATCCTCTGCCTTCTGATTCTACAAACTTCAGTGTCTACAGCTTTCTGATTCTTTTACCCCAGTGCTCCCCTAAAATAATCTAATCTGAATGTGCCCTTCCCAGCCTTGAGCAGGTTTTTTCCAGCCTTGAGTAGACTGAACAGATCTTGAGTGCTTGCCACAACGGACCTTAACGACCTAGGTGGAGCCATCTGCCTTGATTGAACAAGCAAGTTCCCACAGGGACTTAGAAGAGTAGACTGCCCACTGACCTTGCTTCAGAACATAATCCAGCTGAAACAATGGATGGGTCTGTGGGCTTTCCCTATATAAATGCAGTGCTAAATATTAATTAAACTTGAAGCCTTGATCAGAACCTTGTCTTGGCTTCATTCTTCTCTCTTCATCCCCTCTCCCCCATCTCTTTTTCATTTCCAGCCCCCCCCCTTTCAGGTAAACCCAGTTCATCCATAGCTGCTAGATGGCTACATCCAAATATAATTATTCATTCATTATTTTTTCCTTCTTTGTTGGAAGAAAAAGAACATAAATTGTATATTCATCTGCCCATCTTGCACTGCCATTTCAGACAAAGAAATTAATGTTTTCATTATGAATTAATTTATAAGTTTTAATACAAGTCCCATTTGTCTCTCTAGAGTTTTACTTCTACTTTCATACCATGCAAGTGTGTGTACATTATTGTATCTATGTAATATCTACTTCCCATAAATAAGAAAAAACATGTAGTCTTTCTGAGGCATGGTTAATACACTTAATATGACTATATGTAGGTGTTTACTCTTTCCTGCAAGTAATATTATTTATGGGTAAAAGATAATTCTTTTGTGAATATATAATATTTTCTTGCTTAAATTTAAAAATTAAAAATTTAATTTTTTGATATATTCATTTTATGTGTATGAGTATTTTTGCTTTCATGTATGTAATATATCATGTGTATTCTAGAACTAGAGTTATAGATGGTTGTGAATAACTATGTATCTGTTAGGAATTGAACATGAGTCCTCTGCAAAAATGAGTGTTCCTAACCACTTAATTGGTTTATCTCTGTTATTAAATATTCAGGTTGTCCCCATGTGATGGTTTGTACATGCTTGGCCCAAGGAATGGCACTATTAGAAGGTGTAACTTTGTTGGAGTAGGTGTGTCACTGTGGTTATGGGCTATAAGACCCTCTTCGGAGCTGCCTGGAAGCCAGTGTTCTGCTAGCAGCCTTCAGATGAACATGTAGAACTCTCAGCTTCTCCTGCACCATGGCTGCCTGGATGCTGCCATGTTCCTGTCTTAATGATAATGGACTGAACCTCTGAACCTGTAAGCCAGCCCCTATTAAATGCTCTTACAAGAGTTGCCTTGGTCATGGTATCTGTTCACAGCAGTAAAACCCTAACTAATTTAGCTATTAAAAATAATGTTAAAATGAACATAGATGGGAACATATTTCTATGATACACTCATTCTGAGGAAAAGTTACACAGCTATCAGTAACTCCTCAGATAGGAATAGGTCTTACTGGCCTTCTCTGCCCTCTGTGCTTAGAATTTGCCTGGATTATCTTGTGCATATAATTATAGTTACAGTCAGTTCATATGTGCAACTGCTATGTTGTTTCCAAAAGAATCACTGTTTTGCTTTAGTTATCCACTATCAATAGCTCTGAGGTGGTGTGATATAGATGTCCCATTTGGAAATGAACATTCTATAATCTCTTACTCTGTGAGAGATAAAGAGTTTTCAGGTTTCTTTATTAAATCACTATCTTGTTTTAAGTTTGTTATACAAATTCACTGTTTGGCATATCTTTCAAGCCTGGTGACAACTGAAGCTACTGTGGTTCACATCTGGATAAGACTGATGATTACTTTTCTCACTATAAAAGCCAGCAAGTAGGTTTGAAGCTTCACACTCAGTGCCAGCATGATATGCTCATTTTCTATGACTCAAGTATCTGCTATCTTTAGCAACAGTCTCACTTTGAAGTATAGCCAACAATAATGCCAATAGGCTAAAATGTTTGGTAGTCTCTGATACCCCAATGACCAACAACTTAAAAAACAAAATCCATTCCCAAAACTTGCCTTTTTATTGAGTAGCCTATTGTGATAATCATTCTAACCACTATAGGATTACTTCATTTAACCTTTTTTTTGTATACATATATATTTTAAGAAACTTCTTTCATGGTAAATTTCTATTTCCCATTTTCAGAAATTGTTAGTGCTAGTTATTTTCCATCTGTGTTCAGTCACTGTTCAGGTAAGTCTCCACCCATGTCTACTTACTGATTTACTGATTTGTACAGGTACTACAAATTAAACACACATATCTAAGGATTCAAAGCTGGCACCTACATATTCAAAGCTAGCACCTATATATGAGAAAGAGTATGCAACATTTGTCTTTCTCAGTCTGTTTTACCTCTATCTGAATTATTTCTACTTCCATTCATTTACCTGAAACTTTCATAATTTCATTTTTCTTAAAAGATAAATATGTTCTAATTGTGAAAATATATAGTATTTTCAATATCCATTCATTGGTTACTGGACATATAGGCTGTTTCTTCTTCCTGGCTATTGAGCCCCAATGAACGAGGATGAGCAAGTTTTTATAAAGTAGGATACAGAAACCTTTGAGTTAATGCCCAAGAGTAATTGTCTTAGCTGGAGTTTCATTTCTATGAAGAGATACCTTGACAATGGAAACTCTTATAAAGTAAAACATTTAATTGGTACTGGCTTACAGTTTCAGACATTTATTATAATAATCATCATGATAGGAAGCATGGCATCATGCAGGTGCTGGAGAAGACAAAAATTTTACATCTGCCGGTAGCAGGAGACTGTGTACTATACTTTGTGTAGCTTGAACATAAGCGATCTCAAATCTACCCCAACAGTGACATAATTCCTCCAAGAAGGCCACACCTACTCCATTAATGCTCCATACACCTCCAAATAATGCCACTCCCTATGGCCAAACATTCTAACACATGAGTCTATGGTGGCTATACCTATTCAAACCACCATAGTGGTAAGGTTGGATTATGTGACAGCTATATTTTCAGATTTTTGAGGAATCATTGTGCTGAATTCCACAATGGTTTCAACAGTTCACATTCCTCCTTTGGCCACATCCACATCAGCACTTATCACCATTTGTTTATTGCTTTTTGTTTTATTTATTCTTAGCCATTCTAATTGCAATAAGAGAAAAGTCTCTTAACTGTGGGCTCCACTAAAATACTTTGTTCCTTCAAGAGGGAAAAACAACAGGGCACAGTCAAAAGCAAAATCAAACTCTAACTGTTCAATGTCTGGAATCCACTCATGATCTTCTGGGCTCCTCCAAAGGGCTTGGGTCACTTCTCCAGCTCTACCCTCTGTGGCACTTTTCAGGTTGATCCACTCCACTGATGTTGCTGTTCTTGGTAATCATCCCATGGCCCTGGCATCAACAATACACTGAGGTCTTCTTCTGAAACTTGGCTTTACTAACAGCTGATCATAGGCTTTCTTCATGGTGTCAAGCCTCAAATTCTTTGCATGATCCCTTCAGTCCTGGGCCATCAGTTGCAACTGAGGCTGCAGCTTCACCAGTGGCCTTCCACGGCCTCTCACAGTGTCAAGCTACAGTTGGTCTTCATAACCTCTTCATGCCTTCAAAACCAGTCCAGCAGCAGCATGCGGTACAACCCAGACTATCTCTGGAACATAGCTTCTTTGTGCTCTCAGAAAACAACTTTCCAGAAGATTTCACCTCAGTGATGCTGATCTCTTTTTAATCCCTGCTAATTTCTTAGCTTCAGCTAATCAGCATCAACTGTCCCTGTAATCCCTTCTATTATTCACTGTAAAGCCAGTTTTCTGTGACTCACAGATTTCTTAATGCTGTGTCTTAGTCAGGGTTTGCATTCCTGCACAAAATATCATTACCAAGAAGCAAGTTGGGGAAGAAAGGACTTATTCAGCTTATACTTCCACATTGCTGTTCATCACCAAAGGAAGTCAGGACAGGAACTCATGCAGGATAGGAACTTGGAGGCAGGAGCTGATGCAGAGGCCATGGAGGGGTGCTGCTTACTGGATTGCTTCCCCTGGCTTGCTCAGCTTGCTTTCTTATAGAATCCAGGACTACTAGCCCAGGGGTGGCACCACTGACAATGGGCCCTCCCCCCTTGGACACTAATTAAGAAAATGCCTTACAACTGGATCTCATGGAGGCACTTTGTCAAGGGAGGCTCCTTTCTCTGTGATAACTCCAGCTTGGGTGAAGTTGACACACAAAACCAGTCAGTACAAACAGTGATATACAAAAGGTTTTTATTTAATGAGGTCCCATTTATTAATTCTTGGTCTTTCTTATTAGTCTGAGTTCTCTCTATAGTAACATAAGTTATAGAAAAAATATATGATTTATTAAAAATTACCTTACAGTCTGTCATCCAGCTACTTCAACAGTGGTTATCTATGTACAATAGGTCCAAGAATCCAGTAAGTATTCAGTCAATCCACGAGGCTGGATATCTAAGCTGATATTAAGTGTATGCTGAAATCCTGAAAAAGGTCTGATGCCAGGGAAAGGAATCAACTTGCTAGTGAGGTAAAAGCAAAGGCAAGAGCTAGCTTCCTTGTTCTATGCCCTTATATAGGCTTGCAGCAACAGGTGTGGTCCAGAATTTTCCCACAGTCTGGCGGTTCCTCAGAAAACTGGGCATGACACTCCCGGAGGATCCGGCTATACCACTCCTGGGCATATACCCAGAGACTTTACCTGCATACAATAAGGACACATGCTCCACTATGTTCATAGCAGCCTTATTTATAATAGCCAGAAGCTGGAAAGAACCCAGATGTCCCTCAACGGAGGAATGGATTCAGAAGATGTGGTATATCTACACAATGGAATACTACTCTGCAATTAAAAACAATGAATTCACGAAATTCCTAGGCAAATGGTCAGATCTTGAAAATATCATCCTTAGTGAGGTAACCCAATCACAAAAGAACACACATGGTATGCAGTCACTGATAAGGGGATATTGACCCAGAATCTCGGAATACCCTAGACACAATCCGCATATCAATAGATTTCTAAAAAGATGGAAGGAGAGACCCTTGGTACTGGAAAGACTGGATGTAGGGGAACGCCAGGACAGAGTAAGGAGAGGGAGTTGAATGGAGAAAAGAGGGAGGGAAGGGGGCGTATGGGACTTTCGGGGAGGGAGGAAACGGGAAAGGGGAAGTGATTTGGAATGTAAATTAAAAAAATAAAATAAAATAAATAATAAAAAAAAGTATGCCTTCCCACATCAAAAATCTGAATTAGATCTTTCTACCTCAGATTAAGTAAAAATTCCTCAAAGTTGTCCCTTTCCACTTCAGGGCTTAACTTAACCCCAGATATAGTCAAGTAGGCCACCAATAATACCCATCATAGTCTTGATGCATGTCCTATTAATGTCCTGTTCAAAAAGTCCTTTCTTGTTACAATGTACTCAAGTATATTGCCTACAATGTTCTTTATGAGATTCAAAACACTGGGTCTTAAGTTGAGGTCAATGATCATTTGAAACTGAGTTTTGGGCAAGGTAAGTGATAATGATGTACTTTCTACTTTAGCTATCCAGTTTGGCCAACATTATTTGTTGAAGACACTATCTTTGTTCCAATGTGTTCTTTTTATCACAAAAGCATCCCTTGGTTGCCTGTAATTATTAGTCATGGGTTGTGGCCCCATAGAATTCCCACTTTCAGTATTAGGATACTGAAAGTTGCTGTTCTTGTTCAAGTCTTATTTGGCAGTCATGTTTATGAAAATTCATGGGTTTTCTGAGATTTCGTTATGACAAAATCATGAAACTTTCTATTTCTATAGCTCCTACATTCTTGTACACTCCTATGCACAGTGACTGCTAGGATTCAGAGTTGTAGTGTACATATGTCACAACATGTATTGTAGATGTGTCAATTAGAACTGGGCACTGTCAATTGTTAACTGCATTTTGTGTTTTTGTTTTTGTGATCCTCTCCAAGTATTGCAAGTAGACCTTTTTTTTAATTTTATTTTATTTTCTAAGGTTTTTTTTTTATTTACATTCAAAATCATTTCCCCTTTCCTGTTTCCTCCCTCCCCGAAAGTCCTATAAGCCCCCTTCCCTCCCTCTTTTCTCCATTCAACTCTCTCTCGCTTCTCTGTCCTGATATTCCTCTACATCCAATCTTTCCAGGACCAGGGATCTCTCCTTCCATCTTCTTGGAAATCTATTGATATGTGAATTGTGTCTAGGGTATTCCGAGATTCTGGGTTAATATCCCTTATCAGTGACTGCATACCATGTGTGTTCTTTTGTGATTGGGTTACCTCACTAAGGATGATATTTTCAAGTTCTGACCATTTGCCTAGGAATTTCGTGAATTCATTGTTTTTAATTGCAGAGTAGTATTCGATTGTGTAAATATACCACATCTTCTGAATCCATTCCTCCGTTGAGGGACATCTGGGTTCTTTCCAGCTTCTGGCTATTATAAATAAGGCTGCTATGAACATAGTGGAGCATGTGTCCTTATTGCATGCAGGTAAAGCCTCTGGGTATATGCCCAGGAGTGGTATAGCCGGATCCTCCGGGAGTGTCATGCCCAGTTTTCTGAGGAACCGCCAGACTGCTTTCCAGAGTGGTTGTACCAGCTTGCAATTCCACCAGCAGTGGAGGAGTGTTCCTCTTTCTCCACATCCTCGCCAACAACTGCTGTCTCCTGTGTTTTTGATCTTAGCCATTCTGACTGGTGTGAGATGGAATCTCAGGGTTGTTTTGATTTGCATTTCCCTAATGACTAAGGATGATAAACATCTCTTTAGGTGCTTCTCAGCCATTAGATGTTCTTCAGGTGAGAACACTTTGTTTAGCTCTGTACCCCATTTTTTAATAGGGTTACTTGCCTCTCTGGAGTTTAACTTCTTGAGTTCTTTGTATATATTGGATATTAGCCCTCTGTCAGATGTAGAGTTGGTAAAGATCATTTCCCAGTTAGTTGGTTGCCGCTTTGTCTTTTTGGCAGTGTCTTTTGCCTTGCAAAAACTTTGTAATTTAATGAGGTCCCATTTGTCAATTCTTGATCTTAGAGCATAAGCTATTGGAGTTCTATTCAGGAAATTATCCCCTGTGCCCATATGTTCACGGTTCTTCCCTAGGTTCCTTTCTATTAGTTTCAGTGTGTCTGGTTTTATGTGAAGGTCCTTGATCCACTTGGAATTGAGCTTAGTGCAAGGAGATAAGAATGGGTCAATTTGCATTCTTCTGCATGCTGACCTCCAGTTGAGCCAGCACCATTTGTTGAAAAGGCTATCTTTTTTCCACTGGATGGTTTTAGCTCCTTCGTCAAAGATCACGTGACCATAGGAGTGTGGATTCATTTCTGGGTCTTCAATTCTGTTCCATTGATCTACATGCCTGTCACTGTACCAATACCATGCGGTTTTTAACACTATTGCTCTGTAGTACAGCTTGAGGTCCGGGATACTGATTCCCCCAGAGGTTCTTTTACTCTTGAGAATAGTTTTAGCTATCCTGGGTTTTCTGTTATTCCAGATGAATTTTTGAATTGCTCTTTCTAACTCTATGAAGAATTGAGTTGGGATTTTGATGGGGATTGCATTGAATCTGTATATTGCTTTGGGCAAGATGGTCATTTTTACTATATTAATTCTGCCAATCCATGAGCATGGCAGATTTTTCCATCTTCTGAGGTCTTCTTCAATTTCTTTCTTCAGAGACTTGAAGTTCTTGTCATACAGATCTTTCACTTGTTTGGTTAGAGTCACGCCAAGATACTTTATATGGTTTGTGGCTATCGTGAAGGGTATCATTTCTCTTACTTCTTTCTCAGCCTGCTTATCCTTTGAGAATAGGAAGGCTACTGACTTGCTTGAGTTGATTTTATATCCGGCCACTTTGCTGAAGTTGTTTATCAGCTGTAGGAGTTCTCTGGTGGAGTTCTTTGGGTCGCTTAAGTATACTATCATATCGTCTGCAAATAGTGATAGTTTGACTTCTTCCTTTCCAATTTGTATCGCTTTGACCTCCTTTTGTTGTCTAATTGCTCTAGCTAGAACTTCAAGTACTATATTGAAAAGATATGGAGAGAGGGGGCAGCCTTGTCTAGTCCCTGATTTTAGTGGGATTGCTTCAAGTTTCTCTCCATTTAGATTGATGTTGGCTACCGGTTTGCTGTAAATTGCTTTTACTATGTTTAGATATGGGCCTCGAATTCCTGAACTTTCCAAGACCTTTAGCATGAAAGGATGCTGAATTTTGTCAAATGCTTTCTCAGCATCTAATGAGAAGACCATGTGGTATTTTTTTTCATTGAGATTGTTTATATAGTGGATTACATTGATCGATTTCCTTATATTGAACCATCCCTGCATCCCTGGGATGAAGCCTACTTGATCGTGGGGAACGATCGTTTTGATGTGTTCTTGGATTCGGTTGGCAAGAACTTCATTGAGTATTTTTGTATCGATATTCATAAGAGAGATTGGCCAGAGATTCTCTTTCTTTGTCAGATCTTTGTGTGCTTTTGGTATTAGTGTAATTGTGGCTTCATAGAACGAGTTGGGTAGTGTTCCTTCTGTTTCTATTTTGTGGAAAAGTTTGAAGAGTATTAGTGTTAGGTCTTCTTTGAAGGTCTGGTAGAATTCTGCACTAAAACCATCTGGACCTGTGCTTTTCTTGGTTAGAAGACTTCCAATGACGACTTCTATTACTTCAGGGGTTATAGGACGGTTTAGATGGTCTATTTGAACCTGATTTAATTTTGGTATTTGGTATCTGTCTAGGAAATTGTCCATTTCCTCCAGATTTTCTAGTTGTGTTGAATACAGGTTTTTGTAGTAGGATCTGATGATTTTTTGAATTTCCTCAGTTTCTGTTGTTATCTCTCCCTTTTCATTTCTGATTTTATTAATTTGGATACTATCTCTGTGCCCTCTGATTAGTCTGGCTAAGGGCTTATCTATCTTGTTGATTTTCTCAAAGAACCAACTCCTTGTTTTGTTGATTCTTTGTATGGTTTTATTTGTTTCTACTTGATTGATTTCAGCCCTGAGTTTGATGATTTCCTGCCTTCTATTCCTCTTTGGTGTATTTGCTTCTTTTTCTTCCAGGGCTTTCTGGTGAGCCATTAAGCTGTTAGTGTATGCTGTCTCACGTTTCTTTTTGGCGGCACTCAGGGCTATGAAATTTCCTCTTAGCACTACTTTCATTGTGTCCCATAAATTAGGGTATGTTGTGCCTTCATTTTCATTAAATTTCGAAAAGTCTTTGATTTCTTTCTTTATTTCCATCTTGACCAAGTTATCATTGAGTAGAGCATTGTTCAGCCTCCATGTGTATGTGGGTTTTCTTTTGTTTTTGTTGCCATTGAAGACCACCCTTATTCCATAGTGATCTGATAGGAGGCATGGGATTAGTTTGATCTTCTTATATCTGTTGAGGTCTGATTTGTGACCAATTATATGGTCGATTTTGGAGAAGGTACCATGAGCTGCTGGGAAGAAGGTGTATTCTTTTGCTCTAGGATGAAATGTTCTATATATTTCTGTTAGTTTCATTTGGTCCAAGGCTTCAATTAGATTCACTCTGTCCCTGTTTAGTTTCTGCTTTCCTGAACGATCCATTTCAGAGAGCGGGGTGTTGAAATCACCCACTATTATTGTGTGAGGTGTGATGTGTGCTTTGAGCTTTAGTAAAGTTTCTTTTACGAATGAGGGTGCCCTTGCATTTGGAGCATAGATATTCAGAATTGAGAGTTCTTCTTGGTGGATTTTTCCCTTGATCAGTATGTAGTGTCCTTCGGTATCTTTTTTGATGTCTTTAGGTTGAAAATCAATTTTATCTGATATTAGGATGGCTACTCCTGCTCGTTTCCTGGGGTCATTTGCTTGTAAAATTGTTTTCCAGCCTTTTACACTGAGGTAGTGTTTGTCTTTGACACTGAGGTGCGTTTCCTGCATGCGGCAAAATGCTGGGTCCTGTTTATGTATCCAGTCTGCTAGTCTATGTCTTTTTATTGGGGAATTGAGACCATTGATATTAAGAGAGATTAAGGCATAGTGATTATTGCCACTTGCCATTCTTGATGCTATCTTTATGTTTGAGTGGTTATCTACTTTTGGGTTTGAAGCAAGAGGGTTACTATCTCATTTTTTCCAGGGTGTTGTTTCTCTCCCTGTATTGGCGGTTTCCACCTATTATCCTTTGCAGGGCTGGGTTTGTGGAAAGACATTGTGAAATTTTGGTTTTATCATGGAATATCTTGGTCTCTCCATCTATGGTGATTGAGAGTTTTGCTGGGTATAGTAGTAGTCTAGGCTGGCATTTGTGCTCTCTTAGTGTCTGCATGAGATCTGCCCAGGATCTTCTGGCTTTCATAGTCTCTGGTGAGAAGTCTTATGTGATTCGGATAGGTCTACCTTTGTATGTTACTTGGCCCTTTTCTCTTACTGGTTTTAATATTCTTTCTTAGTTTAGTACATTTGGTGTTTTGATTATTATGTGATGGGAGGTATTTCTGTTCTGGTCCAGTCTGTTTGGAGTTCTGTAGGCTTCTTGTACGTTCATCGTCATCTCTCTCTTTAAGTTAGGGAAGTTTTCCTCCATAATTTTGTTGAAGATGTTTACTGGCCCCTTAAGTTGCAAATCTTCACTCTCATCTATACCTATAATCCTTAGGTTTGGTCTTCTCATTGTGTCCTGGATTTCCTGGATGTTTTGGGTTGCACGTTTTTTGCATTTTGCATTTTCTTTGACTGTTGACTCGATGCTTTCTATGGTATCTTCAGCACCTGAGATTCTTTCTTCCATCTCTTGTATTCTATTGTTGATGTTTGCATCTATGACTCCTGATGTCTTCCCAAGGCTTTCTATCTCCAAAGTTGTCTCCCTTTGTGATTTCTTAGTTGTTTCTACTTCCTTTTTTATATCTTGGATGGATTTGCTGAGATCTTTCACTTGTTTGTTTGTATTTTCCTGTATTTCTTTAAGGTATTTTTGCATTTCCTCTTTCAGGATTTCTGCCTGTTGACCCAAGTTCTCCTGTATTTCTCTAAGTAATTTTTGTGTTTCCTCCTCATGGGATTCCTTCTGTTGATCCATCGTCTCCTGCATTTCTTTAAGCAATTCTCGTGTTTCCTTTGTAAGGGCATCTATCCGTTGATTCATTTCTTTAAGCAATTTTTGTGTTGCCTCCTTATGGGCATCCATCTTTTGACCCATATTCTTCTGCGTTTCTTTATGCAATTTTTGTGATTCCTTTGAAAGTGCATCTACCTGTTGATTCATTTCTTTAAGTGATTTTTGTATTGTCTCCTTGTGGGCCTCCATCTGTTGATCCATATTCTCATGCATTTCTCTAAACGATTTTTGTGTTTCCTTTGTAAGGGCTTCTAACTGTTGATTCATGGTCTCCTGTAATTCTTTATTAGATTTCTTTGTGTCCTTCTTGTGATCCTCTAATAGCATCATGAGAAGTGATTTTAAATCCAGATCTTGTCTTTCGGGTGTGGTGGGGTATCCAGGACTTGCTGCTGTTGGAGAGTTGGGTTCAGATCGTGCCATATTACTTTGATTTCTGTTAGTAACGTCCTACGTTTGCATTTTTCCTTCTAGTTACCTCTGGTGTTAGTTGGTCCTGCTGTCACTGGCTGTTGGTTGGACCTCCTGTGAGCCTGCAAAGCTATTTCTGGACCCCCTGGATTACCGGGATTCCCCTGGCACCGATTTCTGGGGCCTGCCCTGCTCCTGAGTGACTTTGGAGCCCTGATGTGCCTTGCCCCAAGTGATGTTATATTGGGGAGTCCCTGCACATCGAAAGGCTCAGCGTAGTGGATTCCCGGAGCAGAAGTCGCCAAAGAGAGTCTGCTAGGCTCCCACCCTGTGCAGGGTTGTGTGATCTCTCCTAGAGTGTGGGGGGAGGGGCGTCCCTCTACAGGGCAGAAGTCCCACAGCAGGGCTGGTGCGTCGATTACTGCAGACCTGCCCAGCTCTTGGGAGCAGGTTACACACAAGCTGCCTGAGACCCAAGCGATATTATGCCTGTCTGTCTCTGAGTCTGGCGGTCCCAACTACACTGGAGCAAAGATGGCAGAGTGCACTTTGCACTCTCGGCGGTGCAGGTCACCCTGCAGGGGGGATGGCCCACAGCAGAGTTAGCGCCCAGACCACCACAGCACTGTCCTGTTCTTGGGAGCAGATGGAAGCCCCAAAAGGCCGTGTCCCAAGCGATGTTATATTGGTGGGAACCTGGGTACCTATCTCCTCAGTGCAGTCTACTGGAACAGAGGTCGCCAAAGGGAAGCTGGTAGGCTCCCACCCAGTGCAGGGGAGTCCCTCTGCAAGGCAGATGTCCCACAGCAGAGTTGGCGCGCTGGTTACTGCAGATCTGCCCAGCTCTTGGAGCAGGTTACACACAAGCTGCCTGAGACCCAAGCGATATTATGCCTGTCTGTCTCTGAGTCTGGCGGTCCCAACTACCTGGCCACTGGAGCAAAGATGGCGGAGTGCCTACATTTTTTTGATGAGTGGCAAGACTGATACTTATCTTTGTTTCTAAGCATAAATGTTGGTTTAGTAAAAACAGCAGTTGTACCTTCTCCAAGATCCATTATTTCACTAGTCCCAAATAGTTGGTTAGGTATCCGGTACCAGGCATAATTCCTCTCTTGTTGAGCAGGCCTAACATTCAGTTAAGGAGCTACTGAGTACCACCAGAGTGTGTGTGTTTGTGTGTGTGTGTGTGTGTGTGTGTGTGTGTGTGTGTGTGTGTGTACAATTATTGCATCCTTCAGTTTATCTTGCCATGCTGATTGTTACTTTATTTCATTAGGTCTCATAGGTGGTAAGACTATTATCTGCTACTTTCCATTAGAAGCATCAATTAGGTAATGCAGATCCAGAAAGAAAAATGTCTGATGTTCTCTCTCAATTATGAACCTAATTTTCTTTTTTTGTTATTTGAGTAATTCAGGTTTTGTAAAAGAATTGGACAGTTTCTTATTTTTCTATTATTTTATGAAATTATCTGAGGTATAATTGTATTTTCTTTAAAGGCCTTGTAGAATTAGCCAATGTAATAATATGGCCCTAAACACTTTTTAGTTGGGAGATTTTAAATTAGTGTTTCTATCCAGCTGGTATTATGGGTGTATTTGAATTATTTACTCCAGCTTCATTTAATGTTTTAAGGTCAGATATTTCTAGAAATTCATTCATTTCTTTTAGATTTCATAGTTTAATAGAGCATCAATCATAAATTATGTCATATGTGTCTCTGAAATGCCTCCATGCTCATCTCTAATTATGTTACTTTTTGTCTTCTTTCTCTTTATTTTGGCTAAAGGTTTGTCAGTCTTGTTAATCTTTTCAAAGAATCAACTCTTAATGTCATTGCTTTTTGTATTGCAGTTTTCATTGCTTTTTCTTTACTTTTGTCCCTGATTTTAATTACCTTTTCTCTTCTACTGCTTTGGGATGCTCGTTATTCTTGGTTTTCCAAGGCCTTCAGTTCAATCATTTAGTTGCTAACTGGAGATCTCCCAAAATTTTGATGTATGATTTTAGTGATATAAATTTCCCTCTTAGGAATAGTTTCATTGCATCCAATAGTTTTTGTATGTTCTGTTTTCATATTAATTCTAGCACATTTTAAATTTTCTTCTTGACTTAATCCTTGATCTAAACATTTGGCATTATATTGTTTAGTTTCCATGAAATTATATTGTTCCTTTATTTTGTATTTCTATTAATATTCACCTTTATACCACTATGATCAGATAAAATCCAGGGTGTTTTCTCAATTTTCCTATATTTGTTCAGGGTTGCTTTCTTACCTAACGTGTGCTTCATTGACTACTGAGAAAAAGTGTGTGTTCTTTAGCATTTTACTGACTTGTATAGACTGCTATTGTATCCATTAGATTTATAATATCATTTATCTTGAATATTTCTCTGTTCAGTTTTGTCCTGGTGATCTAAGTGAAAGTTGGGTATTAAAATCACATGCTAATAGTGCATTGTGATTAATCTGCAGTTTTTAGAAATAATAGAATTTCTTGTATGAAGAATAAATGTGTTTGGTGCTCATTTCTTGAGGATTTTAAAGTCCTCTTAGTGGATTTTTCCATTAATGAGTATGAAATGATGTTTCTTAAATTTTTTGGCCATCTTTGTTTTCAAGTATGTTCTGTCATATATTAGAATAGCTATGCAAAGCTGTAAGAGGAAAAAAATCACATGATATATATAAAGGAAAACCCTTCAGAATAAGAGCTAATTTCTCATTGGAAACTCTAAAATCCAGAAGAGCTTGAAACAATGTACTTCAAGTGTTACATAAAGAACATGGATGTCAACCTACAGTACTGTACCCAAATAACTATCTCCATAAGTTACAAAATCTAAAAGAAATAGAAGATTCATACAAACTACCAAACCATGAAGAAACCAACAACTAAAAATAAGGAACTAAATACAGTAATAAAAATTCTTACAGCTAATGAAAGCCCAGGTCTAGATGGATTGTCAGCGGAATTCTATAAGACTTTCAAAGAAGATATACACTTCTCAAATACTAAAAATGAGAAGACCACTTGGAACAGCTTGGAAGCTCACTTCTCCAAGAAGAAAAAAATCTCAAAGCAGTCTCATAGTCTCATTAAAATGGAGAATTATACAGGGCAGTCTACTGTATCTATTCTTTTTCTATGAAGTGATTGAGTCTATTCCTAGAGCAATGAGAGAAGGGAATCAAATTGATAGAATAAAGAAGTCAACTCAACCTATCACTATTTTCTCTGATATAATATAAAAGTTCTACAAGAAACATCCCCAAATAACCAACATTTCAGGACTGTGGCAGGACACAAAATCAGCATAAAAATAAGTAGCCTTTTAATATAACAATAACAAACAAAATAAGAGATCGGGTACATGTTTCCATTCAGTAACCTCACAAAAAACTACAATACATAAGAATAAACCTAAACAGGAAGGATAAAGTCCTCCACAATGAAAACTTGAAATATCTGATGAGATATGACAGAAGATACCAGAAGATGGAGAGAACACGTATGCTTATGAATTGATAAAATTCATATTTGAGGACTCAAACCAACATATCCATGACCACCAAAATTTTACAATGGTGGGAAAAAAGCACATGTAGATGAAAAAGACAGCCTATTAAATAAGTAGTCCTGATAAGAGGACATCAGCCTACAGAAGAATGAAATTATATCTAAATCTTTCAACCTGCACAAATATCAACTCAAAATGGATTGAGGAGCTTATTTTAAAACCAGAAATGCTTAAATGGCTAGAGAAAAAGTGGATTCTAGTAGTACAGAAAATGGCCCTCAAAAATAGCAAATGGACTTCATGAAATTGAAAAGATTCTGTAGAACAAAGGAAACTATCAGCAGAGTGAAAATAAAGCCTAGAGAATGGGAGAAAACTCTTTGCGAGATACACTTCAGACTAGAGGCTGATATTCAGAATTTATAAAGACTAAGTTTCTTAACATGGAACACAAAATTCATCATCTGACCTCTGCCATTTCTGAGAACAACGTGTTCCCCAGTTTGATATTTACAGATTCCATGCCTTTGTTTATACTTATGTCTTCCTGTGTATCAGTTAGGGTTCTTTGGCCATAAGTAGTCAAAGAAAGGTATAGTATATTCTCATCATAGCAGCCAGAGTGATCCTTTACCATACAAACCAATCAGGTCATTTTTCTAATGGAAATCTTCCAGGATATTTTTTTTTAATTCAGTGGAAACATTATGTGACTTACAATGGTTTTTATAAGCCTACACAAGCTTGATTTATTTTCTATTTTCTCCGCTCACTGCTCACTTTGCTCTTACCACACTAGCCTCTGCTATTTCTCAGACATGTTAGACATGCTATCGCCTTACCCTTGTGAATGTGTCTAGCTTTTTGACATTGCAATATGATGTTGTGATCTACAATTGTGTTGTATTACATTCATAGCTATCATAGGATATGTGGGACCCACAGCTATAGTTGCACAGACTTACAAACCTTTTGCATAAACTATTCCCTCTACCTTAAAGCCTTTTTCTAAAAACTGCATATCTGCCTCTTTGCTGTCATTTCAAGTATTTACCAAGTGTCATTTACTTAGTGAAATCTAACTTAAATATTTAAATTACAATGTTCCTTTTTCTCAGAACTCATGAACCCCTATCCTGTTCAAAGTATCATGGCACAGATAATCTTCTAGCAAATGTGACTGATTAATTGATTTTAGCTTTTTGCTTGGTCCTTATCACACTAGCATGTATGTTATAGAAAAACAGGATTCTTTTTCTGTTTGTTCATTGATCCATATGCAACATATTGAGCAAATCTTTGTTGAATTCACTACTGAAGTAGATCCTATCTAACCTATGGGAAAAGAAAATGTACTTGAATTATATGAAATAGCTCCCAAAATTTAAGTGTGTGGCAAAAGACAAAAACTTAGGGGTCAGCATTGCTATACTATATCCATGGTCAAAGTTCAATCAGTCAAAAATTCTTGTTTAATCACACAAGAATTGGCCCAATTTAATACAATCCTACAAGAAAGACAATTATACAATTTACTGGTATAACTGCATCTTGAAAACTCACCATACAACACTGTAGACAAAATTTCAACATTAACTTCAGAGATGATAAGACATCTATGCAAACCATTGCAATAGAACACATTTTTTTTGTGAGAGACTGTTTAACACCTCTACTTTAGTATTTGTAAATATGTATACATGTGTACACCTGTGTGTGATTTTATGCATTTGGGTGAAGTTGCCCTCATAGGCCAGAAGGCGTAAGATACCCTTGGAGTTGAAGTTACAGGTGATTGTGAGCTGCTTAATGTAGCTCCTGGGAACTGAACTAAGGCCTTCTAGAAGAGCACCAAGTACAAGTACTTTTAAGCACTAAGATATCACTCTGGTTTCTCTTGTAAATGTCTTAATATTACTATATTCCAAACTGAAATCATGATTACTACTATGAATAACCTTTTAAAATCCCAATATCTTCTGAGTCTGTAAATGATACAATTACTTGTCAATTGCTCAAAAAAGTTGAGTCTACTTTATATTCATACTTTCTGTCTTCCATCTCTCTCTTGCAACTTATATTAAGATGATGTAATCTTTTGCATGGAATATTTCTTCTAACTTCCTCTATTGATCCTCTCTTTCTCTCCCTCTTGCATTATTTAATTATTGCTATGAGCATATTGTTTTAGAAACATAAATTAGGTGTTACTCCTATTGTCTATACTCTGTAATAACTTCTTAGTGCATTTAGGATAAGCTTCAAACTCCATAAACCTTAGCCAAAGAGGTGCTTGTGATCTAACTGAACCTTAGTCTTCTAACTAAATTTTGATTAAACCTTACTTAGTAATTCTTCTCTATATTTGAAATATTGTTCTTTGAAAAAAAATCCATAAATTTGGGGGAGGGCCTGGTGAGAAGAGTTAAGGCGTTTGTCAGCAAGCCTGATGACCTGAGTTTGATCTGCGAGACCCATGCAGTAGAAAGATAGCATCAACTCTGAGGAGTTGTGCACTTAAAACTGAATCTTATTCTTCAAGCAGCTATCAACTGTCAATAACTACTAAGCTAGTGGTAAGAGTTCATGCCTCTCTCACCTCAATGCTTGGATTTTGTCTGGCTTGAGATTGGAAAAGGCCACATGCATGCTTTCGAAACCACAATTCCTATTCACTCATATACAACTGCCTTGTTGTGTCCAGAATACAATGTTTCCATGCAGTCCTCCACCATCACTTGCTTTTGCAATCCATCTTCCCTGCTTCCAAAATGAACCTTGGGAGGCAAATGGATGATATAGATGGCCCGTTTAAGGCTGACCATTCAGTAAACTACCATTCTCTGTACCTTGAACAGTTGTAGGACTCTGTGTTAATCAACATATATTGCAAAACAAAACTTTACTGATAAAGGTTGAGAGATTCATTAATATGTGGGTATTATTATAATAATAAATCATGAGAAATCAGTTTAATACTGTTCCATTTAGTGGAATCATATAGTATCAGCAGAAGAAGCATTATCTAATTTTTTTAACAAGGTCCCGGTTATTATAAAGACCCACTCCTACACTTGATCTTAGCCAAAAGGCCAAGAAGCGATAGACCCACTCCTTAAAAAAAAAAAATAAATAAATAAAAAGAATTACAGACCAATTTCTCATTTGAACATAGATGCAAAATTTCTCAGTAAAATATTTTCAGGCAGAATCCAAGAACGCATAAACATAAACAAAAACAAAAGACCATCCACCCTGATCAAATGAGTAGGCCTCATGACAGAGAAGCATGCAATCTACTATATAAACAGACTAAAAGTGAAACCACATGATCATCTCATTGGATGCTGGAAAAAAATAACACCCCTCTTGACAAAAGTTTCTGAAAGGCTTGGGATAAAAGGGATAGAGCACAACATAATATAGGCAATTTACTCAAAGAATTTTTACTAAAATCGGAAATAAAACAAGGTCATCCACTTTTTCCATATCTATTCAATATAGTGTTTGAAGTCTTAGCTAGAACAATAAGACAACTGAAGGAGAACAAGAGAATACAAATTAGAAATAAAGAAATCAAAGTATCTTTATTTGTAGATGATATGATGGTATATACACGTGACCCTAAAAATTCTATCAGGAAACTACTACAGCACATAAATGCATTCAGCAAAGTACCAGGACACAAAATTAATTCACAAAAATCAGTAGTCTCACTATATACAATGACAGACAAAGAAAAAATATCAGGAGATCAATAAAGCCTAAAAATGGGGTAATTCTAACCAAACAAATGAAAGACTTGTATATTAAAAAATTTAAGACACTAAAGAAAGAAATTGAAGAAGATACCAGAAGATGGAAAGATATCCCATGCTCAAGGATCATCAGCATTAATACTGTAAAAATAGACCTCCTTCCAAAAGCAGTCTACAGATTCAGTGTAATCACACAAAACAATTTCCAACACAAATCTTAAAACAATCTTCAACTTCACATGAACACAAAAGATGCAAGACATCTAAAAATCATTGCTGAATAATGAACAACTGGAGGCATCACAATCATAACCAACTAGTTATATTACAAGTCTATCATCATAAAAACAGCATGATATTGGCATGAAAACAGACATGTTGATCAAATGAATAGAATTTAAGATCCAGACATAAGTGGATACCTGATTTTTGATAAATAAGCCAAAAATACACACTGTAGAAAAAATATCTTCAACAAATGGTGCTAATCAAACTGGATGGCTGCATGTAAAAAATGAAAATACATCCATATTTATCACACTGCACAAAATTCAATTCCAAATAGATCAAGGACATCAACATAATACTAGATACCATGGATCTAACTAAAGATAAAGTAGGAAATAGGCTTGAACTCTTTGGTACAGGAAAGAACTTTCAGAACAGAATAACAATATCATAGGCATTAAGAACAATAGTTAGTGGGACCCTATGAAGCCAAAAACTTTCAGCCAGCAAAGGAAACCATCATTCTGGCAAAGCAACAACCTAGAGAATGGGAAAAGTTAATTATCAAGTTTATATCTAAAAATACTAAAAGCCTGAGCACTACAAAAACCAATAACCAAATTCAAAAATGGGATACAAAACAACTAGGCAGAGAAAACTCAAATGGCTGAAAAGCACTTAAGTGTTCAACAACCTTTGTTTTCAGGAAAATACAAATCAAACTATTTTGAGATTTTATCTTGCACCAGACAGAATGGTCAAGATAAGTAAAAGAAATGACAGCTCATGCTGGCAAGTTTGAAGTAAGGGGAATATTCATACATTGCTAATGGGAATGCAAACTTGTATAGCCACTATGGAAATCAGTATGGCAGTTCTAGTCAGCTGGCAATTGATCTATCTATCTATCTATCTATCTATCTATCTATCTATCTATCTATCTATCCATCTACCCATCTATAAAAATCTCATCTATCCAACTCTTGGGCATAGAGACAAAGGTCTATATCCCCCTTTTATAAATAAACTTGCTTGTCCATATTCATTGCTACAGCATTCATAATAGCCAGAAATTGAAACAGCCTAATTGTCCACCAACTGATAAATGGATAATGAAAATGTAGTACATTTATACACAGGAATATTATTCAGCTACTAAAAGTTGAAATTCTCATGTAAATGGACAGAGCAAGATAATAATACCAAGTATGGTAACCCTGACTAAAAAAAGAAAAATGTTGTATTTTTTCTCTTATATGTGGATATTAGCTTTTACACTTTCAAAATGCATGCTACAATCTAAAATAAATAAATTATATTTTCATGAAGAAACAAGGGGGAATCTAGAAGAGTTGAGTAAAGGAAAGATGGAAGAGAATAGTAAAAGAAGAAATATAGAGAGGGACAACTAGCACTAAAGGCTATTTGAAAAACCATATGGAAACCTGCCGTTATAGAAGCTTCTTAAAAACGCATACATGGATGAAGAGAATCTCACCAAATAATTAGGTAGACAATACAGCAACTTGACAGCTTGAACCACCAAGTAAAACCTCCAGTGCCAGGAATGGGTTGCAGCTTATTGAGTTGTTGGCCATGAAGCCCCAGTTGAAACATTCAAACATCACAGGCTATTGCCAAGGCTGTTGGTTATTCTCACAATCTAGTGGTAGCACCCTATCACTGAAGGCAACACTTATGTCATCAAATACAAAGGATATGAGTTGGTGCCTAAATAGAAGCTTCACATCTACTAACTGCACTCATGATGCTACAATGCACTTTATACATCACTGCAGGAAAAAGGTAATACTCAATATCACCTAGTTACAAACCCTGCAATCTAAAGCAGTGATCATCCTACAAGATATTCAGGTGCAATAATGGCAGAAATAATCAATCACTTTTTTAAATTGGCACTTCAGGTCCATTCCATGAGATAGAGCCCATACCTAACACTGTTAAAGTGACCAAGAATCTGAGACTAGATAGGGCACAGGTGTAGAGGAAAACCTATTACTATTAGCTACATAGCAATAAAATGACTCCCCAAACAATACAAACACAATGGTATTTTGTGAGTTTTGCAATGTTTTACTTTGTTTGGTTTTTTTTTTTGGTTTCTGTGTTTTGTGAGAATTTTTTGTTTCTTGTTTTGTTGTTTTATTTTTGTTTTGTGTCTGTGTGTGTGTGTGTGTGTGTTGTTGAGAGAGAAAAAGAGAACATATAAGTTGGGTGGGTAATTATGTGGGGAGGATCTGGACAGAATTTGGAGAGTGAAAATCATGAGCAAAATATTTCAATAAAAGAGGAAAACATCAATAAAAGAGAAAAAATCAAGGATAAAATTGTCTTAGAGTAAAAAGATAGAAAAAGGTATAAAGAACAAAACAAACTAGGAAATGAGTATTCATGTTTATTCTAATGGCTAATAAGATAAATCTCAAAGTCTAGTCAGAAAAGAATAGAGGATGACTTTCCAGTGAACAACGGAGCAATGAGGTAAGAGGATAGGACCATTCTAAACATACACACATTCCATACACTGGCAGATCTTATTTCATAAAACAACAAAAAAAATAAGTTAAAATAAATCACAGATAAACCCAAATACAGTAATAGTGAAAATTTTTTCTTTTTTCCCATTTTTTAATTTATTTATTTTTATTAGATATTTGCTTTATTTACATTTCAAATGTTATCCCCTTTCCTCGTTTCCACTCCGAAAATCCCCTATCCCATTCCCTCTTCCCCCTGCTCACTAACCCACCCACTCCCGCTTCCCTGTCCTGGCATTTCCCTACATTGGGGCATCTAGCCTTCATAGGTCTAAGGGCCTCTCCTCCCTTTGATGTCCAACAAGGCCATCCTCTGCTACATATATGGCTGGAACCATGGGTCCCTCCATGTGTACTCTTTGATTAGTGGTTTAGACCCTGGGAGTTCTGGGGGTACTGGTTAGTTCATATTGGTGTTCTTCTTATGGGGCTACCTTCAGCTCCTTGGGTCCTTAGTCTAGCTCCCCCACTGGGGACCCTGTGTTCAGTCCAATGGTTGGCTGAGAGCATCCACTTTTGTATTTGTCAGGCACTGGCAGAAACTCTCAGGAGACAGCTATATCAGGCTCCTGTCAGCAAGCACTTGTTGGCATTCACAATTGTGTCTGAGTTTGGTAACTGTATATTGGATGGATCCCCAGGTGGGACAGTCTCTGGATGGCCTTTCATTCAGTCTCTGCTCCACACTTTGTCTCTGAATCTCCTCCCATGGGTATTTTGATCCCCCTTCTAAGAAGGCTCTCAATACCTTACTTTCACAATTATGTAGATAAATTGGACCAAAACAAAAACAAAAAGTAACAGAGAAACATTGAAACTAAATGGCATCATAGATAAATAGGCCCAACAAAAATTTACAGAACACTCCATCCAAATTCTATGGACTATACATACTTAACCTATCGAATTCAGTTTGAAATGAATCACACACTAAAATTCAAAGAAATGGTTACTCAGAAAAAAATGCCAAAAAGTTAGGAATCAACAGTAAGGGGAAAAAAAAAAGCCGGGCAGTGGTGGTGCACGCCTTTAATCCCAGCACTTGGGAGGCAGAAGCAGGCAGATTTCTGAGTTCAAGGCCAAACTGGTCTACAGAGTGAGTTCCAGGACAGCCAAAAAGGCTACAGAGAGAAACCCTGTCTCAAAAAACCAAAAACCAAAAACAAAACAAAACAAAAAAAACCAGTAAGGGAAAGAACAGAAAATACACAAGTTCATGGAGATTACACAACTATTTAATGATGAATGCATCAGTGAAGAAATTTAAAAAAGTCAAAAGTTTCCTAAAATTTAATAAAAATTAAAATGCAATACATCAAAACAGGGGACATTGTTAGTCCTAAAGTGGAAGTTTATAGCTATGATTACTTACATTAAAAAAATAAACAGATAAATTTTGAATTAAGTTATTGGAAAAAGAAGAGCCAACCAAACACAAAATAGTAGATGGCAGTAATTAAATCTAGGGAGGGAAATAAATATAATAAAAAGGAAATTAACATACAAAAAGACAATGATATGAATAGTTCATTTTTGAAGAGATAAACTAGATTGGGAAACCTAAAGAAAATTAGAGAAGTACAAATTAATCAAATTAGAAATGAGAACATACACATTAAAACACATAGCAATGAAATTTATAAATTCATGAACTCATACCTTAAGAATGTATATTCCACTAAATTGGAAAATCTAAGAGATGGTTAAATGTCTGCATACATCCAACCTACTGAACTTAAACCATGGTGATTTAATAATTTGAACAATCTATAAAAAGTTCTAAGGTTAACATAGTACAAAAAATAATCTCCCAACTTAAAACAACCCAGGTACAGAAGGAATTCACTATACAATTCTACCAAAGCTTCTAAGAATAATTAACACTAATCTTTCTTAAATTATTCCATAAAACAAGAAATAATTTCTTCCAAACTATTTTTCGTGAAGCCACTATCATGATAACAAAGCCAGATAAAAACACAAATTTTTGACGAATCTCTCTAATGACTATTCACTCAAAATACTCAACAAAATACTTTTTTTCCATATACCAAAAACAAACTCACTAAGAAAACAATCAAAGAAATTATCCTAATCACAGTATCTTTAAAAATAAACCCCTTAGGGGGAAAACATAATCAAGGAAGTACAAGACCTCTCTAATCAAAACTTTGAAACACTAAAAAAACCTGAAAAAATTGAAGAAGACACTAGAAAATGGAAAGACTGTCCCGTTCTCAGTCATTTCTACAACTAAGGTAAAAATGACCACCCAACTAAATATGATTCCTATAATTCCTGTGACATTTTTACAAAAATACATTGTTAAAATCTTTAAATTGCATGGAAACACAAAAGTAGAAAATACTAATGACAAAAGAATAATGCTGGATATATCTTCATACTTTATTTCAGGTTATGCTACAAAATTGCACTGATAAAAATAACATGGAGGATCCGGCTATACCACTCCTGGGCATATACCCAGAGACTTTACCTGCATGCAATAAGGACACATGCTCCACTATATTCATAGCAGCCTTATTTATAATAGCCAGAAGCTGGAAAGAACCCAGATGTCCCTCAACGGAGGAATGGATTCAGAAGATGTGGTATATTTACACAATGGAATACTACTCTGCAATTAAAAACAATGAATTCACGAAATTCCTAGGCAAATGGTCAGAACTTGAAAATATCATCCTTAGTGAGGTAACCCAATCACAAAAGATCACACATGGTATGAAGTCACTGATAAGGGGATATTGACCCAGAATCTCGGAATACCCTAGACACAATCAGCATATCAATAGATTTCTAAAAAGATGGAAGGAGAGACCCCTGGTCCTGGAAAGACTGGATGTAGGGGAACGCCAGGACAGAGTAATGAGAGGGGGTTGAACAGAGAAAAGAGGGAGGGAAGGGGGCTTATGGGACTTTCGGGGAGGGAGGAAACGGGAAAGGGGAAGTGATTTGGAATGTAAATTAAAAAAATAAAATAAAATTAAATTAAAAAAAAAAATAACATGGCACTGTCACAAAGGCAGACATACAGTTCAGAGGAATAGAATGGGTCAGATACAAACCCATACAATTATGGCCACCTGTAAAAGTATCTTTTATTTGCCTGATGGATTTATCATCTAAGATGTTTACTGCAGAATATGCTCACTCTTTCTAGTTAGCTCTGCCTGGCTGGTTCTGTTGGTGGTTAGTCTAGGCTCTGCCCACAGTTACCTGGCAACAGCCAGGTATGCCTAACTCACTATAGTAGGGGCTGCTTGTCCCCTCATCTCTTCTCTTACTCTCTTGCTCCTCTCTTCTCTTACTCCTTACCCTCTCTCTCCCATTCCCCAACCCCCTATCTCTCCACATGCTCATGGTCAGCCTCTATTTCTCTCTCTCTCTCTCTCTCTCTCTCTCTCTCTCTCTCTCTCTCTCTCTCTCTCTCTCTCTCTCTCTCTCTCTCTCTTCCTCCCTTTCTCTCTCCCCTCCCCATGCCCTGGATAAACTCTATTCTATACTATACCACCTTTTGGCTGGTACCTCAGAGGGGGAAGGAATGCCTCAGCAAGGGCCCACAGAGGTACCCCCTTCCCCCACACCTTACCTCATCTCCACCAAACGTAACACATCTCTGGTCTCTTTCTTTTTATTAAACACAACTTAGCTGTTCTTGGTCAAACACCTCTGTAAGCTGAGTGATTCAATTGGGCTTCTCTCAGCTTCTCATTGGACTGCTCTGCTTGGCCTCACACTAACTCTGGCAATTTGTTCTAACCTTCTGGATACTTCTTATTCTCTAGCTTCAACTCGCTCTGCTGACCTGCACTGAACTGCATAAACTCAAGAACTAACTCAACTCCAAGGCACTATACACTGCACTGACTCCCAACTGACTCAACTCCCAACTCACTGGACAACTGATTGACCTGCCTTCACTCTCCTGCATGCTCTTAAGCACCCCCCCTTCTCTCTCTTGTCTATTCTCCAGAGAATTGGGCATATCCCATCTCTGACTCATTCTGTCAAATCCTTCTCTGATTTCTCACGTTGTCTGCCCCTCAATTAAATGTTATTGTTTGTGATTAAAAGTATATACTAAGAGATCCAGGCTAGGGGAATGAAAGGTGAATACTAAGGGTGTGTCTGCATTCCAGCGGGATCATAGAGACCTAGAATGTCTTTGAATGTGATCAGAGCACCCATATTGCTGAATTAAAATTCCTGTACACCTGTTTTGTTGTTCTAGATATTGTTTTGTTTCATTTTTACAGAGATACTAAAAATACACACTTTTAAAAATAACATTTCAAAAAGCTGTGTTTGGAGTAAACTATATATCTAAATGTAGAAAATAAAGTAGACCCTTTACTCTCATCACAAATGGATTTAAGAAAAGAATGTTAACATAGGACCCCAAACTTTGAAGTGAATAGAGAAGATGTAAGGAATACACTACTAGATACAGGAGTGTGTAAAGACTTTAAGGAGTCTGATTCCCCAGACAAATAAAGAAATTGACAAATGATTCAAAAGCTTTTGTACATCAAAGGAAATGGTTAATAAAGTGAAGAGCAGCCAACAGCATTCATCAGTTGTATGTGTGACAACGATTATTATCTAAAATATACAGAGAAATCAAAATCTAAACACCAGGAAAATAAACCAACAAAATTATGATTTGGTTATGAAACTGAACAAGGAATTCTCAAAATAAGACATACAAGTAATAAACATTGTTTAAAATGTTCAATATCCTTAGCCATCATGGAAATTAAAGTCAAAATCACTTTGAAATTCCATCTCACACCAGGTTGAATGGCCATAATCAAGAAAATGAATTATAACAATCAATGCTGGATATCCAAGAAAAAGGGATCCTTTTTCTCTATTGGGGCTAGTGAAAACTGATACAGCTAATATAGAGATCATTGTAGAGTTCTCTCAGAAAGCTAAAAATATATCATCTACATGATCTAGCTATCTAGTACGTCAATCCTGGACGTACACTCAAAGAGCTCTATGTCCTTCACAGGGATCCTTGCATACCCATGTTCATCACAATAGCCAGGAAATGGAATTGGCGTAGATATTCATGCACTGATCAATGGAAAATAAAATTGTGGCACATACATGAGGTGATTTTATCCAGGCATATGCAAGAAAATGTACAGAACAGGAAAATACAGAGAGGCCCATGAAGACAAATTTCCCACGTTTTTTTTCTTTTTTTTAATTTATTATAGTTTATTTTACTTAATTTCTTTCATCTCTTCTATAATATTCTTTTTTTTATTTTTATTTTCTAAGTTTTTTTTATTTACATTCCAAATCATTTTCCCTTTCCCGTTTCCTCCCTCCCCGAAAGTCCCATAAGCCCCCTTCCCTCCCTCTTTTCTCCATTCAACCCCCTCTCGTTTCTCTGTCCTGGCATTCCCCTACATCCAGTCTTTCCAGGACCAGGGGTCTCTCCTTCCATCTTCTTAGAAATCTATTGATATGCGAATTGTGTCTAGGGTATTCCGAGATTCTGGGTTAATATCCCCTTATCAGTGACTGCATACCATGTGTGTTCTTTTGTGATTGGGTTACCTCACTAAGGATGATATTTTCAAGTTCTGACCATTTGCCTAGGAATTTCGTGAATTCATTGTTTTTAATTGCAGAGTAGTATTCCATTGTGTAGATATTATAAGTGGATAATAGTTCCAAATTCTCAGGTTGGTTTAACACGGATTTCCTGCAAACCCCAGGATTTAGAAAGAGACTATTAGCAGAGGAGAAAAAAAATTAGGTTCTAAAGGAGGTGTTTTGTAGAATCCATGTGACAAGGAAGTACAGAAGAATATTTGGTGTGTAAAAATTGAACTGGTGTTGAAGGTGAGATGATAAGAGAGAAGGGAAGGGAGTTAAATACACCTAAGAATGGATTTAAAAGTCAAACAGAAGCATAAAACACTAGGGGGAGAAAGGTTTGTAACTTTTTAGTGTAACAACACTTCCTTGGCTAGTATGCTATGACTTTGTAATTCTGTAACTACATTCTGCTAAACTAACTAGTTCTTTTGGTGGGAACTATGGAGTTATGTCTATGGAAAAAACAACTATTTCAGGAAATGTTTCTGCACAATTAGTCATGGAACATGAAGCCAGAGGCTCCCCTTGGCGAGGTGTCATCTTCCAAGCTGGATGAATTGATAATATGTATATCTTTTATAAAATCAAGGGAGACAAAGAAGAAAAGGATCATAACTTAATATTTTTCCAGGCATGTGCTGGCCATACTTGCATATAGAATTTCACTCAGTCCCTCCAAACACATTTTTATCCTTCACTAGATGAGAGATTTATCTGTAACTTTCCCAATTGATTAACATCTTCTGCATACAGCTACATTCAGACATGCTTCGATGCTGTTTTCCACAGAAAGACATGGAGAAGAAAATTCCTAGTATATTGGTTCTTTGTGGAAACAGATGGAAGAATGTTGACTTATCTCAGCAATTTGACTCTATCTGGTTAAAGTGAAGCTACAGCAGGCCATCAGAGCTGGTAAAGTGCTTTTATCTTTGGTTCACTCCCTCCCATAGACAGGCAGGCTGGGTTTTATCATCTGGTTTCTTACGTAGAAGGAACTGAGATCTAGGAATCACAGGAAACTCCGACAACAAGTAACATTAATAATAAGTTCCATTTACTTACGAAAGGCATGCACTTTGCCAGACTCTCCATGTATATACCACATCAGTGGAACTTCACAACAATCTGAGTCTTATTCGAACATCAATTTTGCATAAAATAAAACAGAATTTGAGACATGAAGTTACTTGCCTAATTCTAAATCACATGTCTCATGCTCTTAAGAAACATTCTGTTATTAAAAAAAAAAAGGTTAACACTGGCTTTCCATACTGCTAAATTCAATGTTCAGCCTTCTTTCTATACTTTATGGCCACCTTATTTCTAGGAAATTTAGGGCTAGAGACTCCCATCACTGCTATCTTACTCAGCGCTCATCTGTTGTCCTCTACCAGGTAGAGATAGGCTCAAATTCTCTTTACAATTTGTTTATTTTCTTGCTAGGAATATAAAATTTTAAATGATGAGTCTATGATGATAGGCTTTTAAACGTGTAGTGTCAGAGGAATGCAGAGGATCTAGTAACCTAAGGAGAAATAAGATTATTCAAGACCATTCCTTAAAACATGAGGACAAAGACTCTCAGAAATGAAAGGCAACAGCCTCCCAGTTGTGATGCAGAAGTAGAAAATGTGAAGACACTTTAATATTAACCAGTTTAGATGCTGTACTTTAAACTAAGGTCTTCCAGTCAAGAAAAAAAAGGCCAATTCATTCACAAAGCAGACAATAAATTGAGACTTTCATGCCTCTTCAATTTCTTTCAAGGCAATGCTTTTGTTCTTTTATTTCATTCATGCTTTCTTTTTTGTGGCTTTTCTACATACTTGATTTAACTTCTGTTATTTGCTCTTTCTTCTTGTCTAAGGCTGCTCTGATTTGATAGGTAGTTTTTCTCCTATGTTTTAGAGTCTTAGGGTCTGGGATGACAGTGGATGGCAGTGTCAGGAGGTGAGGCTTAGTGGAAAATATCTAGACCACTGGGAGCATGCACATAGAAAGTATAGAGAGTTCTTTTAGGTCATTGATATAGTTCATATAAGAACAAGCATTTATATAAGTCTATACCTGACTTCTGAATTATAACCTTGCTATAACTATAATCAGTAATGTGATGGCTTCCTTTTGTATATGCTCTTCTCATTCCAGTGCCACAATAAGGTAATGAAGCTCTGGATGTCTTGCCAGAGTACAATAAGATGTCTGGATTTTCACCCTCCAAAACTGAGCTAAAGACTCTTCTCTATAATTATAATTATTGTGTATATGTGGCCATGGTGAGCAAATTCTACAGACTACAACTTTGGGGAACTGGTTCTTTTCCTTCTGTCTTTACTTGGGTTCCAGGGATTGAACACTGATCATTAGGCTTGCACAGTAAATACTTTTACCTGCTGCACACCTTCTCTTTTGAAATACACATTCAGACATTTTGTTATAATACTGTAGAATAAAATAATACACTGGTCTGTGCTCATTTTCAGATTTTGCTGAAAAACACATCTTTTTATCTTTCCATATATTTACCTTGTTCTTACTTTTCTTCAGATATTAATTTTCTCAAATCATCCTAGACAGAAAAAAAAATTTCTTGCTGGATGTTCCAGACTAATATTTAGAACTTTCCATACAAAGTTTTCTTTGTTACAGGCTTAGAAGGACAAGATTCATCTGCTGCAATCAATAGGTTAAAGAGTGCAGTTGCAAAGAGGGACAGCAATGTCTTAATCCAAGGAAATGAACGTAAATCAAGCAAACAAAGACTCCTTAAAACTATGACAAGAAGACAAAGTCAGATTCTTAGGAAATGGAGACTCTGAAGGCTCCCAAAGAAGAGTAAGTAGCAGGAGATAAATGTTCAGTGAATGGAGGCCAGGTGACAGAGGAACCTCTCCAAGGGAAGGAAATTGTCTTGGGGTCAAGATTGTAACAGGAAGCACAGGGCAGCACAAACCCAGACAAAGGAGACTGCCTTGTAATTAGGTCAAATAACTGAACACTTGGCTCAACACCTTGTTTAAATGCACTCCAAGCCAAATTCTGTCTTGAGCTACAATAAAATCTAATTCCAGTTATACGGGAACAGATGAGAAACTGGGTCCTGTGTTTCATATGCTGTGATTCAGCTAGGCCATGCATCACCTAGATTTAAATTTAAAGCTATATTCTCTATAAATGCTGCACACTCTGTTTTTTTATCATTTATATTCCTTTATTTTTTTGGATTATTTCAATGCTGCCATTGTTCAGATAAGAGGAAAAGGATTTAGATACATTTCATCTGATCTAAAGATGACCAAAGTCTCCCATGTTCAGCATCTCAGAGTTATTGATAGTCACATAAAGAGCTTACCATCCAAGAGAGAGAAAGTGTCGAACATCAATTCCATCCTATTTAGGCTTTGCTCTCCCACCAGTCCTTGTTAGCTGGCTCTACCACATTCTCTGTGAGTCCCATGATCCACATACACTTTGAATGTCCAATTTGTAGAAAGGGTTGTCATAACCACTAAAAATGATGAACTTTCCAACAATGAAAGATTTGAACTTTCCAACAACTATAGGGTCTCAAATATTTGAATTGAGACATTTTGTAGGAATGAGAGAAAAAAATTTCCTGCAATAAGGCTAGTCAGCCTTTACAAAATACCAGTCCCTTTGTCCCCATCCCCCAGAGATTCATATTGAAATTTTCATGGATAAAGTCCAAGGATCAGCATTGTTTTAAAGCTCCTTGTATATTTTGAACATGCAGTTAAAGGGATAAAGTGTTGATGTAGTTCAAACTTCTCAGTGTAAGGATAGGGAAATGAAGATTCGCATACAGGAAAAATAATGTACTATGTGTCATGGGAGATTAGTCAAGGAAGCTAGAATATAAGCATCCTGTTTCCTTATCCCATGCTCACTTTGTCCACATTGTTTTGCAATGTAAAATACCATTGCAAACCAGAGTTCCCTCGAAACCTTTTTTCATTTTTTATTATTTTATTTATTTACATTTCAAATGTTATTCCCCTTCCCAGTTTTCCCTCCACAAACCCCCTATCCCCTCTTCTCTCCCTGCTGCCTCTATGAGGGTGCTCCCCCACCCGCCCACCTTTTAAGTACTTCTAACTAACAGAAAGTTCATCACAACCTTCCCATCCAATCTTTTACATGCACATCTCAAAAAATAGCAGACTGGGGTGATGTCTTAGAAATTGTATAGTGATTGTTACGAATGTGAGATGAAATACTCAAACCCAAGAAACTCAACCTCAGAATATAGGAATCTTATTAATGAAAGGATTCCAAACATTTTATCTGCTTTTGGAAGGAGCATATTTCTAAATACTTAAAGAGGTCCCCAGAGTCTACATAATAATAATTCTGATTTGCATTATTATGCACTTAACATCATTATAAATCCTTTTGTGATTACAAGAAGAACAAGAAAAAAACAGTCCTATTTGGGGCATCACCAAAGCTAATTCCTTCTGGTGGTAGAAACGCAAACTTAGGGAATATGAATGATAAAAAATTAAGTTCCACACTGCCCTTCAGAATGATTATACTGATTTACACTTTCAAGAACAACATGTAGAAATGATCAGTCCTTTTCGTTTATTTCACAAAGAGAAAAGCATTATATTTTACCTTACTGATACCATATTTCATATATTAAGGAATAGTTGTATTACTGTGGTTTCCTTATTCATATCCTTTTGCTAATTGTAATACACAGAATTCTAAAATTACCCAAGTTCCCCCTTGCATACATGGTCCCTCCTAGAATGTAATTGGTGCCTGTGAATAAGATTTAGTATGTACTCTGTGTATGAGTTATGTTCTAAGTGAAAGATGAAAAGTCTGCATACCATGTGTGTTCTTTTGTGATTGGGTTACCTCACTAAGGATGATATTTTCAAGATCTGACCATTTGCCTAGGAATTTCGTGAATTCATTGTTTTTAATTGCAGAGTAGTATTCCATTGTGTAGATATACCACATCTTCTGAATCCATTCCTCCGTTGAGGGACATCTGGGTTCTTTCCAGCTTCTGGCTATTATAAATAAGGCTGCTATGAATATAGTGGAGCATGTGTCCTTATTGCATGCAGGTAAAGCCTCTGGGTATATGCTCAGGAGTGGTATAGCCGGATCCTCCGGGAGTGTCATGCCCAGTTTTCTGAGGAACCGCCAGACTGCTTTCCAGAGTGGTTGTACCAGCTTGCAATTCCACCAGCAGTGGAGGAGTGTTCCTCTTTCTCCACATCCTCGCCAACAATATGCAGTCACTGATAAGGGGATATTGACCCAGAATCTCGGAATACCCTAGACACAATCCGCATATCAATAGATTTCTAAGAAGATGGAAGGAGAGACCCCTGGTCCTGGAAAGACTGGATGTAGGGGAACGCCAGGACAGAGTAACGAGAGGGGGTTGAATGGAGAAAAGAGGGAGGGAAGGGGGCTTATGGGACTTTCGGGGAGGGAGGAAGCGGGAAAGGGGAAATGATTTGGAATGTAAATTAAAAAAAAATAAAATAAAATAAATAATTAAAAAAGATGAAAAGTCAAGGACAGCCCAAGAAAACCTACAGAAGCAACTAACCTGGGCCCAGCGGGGTTCATAGAGACAGAACTGCCAACCAGACAGCATGCATGGTACTGACATAGGCCCTCAGCACATATGTAACAATTGTGCAGCTGGGTCTTCATGTGGGACTCCTAAAGAGGGAGAAAGGGCTGCCTTTGGAACCTTTTTCCTTAATGGATCTGCTTTGTCTAACCTCAATAGAAGAAGATGTGCCTAGCCTTACTGCAACCATATATGCCAAGGTTGGTTGATATCCATGAGAGATCCCCCCTTTTTTGAGGAACGAGGATGGGTGGAGGCAGGAAAGAGGGAGGGACTAGGAGGAGAAGAGGGAGGGGAAGATATGAGCTACAATCAAGACATAAAGAAAATTAATAACTAATAAAAGATTGACAATTAAAACAGATTATGAAATCATCAGTTTCACATTTATGTTATATTATATACATAACCATCCTTTAATATAACACTGGAAAGGGATTCTCCATGTTATGACAGAGTTCCACAGCTAAGAACTTACAGTGACATTTAAGGACAGTGATTCCCTTTCTATAGCTAACAACAGGGAAGTAAATGGAAACTCAGTCCTACATCCATAAATAACTTATTTCTGCCAATATATTTTCTCTGTGTGCTTGAAATAAGATTACTGAACCCAAGAAGTACTGTTATTTTGCCACTTTAAAACACTGAGTTTGAGGAAGCCTTCTAGCATCTATTGTTTCGTCTTTTAATAGTCTCCCTGGTGACACTTCATAAAAATCTAACCTCCAGGTTGTGAGAAACCCACAGCCCATCAATAGAACACTTGTAGGCATCCATCATAGCAGCTCCAGTTGTTCTAGTACTAACTGCCAGTCATACCAGGGAGCCATCTTAGACTCCTAAAGTGATGGACTATGTAGGAAAAGAACTACTCAGCCACATCCACAGAATTATAAAAATGATTTTATTTTAATTCATTATAAAAAAAGATTTTTAAGTCAGGAAATTTTGTGCTTTACTGTGTAGAACTAGAAACTGACTTGGCATGTGCTATGTAAACCATTAAAGTCATATAGTCAATGCATTTGTTCAGCAGCAATAGATAACCAAGTATATATGAACACATTTAATTCTCTTATGGAATAACTAGTATTATTATCTCTATTTGACAAATGAGGAAAAGACAATGATACTTAATTGTCCCAAGATCACAATGCTTACAAATGAATGAATTATAATATCAGCTCAGAGTTCCTATTCCTAATCAAGACTCTGAGATTCTGCTTATAATTGTAAGATTTTGCTTACGAGTGCAAAAATTCTAATAATATTAACAAATATATCTTATATAGTGGACCAAATCTTAATTTGGTGTGGGACCAATGGAGAAAACAAGCTGAGCACTAGCATGCATGCCATAATTACCTACTCTATTCTCTGTGTGTGTGTGCTGTGGTGTGTGTGTGTGAATGAGCATGTGCACGCACTGGCAAATTTTAGTAAATTTTTAATAACACTGGCAAAGAGTCAAATTACAACATGCCCCAGAATACAGAATACAAAAATCCTAGAAACAAAATAAAAACCAAAAGGTCACCCTAAAATGGTAATAATCTTTAAGATAAGGAAACCATTTTATCAAAGGCACTGAGCATGTTTAGTAGAATTTAAATGAAATTACAAGCAAGGTACACAGTGGAGCATTCCCAAGCCACATTGAACAGGAAGATGCTGCTTGTGTGGCTGAAGGCACAACACCAGATATACACATGAACACCAGTCTCCAGAGGATCTAGAAAGAATCACCTTCAGGTGAACAGAATTTCCCACAATTCTCTTCCAGGACAGGAATTAATAATATACTCTCTGTTTGTAGGATGTCCATAGAAATGAACCAAATTGGCACAGGGAGCATGGGTGACATGTTTTCATACAATAGGAGAAACAGGATGGGGGATTGCCCTCACATCACCCATGCATATAACATCAGCTGTCACCACACACAGTGCTTGGTCTAGTGGGAAAGGGTAAGCTGCCTCCTCTAAGAACTACTTATTACTTGGATAAAGTTTTCAGAGCTATGTGGCCAACAAACCAAGGATAAGAAGCTGGAACTACAAGGGTTCCTACCCTCCAGAGCGATACTGTGTCACTGCCCTGTGTAGGTCAGGAGAGTGGGAACTGAGAAGATATTCCTTGTTCAGTTGTAAAGATCATGGTTTCAGAACACATGCCATCCTCACCATTCTCTGTGTAGGTGGGTGAGAGTTCCCCTCAACTCTGCAGCATATACTTTCTTGCTGCCATCATTCGGTCCTATAGTCCTATTATTTTCCCCAAGTGCATGACAAGGTATGTTTCATTTGGGTCAGCTGTTCACATCAATGTGTCTGCTGACCCCTGCTAAGAAAGCAAAGCAATTATTTGTATGTCCATCTTGCTCATGAAGGAGAAAGGAGTGGTTGTTGAAATTTGGATGATGGCAAAGCTGTACACTCCTGAAGAGACACCCTCATTCCAGCCAGATAGGCTGCAGCAGTGGAGAAACCTTCACTCCAGATCCATGGGCAGGCCCTTAGTTTCCAAATCAAACTAAATCAATAGCTTAAACAGATGTAGATCCATGTGACAGTAAAGACAGTAAAGAAGATTCAAGGTTTTATATTCTTTAGATGTCTACTTATGCTGCGCTGGGCTGGCTATTAAAAAGTTATGTGCAACTTCGAGATGAAAGGCACCAGCAGTTTCTTAGAAGAGTCCTCATCTTCTTGCGATTTAATGAGATAGAACTCACTGGGGCTTCTGACTCAGTCAGCTATGAATTGAATCAAAGTCATTGACAATATTGCTGTATTTCAGTGTGAATTTTCTGAATGTAACCCCCGACGATTTAAACATGAGCCTAATGCCCTTTGTCTGTTCAATGTCATGGTATTTATCTGACATGAAATGAACTTCTTGTATACCTTCCTGGATGATGAACTCAGCACATTCATTACATGGGATCAAGGCAGTGAACATATTGCAACCCTTCATAGCAGCTGAATTTCTTGTTCATGATGGCATTCAGCTTGGCATGGCACACATAAAGATATTCAGTAGCCAGCTTATTTTCTGCTGTTCTCCAAGACAACAAGTCATCACTGAACCCATTTGACATTCCATTGTATTGGATCCCAAGAATCTTATTTCCTATATTCTGGGAATTTGGATCCTTGCTTCACTGTGCTGGTAAGAAGGCCACTACCATGAAATACTCAGGCCATCCCATATAGTCATTCCTTTTTTTCAGGAAATGTATGTTAGGTCTAGAAGTCATATGCCACCTTAAGCAGCTTTAGAATGAGGAGACTCACTGCAATGTCTATGGAGAAACTGCTGCACCTCAGCCCTAACCAGAGGCACAGTCTGAGCAACTTCCTTGACTCTGCTCTAGGTCCTCCTGTCTCTATCCTCCCCACCACGTGGGTACCAGGAGAGACTGGGGACACACTCTCCCCACTCCTTGATGAGCCCAGAAGTGGCCACTCATGTGCAAGCGGAGCTGAGCAAAAGCTGGGTCTTCTGTAAGGGCACACACTAGCTGTCTCTTCTGCCAGTCCACCCCTCAGTCCTACCCCTGCTGCAGCAGCACTGAAGAAGGAAGTCAGGAGCAGGGGGGCGGGCCTCTGCTCTTGACTATAGATGTAACACAATCATTTCTTTCGCACAACTGTTGCTGTGACTCCCCCCCCCTCCCATGATGAAGTTTAACCTGGAATTGAGAGCAAATAAACACTTTCTCTTTGTGTTGTTTGGTTAAGATATTTTATCACAGCAATAGCAAATGAAACTAAGACAAAATAATAAAATTATGAAAAATAATAAGAAATCATACATAGTAAATTAATTACAGTAGCTGATTCTAGGAAAGAAAGAAGTAAAATGGGAATGATGTGACACATAAAGAAAATTTTAATGTTACCTGTAAAAGTAAACGTTAAGTACTTTTTTTTTTTTTGCAAAGCACCCAACAGTTAGCTTGCGAGCTTATAGAATACACTAATGGAGACAAACAGAATAGGATTTATGCAGTGATTCAGGCAGCATCTCAGAGGCATGTCAACAGGCAGAAAGGAGTCACAGATGTGAATGGGTGTGAGGATTGGGGAGCCTATTAGGATTGTGGGCTGGGATCTGAAGAGCTAAGTATTCAAATATCTGTTCCAGTTTCCAAATGATAGTAAACACAGTTCACATTTCAGAACTTCAAGATAGTCACTAAAAATAAAATGGATGTCTGGTCACATCTGCCAACAATTAGAAGAGATATTGGCCCTGACTATACTTTTGCCTCTGATGAGAAAAGATCTTGGCTGGATCCCCACAATTCTGCTTCGTTGACCAGCTGTGGACCATCATGCTATGTCCTCAAAGAACATACTGCTCAGAGAATAAACACTCCAGGCCAACATACACTTTCTATTCCATCTCAGTGGTCACAGTGTAACTCCGTGTTCCTTCTTACTCCAGATTCAGGCTGGACTGGGCTGGGGATGTTGAAGAACAGAGTTGTGACTCAGGAGCTGACCTTCTCACATGCTCCTGCACAGGTTCCTCAGAATCTTATAGAGATTGAGTCTTTTGATCTCCAATTTCCAGTATATTATCCTGAAAATCATGCCTAAAAGGAAAATAAGGCCTATCTTTAAACTTCATGCTCTTCATAATTTCTATCCAGTGACATCTATTTTATTTCTTTCTCTCTTCTAGAGTTGAAGAAACCTGAGTATCCCCCTAGAGTTAGATTAACACTATTACTCTTTATACAGTGCAACACTCCTATAATATACAGAACACGACACCTACTTTGAGTATTTGAACACTCGTTTCAATTTTATTTTTTAGTTCTGCCTATTCTTTGCAGCTTTTTTTTTTTCAGTTCTGGCAAATCCTGGACCTCGTACATTCAGTGCCCCACACTTGCACCTATTTTATTTTGTAGTATTACTACATTAGAAGTTGAAACCAGTGAGCCAATATTTCTATAGTACCCACTGTGTGTCAAAAACCTTAGAAATCAATCTGAGAATGACATGACCAGGGTGTAGTCCAGAAAGTGTGAGGCAAAAAAATAATTAAATAAAACAGTAGCAGCAGTAAGCATCTCCTGTTATTTAGTAAGAGGCTAACAGAACAACCTGAAGATTGTGAGATTTAGTGTAAACCAACAGGTTTGAGGGTGTAAAGGGGCTCCGTGGAGAGCAAGATGAATGAAACAAGGAAATAGATGCTCTTAGATAATAATCATCCTTGGAATTAACTAAAATCTGTTTTCCTTTCTACTGTGGAGAGAGAATTAGATACAGCCTACTATAATAAAGTTCAAAACAGAGCTGAGTCAATATTTTGACTTATTAGCTATAGGTAGAATTTCACTTGCCCTATAGGTTTGGCCAAGCATGGGAATGCTTAAAAAATGACAACATGGGCCAGTAACAGGGCTCTCTGGTTAGTTTTATGTCAACTTCACATAAGCTAGAGTCATGAGTGGAGGGAACTTCAGTTGAGAAAATGCCTCCAAAAGATTAGTCTGTAGACAAGCCTGTAAGGCATTTTCTTAATTAATGATTGATGGGGGAGGGCTCATCAACCCATTGTAGGTGATGCCACCCCTGGGCTGCTGGTCCTGGGTTCTATAAGAAAGCAGGATGAGCAAGCCATATTGATCAAGCCAGTAAGGAGAAGTCCTCCACAGCCTCTGTATCAGCTCCTGCCTCCAGGTTCCTTCTCTGCTTAAGTTCCTGTTCTGACTTCCATGGATCATGTACAATTATATGGAAGTGTAAGCCAAATAAACCCTTTACTTACCAAATCGCATTTGGTCACCATGTTTCATCACAGTAATAGTCACTGTAACTGAAATAGGGCCTCAGTAAGTAAAAGTGCTTGCTGCTGTGACCTGTTTAATTCCCAAATCTCAAATGGTAGGAGAGAATTGACTTCCCCAAGTTTTCGTCAGATCTCCCCATATGCAACAGCACAGGTGAATCTCCATACATGCACGAATGTGAACAAAAATAAATAAATAAAGTATAAAAAAACAAAAGAAAAGGATCTCACAGCACAGGCGTGCATATAAGAATTCAGATATCAAATCAATTTACATTGGTAATTTCCAAGTCTTGAACACATGGGTACAGGGGGAAATTTCCTGAACAGAACACCAATAGCTTATGTTCTAAGATCAAGAATTGACAAATGGGACCTCATAAAATTGCAAAGTTTCTGTAAGGCAAAGGACACTGTCAAAAGGACAAAACGACAGCCAACAAATTGGGAAAAGATCTTTACAAACCCTACATCCGACAGAGGGCTAATACCCAATATATATAAAGAACTCAAGACGGTAGACTCCAGAGAGCCAAATAATCCTATTAAAAATTGGGGTACAGAGCTAAACAAAGAGTTCTCACCTGAAGAATATCTAATGGCTGAGAAGCACCTAAAGAAATGTTCAACATCCTTAGTCATTAGGGAAATGCAAATCAAAACAACCCTGAGATTTCACCTCACACCAGTCAGAATGGCTAAGATCAAAAACACAGGAGACAGCTGTTGTTGGCGAGGATGTGGAGAAAGAGGAACACTCCTCCACTGCTGGTGGGATTGCAAGCTGGTACAACCACTCTGGAAGGCAGTCTGGCAATTCCTCAGAAAACTGAGCATGACACTTCCGGAGGACCCTGTTATACTGCTCCTGGGCATATACTTAGAGGCTTTACCTGCATGCAATAAGGACACATGCTCCACTATGTTCACAGCAGCCTTATTTATAATATCCAGGACCTGGAAAGAACCCAGATGTCCCTCAACGGAGGAATGGATTCAGAAGATGTGGTATATCTACACAATGGAATACTACTATGCAATTAAAAACAATGAATTCACGAAATTCCTAGGCAAATGGTCAGAACTTGAAAATATCATCCTTAGTGAGGCAACCCAATCACAAAAGAACACACATGGTATGCAGTCACTGATAAGTGGATATTAACCCAGAAGCTTGGAATACCCAAGAAACAATTCACATATCAATTGATTTCCAAGAAGAAGGAAGGAGAGGCCCCTGGTCCTGGAAAGACTGGATGTAGCAGTATAGGGGAATACCAGGACAGAGAAGCGGGAGGTGATTGACTGGGGAACAGGGGGAGGGAAGAGGGCTTATGGGACTTTCGGGGAAGGGGGAATCGGGAAAGGGGAAATCATTGGGAATGTAAAGAATATAGAAAATAAAAAAAAAAATCCTAGAAAGAGAATATTTATAATTTCAACCAAGCCTAAAATAAAGTCTAGACATAAACCTGATAATATATGTAGTACTAATATGGAACAAAAACCTACAAAAATTATTTAAGTGTATTTTAATATTTGAATAAGTTTAGAGATATGTATTGACATGAACAGGCCAACTAAGTATTAACATAATGACTATGCTTTCCAAATTGCTCTATAAATGCTAAAAGATCTCAATAAATCTAATTTGTTTTATTTACATAAAAATTAATGAGATCATTCTAACTTATTTGGAAGAGAAAATGCATAAATATTGCCAAGAAATTTTGGAAATAAAAGTAGAAAAGTAAGCTATGTCCTAACAGATATCAAAACTTGTTATAAAGATATAATAACTAAAATTTTGTAATTTTTACTAAATATTTTTAATTAATGAAATAAATTGAGAAGACACCAGGAAAAGACACTAGAAGTACAGATCTAAAGAGATATAAATACAGATATTGATGTGAATTGATGTATGGTAGAGGTGATATTTCACATTAATATGGAAAGAATAGTTGGAGTTAATTCATAAATTGGGGACATCTACTTGACCATCCAGAGACTACCCCACCCAGGGATTCATCCCACATACAGTTACAAAACACAGACACTATTATCGATGCCCACAAGTGCTGGCTGACCGGAGCCAGATATAGCTATCAACAGGGAGGCTCTGTTAGGGCATGACAAATACAGAGGGGGACACTCTCAGCCAGCCATTGAACTGAGCACAGAGTCCCCAATGGGGGAACTAGAGAAAGGACCCAAGGAGCTGAAGGGGTTTGCAGCACCACAGGGGGAACAACAATATGAGTCACCCAGTACTCCTGGAGCTCCCACGGACAAAACCATCAACCAAAGAGTACACATGGAGTTACCCATGGCTCCAGACACATATGCAGCAGAGGATGGTCTTGTTAGACACCAAAGGGAGGAGAGGCCCTTGGTCCTAGAAAGACTTGATGCTGTAGTGTAGAGGAATACCAGGACAGGGAAGCCGGGGAGGGCTGATTGGGGAAGGGGAGATGGCTCATGGGATTTTTTTGGAGGGGGGGACCAGGAAAGGGGACAACATTTGAAATGTAAATAAAGAATATATCTAATAAAAACTATTCTTGCCAGGTGGTGGTGGCACACATCTCTAATTACAGTACTCAGGAAGCAAAGGCAGGCCGGTCTTTGTGAGTTTGAGGCTAGCCTGATCTACAAAGCAAATTCCAGGACATCCAGGGCTACACAGAGAAATAGTGTCTTGAAAAAAAATCAGCATATATATTTATGTACACGTGAACACAATGGATATATTAATTAATATATTAATATAACTTATATATTCATTCTTACCTGATACTATTTGCAAAAGTAATTCCACATTAACTAAATATCCTAATGCAAAACTATTTATAGATGTTTTCTAGGCAAATGTTTATAAATTTGGAGTACAGAAGTTCTTAGACAAGTAACAAAATGTAGAAACTATAAAAGTATTTGTGACCTTAACAACCTTAAAATGGGAAGCTTTTTCAGCAAAAAAGCCCAACAACATAAGCAGAGTAAAACAACTGACAGGCTAAGAGAAAAAAAAATTCCAAAAATTAGTATCTGGACTAAAAAGTAACTCAAAAAGACTAAAAGTTAAACAACATGGCTGTGAAGTATACAAGGGAGATAAGGGAGTCACAGATTAAAGTATTCAAATGACATAAACAAGTGAACTGATGTTCAAATGTCACTTATAAATTGAGCAATTCTAATTGAATAAAAGAACATTTTGCCCATCATAGTGGCAGCAATTTTAAATACTGATAATATTAATAGTGATGAACATGTATGGAACATTTTTTTTTTTTGGTTTTTCGAGACAGGGTTTCTCTGTGTAGCCCTGGCTGCCCTGGAACTTGCTCTGTAGACCAGGCTGGCCTCGAACTCAGAAATCCGCCTGCCTCTGCCTCCCAAGTGCTAGGATTAAAGGCGTGCGCCACCACCGCCTGGCTTGTATGGACCATTTTTATACACTACTAATGAGAATGTACATTTGTGTAAAGTTTTTGGAAGACAATTTTTTTAATATACACTAAGTATAAAATACATGCACTTGTTTGTTCAGTTTCTGTTTCTAATTAATTAAAGGAAGTATTTTTACATATACATAAAAATGAACTTGGTAATATTACTGGAAACCATCATAGAGAAATGTAAGACAAACCACGGCATGTCAGTTCTATGGCTCATAAATTTAAAATGAGATATCTTTGTAATTATCAACTATAATTTATAATTTCTAATAATCAACTACATATTATTTTGCAATAGTCAACATTCAGCACACAGAATCAACTAACCAGGGCTCATAGCAGCTCACTAAGACTGAAGAGACAATCAAGGAGCCTGTATGGGTCTGACCTAGTTCCTCTGCGTATATGTGACCACTCCATAACTTGGTGTTCTCGTGGGAGTTCCAACAATGGGAGCTGGAAGGGTATCTCTAACTCTTTTGTCTGCTTTTGGACCCCCTCCCTCCTACAGGGTTGTTTCATCCAGCCTTAACATGAGGAGAGGTGCCTAATCTTACCGTAACTTGTTATGCCATTTTTGGTTGATATTCTTGGGTGGCATGCTCTTTTTTTGAAAGGAAACATAAGAGTGGATCTGAGGGAGAGGCAAAGTGGGGAAGGAGGGATTAGCAGGAGAGGAGGGAGGGGAAACTGGGGTTAGGATATAATATATGACAGAAGAATAAATAAATACATAAACATATAAAATGAGGAGATACTAATTTTATAATAATCAAAATTACATTTTAATGCTTCATTGGCATATATTAATTATACATAATAATGGGTGGTATTTTGACATACATACACACATATACATATATATTATATATATATAATATATATATATATATATTACTCTGATCATATTTATTCTCCATTGCCTTCTCTTGTCCCTCTTCCTTTCCCACTTATGCCTTCTTCATGTCTTTTATTTATTTATTGGTGACAAAATGTTCATCATCATCACAGTTACTTACAGGAGCATAGGTGAGGAATTATTCATAGAAGCATGGGTACTTTTCCAGTGTCTACATTTTGTACGCCTTTTACAGTTAATCACTGCAACTGTGAGTTCAGAAACACTATGACTTGGAAGGCAGAATTCCTCAGCACTTAACCCCCTTCCTTTGGCTCTTACATTCTTTCTACCAAAAATAAATTACATTTTTGGTTAACAAAAAGTTGTTGAACAGTATTCATGTTATGAAACAATTTACATTTTTGAACAATATAAAATAAAGCAATATGTTTGTATACTGTGATTTCAGATCATCATAAAAACAATGCCAAAGCAGTACTAAAGAAATAGGAGAGTCATTGAAACACTTGGGTGTGATAAAGAGGAAGGCAGCAGTAGTCAAGGACAGTCTTCTGACTTTATGAAGGTCTGATACATGTTAAAGAGAGGTGCTGAAAATCTGAGAATACTTTTGCCAAGCTAATTTGGAGCCCATGAGCGAAAGTCCACTGGAGAAATCACCTCCAGTACTCTCTGAATGCTCAGTCCTGGGATGTGAACATTCTGGAGGAAGCATGACTTCAATCTTCATGATGTACTGAATCTATACATATTAAAGCTCAGTTTGTCAATCAACTAAATGCCCTGATGCAAGTTCTTTTAAAGGGAAAGCTGAATAACGCATCTCCCTATATACACTGAGTTTATACACATTCATGCTTGTAAATGCATAGGGAAAGTCTAGAAGGATAGCAATATCTAACCACTACTGATAAGCAATGGTACATGCATAAAATAAAATAATACCTATAAATAAAAGGAAACACACAAAGATACATGCAACTTGAACAGATCACACAAGAATTATGCTGAGTATAACAAGCATGAAATTATTGTATCCTTTCCCATTACATTTGTTTAAACACTCTCCAAATGGCAAAAATATAATTCCAAAGAAAATATCAGTGATTTCTACTGTTTAGGGTGAGGTAATGAGAGGGATAATTGGTAGGAAATAGAAAATCACAGACATAGTGTAAGTTGAAGGTTAATTTTTTTTTGTACACATATTCAGTCATTCTAGAACCACAGAAGCATTTGTTGGAAAGATTTTCTCATCTGAGTGACATCAAAAGTGAATTGTGCCAAGTGTTTATCCTTGCACCACTAGCACATTGCCATTGTTTTTCTAATTTTATTATGTCTCGAAAAACTAGGAAATGTTTTGCATTGATAAAAACCCTGTTGATTATTTCCTTTGTTAAACACAACCTTTTTCAATTTCATGCATCTCATTTGCCAACTTTTCTCACGTTTACTGACCTATTAGAGTCGTATTCCAAAATCACTGGACTGTGCCTACATTGTGAAGTATTTCCCTATGATTTCCTTGAGTAGTTTCAAAGGTCTGACACAAAGGTCCTGAAGAGGTAGGGGTGAAGTGTCGTCATCTGCATGTGAATATCCAATTTTATTCATCAGCATTTGTTGAGGAAACTGTCAGTCCTATAATGTATATATTTGGAATGTCTTGATAATAAGATGACTACAGAAGACTGTGCTAATTTCTTTGTTCTTTATTATATTCTATTGTTACTACATGCTTGTTCAGTGACCACTATTATCTTCCCTTTCTGCAAAATTAACATTGTTACTTTCACCTACAAGTTAGAACATGTATGTTTTATATTTTAGTGTCTATCTTATTTTGCCTAACTTTCAATTTCTCCCAGTTTGTAAAAGAAATGGCAATATTTTTTTAGGATCAAATAATACTCCTATTTATGTGTGCATACCTTTATCATCTTTGTTTTGCTTATCTGTCAGTTAATGGCTCAGTTGGTTCCATATCTTAGCTTCTGTATATAGTGCTAAAATACTGTCCTCTTTTGGGGGTGTCCTCCTTCAGTGTCTAATAGACACTTTGTCCCTGAGCAACTTCTTTTAGTCCATGTAGCCAAAAACACAGAAGGATTTCAGCCATAATTTCCTGTATCACAATGCTATGCTACAAGTGTGGTTTCTCCAGGAGTAAGATAATAAAAGTGGAACAGTTACTCCATATTGGTTACTTTCTCAAAGTGCAGATACATGCCCTAAAAATGAGTTTTTTTCTTTGCTACTCAACAAACTTGGACCACTGTTTCATTGTATTATCCCCAGAGTTTGCTGTTACTATTTCAGTAACTGATTCCTTAAAACCTTATTTCTCTATTTAAGGGGCAGTATTAGAAATATATACATCCAAATTCGTGTAGTTACTATGTAATACACTATGGCTTCAAAAGTAGTTCTTTAGCCAGGTGTAGTAGTCACTTGTCATAATAGCACTCAGGGGGCTGAGGAAGTGATACTGTTACAAACTCAAGGCCAGCCTGAACTACACAGCAATGCCATATCTCAAAAAACAAAAAGAAAACTGTCCTTTACACTATTCAATTACTTGCAAGTTAATTCTTGCAAAATTTATACAAACCATTGCTACTAAAGTTTCATCTGCAATTACCATGATATTTCCATCTTGAGAACAATTCTCTGTTGATTCTCTGGCAATGCCCAACGCCTAGACCAGTAAAATAGCAAAGCCATAGAGCTGTATGTTCTCCCTTAAGTCAGTTACCTTTGAATCACCATTTCCTCCTGAGAGCTATCCTTCCAGCTTTATAGAGTCATAAACACCATGGCACCAGATTCCCTAGACGCAAATTGCCTTAAGAAATTGGTTTATACTCACTGAATCACCAGAGACAAGGTTAGAAATCAGAGTCAATTTATTAATTTTCAATGAGCAACATCCCTCCTGAGCCAGCTGAGAAATCATGTCGGCTTACAACGATCAAAAGATTCAGAGCGAAGACAGGCAGGACAAACTGGATGTTCAGAAAGAAAATAAGTTTAGAATCCCAACAGCTGGTAGGGTCTGTACTCCTCCCAGCCACCTCTTGCTGAAGTTACAGATGTCTGCTGCCTGCTTCAGCCTGAAACCAGGGAAGACATTTTAGACTCAACAGCAAATTGGAATCTGGAGTTAGAATTTCTCCCTAGTTTAATTGTGAAAGTTTTTAATATAGTTACTGCTGAATTTGAGACTGTTCTGACTTGTTCCTGTTCTATCCAATTCAATTGCAGGGACTTTTAAAAAGTTGCTTTCCTTCTGACATCTTCTCACATGCCTATCATCTCGCACCCACTACTCATTACACCCTCTTAGCCCTTCCTCACCACAAGTTTTATTATGTTCTTAGGGCAACTGGGATGGATCCCAAAGTTTTTCACATATCAAGCAAGCACTCTGCTATGGAGCTATGTTCCCACTCTGTTCTAGAGCTAATTTCTTCTATCATTTACTTCATTCCAATCAGAGTCTTAATCTGACCTATCTGTAACCCAGCCTCTCCTCTTACTTTTAGCAACTGTACCCTCACCAATTGAGCCTCCACAAAGTATGCCATGGTCTGTTACATCACTTTGCTCCACTGTCAGTGCTATCATCATCATCACCACCATCACCACCACCGTTATCACCTTTATAAATTAAGGCTATTTTTGAATCTTCAACATTTTCCCTTTTATTGAAAATAGATTATTTTCTCATACAATAAATTCTGATCACAGTTTCCCCTCCCTCTACACCTTTCATGTTCTCCCTACCTAGCTTCTCATCCAGATTCACTCGGTTTCTGTCTCTCACTAGAAAAGAACAGACTTTTAAGAGATAACAACCAAAAATGACAAAATAAGATAATACAATGAAGCAAAAACTATCATATCTAAGTTGGACATGGCAGCCCAATAAAAGGAAGAGACCTCTGAGAGAAGGCACAAGAATCAGAAAGGCACTTGTTCACACAATCAGGTGTTTCATAAACATACTAAACTGAAATCTATGATATAAACACAGAGGACCTGGTACAGACCCGTGCAGGCCCTGTGTATGCTGCTCCAGTCTCTGAGTTCATATAAGCTTTGCTCAGTTGATTCAGAGAGCCTTGTTCTTCTCTCTGGCTCTTACACTCTTTCTGTCTCCCCTTCTGTGAGGTTCCCTAAGATTCAAGGAGAGGGATTTGATGGAGATATCCAATTTAGAGCTCTATATATTCCAAGGTCTCTATATATCTCTGTATGTGTGTGTAATGTTTGGCTGTGGGTCTCTGTATTTGTTCTCATCTGCTGCAGGAGGAAGCATCTCTAATGATAACTGAATAAGTCACTGTTCTAAGAATATAGCAGAATATCCTTAGGGGTCAATTTATTACTACTGTTTTTTGTTTTAATACTAATAGTGTTCAGTTTTACACTAGGTCACTTGGATATTTAGTCTCTGGTTGTTTTTCATCCAAGCAGTGTTGGGTATGAGTTCCTTCTCATGGAGGGAGCCCTAAGTCAAATTAGAAATTGGTTGGTTACTCCAATGAGCTTTACACCACTATTGCCCTAGAATATTTTTCAGGCAATACAGCATTGTAAATTATAGTTTGTGGCTGGATTGGTGTTTATATTTCTTTTGATAGCCCATAGATTACCTTGCTATAATAAAGACACTAGAATATAGGGGTGAAAGTTCTATGTAGGCACCAACTTGACTGCTCCATGTTCAGTGAGTCCTGTGGGTATTGTCTCCAGCAATGGGACTTTGCTGTGTGTTTGTGGAGAGCAAACTATTGTCTTGGCAATGATCTGGGACCCCTTTAGCTATCAACTCAGTTGAATATAACACAGTCCTGGTACTGAAAGCTTCATTTGTTCATAAGAGATGACCAGTTAGGAATCACCTTGAGTGAGGTAACCCAGATCCAGAAAAATAAATATGGAATGTATTTACTTATATGTAATATTAGCCATTAAATAAATAATAACCAACCTATGATTTGTTGATCCAGAGAGGTTAAATATAGAAGGAACTTTTGTGGGGTATGACACATGGATCTCCTTGGGAGGGAGAAAAATAGATTTTATAAGTGGACTGGTGTTTGGGGAATCGAACAGGCTAGGGTAGGGAGCAGGAGTGAAGATGAGGGAGGTTATGTATGAAAAGACAACTAGCATTGAGGGATAAACTTCCTAAGATATATGAAGGTAATCTTAGTGAGTCTCCAAATAATGAGGAAAATGGAGTCACAATTGGCCATCCCTTGTCATATTTTCTGATGCGTAATTTTAGGGGAATTCATTTAAAGTATATGATGTTTATGTGGCCCTAGACCTTTAAGTCACATCATTTTGAGGAGTTTGGACAACTCACTACTAATGTAGCAATCCAGGCAGGGGAGTGACATGAGTTTGCATGATAACACAGGGGTCCTTGGAACCTAGACAATGTTCTTCTTGAGATTACACTGAAAATGAATGCTAAGCTTTGTATAATCCCTTTCCACTTTTTCTTTATGATATCTCAAATAAGTCATTTTTTGGTTCCCTTATTCCACATATGAAAGTATTCTGTAGTTTATGTTTCATGATGTATCATAGGATGCAGACTCATATAGTGTTTTGTTGAGGTATCATCTGTGGGAGGACATATGATGTTTGAAGAATGTATACATAGGACTCCATGGACAGTGAAGGTACTCTGCATAGCTACCTTTGCAATGCTTTGTTGGTCTCATGTCTTAGCTGCTCTTACTTCACTGAGAGAAGCAGGCAGAGAAATTCTCCTGGCATTCCTGCTGGTCCTAGTCACACCCAATGACTTGTGCAGATTTGGTAAAGGCCTATTTCTTGCGAATCGTGTCACCACTGCTAATTTATGTTTGGTATCCTGACACTGCTGAACTGTACTGCTGGTATCCTGACAAAGGGAAATTGGAATCTCCCCAAGGGACTACTTTTCAACAGGTCTGCATTCCCTTGTCCTATTTACCATATTTCTCCCCTACCTTTGGATGGTGGGCTAGACATGGGAGAGGGGGGGGTCAAAGCACTTGGGAACCCTTATTAAAAGTAGGTTTGGAAAAATGTCTAAGCCTACAGGTTAGTAATGAAGAATGAATGGATCTGGGAAACCTTAAAGGAAGGGAGTAAATATGATCAAAATACTAATAAAAAAATAAGAGAATATCCTTAATACTGAGACGCTTCAGAATTGCAAAAAGAGTCAAGAATTGTAAAACAGAGTCATTGGCTTGGAGAAGACACTTATTACTTTTTAAGAAATGATGCCAAGTGGAGATTATTATGGTCATGGAAGATGAATTTGGGTTTGGAATTCCTGCTATAGATGCAGAGAAGTTACTGTGTCCACAAGGAAGTGTAGATTCCATTGCAGTTAAGAAGGATGTATATGAATAAAGTGTCAGAGCCTTCTTCCTCACCAAAAGGGCTTTAAGAACACACAGTGGTATCGTGGCTGACTGGCAGTGGTTCTCTTGGACTTGTATTTAAATTGTCTGAGTGTTTTACCCTTTAAAAAATAAATCTATTACAAAACTAAAAAAAAAAAAAAAAAAAAAAAAAAAAAAAAAAAAAAAAAAGAAATGATGCTTTTATAGTCCTTTTTGGTTTCTATGTGCTCATAATAACAAATATCTTTATTTAAACAACAAATTCACTCTTGCTAAGGTTTGGATATTGTTTAGTTGTCCCCCTAAAGATCCACACTAAAAGTTTAGTTCCCAGGTGTGTCTAAAAATTTAAGTGGGACCTAGTGAGAAATTTGAAGTGAGACAGCATTCCCCATTAACCTCAAGGTAGTTCTCAGGATAGGTTTGTTATAGTAGAAGCAACCCTAGACACTCCTGTACTCTTAGAATTTGTTGCTAGAATAGCTATTCCCATTTCATAAGGTCCTAATGACAAACTAAATTGCAACTTATACACAGTATCCCAGGGATCATTAAGTGTATTGGGGTTATTTACAGACAATAAGTGAGGAAATACTGACAAGACTATGCCTGACGCAAAAGCAGCCACACTGGAAAGTCTTCACCTAGCTTGGATGATTGCTTCTCATTTGACTGTGTGTGACAATGTAGCACCCTTCCCCTAGTCTTCCCCAGTGTATATACTTTAGCTGTTTGTGGAGCCACCAAGACACTGAAACATTAAGTCAGAGTTCATACATATGGCTATGAGGAATAGATGGAATCTCAGGTGAGGATCCAAAGGCCTTATGATGTCAACAGTACATAGGAAGGCTTGCAATTAGGAACATTTAATCTAATGAAGATTATGGCAGTTTGGCTCAAAGAGAAGTGTATTACAACAGTTTTTTTTTGTCTGGCTATATGACCACTAGATTCTACACAGGCATCTATTCACTACCAGGCATTAAATCAGTAAAGCTAAGCCATCTTGAACATTAAACCTCCCCAAACTGTGAGTTAAATAAATCTCATTCTTGTTTAGCCAGTGTGCCTAAGATATTTCATTGATAGAACAAAACAAAAGAAAATAACAACAACAACAACAACAAGGACACAGCCTTCTGTGCACGGCCCACCAGGGGAGAGTGATCTCTCAACTGTACTTTCACTTCTGTATGCAGAGGTGAGATCTCCACTTTCTCTCCAATATCTCTCTAGAGGGGAAAACCTGGGAGTGCACAGGGCATAAGATAAGTACAGCAGCTGGAACAGGAGCCTTTGGGTCGCCATTTGCACCAGAGACACAGGCAGCTCCACAGCCTTCAGTGCAGACCCTGCCAGAAGAGAGTTGGTCTCCTAGGAGTAGGGACACAGGCTTACAGGCCCATAGGAGGGGAAAGCTCCAGCCAGAGACAGCAAGACCAACTAACACAAGAGATAACCAGACAGCTAAAGGCAAGTGCAAGAACCCCACCAACAGAAACCAAGGCTTCTTGGCAACATCAGAACCTAGTTCTCTCACCAGAGCAAATTCTAGATACCCCAACACACCGGAAAAACAAGAGTTGGATTTAAAATCACATCTCATGATGCTGATAGAGGACATTAAGAAGGACATAAATAACTTCCTTAAAGAAATACAGGAGAACATGGGTCAACAGGTAAAAGCCCTTAAAGAGAAAACACAAAAATCCCTTAAAGAATTACAGGAAAAGATAACCAAACAGGTGAAGGAATTGAACAAAACCATCCAGGATCTAAAAATGGAAGTTGAAACAATGAAGAAAACACAAAGGGAGACAACTCTGGAGATAGAAAATCTTGGAAAGAAATCAGGAAACATAGATGCAAGCATCAACAACAGAATACAAGAGATAGAAGAAAGACTCTCAGGTGCTGCAGATACCATAGAAAACATTGATCCAACAGTCAAAGAAAATGCAAAATGCAAAAAGCTTCTAACCCCAAACATCCAGGAAATCTAAGACACAATGGGAAGACCAAACCTAAGGATTATAGGTATAGAAGAGAGCAAAGATTTTCAACTAAAAGGGCCAGTAAATATTTTCAACAAAATTATAGAAGAAAACTTCCCTAACCTAAAGAAAGAGATGCCCATGAACATACAAGAAGCCTACAGAACTCCAAATAGACTGGAGGAGAACAGAAAGTCCTCCTGGTGCATAATAATCAAAACACCAAATGCACTAAATGAAGAAAAAATATTGAAAGTAGTAAGGGAAAAAGGTCAAGTAACTTATAAAGGCAGACCTATCAGAATTACACCAGACTTCTCACCAGAGAAAATGAAAGCTAGAAGATCCTAGGCAGATCTCATATGGACACGAAAAGAACACAGATGCCAACCCAGACTACTATACCCAGCACAACACTCAATCACCATAGATGGAGAAACCAAGATATTCCATGATAAAGCCAAATTGACACAATATCTTTCCACAGATCCAGTCTTACAAATGATAATAGATAGAAAACGCCAACACAAGGAGGGAAAATACACCTTAGAAAAAGCAAGAAATTAATCTTCTTCCAACACACCCAAAAGAAGGTAACAACACAAACATAAAAATAACAAAGATAACAGGAAGCAACAATCACTATTCCTTATTATCTCTTAACATCAATGGTCTCAATTCCCCAATAAAAAGACATAGACTAACAGACTTGATACATAAACAGGACCTTGCATTTTGCTGAATACAGGAAACACACCTCAGTGTCAACGACAAACACTACCTCAGAGTAAAGGCTGGAAAGCAATTTTCCAAGCAAATGGTCCCAGGAAACCAGCTGGAGTAGCCATTCTAATATCAGATAAAATGGACTTTCAACCAAAAGTCATCAAAAAAGACATGGAAGGACACTTCATACTCATCAAAGAAAAAATCTACCAAGACGAACTCTCAATTCTGAACATCTATGCTTCAAATGCAAGGACACCCACATTCATAAAAGAAACTTTGCTAAAGCTCAAAGCACACATTGCAACTCAAACAATAATTGTGGGTGACTTCAACTCTTCCCACTCTCATCAATGGAAAACACAAACTAAACAGAGACACAGTGAAACTCATAGAAGTTATGGATCAAATGGATTTAACTGATATCTATATAACATTTCATCCTAAATCAAAAGAATATAGCTTCTTCTCAGCATCTCATGGTACCTTCTCCAAAATTGACGATGTAATTAGTCACAAAACACACCTCAACAGATATGAGAAGATTGAAATAATCTAATTCCTCTTATCAGATCACTACAGATTAAGTCTGGTCTTCAGTAGCAACAAAAACAACAGAAAGCCCACATACACATGGAAGCTGAACAATGTGCCCAAGAGGAGTAAAAGACAGGAAATCATCAAACTCAGGGCTGAAATCAAACAAGTAGAAACAAAAAGAACTATACAAAGAATCAACGAAACCAGGAGCTAGTTATTTGCGAAAATAAACAAGATAGATAAACCCTTAGCCAGATCAACCAAAGGGCACACAGTATCCAAATTAACAAAATCAGAAATGAAAAGGGATATATAACAGCAGAAACTGAGGAAATTAAAAAATATCATCAGATTGCCAAAAGCAATATACAGGTTGAATGAAATCCCCAACAAAATTCCAACTCAATTCTTCATAGAGTTAGAAAGAGCAATTCAAAAATTCATCTGGAATAACAAAAAACTCTGGATAGCTAAAACTATTCTCAACAGTAAAAGAACTTCTGGGGGAATCAGTATCCCGCACCTCAAGCAGTACTACAGAGCAGTAGCATTAAAACTGCATGGTATTGGTACAGTGACAGGCAGGTAGATCAATGGAATAGAATTGAAGACCCCCCTTGTCACTTGTTCTTTGACAAAGGCGCCAAAACCATCCAGAGGAAAAAAGATAGCCTTTTCAACAAATGGTACTGGTTCAACTGGTGGTTAGCATGCAGAAGAAGGCAAATCAATCCATTCTTATCTCCTTGTACAAAGCTCAAGTCCAAGTGGATCAAGGACTTCCACATAAAACCAGAAACACTGAAACTAATAGAAAAGAAACTGGGGCCTTCCGCAACCTCTGCTCCCGCAGACTGCACTGAAGAGACAGGTACCCCAGGCTCTCTCTCCCCAATATAACATCACTTGGGACACGGCCTGTTGGGGCTTCCGTCTGCGCCCGAGAACGGGTCAGCGCTGTGGTCGCCTGGGTGCCAGATCGGCAGGCCATCACGTCTGCAGGGTGAGCGGCACCACGGAGAGTGTGCAGATTGCACTCTGCCATCTTTGCTCCAGTGACTGGGAAGTTGGGACAGCCAGGTTCTGAGACAGACAGGCTTAATATCGCTTGGGTCTCGGGCGGCTTGTGTGTGTGCAGCTCCCAAGTGCTGGGCAGATCTGCAGTAACCAGCACGCCAGCTCTGCTGTGGGACTTCTGCCTGGCAGAGGGACCCCGCACTGGGCTGGAGCCTACCAGCTTTCCTTCCGCGACCTCTGTTCCCGCAGACTGCACTGAAGAGACAGGTACCCAGGCTCTCTCTCCCCAATATAACATCACTTGGGACACGGCCTGTTGGGGCTTCTGTCTGCGCCCAAGAACGGGTCAGTGCTGTGGTCATCTGGGTGCCAGATCGGCAGGCCATCGCATCAGCAGGGTGAGCTGCTCCACGGAGAGTGTGCAGAGTGCACTCCGCCATCTTTGCTCCAGTGACTGGGAAGTTGGGACAGCCAGGTTCTGAGACAGACAGGCTTAATATCGCTTGGGTCTCGGGCGGCTTGTGTGTGTGCAGCTCCCAAGTGCTGGGCAGATCTGCAGTAACCAGCGTGCTAGCTCTGCTGTGGGACTTCTGCCTGGCAGAGGGATGCCCCCTCGCCCCCCTAGGAGGGATCACACACCCCTGCACAGGGCAGGAGCCTACCAGCCTCCCTTTGGCGACCTCTGCTCCAGGAATCCACTAGGCTGAGCCTTTGGATGTGCAAGGCCTCCCCAATATAAGATCACTTGGGGCAAGGCACATTAGGGCTCCAAAGTCACTCAGGAGCAGGCAGGCCCCAGAAATCTGGCAATCCATGGGGGGCAGAAATAGCTTTGCAGGCTCACAGGAGGTCCAACCAACAGTCAGTGGCAGCAGGACCAACTAACATCAGAGGTATCCAGATGGCAAAAGGCAAACGTAGGAATGTTACTAACAGAAATCAAAGTAATGTGGGACCATCCGAACCCAACTCTCCAACAGCAGCAAATCCTGGATACCCCACCACACCAGAAAGACAAGATCTGGATTTAAAATCACTTCTCATGATGCTATTAGAGGATCACAAGAAGGACACAAATAAATCTCATAAAGAGTTACAGGAGACCATGAATCAACGGTTAGAAGCCCTTACAAAGGAAACACAAAAATCGCTTAGAGAAATGCGGGAGAACATGGATCAAAAGATGGAGGCGCACAAAGAGACAACACAAAAATCGCTTAACGAGATGAATCAACGGGTAGATGCACTCACAAAGGAATCACAAAATTGGCATAAAGAAATGCAGAAGAATATGGGTCAACAGACGGATGCCCATAAGGAGGCAAAACAAAAATTGCTTAAAGAAATGAATCAACGGATAGATGCCCTTACAAAGGAAACACGAGAACTGCTTAAAGAAATGTAGGAGACAATGGATCAACAGATGGATTCCCATGAGGAGGAAACACAAAAATCACTCAGAGAAATGCAGGAGAACGTGGGTCATCAGGAAGAAATCCTGAAAGAGGCAATGCAAAAATACCTTAAAGAAATACAGGAAAATACAAACAAACAAGTGAAGGATCTCAGCAAATCCATCCAGGAACTAAAAAAAGAAGTAGAAACAACTAAGAAATCACAAAGGGAGACAACTTTGGAGATAGAAAACCTTGGGAAGAAATCAGGAGTCATAGATGCAAACATAAACAATAGAATACAAGAGATGGAAGAAAGAATCTCAGGTGCTGAAGATTCCATAGAAAGCATCGACTCAACAGTCAAAGAAAATGCAAAATGCAAAAAACGTGTAACCCAAAACATCCAGGAAATCCAGGACACAATGAGAAGAGCAAAACTAAGGATTATAGGTATAGATGAGAGTGAAGATTTGCAACTTAAAGGGCCAGTAAACATCTTCAACAAAATTATGGAGGAAAACTTCCCTAACTTAAAGAGAGAGATGCCGATGAACGTACAAGAAGCCTACAGAACTCCAAACAGACTGGACCAGAACAGAAATACCTCCCGTCACATAATAATCAAAACACCAAATGTTCTAAACAAAGAAAGAATACTAAAAGCAGTAAGAGAAAAGGGCCAAGTAACATACAAAGGAAGACCTATCCGAATCACATCAGACTTCTCACCAGAGACTATGAAAGCCAGAAGATCCTGGGCAGATCTCATGCAGACACTAAGACAGCACAAATGCCAGCCTAGACTACTATACCCAGCAAAACTCTCAATCACCATAGATGGAGAGACCAAGATATTCCATGATAAAACCAAATTTTCACAATATCTTTCCACAAATCCAGTCCTGCAACGGATAATAGGTGGAAACCTCCAATACAGGGAGAGAAACAACACCCTGGACAAAATGAGATAATAACCTTCTTGAATCAAACCCAAAAGTAGATAACCACTCAAACATAAAGATAGCGTCAAGAATGGCAGATGGCAATAATCACTATGCCTTAATCTCTCTTAATATCAACGGTCTCAGTTCCACAATTAAAAGACATAGACTAGCAGACTGGATACGTAAACAGGACCCAGCATTTTGCTGCATGCAGGAAACGCACCTCAGTGTCAAAGACAAACACTACCTCAGAGTAAAAGGCTGGAAAACAATTTTACAAGCAAATGGCCCCAAGAAACGAGGTGGAGTAGCCATCCTAATATCAGATAAAATTGATTTTCAACCTAAAGTCATCAAAAAAGACACAGAAGGACATTACATACTGATCAAGGGAAAAATCCACCATCAAGAACTCTCAATTCTGAATATCTATGCTCCAAATGCAAGGGCACCCTCATTCGTAAAAGAAACTTTACTAAAACTCAAAGCACACATCGCACCGCACACAATAATAGTGGGTGACTTCAACAACCCGCTCTCTGAAATGGATCGTTCAGGAAAGCAGAAACTAAACAGGGACACAGTGAATCTAATTGAAGCCTTGGACCAAATGGAACTAACTGATATCTATAGAACATTTCAACCTAGAGCTAAAGAATACACCTTCTTCTCAGTTCCTCATGGTACCTTCTCCAAAATTGACCATATAATTGGTCACAAATCAGACCTCAAGAGATACAAGAAGATAGAAATAATCCCATGCCTCCTATCAGATCACTATGGAAAAAGGGTGGTCTTCAATGGCAACAAAAACAAAAGAAAACCCACGTACACATGGAGGCTGAACAATGCTCTACTCAATGATAACTTGGTCAAGGTGGAAATAAAGAAAGAAATCAAAGACTTTTTGAAAGTTAATGAAAATGAAGGCACAACATACCCTAATTTATGGGACACAATGAAAGCAGTGCTAAGAGGAAAATTCATAGCCCTGAGTGCCGCCAAAAAGAAACGGGAGACAGCATACACTAACAGCTTAATGGCACACCTGAAAGCCCTGGAACAAAAAGAAGCAAATAAACCAAAGAGGAGTAGAAGGCAGGAAATCATCAAACTCAGGGCTGAAATCAATCAAGTAGAAACAAATAAAACCATACAAAGAATCAACAAAACGAGGAGTTGGTTCTTTGAGAAAATCAACAAGATAGATAAGCCCTTAGCCAGACTAACCAGAGGGCACAGAGATAGTATCCAAATTAATAAAATCAGAAACGAAAAGGGAGAGATAACAACAGAAACTGAGGAAATTCAAAAAATCATCAGATCCTACTACAAAAACCTGTATTCAACACAACTAGAAAATCTTGAGGAAATGGACAATTTCCTTGACAGATACCAAGTACCAAAATTAAATCAGGATCAAATAGACCATCTAAACCGTCCTATAACCCCTGAAGAAATAGAAGTTGTCATTGGAAGACTTCCAACCAAAAAAAGCACAGGTCCAGATGGTTTTAGTGCAGAATTCTATCAGACCTTCAAAGAAGACCTAACACCAATACTCTTCAAACTGTTCCACAAAATAGAAACAGAAGGAACACTACCCAACTCGTTCTATGAAGCCACAATTACACTAATACCAAAAGCACACAAAGATCCGACAAAGAAAGAGAATCTCAGGCCAATCTCTCTTATGAATATCGAGGCAAAAATACTCAATAAAATTCTTGCCAACCGAATCCAAGAACACATCAAAACGATCATTCACCACGATCAAGTAGGCTTCATCCCAGGGATGCAGGGATGGTTCAATATAAGGAAATCCATCAATGTAATCCACTACATAAACAATCTCAAAGAAAAAAACCACATGGTCATCTCATTAGATGCTGAGAAAGCATTTGACAAAATTCAGCATCCTTTCATGCTAAAGGTCTTGGAAAGATCAGGAATTCAAGGCCCATATCTAAACATAGTAAAAGCAATTTACAGCAAACCGGTAGCCAGCATCAATCTAAATGGAGAGAAACTTGAAGCAATCCCACTAAAATCAGGGACTAGACAAGGCTGCCCTCTCTCTCCATATCTTTTCAATATAGTACTTGAAGTTCTAGCTAGAGCAATTAGACAACAAAAAGAGGTCAAAGGGATACAAATTGGAAAGGAAGAAGTCAAACTATCACTATTTGCAGACGATATGATAGTATACATAAGCGACCCAAAGAACTCCACCAGAGAACTCCTACAGCTGATAAACGACTTCAGCAAAGTGGCCGGATATAAAATCAACTCAAGCAAGTCAGAAGCCTTCCTATACTCAAAGGATAAGCAGGCTGAGAAAGAAGTAAGAGAAATAATATCCTTCACGATAGCCACAAACCATATTAAGTATCTTGGCGTGACTCTAACCAAACAAGTGAAAGATCTGTATGACAAGAACTTCAAGTCTCTGAAGAAAGAAATTGAAGAAGACCTCAGAAGATGGAAAAATCTGCCATGCTCATGGTTTGGCAGGATTAATATAGTAAAAATGAGCATCTTACCAAAAGTAATACACAGATTCAATGCAATCCCCATCAAAATCCCAACTCAATTCTTCATAGAGTTAGAAAGAGCAATTCAAAAATTCATCTGGAATAACAGAAAACCCAGAATAGCTAAAACTATTCTCAAGAGTAAAAGAACCTCTGGGGGAATCAGTATCCCGGACCTCAAGCTGTACTACAGAGCAATAGTGTTAAAAACTGCATGGTATTGGTACAGTAACAGACATGTAGATCAATGGAACAGAATTGAAGACCCAGAAATGAATCCACACTCCTATGGACACTTGATCTTTGACAAAGGAGCTAAAACCATCCAGTGGAAAAATGAGAGCCTTTTCAACAAATGGTGCTGGCTCAGCTGGAGGTCAACATGCAGAAGAATGCAAATTGACCCATTCTTATCTCCTTGCACTAAGCTCAATTCTAAGTGGATCAAAGATCTCCACATAAAACCAGACACACTGAAACTAATAGAAGGGAAACTAGGGAAGAACCTTGAACATATGGGCACAGGGGAGAATTTCCTGAACAGAACTCCAATAGCTTATGCTCTAAGATCAAGAATTGACAAATGGGACCTCATTAAATTACAAAGTTTTTGCAAGGCAAAAGACACTGTCAAAAAGACAAAGCGGCAACCAACTAACTGGGAAATGATCTTTACCAACCTTACATCCGACAGAGGGCTAATATCCAAGATATACAAAGAACTCAAGAAGTTAAACTCCAGAGAGGCAAGTAACCCTATTAAAAAATGGGGTACAGAGTTAAACAAAGAGTTCTCACCTGAAGAATATCTAATGGCTGAGAAACACCTAAAGAGATGTTCATCATCCTTAGTCATTAGGGAAATGCAAATCAAAACAACCCTGAGATTCCATCTCACACCAGTCAGGATGGCTAAGATCAAAAACACAGGAGACAGCAGTTGTTGGCGAGGATGTGGAGAAAGAGGAACACTCCTCCACTGCTGGTGGAATTGCAGGCTGGTACAACCACTCTGGAAAGCAGTCTGGCGGTTCCTCAGAAAACTGGGCATGACACTCCCGGAGGATCCGGCTATACCACTCCTGGGCATATACCCAGAGGCTTTACCTGCATGCAATAAGGACACATGGTCCACTATATTCATAGCAGCCTTATTTATAATAGCCAGAAGCTGGAAAGAACCCAGATGTCCCTCAACAGAGGAATGGATTCAGAAGATGTGGTATATCTACACAATGGAATACTACTCTGCAATTAAAAATAATGAATTCACGATATTCCTAGGCAAATGGTCAGATCTTGAAAATATCATCCTTAGTGAGGTAACCCAATCACAAAAGAACACACATGGTATGCAGTCACTGATAAGGGGATATTGACCCAGAATCTCGGAATACCCTAGACACAATCCGCATATCAATAGGTTTCTAAGAAGATGGAAGGAGAGACCCCTGGTCCTGGAAAGACTGGATGTAGGGGAACGCCAGGACAGAGTAACAAGAGGGGGTTGAATGGAGAAAAGAGGGAGGGAAGGGGGCTTATGGGACTTTCGGGGAGGGAGGAAACGGGAAAGGGGAAGTGATTTGGAATGTAAATTAAAAAAGTAAAATAAGATGTGGTATATTTACACAATGGAATACTACTCTGCAATTAAAAACAATGAATTCACGAAATTCCTAGGCAAATGGTCAGAACTTGAAAATATCATCCTTAGTGAGGTAACCCAATCACAAAAGATCACACATGGTATGAAGTCACTGATAAGGGGATATTGACCCAGAATCTCAGAATACCCTAGACACAATCAGCATATCAATAGATTTCTAAAAAGATGGAAGGAGAGACCCCTGGTCCTGGAAAGACTGGATGTAGGGGAACGCCAGGACAGAGTAATGAGAGGGGGTTGAACAGAGAAAAGAGGGAGGGAAGGGGGCTTATGGGACTTTCGGGGAGGGAGGAAACGGGAAAGGGGAAGTGATTTGGAATGTAAATTAAAAAATAAAATAAAATAAAATTAAAAAAAAATAAAGTAAAATAAAATAAATAATAAAAAAAAAGAGGGACAGCTGAAAGACAAAAAAAAAGAATAAGAAGTACAAAGAGGCATCCATACTGGGGAAAAGATACCATCAAGATGCTCGGACTACAGAAGGCACACAGCCCTCAGATTCACAAGAACATCCAGTCCGTGAATGCAAAGCTGAAAGTGATTAGACGCTCGATCCAAATCCAGCCCCTAACGCTGCACATGTCCAGCTCGTGCCTCAAGAGCACTGGAGAGTTGGTCATGCAGTAGCGTCTGAAGCCTGTGGAGCAGGAAGCAAAGTCCTGACACCACACAGCTTCAACTCACAGATGCACTTACTGAGGAAACCATTCTCATTAAAGTGTATGTTAATCCAGTCCAAAAAAACAAAACAAAACAAAAACAACTAAGAAGACTGTTAGGAAGAGGAAAGGGGTGCAACCACTCTGAAAAGCAGTCTGGCGGTTCCTCAGAAAACTGGGCATGACCCTCCCGGAGGATCCAGCTATACCACTCCTGGGCATATACCCAGAGGCTTTACCTGCATGCAATAAGGACACATGCTCCACTATGTTCATAGCAGCCTTATTTATAATAGCCAGAAGCTGGAAAGAACCCAGATGTCCCTCAACGGAGGAATGGATACAGAAGATGTGGTACACTTACACAATGGAATACTACTCTGCAATTAAAAACAATGAATTCACGAAATTCTTAGGTAAATGGATGAAACTGGAAAATATCATCCTGAGTCAGTTAACCCAATCACAAAAGTACACACATGGTTTGCACTCACTGATAAATGGATATTACCCCAGAAGCTTTGAATACCCAACACCCAATTCACAGACTAAATGAAGCTCAAGAAGAAAGAAAAACAAAGTATGGATACTCTGATTCTTCTTATAATGGGGAACAAAATACCCATAGGAGGAGATACAGAGACAAAGTGTGGAACAGAGACTGAGGGAAAGACCATCCAGAGACTGCCCCTCCTGGGGATACATCCCATATACAGTTACAAAACTCAGACACTATTTTGGATGTCAACAGGTCCTTGCTGACAGGAGCCTGTTAAAGCTGTCACCTGAGAGGCTAAACCAGTGCATGACAAATACAGAGGGGGACACTCTCAGCCAACCAGTGATCTGAGCACAGGGTCCCCAATGGAGGAACTAGAGAAAGGACTCAAGGAGCTGAAGGGGTTTGCAGCCCCATAGGAGAACAACAATTTGAACCACCCAGTACCCCCAGAGCTCTAAGGGACTAAGCCACCAGCCAAAGAGTACACAAGGCTCCAGATGCTTAGGCAGTAGAGGATGGTCTTGTTGGGCATCAATGGGAGGAGAGGCCCTTGGTCCTGAAAAGGCTAGATGTAACAGTGTAGGGGAATGCCAGAACAAGGAAGTGGGAGTGGGTGGATTGATGGGAGGGGGAGATGGGTTAGGGGATTTTCAGTGGGGGGGGGCGGAGACCAGGAAAGGGAACAACATTTGAAATGTAAATAAAGAATATATCTAATAAAAATAAATAAAGTGGAGTGGAACCTGAGACCTACAAACAACAACAACAAAAATAACAACAATAACAACAACAACAACAACAATGATAATAGCAATGGGATACTGAATTGTGTTATAATTAAGTGAATTTTTTAGGTTTTTGTTTTCTTAGGAATAACTTCTTATTTGAGTTTTGCTTATTTGCAAAAACAAAGTACTATTTCTTGGTGAATTTTTTCTAGTACCTGTTTGTCTAATGCTTCATTTCTCTGTCTGCATTGCTAAAATCTTGAATGCTATCTGTCTTTAAGAGCAAATGTCTACAGGAAATGGGTGGACTTTGGTTCTGTAAGTCTGTTTTCCAGCTAGCCTGGAGGTTGGGATGTTCTGCAAGTTCCTTCTCAGATCAATGTCCTTTGGAAAAACTTTGCCCCAGGTCACAATTTTGAAACCTTGTAAGGAGGTTTTCATTCTTGTTTTTTGTGTCCTTGAGAACTTCTGGTATTTTATTTTCAAACCTCTCAAAATCAGGAAGTTTTAGCCACCCTCTGACAATTACTGGCATAGAACAGAGTTCCAGTATATACATATAATTTAAACACAATTCTTACAGATGTGGTGAAGGCCTTATGTATTTGCCACTGTTTCTCATATATGTATATATATACATATATAAACATATATAATACATATTACAGCATATATAATATATATGTATAAACTCTTGTGTATATCTTTAAAACTGATACAGTTTTAGGTAGAAAAAATTAACACCATAGAGGTCACATAGGAGAAACACTAATATATATGTTTATCTTTGAAAGGTGACTTTAAACAAAAATAAAACTAACTCACCCATGCTCTTCTTTTGTCAATGACTATTAGGAGCCTTCTAATTGCTTTCTTAAAATACATTGAGCTGAGATTTTCTTAATTAGCCCTTTTACAAGATATTGAGTATTTACTTTTAAATTTGTATTTATGTATATGTCTCTGTAAACTCTGCATGTGTACAAGTGTATGTCCTTGTGTGTTTACAGAGCAGAACAATGTTAGGTTTCTTGAAGATTAGGTTTCCTGGAGCTGAAGTGACAGGGAGCAACAGGCAGTTTTATGCTAAGAACTAAACTCTGGTCCTTCCTCCAGATTGGGATGCTACACTAGTAACAATCACATATATGTTACAATATATTTTTGTGTTTGGAACTAGCTAGCATAACTAGATAGCTAGCTGGCTTTCTCTTATCTATCTGTACTATTTTTCTTTTCTTGGCCATAAAACTGTGAAGACTAACTTTGTAATTTAGCCAGTTATTATGTATATAGCCTAGGAAAATGCAATTTAGATAAACAGTCAAAATTCTTGAAAGAATGAAAAGTTATTAAGCTCCACTTTTGTGGACAATAAAATGTATCTTTTTATGAGAACTTTTGTAATTGCAGTTATTAAAGAATCAAAGTCTTCAATTTTAAGATAAAATTTTCATGTGTTTCTATTAACTGCTAGTTTGCCAAAAATAGTTATAATATTTTGGTTTGTTTAGGACCAAAGATTAATTTCTAATGATTCAATTTTCTTAAATTGCTCCATATTGACCTTCATGAATAAAATTTATTTTCATTATTCCTATAGCTTCTTCAAAGTTAAAAAGTATATTTATAAAGCTGTATCTAACTAAATAAATATGTTGGATTTTTATGGACAAATGTGATTATTTTAAGTTTTCATTAAGATGTTAAATTTAACATGATAGATGCTAAAGTTATTTTAAAAGCTAAAGCCTTATATTATAACTAATTACATATTTTGTGCCTATGTATGTCTAGAATCATTAAATACAGATTTACTGTATTTTTAATAAATATTGTACCAAACAAAGAAATTTCAAATTTAGGCTTTCCCTATAAAAATCTCTAAGTTTTGTGTTACTGAAATTGCTAGAGGTCTCTTTTGCAAAATTTTTGTGTTAACTCATAGTGCTTTTAGTACAATCTTAAATCATTTTATTAGAGATTCTGTTGGTTAACCCTGAGCTAGTTTTATTTGTTCATTTTTAAAAATGGAACCATTGGTCTGAATGCCCTCTTAAAATATAAACTAATCTCAGAAATTAAATCATCTCAGATGAATAAATAATTACCCTTACCCTTATTGTTGTCTTCCAACTACATATGTAGCAGAGGATTGCCTTATCTGGCATCAATGGAAGGGGAGGCAGTCAGTGCCCTCCCCCATTTTGTTATTAGATATTTCTTTACTTACATTTCAAATGTTGTCCGTTTCCTAGTTTCCCCTCCAGAACCCCCCTGTCCTATCCCTCCTCCCCCTGTTCACCAACCCACTCACTCCACTTCCCTGTCCTGGCATTCCTCTACACTGGGGCATTGAGCCTTCTCAGGGCGAAGAGCCTCCTCTCACATTGATGTCCGACAAGACCATCCTCTGCTACATATATGGCTGGAACCATGGATCCCTCCATGTGTACTCTTTGGTTGGTAGTTTAGTCCCTGGGAGCTCTGGGGGTACTGGTTGGTTCATAATGTTGCCCCTCCAATGGGGTTGACAGGGCCTTAGGCTCCTTGGATCCTTTCTCTAGCTCCTACATTGGGGACCCTATGCTTAGTCCAATGGTTGGCTGTGAGCCATGAGTATTTTGATCCCCCTTCTAAGAAGGACCAAAGTATCCACACTTTTGTCTTCCTTCTTCTTGAGCTTCATGTGGTCTGTAAATATTTATCTTGGGTATTCAGAGTCTCTGGGCTAATATTCACTTATCAGTGAGTGCATACCATGTGTGTTCATTTGTGATTGGGTTACCTCACTCAGGATGATATTTTCTAGTTCCATCCATTTGCCTAAGAATTTCATGAATTCGCTGTTTTTAATAGCCAAATGTAAATGTACCACATTTTCTGTATTCATTTCTCTGTTGAGGGATATCTGGGCTCTTTCCAGCTTCTGGCAATTATAAATAAGGCTGCTATGAACATAGTGGAGCATGTGTTCTTATTACATGTTGGAGCATCTTCTGGGTATATGCCCAGGAGTGGTATAGCAGTGTCCTCAGATATATGGGATAAATCTCCAGGACATACAGTACTATGTCCAATTTTCTGAAGAACCAATTTTCTGATTTTCAGAGTGGTTTTACCAGCTTGCAATCCCACCAGCAGTGGAGGAGTGTTCCTCTTTCTCCACATCCTCTCCAGCACCTGCTGTCCCCTGAGTTTTGATCTTAGCCATTCTGACTGGTGTGAGTTGGAATCTCAGGGTTGTTTTGATTTGCATATGAAGGCTATTCTTATTCTAATCATTACATAAACTCTACTTTCTGGCTGTCTTTTGCTTCTTTTCAGGGAAGAATAAACCTTTTTCCTAACTAGAAAGCCATCTCTCTATGACTGTCTAATTTTTGCCACCAGTTTCCATCCCTATCTCTATTCTACTTCATTCCATTGTCTCCTTGTCTTCCAAAACTGCTTGACTTTCTTCAACCTGGAAAACTTCATTTATCTTTTTTTTTTTACATTTTTTTTATTTTATTTTTTTAATTTACATTCCAAATCACTTCCCCTTTCCCGTTTCCTCCCTCCCCGAAAGTCCCATAAGCCCCCTTCCCTCCCTCTTTTCTCCATTCAAACCCCTCTTGTTACTCTGTCCTGGTGTTCCCCTGCATCCAGTCTTTCCAGGACCAGGGGTCTTTCCTACCATCTTCTTAGAAATCTATTGATATGCGGATTGTGTCTAGGGTATTCCGAGATTCTGGGTCAATATCCCCTTATCAGTGACTGCATACCATGTGTGTTCTTTTGTGATTGGGTTACCTCACTAAGGATGATATTTTCAAGATCTGACCATTTGCCTAGGAATTTCATGAATTCATTGTTTTTAATTGCAGAGTAGTATTCCATTGTGTAGATATACCACATCTTCTGAATCCATTCCTCCGTTGAGGGACATCTGGGTTCTTTCCAGCTTCTGGCTATTATAAATAAGGCTGCTATGAACATAGTGGAGCATGTGTCCTTATTGCATGCAGGTAAAGTCTCTGCTGAAACTAATAGAAGGGAAACTAGGGAAGAACCTTGAACATATGGGCACAGGGGAGAATTTCCTGAACAGAACTCCAATAGCTTATGCTCTAAGATCAAGAATAGACAAATGGGACCTCATTAAATTACAAAGTTTTTGCAAGGCAAAAGACACTGTCAAAAAGACAAAGCGGCAACCAACTAACTGGGAAATGATCTTTACCAACCTTACATCCGACAGAGGGCTAATATCCAAGATATACAAAGAACTCAAGAAGTTAAACTCCAGAGAGGCAAGTAACCCTATTAAAAAATGGGGTACAGAGCTACACAAAGAGTTCTCACCTGAAGAATATCTAATGGCTGAGAAGCACCTAAAGAGATGTTCATCATCCTTAGTCATTAGGGAAATGCAAATCAAAACAACCCTGAGATTCCATCTCACACCAGTCAGGATGGCTAAGATCAAAAACACAGGAGACAGCAGTTGTTGGCGAGGATGTGGAGAAAGAGGAACACTCCTCCACTGCTGGTGGAATTGCAAGCTGGTACAACCACTCTGGAAAGCAGTCTGGCGGTTCCTCAGAAAACTGGGCATGACACTCCCAGAGGATCCGGCTATACCACTCCTGGGCATTTATCTTTTGATAAATGTTACTAGTACTGTTATAAACGAACTTTATGTTTTTACCTTTCCCAGAAAGTGTTCATCTTTAGGCTCTCAGAAAAAGTTAGAGAGGACTAATACAATTATAAAACTAAGACTAAAATCATTATCAGAAATTATTGGACTTTCAGATTTTAAATTATTACTATTTGATCTGATGCCCTCTGATATCCACAGCTTACCTCCTTATAAAATCATCATCTGTTATTACATTCATTTAGGATAGCAAGCAGATTTATTTATGATTTATTGCTACAAGAGAGTCAATCTATTCTTCAAACTTTGTCTAGAAGCACTAGATGCATTTCTAAAACACCCACCTAAAAATATAGAAGCCTCTACATAACCTATAACCTTTAGAATTACTCTTTTCTAAAAGATGCAGGGAAAATATTCCCAAGGTCTTGATTTAAAAGATCTTATCAGCAAGCCTTGGTAATACACATCCATAATGCCACCACTCTAGAGGATGAAGCACAAGACCTCAAGTTAGAAAGCAGCCCAAGCTGTATAGTAACACTCCATGTCTCAGAAAAACAAACAAACCTTTCATTAGGTGTTGTTAATGACTGCAAAACAATAAAATGTCAAGGTTTTGTTGCTGACATTCATATTTCCCAAATCAAAACATTTATGTCTTTTGAGTGTGTGTGTGTGCGTGTGTGTGTGTGTGTGTGTGTGTGTTTATTTTGGGCATCAAATATATGGCCTCATGAATTCTAAGCATGTGCTCCGCCAATGACCTACATACATACATATATATATATATATATATATATATATGTATGTATGTATATATATATATAAAACATTCCTGACCACTGAATATCTATATATTCTATATAGAATGTATATAGTATATAATATATAAGATATATTATATAGAATTTATACACAGAATCCAGAGGTCAATATTTTTTTCAATATTCTCCTGTCTTTCTTAAAGCAAAGCTCTCTCTATATTTTTGAAGAGCATAACTATTGCTGTGAATTTATCAGGGTTCTAGACCTATCACCACTCCTCTGAATCTCCTGACAAAAAAATTGATAACTGTTCTTACCAATTAGCAGGTTTTTCTGACACTTAAGGTTTTGACAGATCATAAATCCCCCATGTTCAACCTTGTAAAAGTTAGGCTTTAACCTCTCATGTACCAAATATTGAGGTCATTAACATCCTGTAAGCAAAACGAAACCAAAACTAGACATATCTATTGGGACCAGCATAGCCATGACAGTTTTCTCTTTTGGAAACATGTAAGATTTGTTTACAGAAGCTGCTTGATTTAATTGATGAAATCCATTCACAAGTGGCATAACATTAATTCACTTCTATTATTCTTAATGATAGATATGATTTCAATACAAGCTGTGCTCCAAAAAGATGGTATTCCTTAAGTGAACATCAGGTTTCTATCTATATAATAAACACTATTCTTTTTCATCCAAGGTAATTAGAGATTTCTAGATATCTGAAACTACTACACACCTAGTGAGTGATGTTTCTATTAAAAATGACTAGAAGTCTCCAAAATAAAGTCTAATTATTCTAGAAAACTTCCAAGAGGAGCAATTTTTTTTCTCACATGAGCTATAATTTCTTAAATGGGCATTAAAAAACAGAAAAGGTGAGTAGGTCAATACTTGTCTCTGATTGTAGCTGAATTCATGAAATTATAATAGTCTTCTCTAGAAATCAAGAAACTAGTCTAAATTCATTAACTAGAATTATCGTGGACGGGGTGTAACCTGCTCCCAGGTGCTGGGCTGATCTGCAGTAACCAGCGCGCCAGTTCCGCGGTGGGACCTTCTGCCTGCTGGAGGGACCCCGCGCAGGGAGGGAGCCCGCCAGCTTCCCTTCCGCGACCTCTGTTCCCGCGGACTGCGCTGGAGAGACCGGTACCCAGGCTCTCCCCCCCGATATAACATCACTTGGGACACGGCCTGTTGGGGCTTCCGTCTGTGCCCGAGGGCGGGTTGGCGCTGTAGTCGTCTGGGCGCCAGATCGGCGGGCCATCGTGACCACAGGGTGAGCGGCGCCACGGAGACTGCCCTCCGCCATCTTTGCTCCAGTGACCAGGTAGTTGGGACCGCCAGGCTCAGAGACAGACAGGCATAATATCGCTTCGGTTTCAGGCAGCTTGGGTGTAACCTGCTCCCAGGTGCTGGGCTGATCTGCAGTAACCAGCGCGCCAGTTCCGCGGTGGGACCTTCTGCCTGCTGGAGGGACCCCGCGCAGGGAGGGAGCCCGCCAGCTTCCCTTCCGCGACCTCTGTTCCCGCGGACTGCGCTGGAGAGACCGGTACCCAGGCTCTCCCCCCCGATATAACATCACTTGGGACACGGCCTGTTGGGGCTTCCATCTGTGCCCGAGGGCGGGTTGGCGCTGTAGTCGTCTGGGCGCCAGATCGGCGGGCCATCGTGACCACAGGGTGAGCGGCGCCACGGAGACTGCCCTCCGCCATCTTTGCTCCAGTGACCAGGTAGTTGGGACCGCCAGGCTCAGAGACAGACAGGCATAATATCGCTTCAGTTTCAGGCAGCTTGGGTGTAACCTGCTCCCAGGTGCTGGGCTGATCTGCAGTAACCAGCGCGCCAGTTCCGCGGTGGGACCTTCTGCCTGGTGGAGGGACCCTGCGCAGGGAGGGAGCCCGCCAGCTTCCCTTCCGCGACCTCTGTTCCTGCGGACTGCGCTGGAGAGACCGGTACCCAGGCTCTCCCCCCAATATAACATCACTTGGGACACGGCCTGTTGGGGCTTCCTTCTGTGCCCGAGGGCGGGTTGGCGCTGTGGTCGTCTGGGTGCCAGATCGGCGGGCCATCGTGACCACAGGGTGAGCGGCGCCACGGAGAGTGCCCTCCGCCATCTTTGCTCCAGTGACCAGGTAGTTGGGACCACCAGGCTCAGAGACAGACAGGCATAATATCGCTTCGGGTTCAGGCAGCTTGTGTGTAACCTGCTCCCAGGTGCTGGGCTGATCTGCAGTGACCAGCGCGCCAGATCTGCTGTGGGACTTCTGCCTGGCAGAGGGACGCCCCCTCCCCCCCCCAGGAGAGATCACACACCCCTGCACAGGGCAGGAGCCTGCCAGCCTCCCTTTGGCGACCTCTGCTCCAGGAATCCACTAGGCTGAGCCTTTAGATGTGCAAGGCCTCCCCAATATAAGATCACTTGGGGCAAAGCACATTAGGGCTCCAAAGTCACTCAGGAGCAGGCAGGCCCCAGAAATCGGTGCCAGGGGAATCCTGGTAATCCAGGGGGGGGCAGAAATAGCTTTGCAGGCTCACAGGAGGTCCAACCAACAGCCAGTGGCAGCAGGACCAACTAACACCAGAGGTATCCAGATGGCAAAAGGCAAACGTAGGAATGTTACTAACAGTAATCAAAGTAATGTAGGACCATCCGAACCCAACTCTCCAACAGCAGCAAGTCCTGGATACCCCACCACACCCGAAAGACAAGATCTGGATTTAAAATCACTTCTCATGATGCTATTAGAGGATCACAAGAAGGACACAAATAAATCTCATAAAGAGTTACAGGAGACCATGAATCAACGGTTAGAAGCCCTTACAAAGGAAACACAAAAATCGCTTAGAGAAATGCGGGAGAACATGGATCAAAAGATGGAGGCGCACAAGGAGACAACACAAAAATCGCTTAACGAGATGAATCAACGGGTAGATGCACTCACAAAGGAATCACAAAATTTGCATAAAGAAATGCAGAAGAATATGGGTCAACAGACGGATGCCCATAAGGAGGCAACACAAAAATTGCTTAAAGAAATGAATCAACGGTTAGATGCCCTTACAAAGGAAACACGAGAACTGCTTAAAGAAATGCAGGAGACGATGGATCAACAGATGGAATCCCATGAGGAGGAAACACAAAAATCGCTCAGAGAAATGCAGGAGAACGTGGGTCATCAGGAAGAAATCCTGAAAGAGGTAATGCAAAATTACCTTAAAGAAATACAGGAAAATACAAACAAACAAGTGAAGGATCTCAGCAAATCCATCCAGGAACTAAAAAAGGAAGTAGAAACAACTAAGAAATCACAAAGGGAGACAACTTTGGAGATAGAAAACCTTGGGAAGAAATCAGGAGTCATAGATGCAAACATCAACAATAGAATACAAGAGATGGAAGAAAGAATCTCAGGTGCTGAAGATTCCATAGAAAGCATCGACTCAACAGTCAAAGAAAATGCAAAATGCAAAAAACGCGTAACCCAAAACATCCAGGAAATCCAGGACACAATGAGAAGACCAAACCTAAGGATTATAGGTATAGATGAGAGTGAAGATTTGCAACTTAAAGGGCCAGTAAACATCTTCAACAAAATTATGGAGGAAAACTTCCCTAACTTAAAGAGAGAGATGCCGATGAACATACAAGAAGCCTACAGAACTCCAAACAGACTGGACCAGAACAGAAATACCTCCCGTCACATAATAATCAAAACACCGAATGTTCTAAACAAAGAAAGAATACTAAATGCAGTAAGAGAAAAGGGCCAAGTAACATACAAAGGAAGACCTATCCGAATCACATCAGACTTCTCACCAGAGACTATGAAAGCCAGAAGATCCTGGGCAGATCTCATGCAGACACTAAGACAGCACAAATGCCAGCCTAGACTACTATACCCAGCAAAACTCTCAATCACCATAGATGGAGAGACCAAGATATTCCATGATAAAACCAAATTTTCACAATATCTTTCCACAAATCCAGCCCTGCAACGGATAATAGGTGGAAACCTCCAATACAGGGAGAGAAACAACACCCTGGAAAAAATGAGATAATAACCTTCTTGAATCAAACCCAAAAGTAGATAACCACTCAAACATAAAGATAGAGTCAAGAATGGCAGATGGCAATAATCACTATGCCTTAATCTCTCTTAATATCAATGGTCTCAATTCCCCAATTAAAAGACATAGACTAGCAGACTGGATACGTAAACAGGACCCAGCTTTTTGCTGCATGCAGGAAACGCACCTCAGTGTCAAAGACAAACACTACCTCAGAGTAAAAGGCTGGAAAACAATTTTACAAGCAAATGGCCCCAAGAAACGAGGTGGAGTAGCCATCCTAATATCGGATAAAATTGATTTTCAACCCAAAGTCATCAAAAAAGACACAGAAGGACACTACATACTGATCAAGGGAAAAATCCACCATCAAGAACTCTCAATCCTGAATATCTATGCTCCAAATGCAAGGGCACCCTCATTCGTAAAAGAAACTTTACTAAAACTCAAAGCACACATCGCACCGCACACAATAATAGTGGGTGACTTCAACACCCCGCTCTCTGAAATGGATCGTTCAGGAAAGCAGAAACTAAACAGGGACACAGTGAATCTAATTGAAGCCTTGGACCAAATGGAACTAACTGATATATATAGAACATTTCATCCTAGAGCTAAAGAATACACCTTCTTCTCAGCTCCTCATGGTACCTTCTCCAAAATTGACCATATAATTGGTCACAAATCAGACCTCAACAGATACAAGAAGATAGAAATAATCCCATGCCTCCTATCAGATCACTATGGAATAAGGGTGGTCTTCAATGGCAACAAAAACAAAAGAAAACCCACGTACACATGGAGGCTGAACAATGCTCTACTCAATGATAACTTGGTCAAGGTGGAAATAAAGAAAGAAATCAAAGACTTTTTGAAAGTTAATGAAAATGAAGGCACAACATACCCTAACTTATGGGACACAATGAAAGCAGTGCTAAGAGGAAAATTCATAGCCCTGAGTGCCGCCAAAAAGAAACGGGAGACAGCATACACTAACAGCTTAATGGCACACCTGAAAGCCCTGGAACAAAAAGAAGCAAATACACCAAAGAGGAGTAGAAGGCAGGAAATCATCAAACTCAGGGCTGAAATCAATCAAGTAGAAACAAATAAAACCATACAAAGAATCAACAAAACGAGGAGTTGGTTCTTTGAGAAAATCAACAAGATAGATAAGCCCTTAGCCAGACTAACCAGAGGGCACAGAGATAGTATCCAAATTAATAAAATCAGAAACGAAAAGGGAGAGATAACAACAGAAACTGAGGAAATTCAAAAAATCATCAGATCCTACTACAAAAACCTGTATTCAACACAACTAGAAAATCTTGAGGAAATGGACAATTTCCTTGACAGATACCAAGTACCAAAATTAAATCAGGATCAAATAGACCATCTAAACCGTCCTATAACCCCTGAAGAAATAGAAGTTGTCATTGGAAGTCTCCCAACCAAAAAAAGCACAGGTCCAGATGGTTTTAGTGCAGAATTCTATCAGACCTTCAAAGAAGACCTAACACCAATACTCTTCAAACTGTTCCACAAAATAGAAACAGAAGGAACACTACCCAACTCGTTCTATGAAGCCACAATTACACTAATACCAAAAGCACACAAAGATCCGACAAAGAAAGAGAATCTCAGGCCAATCTCTCTTATGAATATCGATGCAAAAATACTCAATAAAATTCTTGCCAACCGAATCCAAGAACACATCAAAACGATCATTCACCACGATCAAGTAGGCTTCATCCCAGGGATGCAGGGATGGTTCAATATAAGGAAATCCATCAATGTAATCCACTACATAAACAATCTCAAAGAAAAAAACCACATGGTCATCTCATTAGATGCTGAGAAAGCATTTGACAAAATTCAGCATCCTTTCATGCTAAAGGTCTTGGAAAGATCAGGAATTCAAGGCCCATATCTAAACATAGTAAAAGCAATTTACAGCAAACCAGTAGCCAGCATCAATCTAAACGGAGAGAAACTTGAAGCAATCCCACTAAAATCAGGGACTAGACAAGGCTGCCCTCTCTCTCCATATCTTTTCAATATAGTACTTGAAGTTCTAGCTAGAGCAATTAGACAAGAAAAAGAGGTCAAAGGGATACAAATTGGAAAGGAAGAAGTCAAACTATCACTATTTGCAGACGATATGATAGTATACATAAGCGACCCAAAGAACTCCACCAGAGAACTCCTACAGCTGATAAACGACTTCAGCAAAGTGGCCGGATATAAAATCAACTCAAGCAAGTCAGAAGCCTTCCTATACTCAAAGGATAAGCAGGCTGAGAAAGAAGTAAGAGAAATAATACCCTTTACGATAGCCACAAACCATATTAAGTATCTTGGCGTGACGCTAACCAAACAAGTGAAAGATCTGTATGACAAGAACTTCAAGTCTCTGAAGAAAGAAATTGAAGAAGACCTCGGAAGATGGAAAAATCTGCCATGCTCATGGATTGGCAGGATTAATATAGTAAAAATGAGCATCTTACCAAAAGTAATACACAGATTCAATGCAATCCCCATCAAAATCCCAACTCAATTCTTCATAGAGTTAGAAAGAGCAATTCAAAAATTCATCTGGAATAACAGAAAACCCAGAATAGCTAAAACTATTCTCAAGAGTAAAAGAACCTCTGGGGGAATCAGTATCCCGGACCTCAAGCTGTACTACAGAGCAATAGTGTTAAAAACTGCATGGTATTGGTACAGTAACAGACATGTAGATCAATGGAACAGAATTGAAGACCCAGAAATGAATCCACACTCCTATGGTCACTTGATCTTTGACAAAGGAGCTAAAACCATCCAGTGGAAAAAAGATAGCCTTTTCAACAAATGGTGCTGGCTCAGCTGGAGGTCAACATGCAGAAGAATGCAAATTGACCCATCCTTATCTCCTTGCACTAAGCTCAATTCTAAGTGGATCAAAGATCTCCACATAAAACCAGACACACTGAAACTAATAGAAGGGAAACTAGGGAAGAACCTTGAACATATGGGCACAGGGGAGAATTTCCTGAACAGAACTCCAATAGCTTATACTCTAAGATCAAGAATAGACAAATGGGACCTCATTAAATTACAAAGTTTTTGCAAGGCAAAAGACACCGTCAAAAAGACAAAGCGGCAACCAACTAACTGGGAAATGATCTTTACCAACCTTACATCCGACAGAGGGCTAATATCCAAGATATACAAAGAACTCAAGAAGTTAAACTCCAGAGAGGCAAGTAACCCTATTAAAAAATGGGGTACAGAGCTACACAAAGAGTTCTCACCTGAAGAATATCTAATGGCTGAGAAGCACCTAAAGAGATGTTCATCATCCTTAGTCATTAGGGAAATGCAAATCAAAACAACCCTGAGATTCCATCTCACACCAGTCAGGATGGCTAAGATCAAAAACACAGGAGACAGCAGTTGTTGGCGAGGATGTGGAGAAAGAGGAACACTCCTCCACTGCTGGTGGAATTGCAGGCTGGTACAACCACTCTGGAAAGCAGTCTGGCGGCTCCTCAGAAAACTGGGCATGACACTTCCGGAGGATCCGGCTATACCACTCCTGGGCATATACCCAGAGACTTTACCTGCATGCAATAAGGACACATGCTCCACTATATTCATAGCAGCCTTATTTATAATAGCCAGAAGCTGGAAAGAACCCAGATGTCCCTCAACGGAGGAATGGATTCAGAAGATGTGGTATATTTACACAATGGAATACTACTCTGCAATTAAAAACAATGAATTCACGAAATTCCTAGGCAAATGGTCAGAACTTGAAAATATCATCCTTAGTGAGGTAACCCAATCACAAAAGATCACACATGGTATGAAGTCACTGATAAGGGGATATTGACCCAGAATCTCAGAATACCCTAGACACAATCAGCATATCAATAGATTTCTAAAAAGATGGAAGGAGAGACCCCTGGTCCTGGAAAGACTGGATGTAGGGGAACGCCAGGACAGAGTAATGAGAGGGGGTTGAACGGAGAAAAGAGGGAGGGAAGGGGGCTTATGGGACTTTCGGGGAGGGAGGAAACGGGAAAGGGGAAGTGATTTGGAATGTAAATTAAAAAAATAAAATTAAATTAAATTAAAAAAAAAAAAAAAAAAGAATTATCGTGGACAACTGTATAGCCTTTTATTTTGTCTTAACCAACAAAGAGAACCTTGTACTCTGGCCAACCTTTTGGTTGCATCTATATAAATACTAATGACACCCAGAACAGACTGTAACTAAAAGAAAAATCACCTGTATGTCTAAAAGAGGCCTACTGAATTGTGGAAAGTACTTCTGCTGCCCAAATTGTATAAGCTAGAACCCTGGCAAGGGACTAATAGCTGTTTATAATAACTGATTATGTTACAGTTGCCTGATATAACATTTTCATACTTTTAAATAATAATAATGAACAATCAAAGTCATGTCTGATGGTCCAAAAGTTCATCCTACAACAGAAGCAAGCTTAATGGTGGTTCACCTACACATGGAAATGAAGGGAAAATTTCTGAGTTAATAAACAAACTGTTAGCAAATGGTGAAAATCTGCACACTATTACATTGATGTCTTGCAGCTGGATTTATATATCTTTATCCATAAGGCAAAACTGAGAAAAATAATCAGTTTTTGACATCCAGAACTCATCTGGCATTCAGATAGACCTCAACAATATTTAAAACTGGTCTGACATCATAACCAGGTCATTTTGTTCTCCTATTGAGCATAAACAATGTAAAAAAAAACAACCTCAGACAAGGTTACTCTGAGATCACAATAAAATAAAACAAAGTAAGAGCACTTCATAATTTCATCTAAGTACAAAATGAAACAGGGTCATAAAATTGCCCCAACTTTCTGGCATCATCCAATCTGGACAGAACCCCTACATCCTTCAGTCCTTGCAAAAATCACCCAACAAAGTCCAAATCCCAGGGTAGCTTCTTTCTACCACATGTTTCCATCACACCTTGACTCCCCATGGTATATATTCTTCTGAACTCCAGGAGGGGTAAATAAAAATAACTTATTTGTGCCAAGATTTGATCCTAGTGAGTTTTGTATAAAATTGATTAACACCCCATAGTAGATATTGAAAGAATATTTGTTGAGAACTAATGATCCAAAATTTGCTTTCCTTTCCCATATATACCATTCAAGATGAGTATTGGATTGCCCAGTCTGGTAGCTTTTTCCCATGTTAAATTCACTTTAATCCATTACATTGCACCACACTAATAGATAGTAGTACTTCTACACTTCTCACTATCCGTGTTTCTACTCCTTCCTAGTCCTTGTCAGTCCATTCTACATCATTGGAGATTCATAAAAGTCTACATTCTTCCTCTGAGGGGGTTATTTCACTTTTTCTTGGGGCTTTGATATATACAAATATGTGAAGGATACCAATATTTATATTTCCTACTAACATCTTTACTCTGTCTGTCCATTATTCCCATCCAAGTATTTTCACATTTCTTGTATTGTACTCTCAGAATGGTACTAGATATTGTATGTAGTGCCCTAAGATATCAATACTACACCTTGGTCTAGAAGAGAGAAACTAGACTTTGGCCCTAGTGTAATGTAGATTTACAAGAATATAAACAAATGTTTCAGTTGAGAAGATACAGGGGATTTTTAAAATTCTGATTAAAGATCTGATCTCAATTATGCAAGATCCAATATGATAAAAACAAGAAGCATGGAAAAAAATCAAGAAACTCATCTTGAGTAGTACATGTAAGAAAGGAAAGCAAATTGTGAATCATTAGCTCCCAAAAAGTAGTCATTCAATACCTACAGAGGAAAATACAACAGAGGGAAATCCCAGACTTCCAAAGGAATGTTCAATGAAATCAAAGAATCTATTAAAAAGAATTTAAATAAATTTCTTACTGAAATCAAGACATTGATAATAATGTTATTGAGGAATTCAAGAAATAAAATACTAAAAAAATCAATTTTAAATTTTAAAAATGTAAATCTCAATAAGTCAAAATTTAAAGACGTTGTAAAACATGTCATCAATAAATCAGATCAATTAGAAAACAGAATATCCAAAAGTGAAGACTAGGTAGATGAATTAGATATTCAAACAATAAAATCAAAACATATGAACAAAACCTGGGAAATTCATGGGACATCATGAAAAGACCAAATTCTTTATTTTATTTTATTTTATTTTATTTTATTGGAGGGGGGTGAGACAGGGTTTCTCTGTATATTCTTATAACCTTGGTTGTCTTGCAACTTACTCTATAGAACAGGCTGGCCTCAAATTTAGCAATCTGACTTCTTCTGCCTTTCAAGTGCTGGAATTTAAGGCATGTGCTACCACCTCCAGGTTAGAAAGGACCAATTCTTAAAGCAGAAACATGGAAGAAGGAAAACACAAACACAGGGATATTCTACAAATCATAATAGAAAATTTCCCAGAACTAGAGAAAGTGATGGCCAACTAGATATAGGAGACATTTAGACTGCCAAATAGAAAAGACTAGATAAGAATCAGTTCCAATTGATACATCTGCAAAACAGCTCAGAGAACATTGTAGAAGAGGGAGTGGAAAGATTATAAAAGCCAGAGGATTAGGGAGTTTACTGTGAAACTAGTCTCCTAGTAATGTCAGAAGCTACATCCGTAAAGTTTTTTCAACATGACTACCTAAACATGAGCTGAACAAGGACAATTATAGACATGCCAAAGTGGACAAGGAAAGCCCATGAGGCCTCAACCTTACATATACAACTACAGGCAACTAAGGAGTGCTGAGAGTGGGAGAAAGAATCTACCCTGGGAGGGGCACACCAATTGATTATCCAATAGCAAAGGCTGAGCCATGAAGTCATGTACATACAAATAACGTTATACAGACTGAGCATATTATATTTATGAATATATAGACATATACATAAATGTATGTAACAACAGTTAATTTTAAAAGTGTCATGAATTTAAAAAGGATCAAAAGTGATGTAATTATATTATAATTTCAAAAAGAAAATGAACAAAGAACCTACCAACATCAAATCGCAGTTAAAAAAAAACTGTAAAGCTAAAAGAGAAAAGTACAAAGTCATATACAAAAGCAAACTCATCAAAATAACAGCATATTTCTTAGCAGAAACTTTAAAAATTAAGACATCATTGGATAATTATATTGAAAATTCTGAAAGACAACTGTCACCCTATATTACTACACTAGAAAAATTATCCTTCATAATTGAAAGAAATAGAAGAAAAAATTTTAATGATAAACAAGTTCAAGGAATTCATGATCACTAAGCCTGTATACTACATATGATACTGGAAGAAATTTATACTCTGAGAAGTGCAATAAAAACACATATACACATGCAGTAAGAGAAAAGAATAAATGATGTTAAAGCAAGTAATGATATAATCAAATATGGATTAGGAAAGTGGAAAATGTTTTTAAAGTAACAAAATGGCAGGAATTAATACAAGTTTCAAATAATAATAACATTGAATATTAATGGTATAACTTCACTGATCAAAATATGCAGTTTACCATATTGAATTAAGAAACAAAAACCTGCCTGTTCGGTGATACAGTGTCTGAGAGATCTCAGGGGTCCAGTTTGAGACTGCAAGTCCTCCTACAGGATCGCCCTTCTCCTCAGCCTCTTCCAGCCTTCTCTAATTCAGGCAGCATACACCAGCTTGATATGAGGTCCCCAACACACATACAGTAGAGGACTGCTGGGTCTGTGTTCATTCAGAGATGATGCACCTCAAGAGACAGGAAGCCTCAAGAAATTTAGAAGTCAGGTGGGGTAGGGGATGGGGACATTCACATGGAGACAGGGGAGTGGGGAGTTATGAGATATGGAACAGTTAGAGGGTGAACAGGGGTGGGGGAATAAAATATGGAATGTAAAAAATAAATTAATTAATAGTAAAAATAATAAAAACCATAGACCAAACTACTTATTCCCTGCATGAAATTCTTCTAGCTGAAAAAATAAACACAACCTTATAAATGGGAAAATGCATTCCAAGTAAATGAAAACTTAAGGCAAGCAGGCATACCTATATTAGCACCTAAAACTGTAGATTTCAACCCAAAATTAGGCAGAAGAGATAAAAGTCACTTCATATTGATTATTGGACCAATATATGAAAAGGATACTATAATTCTAAACATATATGTGAGAAACATAATTTTCTAAACAAAGGCTACTTGATTATGAAGATACAGAAAAAATAAAACAATAATAGTGGTTGATTTTACTACTCATTCTCACTAGTAAATAGGTAATCCAGATTTAAAAAATCAACAAAGAAATATCAGAGATAAAAGAAAATCCAGATAAAAGGGATTTAAGAAAACATCTACAGAATATTATACATAAAAAAATACAAGGACTGATAATCTAGTGTTGAATGGTGACCACGGTATTAAGGGAATCAGGAGGCAAAAAATTATGCTTCATGAAACTGCATGAAATGAAAATAAAATATGCCAAAACTTGTGAGGTTCGGTGAAAGTGGTTCTAAAAGGGCAACATACTCAAAAACAAACTAAGATACAGGAAAATTGAAGTAACTCTCTACATCCTAAGTCAGACCACCACAGATTAAAGCTGTGTATCAACAACAACAGAAAAAACAGAAAGCTTACAAACTCGTGGAAACTGAACAACTCTCTACTGAATGAAAATGGGGTCAAGACAGAAGTAAAATATATAAGAAATTAAAGACTTTCAAAAACACAATTCAATCTAGAAAATGAATATACAGCATCCCCAAACTTAAGGGACACAATGAAAAGAATTCTAAGAGGCAAGTTTATAGCACTACATGCCTACATAAAGAAATGGGGGACATCTCATACTAGCAATTTACTCTCTAGAACAAAAAGAACTAATCATATCCAAGAGGAATAGATGACAAGAAATAATCAAACATAGGACTGAAATCAATAAACTAAAATCAAAGAGAATAATACAGAGTTAATGAAACAGAAAGTTGGTTCCTTGGTACAATCAACAAGAAAGACAAACTTAACAATATCAGAAATGAAAAAGTGGACATAACATCAGATAACAAAGAAATCCAGAGAATCATAAGAACATACTTTAAAAACCTGTATGCCACCAAACTGGAAAAAAAAAACTGGATAATTTTCTCAATAGGTGTCACTTACTAAAGTTAGATCAAGACCATATAAACAATTTAAAAATAGACTTAAAACCTCTAGTGAAATAGAAGCAGGCATTAAAATTCTCCCATCCAAAAACAAAAAAGAAAAAGAAAAAGAAAAGGGGAAAAGGCCACAGCCAGATGATTTTAGCATAGAATTCTATCAGACATTTGAGGAAGAACTAAAATAAATACTCCTCAAATTATTCCATAAAATAGAAACAGAAGAATCATTGCCCAAATCATTTTCTAAGGCCCACAGTTATCCTGATACCCAAACTACATAGATTCAACAAAGAAAAATATTTCTAGGACAATTTCTATTATGAACATAGATGCAAAAATTATCAATATAATACTTACAAACTGGGTCCAGGAACACATCAAAAATATCATTCATTATGATCAAGTAGGGTTTATCCCAGAGATACCAGAATGGTTCAATATACAAAAATCAGTAAATATAATATACAATATAAACATTAGATGCAGCAAAGGTCTTTGACAAAAACCAATACACTTTCATGATAAAAGTCCTGGAGAGACTAGGGATATAAAAGACATACCTAGACATAACAAAGTCAGTTTTTACAAGCCTATAGTCACCATCAAATTAAATGGAAAGAAACTCAAAATAATTCCACTAAAATCAGGAATAAGACAAGTTGTCCACTCTCTACATATCTATTCAATATAGTACTTAAGTCTTAGCTAAAGCAATAAAACTACTTTATGAGATCAAGGGGATAGAAATTGGAAAAGAAGTTAAAATATTGTTATTGCAGATATGATAGTATACATGAGTTACCCTCAAAATTCCATCATGAAATAACTACAGCTGATAAATCCTTTCAGCAATGTAGCCGCATATAAAATAAAGTCAGAAAAATCAGTAGCCCTCCTATATTCAAATGACAAACAGATGGAGAAAGAAATCGGGGAAAGAACACTTTTCACAATACCCTCAAAAAATAGAAAATATTTTGGGGTAACTCTAACCAAGCAAGAATTGTATGATAAAAACTTCAAGTGCTTGAAGAAAGAAATTGAAGATATCAAAAGATAGAAAGATCTCCCATACTCACAGATCAATATAATTAATGTTGTAAAAAATGGCCATCTTTTTATTGAATATAATCTTCATTTAAATTTCAAATGCAAAAACCTTTCCCGGTTTCCCCCCTCCCCCAAAACCCCCAACCCCTCCTCCCAAGCCCTTGCCTCCAAGAATATGCCCCTCCACCTGACCCATTCCTACCTCCCCCCTCCTCAATTTCCCTTTGTTGGGGCATCTATTGAGCCTTCACAGGACGAAGGACCTCTCCTCCCACTGGTGCCCGACAAGGCATTCCTCTGCCACAAAAAAAAAAAAAAAAAAAAATGGCCATCTTACATGAAGCAATCTACAGATTCAATAAAATCCCTATCAAGATTCCAACATAATTCTTCACAGACCATGAAATAATTCTCAACTTCAAATAGAAAAAACAAAAACTCAAGATAGATAAAACAATCTTAAACAAGAAGAAAAAGAACTTCTGGAGGGCTCACCATTCCTTATTTCAAGTTATACTGCAGAGCCACAGCAAAAAAAAAAAAAAAAAAAAAACATGGCATTGGACATGTTGATCAATGGAATTGAATTGAATACCCAGATATAAATCCACACACCTATGGACACCTGATTTTGATAAAGTCAGAAATACACACTGGAAAAAAGAGCATTTTCTGCAAATAGTGTTTGTCAAACTAGACGTCTGCATGTATAAGAACATAGATCCATATCTATCGCCAACCACAAAACACAAGTTCGAGTAGATCAAAGACTTCAACATAAAACTTGATACACTAAACCTAATAGAAGTGAAAGTGGGGAATAACCTTGAATGCATTGGCACAAGAGACAACATTCTGAACATAACACTAGTAGTACAAGGTACTAACATTGACAATTAATAAATGGAACCTCATGGAACTGAAATGCTTCTCTATTGCAAAAACACCATCAATAGGACACAACAGCAGCCTACAGAATGGGAAAAGATTTTATCAAGTCTGCTTCTGATAGAGGACTAATATCCAAAATATATAAAAACTCAAGATATTAGACATCAACAGACACAATAATCTAATTAAAAAGTGAAGTAAAAAGCTAAACAAAGAATTCACAATAGAGGAAACTCAAATGGCTGAGAAACACTTAAGGAAATGCTCAGCATCCATAGACATCAGGTAAATGCAGGTCAAAAGTACTTTGAAATTCCAACTATTACATCTGTCAGAATGGTAAGAACAATAACACAAGTGACACTCACGCTAACAAGGATGAGTGTCTAAGGGGAACACTCCTCCATTGCTGGTAGGAGTGCAAATGTGTATAACTACTATGGAAATCAACACAGCATTGCTGCAGAAAGTTGGGAATTGATCTACAGCAAATCCTCTTGTTTTGCTTCGTTTGTCCTTTGTATTTTATTTTATTTGAGTTGTCCTTATATTTTATACCTTATGGAGTCATAGACATATTTAATTTGTAAATGTATTTAATCATAACAACTGTATGGTGGTTTCATCATTTTTAAATTATGACATTTCATCCCTCTCCTCAGAGAGTCAAGGCCATGTCATAATGGAAAATGTGTTCATTCCAACTCCAAAAGTCTCCATAGTCTTAACATTTTCAACATTATTTTAAAATAGCTCTAATATCCCCTTCTGAGATCTAAAACAATCTAATTTTGAGTCCCTAAAATATAAATAATAATTCACTTAGTTAGCACAAACAGTGGAACAAAGAAAACACTTCTAATCCAATAAATGGGAATAAAGCAAACACTTCTAATCCAATAATCAAAGAATGGGAAGTATGATGAGGAAAGATATGACCACAGAAAGACTATATCCACCAAGGACATCAAATCATTCTGCACCATGTCTGGTATCTTAGGATTGAGATGGAATAATCTGGGCCCTAATTGGTGAGTAGTTCCTACTCCAGTTTTGTTATCTATAGTACATGTAGTCTCTTGTGGACCAGTTACATATCCTCCATGGAACTTTCTTTTTTTTTATTTTCTATATTTTTTTTTATTTACATTCCCAATGATTTCCCCTTTCTCGGTTCCTCCCTCCCCGAAAGTCCCATAAGTCCTCTTACCTCCCCTTGTTCCCCATTAAATCCCCTCTTGCTTCTCTGTCCTGGTATTCCCCTACATCCAGTCTTTCCAGGACCAGGGGTCTCTCCTTCCATCGTCTTGAAATCTATTGATATGTGAATTGTGTCTTGGGTATTCCGAGTTTCTGGGTTAATATCCCCTTATCAGTGACTGCATACAATGTGTGTTCTTTTGTGATTGGGTTACCTCACTAAGGATGATATTTTCCAGTTCTGACCATTTGCCTAAGAATTTCGTGAATTCATTGTTTTTAATTGCAGAGTAGTATTCCATTATGTAAATATACCACATCTTCTGAATCCATTCCTCCGTTGAGGGACATCTGGGTCCTTTCCAGCTTCTGGCTATTATAAATAAGGCTACTATGAACATAGTGGAGCACGTGTCCTTATTTCATGCTGGAGAATCCTCTGGGTATATGCCCAGGAGTGGTATAAAAGGGTCCTCTGGGATTGTCATGCCCAGTTTTCTGAGGAACCGCCAGACTGCCTTCCAGAGTCGTTGTAGCAGCTTGCAATTCCACCAACAGTGAAGGACTGTTCCTCTTTCTCCACATCCTCGCCAACAACTGCTGTCTCCTGTGTTTTTGATCTTAGCCATTCTGACTGGGGTGAGGTGGAATCTCAAGGTTGTTTTGATTTGCATTTCCCTAATGACTAAGGATGTTGAACATTTCTTTAGGTGCTTCTCAGCCATTAGATATTCTTCAGGTGAGAACTCTTTGTTTAGCTCTGTACCCCATTTTTAATAGGGTTATTTGGCGCTCTGGAGTCTAACTTCTTGAGTTCTTTGTATATATTGGATATTAGCCCTCTGTCGGAAGTAGGGTTGGTAAAGATCTTTTCCCAGTTTGTTGGCTGCTGCTTTGCCCTTTTGACAGTGTCCTTTGCCTTACAGAAACTTTGCAATTTTATGAGGTCCCATTTGTCAATTCTTGACCTTAGAGCATAAGCTATTGGTGTTCTGTTCAGGAAAATTTCCCCTGTGCCCACATGTTCAAGGCTCTTCCCTAGTTTCTTTTCTATTAGTTTCAGTGTGTCTGGTTTTATGTGGTGGTCCTTGATCCACGTGGAATTGAGCTTAGTACAAAGAGATAAGAATGGATCGATTTGCATTCTTCTGCATGCATGGAATTTTCTTTGGAAGACATTCCACAGACCTTGTAGCTCCAATATCCTGAGAGCACCATTGCAACATGGACTTTACATTCATAACTACATGCAGTGGTAACTTTGCACCAGTCTTGCTGCAATGAATCTGATCTGCCACATAGTGCCTAGCCTCAACAACTTTCTGTGAATGTAGTTGAATATTCTATAACATTGAAACACTTGACTTTTGCATGCTTTCAGAGCCAATATCATATGGACAACACTATCAAGTTCTGCTGCTAGCAATTAGAATCCCAGACAGCATTTGGAAGAATGAAGCAGAAGTACCTAACGCCATCCTGGGTTACATAGTAAGTTAAAGCCTGAACTATATAGAGAGACTTTGACAGAAAAGAAAGGAAGTGAAAAGAAGAAAAACACAATGTAGATTATATAGATCATGACAAGTATTACAAAATAAATAGTGGGAAATTGTTTCACAGCAATGAAGTCACCTTGTTGAAAGGATTTTTTCTGGGGCTGGAGAGATGGCTCAGATGTTAAGGGCACACTGACTGCACTTCCAGGGGTCGTGAGTTCAATTCCCAGCAACCATATGGTGGCTCACAACCATCTGTAATGGGATCTGATAACCTTTTCTGGTATGTCTGAAGATAGCTACAGTGTACTAATATACATAAAATACATAAATAAAACTCAATAGATTTCCAAGAAGATGGAAGGAGAGATCCCTGGTCCTGGAAAGACTGGATGTAGGGGAATGCCAGGACAGAGAAGTGAGAGGGGGTTGAATGGGGAAAAGAGGGAGGGAAGGGGGCTTATGGGACTTTCAGGGAGGGAGGAAACGGGAAAGGGGAAATGATTTTGAATGTAAATAAAAATAAACTTAGAAAATAAAAAAACTTTAAAAAATGATTTTCTGAACAATTAATATATAATTTGGGAGTTAAAAGATAATAAGAGATTAATACAAAGAAATCAAGATGGAGACAAGTTCCAAACCAAAAGTTGTGCAAAGTGTAGAGAGAAAGAAGACAATAGCTGTTTGATGACAAGGAGGAAGGGTAATGTAGCTGGAAGAATATGATTATGATGGAAATAATATGATCAGATGAGACTGGAGAAATGATATTTAGAGGACAGAGCATTTTTCAAGGCATATTAAGGATCTGAGATTTCAAACACAATGAAAATCTTTTACAAGCTTTATCTCCTACAATCTTTCAGCAAGGAGGCAGCATGATATGGTTTACATGTTATCAAAGATCTACTCTTGCTGACATCTCTTGAGGTAACTTCCTCACAGGATGAGATGAGAGGATATGCATAGTTAGGGAGCCATTACGAATCCAGGCAAGAAATAATGATAGCTTAGAGCTGAGCTTGGTGGAATACTTGTATAAACCCATCACTTGAGAGGGAGGATTAGGCATTTGAGGCTTGTTTGGGCTATGTAGTAAGGAGGAGGTAAGATTAAGAGATGGTCATGGAGAGTGATCAAGTACACAAATTGTAGATACAATTTGAAAATAAAATTGAGAAGGTTTGCTGACCAGGAATGTTAACTGAAAGAGAGGAATCCAACTCTCTCTCTCTCTCTCTCTCTCTCTCTCTCTCTCTCTCTCTCTCTCTCTCTCTCTCTCTTTCTCTCTCTCTCTCTCTCTCTCTTTCTCTCTCTCTCTCTCTCTCTCTCTCTCTCTCTCTCTCTCTCTCTCTGTGTGTGTGTGTGTGTGTGTGTGTGTGTGTGAATGGTGTGTTTTGTCTATGAGTGTATGTAACCTATGTGAAGTTAGCCATGAATCCCCAGAATTGGAATTACAGATGGTTCTGGGCTACCTGGTATGTGTGCTGCCAATCTAAATAGGGTTCTTGGAAAGATTAAGAAGTAATCTTAACTGCTGAACCATCTCTTCAGTTCCATACACAGAGATCTTGCTATGATTAGACAAAGGTAAAAACAGTGTAGATTTGAACTGTAAAGAAAGGAACAAAGGCTCAGTTTTGAATACACTAAATTTGAGAGGTGGAAGAGACAATAGACTAGAAATGTCAAGTAAGTAATTGGACAGATAGACTTGGAACTCAAAAGATAAAGATACAAGTGAGAGAGAGGGTTAGAAGGAGGGAGAAAATGATTAAGGGGGAGAGAAGGGGGAGAGAGACAGGCAGAGAGAGACACACACAGAGACAGACAGACAGACACAGAGAGACAGAGAGTCAGAGATTTTGTATGAAGTCCAGGAAGAAAGTACAGATTTTTATAAACCAGAACAGAAGCAATCAACAGACAAAACTAAGAAAACTTGGAAAACTTGGAAAAATTGATTATTAGGTTAAATATGGCACTAAGGATAAACAGGAACATCACTGGAAATACCAATGAACTTAACATCACCAAGGTGCTTGATGACCTTGGCAAGAGTCATGTCTGTCAAATGTTGACAGTGTAAGCCAGATTGGGGTGGGTTGAAAGGCGAGAATTTATGATACTAGGTGTAATCTACTCTCTCTCTAAACAATGGTTATAGATAGATGGAAAATAATTTGAAAGGAGGTAGAGGTAGCAGCAACACTAGAAAGATAGGAGAGAACATTGATGGAGGTGGAATTTGTATTAACAATCCTGCATAGAAATGGCAGGCTTATAGGTCCCATTAGTTCAGTGTATCTAGGGTGGCAGGTATTGATACAAAAAAAATATGATTAGCTTAATTGGTTTTTCTGTTGAATTTTCAGATACTCCCTCTAAACCTACCATTTCTCCCAGGTGTTATTTTTTGCCATTTCCTAATGGGTCAATCTGTCTCCAATATTCTTTTTTTTTTTCAAAACATTTTTATGTTAGCAGTGTTCCAAATACTATTCATTGTCTTCTTGGACTAGGCAATTCTAAGACTTCTAGACATGACAGTAATACTACACTCAAGAATTAACAGCAGCTGTGACTGTTTGCACAAGAATGACACAAAACTGAGCCAATCATCATTCCAGAATGGAGAGGGGAGGGTTTTAGGAGGCCCACCCCTATCTGAGGAGCTGTTGACAGGTGATGGCTACAGGAGGATCAAGGGTTGGTTTTTGTTTTGTTTTGTTTTGCTTTGCTTTGCTTTGCTTTAGGTGTAGTCTCTGAAAGTGCAATGTATTGTCCTATACACATATGAGAAATGTTAATTTGACTCAATAAGTTACTTAAAAAGAAGAGGACATGAAATTGTAAGGGGGTTCTGTGGGGTACAAGATAGAGCATAGAGGAGTCAGAGGGACGACTAGGGATGAAAGTGATTAAAATACGTGAAGTGCATGTATATAATCTTCAAACAAATAAATAAAAACACATTAAAAAGAATGTCCTCTTATTAAGCTGTAAATTTATTAAGTTTTTTGAATTTCAACCCTTGAATACACAACTAATACTTTGATTGACACAATGGAGAATACTTGTACCAATATACCACTGCTATACAACAAAGTTGATGTTTTTCACAGGAAAAAGGACTTATGAGCTCCATATTGAAGTAGAATTTTTTCTTATGGAACACATGCTTTAAATGGCAGTAGTGAGTGACAGACGAACTATTATCATTCAAACTTGAATATTTGGCAGGTATTTTCTTACAAATAAATGATGTAATCTTGTCTTAAGGAAAATAACTAACTATATTTTTGCCAATGATAAAAGTTGGCTCTTTCAAGTAAAAATTAGAAATTGAGAAAATTTTTATGAGCTTGAAATGTTTAATGAACAACAAAAAAAAACTGTGCTGATTTTCCTGATGAGTTTGATGGTGCTATTAACCTACAACTTAGAAAAATTAAAATCATATTATAGAGTGAATTTACATGCAATACTGGCATGATTTGGGGCTAACTAAACATACACACACACACACACACACACACACACACACACACACACCCTAATATATGAAGAAGTTATGGAAGAATCATTAAAAGTATAAGATAGACCAATAGATTTAATGTAGCAGAATACACCAAGTCATTAATATGGTTTCTGGTTCCACATAGCAACTAACTTTTAAGAGACTGTAGTTGTTGATCTTGTGTGTAGTCTCAAAGAAGAATATCCATATACTAGGTATCCCATTTCTTCTAACAAAACCAGATGCTTAAATAGGACACCAGAGAAAGCAGGTATGTTCTATTAATAAAGCCACACAACAAAAAGGTTTAAAATGAAAAATTATATTATTCCTTTTTCTTTTTTATTTTGGAAAATATAGCTGTTTCCTTCAACAAACTCCTAATAATGTACAACTGATTTGTTTATTTACATTAATTTTAAATGAATCAATCAGTTTTTAAGTTCTTGGTTTCAGTGAGCAACATGACAAAAATCAACAGATATAAATCACAGAAACAAGAGCTCTTTGAGATTTTCAACAATTTATTAAGAGTGTAAAAAGTTCCTGAGACAAAAAACATGTGATGACAGTTCTTTTGCAACAGTCTTGTCATCTCCTGGTTATTAGGCTTCAAATGGTCAACACACATTCAGGACTCTTCACAGACAGGCTTAAAGCTTCTCTGTCCAAGTCTGATGTCTGTTGCTCCCTTGCATGCAGCACAGCTGAGACTGGATCAGCTACTTTGCAGCTTCCTCATGCTGCCATGCCTACTATGGTGGTTAATCATTGTTGCCAGCTTATCTTAATCTAGAATCAATCAAGAGGCATGTGCCTGAGGAACTCTGTAGAGGTAACTCCTTGGTGTCTTACTGCTGAGTGCTTGCTGCCACCAAGTGCTGCTGCCACCAGTGCTACCACTCAGCCCAGCATCTTTGGCTTTCCAATGGCTGGAAGAGCACTGGGACTGCTGAGGTACCCACCATTGTGGACAAAGGAAGTACCAGATCATCAGCCTTCCCAGTGTGAAGATAGCCATCGATGTACTACCAAGCCTATATAGTCTAAGTCAATCTAATAAAGCCCCCTTTGAATACATATTCATTTGATGGGTTCTGTTCTTCTCGGAAACTCTGACTAATCTACTCACCAGACTTTTATGTCTAACCCAGTCAAATGCCATGTTGTGTCTAGAACCTGTTTTTCCACTACATTTGGTTGATCCTTTTCTTTCCAGTGCAATTCATAATCATCATTATTCTATTTTGCACACAAAGAAGCCTTGGTGCAAAGAATAGAAGGAGTTCCACTGCAACCTACAGTAACTGAATGACAGAGCTAGTGCCTACATTCCCAGAATTCTTCCCATAGTTCCCTTTATATAGAAGCAGTGGCAGAGACTCAAATGTGAGAGGGAGTGGAAGGACTGAATTAAACTATGAGGAAAAGGCTCTGGAGATGGAGAATGGACCTCAGTGGTGGAGCATTGGTTTAGTATATGTTGGTACCGGGACCTCTGAAACCTGTGACATCACATAAATGACAATGCGACCTACACACCTGTCGCCAAGACAACAGCCACCATATCCCCAAAATCCGTCGGGCTCACCTTTACCTGTGACCATGTCGCCATCCGTGTATATATAAGAGGAATGCCCTTCCCTCTCTCTCTCTCTCTCTCTCTCTCTCTTCCCCTCTTCTCTTTCTGCCACCACCTTTGCCCTTTCCCCTCTCAATAAACCTCACATGGAACTGTTTGGCCTGGTGTGGTCTTTCTGGAGCCGCCGCTGCCCACCGATCCCAACAGTATACACAAGGGTCTTGAATCCAATGCCCATTACCGAAAAATCATTCTGTGTTGGAATAGTTTTGAGGAAATAATTCTTGATTTTGTCTTGGTAGAAGGGCAGCCTATCAGTCTTTACAAAAGTCAACAGCAGACAAAAGCAATTTCAAGATAATACCCTTGCCATTTTGTCCTTTAAACATGGTAATTTCTATTCTACTTCTTTCTGGTCATTATCCTTAAATAGAGCTGCTCTAGAGGCTTCAGGTGCTCTAGAGGACACCCAAAGAGAAAGTGTGCCATGGGGGGAGGGGGACAGAAGCCTACTTGAGCTAACTTTTGTTAGAACAGCTCATCACTGCCACAGCCTTTATTTGACTTCCTAGGCCAGGACAAGTCCTCCAAGCAAGGCTTAAAGCAGTATTCAGGAAGAGGTGGAAAATGTTGCTTCCTGTTTCAAAGCATTGTGTTTTTCCTCTAATTTTTTAAATGGTAAATAGTGGGATTTCTCTTTTGAGGAAAAGTAGTTTAAAAAGCTTGCTTTGGACAGCTACCAAAAAATAGTTTTTGTGAGGCCTCTGAATAAAACTCAGTCCATCATGTAATGTGTCATAGCATTTGGCTCCCTGAGAAAGAGGTAGGGGCCTAGAAAATAATGGGCAATTTTATTGTTCCATGCCAAAGCCTATTGGTTCCTTGTAAATTTCACATCTTGCACCCCAATCCCACTCATGTCCCCATCCCTCCATATTCACCTTCTTCCCTTGCAACTTCCTCCCCAACAAAAACAAAAAATAAAAGCAACAAAAACCCAATAAATTAAAAAATAATTTTAAAACATCTCACTGTGAAAACTGTGGTATATCACAATGAATTGCACAGCATACCATTTTGTTTACACATCTTTTCTTTCAATGAGTCATTGCTGTGGGTCAGGGGGTGGGGGTGGGGCTGCTCTGACTTCTGCTTACACTATCAATACTGGATCGTCACCTGGACTCCTCTCAGATATCCTATTGTTGCCCTGTGTCAAGGAGATCTTGAAGCTTTGGATCTGCAGGGTGGGCCCCTTCAGGAGTTCCAGCAGTCCATAAATGGGTACCATTGATTCTGAGAATGTAATGTTAGGATCCAGCTGCTGCTCAGGCCACTGTACTTGTAGCAGCCCTTTCCTTCTGGAAGACACTGTCAGGCACCCTGCTGAGACATTGTGAGTCTCTAGCCAACAGGCTTCTATCTCTCACCAGACAAGTGAGTTTACATCAAAGTGATATTAGTGGCCACACATAATGCTATTCCGAACCCTGTTCTCTGCCTCCTGCCACAAAATAAGAGAGCCTACAGCCACCTTCATGCTGTGAAATCCCCTTACTCAGAGAGCCATAAAAATCTGGAATATGCCACATGGGCCCTGGATCCACTCCCCAAAACCCTCACCAATCTGTCTGTCTCTGGCACTGAAGCCTGAATTCTTTTCAGAGTCTCCACCAAGTTGTCAATCTGTCTGTCCATGACATTACTAACTCTAATAAATTACTTACTCTCAACAATCCATCTCAAGTCTCTCTTAAACTTGTATCTTAAACTCTTCAGTGATCAGTTCTGTTATTCAACTGTATTGGCTACATGTGAGCCAGATTGTGTGCTATGAAATTAGAGCACAGAGTTAAAAAAAAAAAACAGGGCCTTCTTTCCCTGATACATGCATAGTCACTTGAGAAAAGCAGGAAGAAATAGAGTTATAGTTAGATTATCAATGGTAAAATGACTATCACTTGGGAAGGAGTGACTATAACAAAGCAAAAGCTTGCTTAGGGAGAGACTAATTGATATTCTGTTCACAGACCATTGTAGGCTGAGGTCCTCATATGTGAAAGATAGTAGCAGAATATAATCAGCATGTTGGTTATTCTGAGGTGATCATTTCTGACACTAGAACCATTCTCTGCCTATATTTTCCATGCTTTGTATCCCAGGAAACTCTTTGCAAACAGTATCAATTAGATATTGATATGCTCTACTTTTAGACTGGTTTTAATATTAATTGGTGGAATCACAAGAGAGGGGAGAGAGAGAGAGAGAGAGAGAGAGAGAGAGAGAGAGAGAGAGAGATCCTGGTTTCCCCTTTCCTCTGTTGCTTTGGGACTCATATCTCTCCTCACTGGAATATTCCCTGAGTGTGGTTCCTACTAGGAATCTCTCCACAAGTTCAGGTCTTATTTGGACAGGTTTAGAATGTTCTACACCAGCCTTCTGGTTTCCGTCTGCGCCCAGACCTGATCCTCTGCCACAGGGCTCCATACCCAAATAACACCTGGAGAGAGCTAGCCTCACAGGAGTGCGGACAAGCCTGTGACCACAGGTAAATCCACCACTGCTGTGCAGGGGGACCCTCCCAGAACCCTCAGGACACCGGAACTGAGGAGCAGCAGCCTGGGACAGGAGCCTTTGGTTTCCATCTGTGCCCAGAGCTGATCCTGTGCCACAGCACTACAAATACAAACACCAACAGGAGAGAGCTGGTATCCCAGGAGACCAAACACAACTGTGAGCAAAGGTAAGACCACCATTTCTATTAAAATTCCTGGCACAAGAGTGACCCTCCCAGAGCCACCAATCAGGACACAGGAATCAAGGAAAAGCTAGGGACAGGATCCTTCCGGTTTCTGTTTGCACCCCAGAGCTAACCCTCTACCACAGCTGCTCATACCCAAATTCGTCACAGAGAGAACTTGTCTTTCAGAAGTACTGACACAGGTTTGCAGGAGGGACAGCAAAACCAACTAACACCAGAGATAACCAGACATTGAAAGGCAAGGGCAAGAACCTTACCAACAGAAACCAAGGCTACTTGGCATCATCAGAACCCAGTTCCCCTACCTCAGTGAGCCATGGATACCCCAACACACCAGAAAAGCAAGATCTGGATTTAAAATCACATCTCATGATGCTGATAGAGGACTTCAAGAAGGACATAAGTAACTTCCTTAAAGAAACACAAGAGAACACATGTAAAGAGGTAGAAGCCCTTAGGAGGAAACACAAAAATCCCTTACAGAATTACAGGAAAACACAAACAGGTGAAGGTATTGAGCAAAACCATCCAGGATCTAAAAATGGAAATAGAAACAATAAAGAAATTACAAAGGTAGAAAACCCTGGAGATAGAAAACCTAGGCAAGGGATCAGGAGTCATAGATGCAAGCATCACCAACAAAATACAAGAGATAGAAGAGAGAATCTCAGATGCAGAAGATACCATAGAAAACATTGACTCAACAGTCAAAGAAAATGCAAAATGCAAAAAGCTCCTGAGCCAAAATATCCAAGAAATCCAGGAAAAAAAGAGAAAACCAAACCTAAGGATTATAGGTATAGAAGAGAGTGAAGATTTCCAGCTTAAAGGGTCAGTAAATATCTTCAACAAAATTAGGAGGAAAACTTCCCTAACCTACAGAAAGAGAAGCCCATGAACATACAAGAAGCCTACAGAACTCCAAATAGTGGACCAGAACAGAAATTCTTCCCGTGACATAATAATTAAAAAAATGAAATGCACTAAACAAAGAATATTAAAAGCAGTAAAGGAAAAAGGTCAAGTAACATATAAAGGCAGACCAATCAGAATTATACCAGAATTCTCACCAGAGACTATGAAAGCTAGAAGATCCTGGGCAGATCTTATACAGACCCTCAGAGAGCACAAATGTCAGCCCATACTATACCCAGCAAAACTCAATTACCATAGATGGAGAAACCAAGATATTCTATGACAAAACCAAATTTACACAATATCTTTCCACAAATCTAGCCCTACAAAGGATAATAGATAGAAAACACCAAGACAAGGAGGGAAACTATACCCTAGAAAAAGAAAGTAACCTTCTTCAACAAAACCCAGAAGAAGATAGCCACAGAAATATAAAAATAACATAAAAAAACAGGAAGCAACAATCACTATTCCTTAATATCTCATTTTTTTCTCTTTTTTTTTGGTATATTCTTTATTTACATTTCAAATGTTGTCCCCTTTCCTGGTTCCCTCCAAAATCCCATAAGCCCCCCCCCCCACCGGCTTCCCTGTCCTGGTATTCCTCTACACTACAGCATCAAGTCTTTCTAGGACCAAGGGCCTCTCCTCCCTTTGGTATCTAACAAGATCATCCTCTGCTGTCTATGTGTCTGGAGTCATGGGTAACTCCATGTGTACTCTTTGGTTGATGATTTTGTCCCTGGGAGCTCTGGGAGTACTGGGTGGGTGGCTCATATTGTTGTTCCTCCTGTGGTGCTGCAAAGCCCTTCAGCTCCTTGGGTCCTTTCTCTTGCTCAGTTCAATGGCTTGCTGATAGTGTGCCCCTCTGTATTTGTCACGCACTAGGAGAGCCTCCCAGGTAATATCTACATCTGGCTCCAGTCAGTCAGGACTTGTAGGCATCCACAATAGTGTCTGGGTTTTGTAACTGCATATAGGATGGATCCTTGGGTAAGGTAGTCTCTGGATGGTCTTTCCCTCAGACTCTGCTCCAACTGTTGTCTCTGTAGCTCCTTCTGTGGGTAATTATTCCCCTTTCTACAAAGGACCCTAGGATCCATACTTTGTTCTTCCTCATCCTTGGACATCATTTGATATGTGAAATGTGTGTTGGGTATTCCGAGCTTCTGGGCTAATATCCACTTATCAGTGAGTATATGCCATGTGTGTTCTTTTGTGATTGGGTTACCTAACTCGGATGATATTTTTCCAGGTCCATCCATTTGTCTAAGAAATTCATGAATTCATTGTTTTTAATGGCTGAATAGTATTCCATTGAGTATATATACCACATTTTCTATATTGATTCCGCCATTGAGGGACATCTGGGTTCTTTCCAGCTTCTGGATATTATAAATAGGGTTGCTATGAACATAGTGGAGCATGTGTCCTTATTATGTGCTATAGATTCTTCTGGGTATATGCCCAGGAGTAGTATAGCAGAGTCCTCCGGCAGTATTATGCCCAGTTTTCTGAAGAACCTCCAAACTGATTTCCAGAGTGGATGTACCAACTTGCAATCCCACCAGCAGTGGAGGATTATCCCTCTTTCTCCACAACCTCTCCAGCACCAGATGTCTCCTGAGTATTTTATCTTACTCATTCTGACCGGTGTGAGGTGAAATCTCAGGGTTGTTTTGATTTGCATTTCCCTGATGACTAAGGATGTTGAACATTTCTTTAGGTGCTTCTCAGCCATTCGATATTCCTCAGGTGAAAATTCTTTGTTTAGCTCTGTACCCCATTTTTAATAGGGTTACTTGCCTCTCTGGAGTCTAACTTCTTGAGTTCTTTGTATATATTGGATATTAGCCCTCTGTCAGAAATAGGGTTGGTAAAGATCTTTTCCCAATTTGATGGTTGCCATTTAGTCCTATTGACAGTATCCTTTGCCTTATAGAATCTTTGTAATTTTATGAGGTCCCATTTGTCAATTCTTGATCTTAGGGCATAGGCTATTGGTGTTCTGTTCAGGAAATTTTCCCCTGTGCCCATGTGTTCAAGGTTCTCCCCCAGTTTCTTTTCTATTAGTTTCAGTGTTTCTGGTTTTATGTGGAGGTCCTTGATCCACTTGGACTTGAGCTTAGTACAAGGAGATAGGAATGGATCGATTTGCATTCTTCTGCATGCTAGCTGTCAACTCAGCCAGCACCATTTGTTGAAAAAGCTATCCTTTTCCCACTGGATGGATTTAGCTCCTTTGTCAAAGGTCAAGTGACCATAGGTGTGTGGGTTCATTTCTGGGTCTTCAATTCTATTCCACTGACCTACCTGCCTGTCACTGTACCAATACCATGCAGTTTTTAACACTATTGCTCTGTAGTACTGCTTGAGGTCCGGGAAACTGAGGGCTAATAGCCAATGTATACAAAGAACTCAAGAAGTTAGACTCCAGAGAAACAAATAACCCTATTAAAAATGGGGTACAGAGCTAAACAAAGAATCCTCACCTGAAGAATATCTAATGGCTGAGAAGCATCTAAAGAAACGTTCAAAATCCTTAGTCATCAGGGAAATGCAAATCAAAACAACCCTGAGATTTCACCTCACACCAGTCAGAATGGCTAAGATCAAAAACTCAGGAGACAGCAGGCATTGGTGAGGATGTAGAGAAAGAGGAACACTCCTCCACTGCTGGTGGAATTGCAAGCTGGTACAACTACTCTGGAAAGCAGTCTGGTGGTTCCTCAGAAAACTGGGCATGACACTTCTGGAGGACCCAGCTATACCGCTCCTGGGCATATACCCAGAGGATTCTCCAGCATGCAATAAGGACACATGCTCCACTATGTTCATAGCAGCCTTATTTATAATAGCCAGAAGCTGGAAAGGACCCAAATGTCCCTCAATGGAGGAACGGATACAGAAGATGTGGTATATTTACACAATGGAATACTACTCTGCAATTAAAAACAATGAATTAATGAAATTCTTAGGCAAATGGTTGGAACTGGAAAATATCATCCTAAGTGAGGCAACCCATTCACAAAAGAACACACATGGTATGTAGTCACTGATAAGTGGATATTAGCCCAGAAGCTTGGAATACCCAAGACACAATTCACATATCAAATGATGCCCAAGAAGAAGGAAGGAGAGGTCCCTGGTCCTGGAAAGGCTCTATGCAGCAGTGTAGGGGAATACCAGGACAGGGAAGAGGAGGGGGTTGTTTGGGGAACAGGGGCAGGGAAGAGGGCTTATGGGACTTTTGGGGAGGGGGGAACGGGGAAAGGGGAAATCATTTGGAATGTAAATATAGAATTAAAAAAAGACAAAGAACTATATGGCTAATTCTGATAGATGCCTACTTTAAGAAATGGCTGTACAGTAAGCCCCACCCTGCTGGAAATCTGGCCCCTCAGCAGGTAGGAATGCAGCATCCACAGTGGCAGCCATGTGTATGTACCAAGCACTGGATACACTAGATTGATTTTGAGAACAGTCTTAGAAACCAAACCTCAAGAAAATGAAAATAATCAACCTTCAATGCTTCCCAATGGTTTATCACTATAACTCAGAGGCATATGTCATTGACACTCAGGGAGCTGACAATGCTACCCCCTTTCTAATTTGAATTAGAAACCCAAAGCTTCAAGTTTCTCTCCATTTAGATTGATGCTGGCTACCGGTTTGCTGTAAATTGCTTTTACTATGTTTAGATATGGGCCTTGAATTCCTGATCTTTCCAAGACCTTTAGCATGAAAGGATGCTGAATTTTGTCAAATGCTTTCTCAGCATCTAATGAGATGACCATGTGGTTTTTTCTTTGAGATTGTTTATATAGTGGATTACATTGTTGGATTTCCTTATATTGAACCATCCCTGCATCCCTGGGATGAAGCCTACTTGATCGTGGTGAATGATCGTTTTGATGTGTTCTTGGATTCGGTTGGCAAGAATTTATTGAGTATTTTTGCATCGATATTCATAAGAGAGATTGGCCTGAGATTCTCTTTCTTTGTCGGATCTTTGTGTGCTTTTGCTATAGCTTATGCTCTAAGATCAAGAATAGACAAATGGGACCTCATTAAATTACAAAGTTTTTGCAAGGCAAAAGACACTGTCAAAAAGACAAAGTGGCAACCAACTAACTGGGAAATGATCTTTACCAACCTTACATCCAACAGAGGGCTAATATCCAATATATACAAAGAACTCAAGAAGTTAAACTCCAGAGAGGCAAGTAACCCTATTAAAAAATGGGGTACAGAGCTAAACAAAGAGTTCTCACCTGAAGAATATCTAATGGCTGAGAAGCACCTAAAGAGATGTTCATCATCCTTAGTCATTAGGGAAATGCAAATCAAAACAACCCTGAGATTCCATCTCACACCAGTCAGGATGGCTAAGATCAAAAACACAGGAGACAGCAGTTGTTGGCGAGGATGTGGAGAAAGAGGAACACTCCTCCACTGCTGGTGGAATTCCAAGCTGGTACAACCACTCTGGAAAGCAGTCTGGCGGTTCCTCAGAAAACTGGGCATGACACTCCCGGAGGATCCGGCTATACCACTCCTGGGCATATACCCAGAGGCTTTACCTGCATGCAATAAGGACACATGCTCCACTATGTTCATAGCAGCCTTATTTATAATAGCCAGAAGCTGGAAAGAACCCAGATGTCCCTCAACAGAGGAATGGATTCAGAAGATGTGGTATATCTACACAATGGAATACTACTCTGCAATTGAAAACAATGAATTCACGAAATTCCTAGGCAAATGGTCAGAACTTGAAAATATCATCCTTAGTGAGGTAACCCAATCACAAAAGAACACACATGGTATGCAGTCACTGATAAGGGGATATTAACCCAGAATCTCGGGATACCCTAGACACAATTCGCATATCAATAGATTTCTAAGAAGATGGAAGGAGAGACCCCTGGTCCTGGAAAGACTGGATGTAGGGGAACGCCAGGACAGAGTAACAAGAGGGGGTTCAATGGAGAAAAGAGGGAGGGAAGGGGGCTTATGGGACTTTCGGGGAGGGAGGAAACGGGAAAGGGGAAATGATTTGGAATGTAAATTAAAAAAAAACTTAGAAAATAAAAAAAAAAGAGCAAAAAAAAAAAAAACCCCAAAGCTTCTTCTCTTTATTAAGTAGGCTTTCATGACTTTATAACTCCATCTTAGTGAGTCACAGGAAAATACTTTTCTGTCTTAGGTGCTCTTCTGGACACTTGCCAGGGTCTATGAGTTCCATTGTGATGGACACAGAGCTGCTTCTCAGAATCCTGAAAGTTGTGTGTATATTTACAATTTTCTAGCAGATGGTAATTAAAGCTCTTGAAAAGGGAGAATATTTTCCAAACACAAGGTCGAAGACACTCTGTAGATCTCTCATCCTCCACTTATCTCAAGCACTGAACACAGCTTTATTTACCGCTATGGTCCAAACTCAGCAGCACAGAATGCACAAGTAAAAGTTTCTTGCTCTATCATAAGTCCAACACATAGCTTGAGAGATGCTGGGTATTCTGATAGTACTGATAGAATCACATAGATCAACATCTGGGCATGTAAATTAGAGAGTTTCTAGATCGGGCTGAGTAAGGAAGATCTGCCATAGCTGTGGGTAGCACCCTCTCTTGGACTGAATAAAGATGAGGAAGCTCAGCAACTGCATCATCACTCCTTTTGGGGGGGGTGAGACAGGGTTTCTCTGTGTAGCCCTGGCTGTCCTGGAACTCAGTCTGTAGACCAGGCTGGCCTCGAACTCAGAAATCCACCTGCCTCTGCCTCTGCCTCCCAAGTGCTGGGATTAAAGGTGTGCGCCACCACTGCCTGGTGCATCATCACTCCTGATTCCTGACTAGAGACAAAGTGTGTCCTGCCTGAAGCTTCTGCTATGGTGTCTTCCCTATTGTGATGTACCCTGAAACTCTGAGACAAAATAACCCTTCCTTGAGTTACTTTCTCAAAATATTTTATCACAACAAAAGGAGTTCTCAGCATTGGAAGTCTTTTTATAGCCTCTGGAGCCTCATAGGCTTTTATTTCTACTTTGGTTTTCATTATTTACTTACTGTGACTTTGAGCAACTAATGATTTTTTTTTTTTTTTTTTTTAATTTAATTTTATTTTATTTTTTTAATTTACATTCCAAATCACTTCCCCTTTCCCGTTTCCTCCCTCCCCGAAAGTCCCATAAGCCCCCTTCCCTCCCTCTTTTCTCCGTTCAACCCCCTCTCATTACTCTGTCCTGGCGTTCCCCTACATCCAGTCTTTCCAGGACCAGGGGTCTCTCCTTCCATCTTTTTAGAAATCTATTGATATGCTGATTGTGTCTAGGGTATTCTGAGATTCTGGGTCAATATCCCCTTATCAGTGACTTCATACCATGTGTGATCTTTTGTGATTGGGTTACCTCACTAAGGATGATATTTTCAAGTTCTGACCATTTGCCTAGGAATTTCGTGAATTCATTGTTTTTAATTGCAGAGTAGTATTCCATTGTGTAAATATACCACATCTTCTGAATCCATTCCTCCGTTGAGGGACATCTGGGTTCTTTCCAGCTTCTGGCTATTATAAATAAGGCTGCTATGAATATAGTGGAGCATGTGTCCTTATTGCATGCAGGTAAAGTCTCTGGGTATATGCCCAGGAGTGGTATAGCCGGATCCTCCGGAAGTGTCATGCCCAGTTTTCTGAGGAGCCGCCAGACTGCTTTCCAGAGTGGTTGTACCAGCCTGCAATTCCACCAGCAGTGGAGGAGTGTTCCTCTTTCTCCACATCCTCGCCAACAACTGCTGTCTCCTGTGTTTTTGATCTTAGCCATCCTGACTGGTGTGAGATGGAATCTCAGGGTTGTTTTGATTTGCATTTCCCTAATGACTAAGGATGATGAACATCTCTTTAGGTGCTTCTCAGCCATTAGATATTCTTCAGGTGAGAACTCTTTGTGGAGCTCTGTACCCCATTTTTTAATAGGGTTACTTGCCTCTCTTGAGTTTAACTTCTTGAGTTCTTTGTATATCTTGGATATTAGCCCTCTGTCGGATGTAAGGTTGGTAAAGATCATTTCCCAGTTAGTTGGTTGCCGCTTTGTCTTTTTGACGGTGTCTTTTGCCTTGCAAAAACTTTGTAATTTAATGAGGTCCCATTTGTCTATTCTTGATCTTAGAGTATAAGCTATTGGAGTTCTGTTCAGGAAATTCTCCCCTGTGCCCATATGTTCAAGGTTCTTCCCTAGTTTCCCTTCTATTAGTTTCAGTGTGTCTGGTTTTATGTGGAGATCTTTGATCCACTTAGAATTGAGCTTAGTGCAAGGAGATAAGGATGGGTCAATTTGCATTCTTCTGCATGTTGACCTCCAGCTGAGCCAGCACCATTTGTTGAAAAGGCTATCTTTTTTCCACTGGATGGTTTTAGCTCCTTTGTCAAAGATCAAGTGACCATAGGAGTGTGGATTCATTTCTGGGTCTTCAATTCTGTTCCATTGATCTACATGTCTGTTACTGTACCAATACCATGCAGTTTTTAACACTATTGCTCTGTAGTACAGCTTGAGGTCCGGGATACTGATTCCCCCAGAGGTTCTTTTACTCTTGAGAATAGTTTTAGCTATTCTGGGTTTTCTGTTATTCCAGATGAATTTTTGAATTGCTCTTTCTAACTCTATGAAGAATTGAGTTGGGATTTTGATGGGGATTGCATTGAATCTGTGTATTACTTTTGGTAAGATGCTCATTTTTACTATATTAATCCTGCCAATCCATGAGCATGGCAGATTTTTCCATCTTCCGAGGTCTTCTTCAATTTCTTTCTTCAGAGACTTGAAGTTCTTGTCATACAGATCTTTCACTTGTTTGGTTAGCGTCACGCCAAGATACTTAATATGGTTTGTGGCTATCGTAAAGGGTATTATTTCTCTTACTTCTTTCTCAGCCTGCTTATCCTTTGAGTATAGGAAGGCTTCTGACTTGCTTGAGTTGATTTTATATCCGGCCACTTTGCTGAAGTCGTTTATCAGCTGTAGGAGTTCTCTGGTGGAGTTCTTTGGGTCGCTTATGTATACTATCATATCGTCTGCAAATAGTGATAGTTTGACTTCTTCCTTTCCAATTTGTATCCCTTTGACCTCTTTTTCTTGTCTAATTGCTCTAGCTAGAACTTCAAGTACTATATTGAAAAGATATGGAGAGAGAGGGCAGCCTTGTCTAGTCCCTGATTTTAGTGGGATTGCTTCAAGTTTCTCTCCGTTTAGATTGATGCTGGCTACTGGTTTGCTGTAAATTGCTTTTACTATGTTTAGATATGGGCCTTGAATTCCTGATCTTTCCAAGACCTTTAGCATGAAAGGATGCTGAATTTTGTCAAATGCTTTCTCAGCATCTAATGAGATGACCATGTGGTTTTTTTCTTTGAGATTGTTTATGTAGTGGATTACATTGATGGATTTCCTTATATTGAACCATCCCTGCATCCCTGGGATGAAGCCTACTTGATCGTGGTGAATGATCGTTTTGATGTGTTCTTGGATTCGGTTGGCAAGAATTTTATTGAGTATTTTTGCATCGATATTCATAAGAGAGATTGGCCTGAGATTCTCTTTCTTTGTCGGATCTTTGTGTGCTTTTGGTATTAGTGTAATTGTGGCTTCATAGAACGAGTTGGGTAGTGTTCCTTCTGTTTCTATTTTGTGGAACAGTTTGAAGAGTATTGGTGTTAGGTCTTCTTTGAAGGTCTGATAGAATTCTGCACTAAAACCATCTGGACCTGTGCTTTTTTTGGTTGGAAGACTTCCAATGACAACTTCTATTTCTTCAGGGCTTATAGGACGGTTTAGATGGTCTATTTGATCCTGATTTAATTTTGGTACTTGGTATCTGTCAAGGAAATTGTCCATTTCCTCAAGATTTTCTAGTTGTGTTGAATACAGGTTTTTGTAGTAGGATCTGATGATTTTTTGAATTTCCTCAGTTTCTGTTGTTATCTCTCCCTTTTCGTTTCTGATTTTATTAATTTGGATACTATCTCTGTGCCCTCTGGTTAGTCTGGCTAAGGGCTTATCTATCTTGTTGATTTTCTCAAAGAACCAACTCCTCGTTTTGTTGATTCTTTGTATGGTTTTATTTGTTTCTACTTGATTGATTTCAGCCCTGAGTTTGATGATTTCCTGCCTTCTACTCCTCTTTGGTGTATTTGCTTCTTTTTGTTCCAGGGCTTTCAGGTGTGCCATTAAGCTGTTAGTGTATGCTGTCTCCCGTTTCTTTTTGGCGGCACTCAGGGCTATGAATTTTCCTCTTAGCACTGCTTTCATTGTGTCCCATAAGTTAGGGTATGTTGTGCCTTCATTTTCATTAACTTTCAAAAAGTCTTTGATTTCTTTCTTTATTTCCACCTTGACCAAGTTATCATTGAGTAGAGCATTGTTCAGCCTCCATGTGTACGTGGGTTTTCTTTTGTTTTTGTTGCCAATGAAGACCACCCTTATTCCATAGTGATCTGATAGGAGGCATGGGATTATTTCTATCTTCTTGTATCTGTTGAGGTCTGATTTGTGACCAATTATATGGTCAATTTTGGAGAAGGTACCATGAGGAGCTGAGAAGTAGGTGTATTCTTTAGCTCTAGGATGAAATGTTCTATATATATCAGTTAGTTCCATTTGGTCCAAGGCTTCAATTAGATTCACTGTGTCCCTGTTTAGTTTCTGCTTTCCTGAACGATCCATTTCAGAGAGCGGGGTGTTGAAGTCACCCACTATTATTGTGTGCGGTGCGATGTGTGCTTTGAGTTTTAGTAAAGTTTCTTTTACGAATGAGGGTGCCCTTGCATTTGGAGCATAGATATTCAGGATTGAGAGTTCTTGATGGTGGATTTTTCCCTTGATCAGTATGTAGTGTCCTTCTGTGTCTTTTTTGATGACTTTGGGTTGAAAATCAATTTTATCCGATATTAGGATGGCTACTCCACCTCGTTTCTTGGGGCCATTTGCTTGTAAAATTGTTTTCCAGCCTTTTACTCTGAGGTAGTGTTTGTCTTTGACACTGAGGTGCGTTTCCTGCATGCAGCAAAAAGCTGGGTCCTGTTTACGTATCCAGTCTGCTAGTCTATGTCTTTTAATTGGGGAATTGAGACCATTGATATTAAGAGAGATTAAGGCATAGTGATTATTGCCATCTGCCATTCTTGACGCTATCTTTATGTTTGAGTGGTTATCTACTTTTGGGTTTGATTCAAGAAGGTTATTATCTCATTTTTTCCAGGGTGTTGTTTCTCTCCCTGTATTGGAGGTTTCCACCTATTATCCGTTGCAGGGCTGGATTTGTGGAAAGATATTGTGAAAATTTGGTTTTATCATGGAATATCTTGGTCTCTCCATCTATGGTGATTGAGAGTTTTGCTGGGTATAGTAGTCTAGGCTGGCATTTGTGCTGTCTTAGTGTCTGCATGAGATCTGCCCAGGATCTTCTGGCTTTCATAGTCTCTGGTGAGAAGTCTGATGTGATTCGGATAGGTCTTCCTTTGTATGTTACTTGGCCCTTTTCTCTTACTGCATTTAGTATTCTTTCTTTGTTTAGAACATTCGGTGTTTTGATTATTATGTGACGGGAGGTATTTCTGTTCTGGTCCAGTCTGTTTGGAGTTCTGTAGGCTTCTTGTATGTTCATCGGCATCTCTCTCTTTAAGTTAGGGAAGTTTTCCTCCATAATTTTGTTGAAGATGTTTACTGGCCCTTTAAGTTGCAAATCTTCACTCTCATCTATACCTATAATCCTTAGGTTTGGTCTTCTCATTGTGTCCTGGATTTCCTGGATGTTTTGGGTTACGCGTTTTTTGCATTTTGCATTTTCTTTGACTGTTGAGTCGATGCTTTCTATGGAATCTTCAGCACCTGAGATTCTTTCTTCCATCTCTTGTATTCTATTGTTGATGTTTGCATCTATGACTCCTGATTTCTTCCCAAGGTTTTCTATCTCCAAAGTTGTCTCCCTTTGTGATTTCTTAGTTGTTTCTACTTCCTTTTTTAGTTCCTGGATGGATTTGCTGAGATCCTTCACTTGTTTGTTTGTATTTTCCTGTATTTCTTTAAGGTAATTTTGCATTACCTCTTTCAGGATTTCTTCCTGATGACCCACGTTCTCCTGCATTTCTCTGAGCGATTTTTGTGTTTCCTCCTCATGGGATTCCATCTGTTGATCCATCGTCTCCTGCATTTCTTTAAGCAGTTCTCGTGTTTCCTTTGTAAGGGCATCTAACCGTTGATTCATTTCTTTAAGCAATTTTTGTGTTGCCTCCTTATGGGCATCCGTCTGTTGACCCATATTCTTCTGCATTTCTTTATGCAAATTTTGTGATTCCTTTGTGAGTGCATCTACCCGTTGATTCATCTCGTTAAGCGATTTTTGTGTTGTCTCCTTGTGCGCCTCCATCTTTTGATCCATGTTCTCCCGCATTTCTCTAAGCGATTTTTGTGTTTCCTTTGTAAGGGCTTCTAACCGTTGATTCATGATCTCCTGTAACTCTTTATGAGATTTATTTGTGTCCTTCTTGTGATCCTCTAATAGCATCATGAGAAGTGATTTTAAATCCAGATCTTGTCTTTCGGGTGTGGTGGGGTATCCAGGACTTGCTGCTGTTGGAGAGTTGGGTTCGGATGGTCCTACATTACTTTGATTACTGTTAGTAACATTCCTACGTTTGCCTTTTGCCATCTGGATACCTCTGGTGTTAGTTGGTCCTGCTGCCACTGGCTGTTGGTTGGACCTCCTGTGAGCCTGCAAAGCTATTTCTGCCCCCCCCTGGATTACCAGGATTCCCCTGGCACCGATTTCTGGGGCCTGCCTGCTCCTGAGTGACTTTGGAGCCCTAATGTGCTTTGCCCCAAGTGATCTTATATTGGGGAGGCCTTGCACATCTAAAGGCTCAGCCTAGTGGATTCCTGGAGCAGAGGTCGCCAAAGGGAGGCTGGCAGGCTCCTGCCCTGTGCAGGGGTGTGTGATCTCTCCTGGGGGGGGGGAGGGGGCGTCCCTCTGCCAGGCAGAAGTCCCACAGCAGATCTGGCGCGCTGGTCACTGCAGATCAGCCCAGCACCTGGGAGCAGGTTACACACAAGCTGCCTGAACCCGAAGCGATATTATGCCTGTCTGTCTCTGAGCCTGGTGGTCCCAACTACCTGGTCACTGGAGCAAAGATGGCGGAGGGCACTCTCCGTGGCGCTGCTCACCCTGTGGTCACGATGGCCCGCCGATCTGGCACCCAGACGACCACAGCGCCAACCCGCCCTCGGGCACAGAAGGAAGCCCCAACAGGCCGTGTCCCAAGTGATGTTATATTGGGGGGAGAGCCTGGGTACCGGTCTCTCCAGCGCAGTCCGCGGGAACAGAGGTCGCGGAAGGGAAGCTGGCGGGCTCCCTCCCTGCGCGGGGTCCCTCCACCAGGCAGAAGGTCCCACCGCGGAACTGGCGCGCTGGTTACTGCAGATCAGCCCAGCACCTGGGAGCAGGTTACACCCAAGCTGCCTGAAACTGAAGCGATATTATGCCTGTCTGTCTCTGAGCCTGGCGGTCCCAACTACCTGGTCACTGGAGCAAAGATGGCGGAGGGCAGTCTCCGTGGCGCCGCTCACCCTGTGGTCACGATGGCCCGCCGATCTGGCGCCCAGACGACTACAGCGCCAACCCGCCCTCGGGCACAGACGGAAGCCCCAACAGGCCGTGTCCCAAGTGATGTTATATCGGGGGGAGAGCCTGGGTACCGGTCTCTCCAGCGCAGTCCGCGGGAACAGAGGTCGCGGAAGGGAAGCTGGCGGGCTCCCTCCCTGCGCGGGGTCCCTCCAGCAGGCAGAAGGTCCCACCGCGGAACTGGCGCGCTGGTTACTGCAGATCAGCCCAGCACCTGGGAGCAGGTTACACCCAAGCTGCCTGAAACCGAAGCGATATTATGCCTGTCTGTCTCTGAGCCTGGCGGTCCCAACTACCTGGTCACTGGAGCAAAGATCGCAACTAATGATTTTTATGAATCTCATCTCTTTATATGTAAGATGGGACTAAAGTGAGGAGGCACGATGCTCAAATAAAACGCTCCACCTTTTTCTCTCTCTGTTTCTTTCTCTTTTGTTCTCCCCCCCACCCCGTGCCCGCTCTCTATCATGTGTGTATAAAAAACAGTATTTTCTTTTACCTAATTACTTTTCTAACTCTAATCCAAGACCACTGCGAAGTCCCAAGGATTTAGGCTTCTCCCATGTCATGCTTGTTATATAAATGGTGCTTAATGATATTTGTTTCCTTTATTTGATTGCAGAGTGTTCTAGCTCCTTATAGGTTGCTTCAGTCAAGACTCTGAACAAACTCAGAAGCTCTGAGTCTTACTCTCATCCCTTGTCCCCATGTCAGAGCTAAGACTTGTCCATCCTTTGTCACAATGGTACTGGCATAACTCTTTGGTCTGTCTGTGCCTCTTTCCTAGAGCTTTCAAAATCGATTTAAATTATATTTAGACTCGTTTTCTAAAGAATTCTGAGATGCCATCTCCACCCCAGGGAAAATAATATGATATAACATAGATTGCCAAGAGTTCATGGTTAATTTCCAATTATGGAAGAAATGACCCTGTAGTACAACATTTCTCATGTCCTTCCTCTTCTCCAGGACATAGCTAGACCCTTGTTGAGTACCTGGTTATGAACACCACAGAGAAACTATTATGGCAGCAGGAGTGCAAAATATAAAAGAAGAAAGTGATAGAGCATTGGGGACAGAGTTACTTCCCAGGATATCAGGTGGGATTGTCAGGAGATTGAAGGTACCCATATCACAGCACCAGAAGCTGAGCTATCAAAATAAAAAAGAGCCCTTGTCAGATTTTAAAGACATAAGAATCTGCAAGGGATCATTGTTGGCGAATGCACAAGGCCAATTAGGTGGGCCTGAGTTATGAAAATAAAACCTCTACATGGTAGAAAAGCACATCCAAACTGATTTAGCTATGGGCTTGTACAGATAGATACTGCTTGGTGGCATGACTCAGTATAGTCAGTCATGGCTGAGAGACATGAAATTTTCCAGTTGAAGCAGGTTAAAATATACTGAAGAATCAAAAGATTAGGTGGTGGTCAGCACTTAGGAATGTCTCTTTGTGTGGTAGAGCTCAATGCTCTGGGCCAGGGTAGATACAGAGAAGACTTCTTTCCTAGAAAGCCACTGAAACACCACTGTCACTGTTGATAATAACAATGACTCTTACTGAATAGTTATTAATGGACAACAAAACAATGAGAGTGACTTGGTACAGTGGCAGCTATTAAGCACACAGTCTATCTTAAGGCCTGTTACATAATTTATTCATACAATAAATTTTGATCATGTTTTCCCCTCCCCCTACTCCGCCCAGATATTATTCACCTCTTTACCTGCCCAACTTTTCTGTCTCCAAAAACACAACCAAAACAAAACATAAATCAAAATGATTAAAAACAAAAAATAAAAAGAAACAAAATCTACCAAAACAAAAACAATAACAAACAAACAAAACCATGGAGTTTGATTTGTATTTGGCCTGCCATGAAGTGTGGCTGACATACCCAGTGACTTACAAAACACTGACAAAGACTTTGGAACACTGGCCTAAATGGGGATGTCTACATCAAGCTTTCCCCTCAAGGCTCAAAGATCTATATAGAAGAGGAGGTAGAAAGATTGTAAGAGCCAGAGTGATGAATGACTCCAAAGAAACATTGCCTTTCAGACACAACAGAACTGATTCACAATTGAACTAAGACACCATGACAGCATTCCTGAGAGCTGTACAGATTCAATCCAGACAATATTTACAATTGATAGTTGCTGGGAAAAGGTCTGTTTCTCTTATTCATAGAAATCCAGATAAACATAAGTACTGAAGGCAAAGATTATGATTCATGGAGATTGTGTGTATATGTGTTCAATATATATACATATATATATATATCACATATACATAACATATATGCATAATATACATATATACATAACATACACACACACACACACATATATATATATATATATATATAATTACTCATTGCTTCTGGGGTGGCAACATAAAGGTGAGAGTCTAACCAGTCTAGAAAATAAGTTGAAGTAATAGAGGGACTCAGTATCACATCATGTCTATGTATATCTCAGGCCTAGAAATGGGTGAGAATTCTGAATCTTCCAGGATAATAGTAAGTGTAAGGAAGAGATGAGAGATAGTCATGACTGAGGTTGGCCATGTCCCACCTATCTCACATCATCTTGTGTCTGGGATTAACAATAGTTGTATGGCACATTCCAATATTTTGTGTAGTAGTAGTTGGGAAAGAAGAAACCAAAAGAATAAATACAGGATTGACAAAACTACTAGCAAAGGCATTCAGGGAGAAAGAAGGGCTGTGTAGCTTTATGAGAGCTAGAAAAATCTTTATTTCATCTTCATTTCTAGGTGAAATTTGTTTTCACGGATTCTGAAGGCCTGTATAGTCAGACTTTATATAGTTCAGAGAAATTAATAGAAATTGAGTGTAAGTTCTTTGGATATATAATATCCTCCAAAGGCTCACATGTTAAAAGCTTTATTCCCATTATGACACTGTTGAGAAATGATGGTTACTATGTAAGTGGGGACTAGTGGAAAGTTTCTATATCACTAAGGGTGTACTTTTGATGGATAAAAGCATGCCTTGAGCATTTTTGTATTCTGCCTATTTTGCTCTACGACTATGAGCATAGTGGCTTGGCTCTGCCATGTGCTCCCCCTTCCCCTATGATGTTTCATTCACAGCAATAGGTCTAGATGACCATGGACTGAAAACTCCAAAAGTGAGACAAAACAAAGTTGATTATCTGGTGTTTTCTCCACTGACAGACAGCACACACCAGAATAGGAAGATTCTATTCAATTCATGAGAAGCCTTCAAATAGAAATACTGCTCAAGAACAAATTCCTGGTGCTTTTCCATGTTGACTTTACCCATCACAAACTATCATCAGCTTTGACAGAGAGAGAGAGAGAGAGAGAGAGAGAGAGAGAGAGAGAGAGAGAGAGATATTGTACCTTCACTCCATCATATAAAACCTAGGAAGTTTCTATATTTAACAGAAATCTTCAAGAATCTCATTTGTATTAGCTGTGTTATCAAAATGTAAGGACACAGGGAACAAGCTTAGAACATCCTTAAAATAAAATCTGCTTCTATCTCCTTTCTATTGGAAATTTCCCAGATTTATACATTAGAATTTTCTCAATAGATGATAAAAAAAAGTCTAGATTTGAATACTGAATTTATTATATCCTGACTATGGGAACATGGGTAAAATCTTGGGATCTGTGCCCCCACTATCTCCCTTATAAATGGGCTAGTGCCAAGGGATACCTTATAGGAATGCTATTAAGGCAAATTCAAAGAATTCCAAACATGTTTTCATTTAGTAAGACAAGTGCTATAGCCAATTGATATGGCAATAGACAGTATACTTATCATCTCAGATCTTTAGGGAAACTGAAATGTAGGGATTGTGTAAGTAGCTATGTCATGCTTTTTGATAGTATCCATTATATCCCCTAAGAAAATTCCACACACAAAACTGTGATTCATTACAAAAGAAATATTAAGAAGCAATTAAGGCTGATCTAGATATTAAGATATGGAGAAATTTCTGATTTTAGCAGATTCAACAATTGATATGAGGCAAACTCCAAACAGAAGAGGCAAAAAGGAAGCAAAGTAAAAACAGAAGCAGAAACAAAAGGAGGATTTGGGCAATTGTAAAGATGGAGGAGGTTTGTTTTGTTTGTTTGTTTTGTTTTTTGTCTTATGGGATTTTTTTGAGAGAACATGAAATTGAGTAGGAAGAAAGTTGAAGGAAGATCTGGGAGATGTTGGAGGGAGGGATAGAATATGATCAAAATGTTATGTCATAAAACTTTTAAAAAGAAACTAAAACAAAATTTAGACTTCAATCTTACCAGAAGAAACTAAATTATGTCAGTAACCTTGATTGAACTCAAAAGAGAAGTTTGTATCTCAAAAGGTAACCACTTACATCATTGAATCATTATATAGGAAAACTTCTGACCAACAGAAACAGTGAGATGACAATATATGGATGATGAAGTGCTATTTTCTGATAATTAAAAAAATTGGATTTATTGTTTGAGTGTTTTACCTGAATGTATGTAAGCATACCACATGCTTACCTGGTATCCTCAGAGGCCAGAAAAGGACAGAATATCCCCTGGAATTGGAGTTACAGTTATGAACCATCGTGTGGCTGCTGAAAAATGAATCCAGGTCCCCTGGAAAACCAACAAGTGCTCTTAGCCCCTGAGCCATCTCTCAGCTGTAAATTTCTGATAATTCGTGATATAAATGGAAAAGACTAATATGTTGCTGCATTTCAAGTTGCCCATCTGTCAAAATGGGAACTACTACTTTGTCCCCTGAAGTGGCTGGTGTGAGGACAAACTGATGTAAAGAACCTAAGAGTGTTCCTCTGCAACATTTGAAGTCAGGGAACTGTTATGTGCTCCAATACGAAAAAAATATCAAGCTCATTTGAAATAACTGATCTGAAGCAATTAAGAACTTAGAGTTCAGGATATTCCCCCAGGAGAAAGCTTAAGGGTCCCTAAGGAAGTAGAACAGCATAGGAGGATTAGAAAGGCCCACTCTGTTTCCTATGCTGTGATACCCTTCCGAGCATCAGCGAAATGGGAAAATCACAATTGCTTTGATTAGGTGATAAACTGTGTAAGACACAAATGAAGTAATATTTGTCTGACAGAAAAAAAAAAACCTCCTGGATGATACGTATGGGAGACCCCTTCTGCGTGGGTGTCCTGCTGTTGGGAACAGGTATCTAGACTCTGGCATACAGATAACCCAAGGAAAGTCTTTTATGATGGTGCTCTGAACACCTTGTTTCTATCCTTGGCTATTGTGTATAGCCTTAAGCAAGCAGCTTTCCCTCTCTGAGCTTGTTTCTCTAGCTGTAAGAAGTTACCTTGTGGCTTTCACATTAGACTTTCCAGCATTAGACTCACCCGGAGAGGATAGGAGTCGATGATGGGAAACAGGAAATTCCCCTTCGTGGATTAAGATCCTCCTCCCACTACCAAACCATCCTCCAAAAGGCCTGAGGCAAGGAATCGTTTTATTAAATCATGCAAGAAAAGCTTCAGCCACAATATGAATCGGTTCAAGTACCTGGCCTGAAGCAGCTGAATCTCGGCATACTTTGTCATACTTTAATTTGAAAACTAACTCATTTCCACCATTTAACTAACTCCGCTCCTCCTGGTCTTTTGCAATTTCTGTAAATGCTGCTTTGCTATGATTAAAATTTTCTCCCAATTTCCCCTTTATTATGTGAAATGAAGATACTAAACTGGCCACAGACCAGCAGAGATGTCCATTTTCATTATATCAAGGTGCGTGTACAAATGTTGAAAAGATCCTCTGAGACAAAAGTAGACAATGTGAATGACATTCTCAGAATCTTGGAGAGGAAGTGACAAAGCTGAGTTTTGACCATAGAGATCCTGAGAAGAGTTCTAAGTGCCACATGCTGTCTTTCTACTGCTTCCATTGCAGTCTGACTGCCAAGTAACTTTCAGTCTGTTTATTCCCTAGACTCCTTCTGCTATTCTTGGACATAAAGAAACTTCATTACAGATCACGTGCAAACCAATGCAAGAAGCAGGAAGTTATGGACTCTCAACAGATTAGATCAGACAAAGCCAAGTGTTTCTCAAAATTTTAATGTGAATAAAAATCTCTTGTGGGGTCTTGTTAAAATACAGATTCTTATTCCAGATGTCTAAAGTAGATCCCAAGGATCGGCATTTCTAACAAGTCGCCAGGTAACGTCATGCTGACACTTATGTTTTCATTAATCCTATTTCTAAACAACTTCAGTTACATTTTGCATTCACTTTCTTTTAAAGATGCATTTATCAATTTGATGTATATGGGCATTTTGTCTGCATGCACAGGTGGGGGCATTAGATCATATGGAGCTACATTTATAGATGGCTGTGAGCTGCCATGTGGGCACTGGGAATTAAACTCAGGACACCTGGAAGAGCAACTAGTACTGAGCCATCTCTCTGGCCCTGGGATTCATTTTCGATACTGCTTTGTGACAGTTTGGTAAAGAGAAAACCATCTCTAGTTTTCAATCCTGGATTTTTATCAATTTCTAGATTCTGCTCATGGATCACTCATTTTCAGCTTCCTGAGCCTCACGGTTCCTTATGTACAAGACAGCTATCATGTACTGATGCTGTGAGGCCTGAGAGAATGACAAAGCTATGTTGCAAAGTGGAGACTAAATTAAGATTTGTAGGTCCAAAAGAATTTTGTGCTGAGTTCTCTTTAGATTCTTACAAGGCAGCGTAAATGGTAGGTAGTCAGTAGACCATCATTCCTGATATGTTGAAAGACAACTTCCATGATAAGACTAGAGAGGGAGGACATTTATACCAGAGAATCTGCACATTTAATTGAGAAGCACCTGAATGGGCTTAGGGATCTCATTTTTTTCTCTGATTTCACACACACAGTACATATAGGCAATCTTTTAAGGCCTCTATTAATGTCCTTGACATATAAAGTACTGCATTTCCCTATGAAAATGAAGGATTTTCTTCATTTAAAATATCTTGTCAAGTTACTTTGCTTCTGTCTGGATTTTCTGTTGCTGTTGTTTCTAAAGCTTTTGAAGGCTCGTAATGTGTCAAGGCCACTTGTCTGCTGCTACTTTAATAACAGCTTCACTGAACTATGATCTTTCAAAAGCAATTATTTTACAAGTTGTTGAGCTAATTCCTTTACTTTTTTGTTTTTCTTACAGAATAAAGGAACGTCTTGAAAAAGGAAAGGTGTTTCTCTATTGTAGCCCCTTATTTCAGAAGTACCCTACATGATACAGTTTTACTATTTAAATTGAGTGCTTAGTTTTACCCCGTGGTGGCTGGATACTCCATAACACCTCCTTTCATTTTCAACTTGAAATACAAAAACCCAGTGAAATTTCTTTTATTAAATGACCTCCTGGTTTTTGCTTTCACCGCAGAAAAACTTTGTAGGGATATGACCCCAGGGCATCCAATTCCACAGAGGCACAGAGAACTTTCCTCTTCAATCTGCATGTTTGGATGGCACCAGCCTTCTGGATGAGACCGTGACATACTGAGAAAGCACAGAAACACCTAGAAAAACCCTTTCTCTTTCAAAAATGACAAAGAATTCACAGCTACTAATCATAACGAATTCTTTACTTCACAAGGTGAGGTTGTGTGATCTTTTAAAACATATTACCAAATGGGTAAACCTGGAGTGAAAAGAAAATCCAACTCTGGAGTATAGTTTAGCCTATATTTTACTACCTTATGAAGTGGACTTGTACTACTTCCTCCCAATCCCTCTGATTTCCTTTCCATATTTGTTAGGAACACAGGAATCAAGTGTTCATCCACCTCTAGTCATATGGCCTATATTTAAATACCTACCTCAGAATGGCACAGAATGCAAAGGCAGAAAGGGTTGGATGCAAATCACATTTCTGGTATTTATGATGTCTGTGTACTAGACCCAGTAACAATGCAAATAGGTACTCTTTTGATCTGGACAAGAAGATGAGTACTTACATGATTGATATAGGGATAAAAGAATAGGGCATTTCAAGTACCTAGTACTTAGTGGGTGAATAATAAGTGTTAGCACTTCTGTTGTCACTGTCCAAGACTTAACAGTTCTCTCACTTACTTGCCAGGGTTGCTGCTAATTTCCCACAGTTACTACTCACACCATCTCATCTTCTGAGCAAGTGCCTATGCATCATGCACAGGTCAAGCCAATCCCATTTCATAACAGTATGCCTCACCACAGAACGTTGTGCTTTTTAAAAGGACTTGGTTTGTTTCAATCTTTAAAGAGTTAACTGCAGCTGCAGAATTGCTCACCAACTGCTCCCTGGCTTCCAAAATTTGTGCCCTCACCTTTCCCAGCCAAGTTTTTATCCATGCCTCACGTAATACTGCAATCACAGTGCAAAGTTTCTAAGACACTTCTTTGATTTCTCTACCTTTCAGTAGTATTCTAATATTTTTAGTGCTTACCGTGGTACTTTCTCTCACAAAAACCAGACTCAAACTGTCTTTATAATCTTTCATGGATCTGAAACCCTAGTAACCCACTCCTGTAACCAAGTTCTACACATATGCTTGCTTTTCTCATTAACAGAGAGGATACAGCTCTAAGAGCAGAGCTCAATAAGAGCCCTAAAGGTCTTGGAGGCTGTGGCCTAGGCATCTGCACAGAAACAGAAGCATCAGGGTTCAAAACTGTCTGTTCCTCAAATCCCTGCCTTACAGCACTGCTTTTGCTTTAGTGCACTTTCAATGACTCCAGCAGTAGTCAGAGGGACCAGGGGCTTGTATCTTGAAATTTTCTACTTGCTGGCAAATATGAAAGGCTCTAGAAAGAGGATAAAAGCCAATACCTCCCAAAAGGCCCATTAAAGCCACTACCTCCAAGACCCCTTCCTAGATAAATATGGTGTACTAAAAAGAACCTTATGTAGGAGCTTGGACACCTGGGATCTTGTCCTGCTGTGGTCACTAACTTGCTCTTCATGTAAACTAAGCTGTTGTTAGTATAAATGCTTTTGAAAGTTCCTTCTAATCCAACCCTTTATGGGCTGTAAAGAGTCTTTTATCTCAAAGCCTGTGGTTCTTAACCTTTATTGGGTTGCAGTCCCATTTGAAATTCAGTAGAATGTTATGAACCATCTGCTCAGAAAAGGCATTACCCTCATGGAATTGTATATGTCATCTTGGGGGCATCATGGCGTTCCAGAATCCATAAGCACCTGGTTAAGATCTGGTTTCATTTGTTTGTGGCTTTGTTTGCTTGTTTTGGGAGTGGGGGGAGGGATAAAAGATAAGCTAGAGGCAAAAAAGAAGCAAGAGCAACAATTCCTTGGACTCAGTCAATCTTAACAATTTTACCTAACCCCCACTTTTTTTAAACAGAAATGTTTTCTGTTTTGTTTTATTTGTTGATTGCTGGAAAGGAAGCTATTGGGAGAAAGTATGGGGAAAGAAAATCCAGAAAGGCCTAGGCTTTGACATGCAAAACATGCTTAGCAGATTTGTCCTCAGAGTCTGGAAGCAAAAAAGAGAAAAGTCTATCTTCCTAAGCCCATAATGGGGAAGGACAGTGGGTGGGAATTATTCATGCAGTTTAGCCCCTCTGGATTTCAGTAACATGTCATGGTACAAGGGTACCAATCTGGAATTAGTCAGCATTCATATACAATGGCCCCAACAATTGTCTTTAGATCAGGTAAGACCCCTAAGAACAGTCTTTAGCCCTGAATCATGCAGAATCCAATGACTTTTGAGGAAACAAGCTGTTTAGAGAAGAGTGGGAAACTAGGCTCGATTCTTCGATACAGATCAGTGGGTATTTTCACTTCAGTAGAGCTTGGAGCTTCAGAGAATCCAGCCATCCAGTGTCCTAGGAATTGCTCACAACAGAAATTCTGGGGAGATGAAGAAAGAATACAAAGGAGAAACAAACACATGCCTAAGGCATGTATGTGCTCCTTATTTTATAGGTTCCCAGATACTGAACCTACAAGGCCAGAAAGAGCTGCTCTTCAGCACCAATAGCTCACAAGGGTTTGAAGTAGACCCTTTCCCATCCAGAAAAGGGTCCCTCAAGGCCACGTCCTTTCAAACCTAAAAGAGAAAGAAGAAAGTAGGAAGTTAGCTAGGCCTTGGTAAATATTTAGCAGATATTAAGCAGTGGGGTCTCTCCAGTTATTTACCCTGAACTAGGACCTAACCTGGAAAAGGGACTCTACTACTTCAGACCCTATATGATAGGCCAAAAACTGCTGAAATGAGAAGTAGAGACTGCGCCTTTGACTCCACCTCCAATTCCCTAAAACTCTATCAGCAGAGGAAGCAAAATCCTAAGAGTAGGACTTTTAAGACTACTGGCCAACTCTCCTCCCTTACATGGTAGCCACTGCCTTTCTGGTCCTTTCAGTATCTGCAAATTTCCTTTGAGCAGGCCTTCAGTTTTAAAGCTGATAAGAAAAGGCTTATCTATCTCTAGGTCATGGAAGACAAGCAGTGACAGGAAACAATAGGCGGCTAAGGAGCACATGGCAAGCCAATCTCCAGCTTGGCCTTCATGAATGTGCATATTGGTTCATGTCATGCCAGAGATCTGATAACCAAGCAATCAAAAGTCCTACGCAAATGAAGATATTTCCCTGACCCCCAAGTCTCCTGTGACCTTAGCAAGTCACTTATCCCCTCTGAACTTCAGTTCCTTTGTTTGTTGATTTAGAACAAATAGTATCCTCCTTACTCCTGGCATGTTATGTGGATCAAATGAGATCATGGATATGAAAGTTCTTTGTGCTAGAAAAATATAAAGGACTTAAAGATGACCATTCAGGTAGGAAGGACAGAAATAGTGACTTGGTCAGAAGGAATGAAATCCTACTACAGATACCTTGACATTTGTTATACTCTCAAAAGGGAAGTCACTAGTTTCTGTACAGGCTCAAAGGGTGTCAGGGTAAGAAAGTCCATCCATCTCGTTTTACAAACAGAAATTGAGACTAGGAAAAAGAAATGTGCTTGGCCAAAAAATTATAGTCTGGGATTTCTCTTTTCTTTTCTTTTCTTTTTTTTTTTTTTTTTTTTTTTTTTTTTTTTTTTTAGATATTTGCTTTATTTACATTCAAATGGTATCCCCTTTCCGAAAACCCCCATCCCATCCCCCTTCCCCCTGCTCACCCCCCCTCAATTTCCTGACTTGCATTTCTAATGAATTCAATTGGAAGGCAATCTGATAATAATGTGGCTGAGGAAAAACAGAAGGAAAGGACAACTTTAAATTATACAAAACTTCACAGAGAAGGAAGTTAAAATTAAAGGATATGCAATTTTAGGGTAGTGGACTGAGGCATGGAGTAAGTTCCCACCCTCTGGACTTATATGATATTCTAGTCTTCAAAATCTTAGATGCCATGAAATAGAATTATTTGAAGAATGTTTTGTAATATAGAAACAACATACCTGTGGTCTCAACTCTCATCTCCAGGAAGTTTTCCTTGTGAACTGTAGGCAAAGAAAGAGATTTCAATAAAACCCTTGAGATTAGGACTAGAAAGGCTAGTGGCAAAAAAGTCACCTGATTAACGAAAATTTCTGATTAGGAAATTATTCTGCTCAGATCTTTTACTACATGTAGCTCCATTCTTCTACATTGAGCAGATTTTGAGAATTCAGTATTCTAGTCATGAAGTCACCTTTCAGTCATCAAAACAATTTTTGAGTACTAGAATATGGCTGACTGGATACAACTGAGAAGTTGGCCAAAGACCATAGTTTACATCTTGTGATTATCATTACTGGTCAGAAGGGCAAGAAGGCAGGAGAAGTACAATGTAAAAGATAAATTCTCCTTTGTCTTAAAAAAGCCAAACCAGCTGTTTGGACTGTTGGTGAGCTTAGATCAGCCCCAAATTAGCCTTACTCACTCAGCTGAGAACAACTGGGAGAAAGAGACAAATACAGAGCCTAAATCCCCCAATATGGTCAGAGCATCCCATATAACACATGGTTCCCACAGCTATATCCACAGCCTTCTGTTTTTCTCTCATCTGTTGAAACTGCTTATAACAATTTGCCTAAACTATCTTATTCCTATGCATGGTTTCAGTTACCACCAAATATTAGAACTCATCTTCCAAAGTATCACTGCTCATATTGCAGTAGATATAAATGCCCCACCCTAGAGTTCTATAATACAATAGTTATACCTAACAGTTCTATTACTGGATCTATACAGGCCCCACCCTGGCAACTACTTTAAGCTGCAATTACTCTCTGGGCATCTCTACCTGAATGACTCGCGCTGTCTTCACAGTCACTGTTTGAAATTGAGCACAACAAATATCTCAGAAAACCTGTTTCTTTATGATTAATTATTGTACTATCTACCAAATTGCCCAAGTTAGACTTTTCTCTCTCCACACTTCTACAATGCCTCACATTTGAAAAGTCAGCAGGGTCTAATTGAACTGATCTCAAATCTGTCTTTGTATTCCATTCCCACAGCAACACCTTAAGTCAGGACTTTTATCAACCCTTGCCAGCAAGATTTGTTTCCTAATTGGTCTCCTTGCTTCCAATCTTTACCACCAGAGTAATCGTTTTACAACTCAGCCAGATCAGAATGTGTGCCACCACTTAAACATCTTCCATGACCTGCCCCAAGTAGACTATAATACAAAGAGCAAACAACTTAATATGTCATACAAGACCTTTGCAGTCTGGTTCTAACCCATATTCCTAGTCTTATGCTCAGCTACGTTTTTCTCTTCTCAATCCTACATTATAGACAAAGAGGAACACTAATCACTTCTGAGGCTGTACTGCCTTATGAAATATTCTGTCCTCCCTTCTTTTCCTGACAAACCTCTAATAAATTTTCCTTTGAGTTTTTCTTTTTTAGTTGTTGAAGAGGGCAAGGGAATAATGAACAGATGCTATAGAAATGATAGGATACAGCCAAGTATACAAATGGAAAACTAAAAGGGGCAAGACAATAGTTAAATACCTCAGCATTTTTAATTTTCAATGATAGAAGAAGTTGGCAGCAATGACCAAATATGGGATTTGCCATATGACTAGTAACATCTTGCTCAATGGCCAGGATGTAGACACACTAATAGATGTGGTGGATCCAAGATGTGGAGGAATATTTTTCCTATGTGGCTTCTATAAGTAAAGAGACCCTATGGGTAGTGAGGATGGATTATTGAAAGCAGGTATATTTTAGTCTTATCCACATTGCTTCCAAGCTGTATTCTTAGGACAGAGAGGATTAAGTCTAGATTCTAGAAGCCCAGATAAACAGAGCGGATAGAATAGTATAGGCTGAAGTGTCTGCTTTGGCCAAGGCCTTCTGGGTTTGTAGTTGGTCTAAGTCTGCCCTGAGCACTGGCTGGCAAACCCCAACCCATTGGCAATGTTAACAATCTTTCCATGTTCTCAAAATCAATTTGGTTATAATTTTCCTAATGAAACTTAGTCTGCACTAAGAATTTTTCTAGACTTTGTTCAGGCTTCTTAAATATTCCCCTCCTAATGCCTTGACAGCCTATCCTATAAGATACAGATCAATCCTCCAAATTTTGCTGTGTACTTCTATTTTATCAAACCCCAGCTTACATATTAACTCTTCTCAAAAGCTTTCTTTTCAACATGTTCAATTCTTTCTGTTCATTCTAGCTTATTTCTCTCAATTTCTCTGGTGTTTATTTCTCAAAATATTTATCCTGGGAAGGGATAAAGGATGCTTGGAAGTAATGATGCTCATACGTGCCAACCTTATTAATCTCATAATCAATCAATCTCTGTCTCTGTGTCTCTGTCTCTGTCCCTGTCTGTCTCTTTCTCTCTCTTTCTGCCCCAACCCAACTCCATGGATCCCAGGGTTACAAGTATGCTATGGAAATAAATTAGCACTGAGCTACAACCCCCAGATTAGATTCAAAATCCTTTTATCTTCTTGATCCCCGTAAAATAAATCAGTGACTTGACCTCACTTTCATTTGTTATAGTAGAATAAATGATAAGTTACTGTCTAAATAGAATTTGGCTAAGCCCAGAGCTGCCTGTGGTTGCCAAGCTACACTAGGGTAACTTGTGATATGGAATCACTCTTAGTTAATTAGTTCCCACGGTTTTGGTAAGAGGATGTCAAACCAATCCTGGCACCTTTTCAATGGTAAAGGTACATTGCTCTGCATTTAACCGACCATATAGAAAAGTTCACTCTTGTTCTTTACCAGGAAGCACAATTTTAAAACTGTCTGATTAGTCACATAGAACAAACTCCCAGCAAATACCCTGAAGACTTAGCAATCATTCCTCCAGGAGCTTTTGTCTAAATGCTCCCAAATGCCCAGGGCTTGAACAGTTTGTACCAGCATTTGAGAAATTTAAAAAATGAATGGAAGGAAGGGTGAACAGAGGGAAAAGAAGGAGAGGGGAAACCAGGGAGGGAGGAACAAAAGGAGAGAATAATGGCCCTGCTCTAACGATCAATTTTAGTGAGTCTAGAGTGGAAGCCAGGAATCTGGGATGATTTTTTTTAACCAATTTTTCAAGACATTTAGATGAATAGTCAGTGTGGTAATCATTGACTGAGCCAACTATGTACACTGACTCCAAATCCACAGATACTAGAATGTTATATTCTTTATGCCTTTGTCAGCTGACATTATGCATTATAGAGTCTAAATAAGCAAAACAAAACAAAAAAAAAAACCAAAAAGCCCTTCCTTTAGTGTAAAGGTTTTTTTTTTTCAATGCTGGCTAGTTTTATGTAAATTTGACACAGTAGAGACATCTGAGAGGAGGGAACCTCAAGTGAGAAAATACCTCCATAAGAGGTCAGGCTGTAGGCAAGATTGTGAAATGTTCTCTCAATTAGTAATTGATGGAGGAGGCTCAGCCTATTGTGGGTGGTGCCATCCTGAGCTGGTGATCCTAGGTTTTATAAGAAAGCAGACTGAGCAAGCCATGAGGAGCAAGCCAGTAAACAACACTTTTCATGGCCTCTGCATCAGTTCCTGCCTCCAGGTTCCTGTCCTGACTTCCCTTGATAACAAAGAGTGATATGGAAGTGTAAACCAACTAAACCCTTTCCCCCACAATTTGCTTTGTTCATGGTGTTTCATCATAGCAATAGGAATCCTAACCAGGATAGGATATGAGCACATACAACAGTGTTTATATGTGTAAATGTATGTCTGTGAAAGAGAAGCAGAAGAAAAGCAATGGAAAATGATTAAGAAAGGAGACAATAGAAGAAGACAGGAGGTAAGAAAAAATACAGAAAGAAACTGATAATGTTAGAGACACAAGTAAGAATAAGTAATAGAACATGGCAGAACACAGATTCGAAATAGAAGCTGTTCTATAATAATTGCAGAAGAAGGAGGGTAGAAGAAAAGGGAGAGAGAGGGGAGATCAAACAAGAACTATAAACAGAAAAAAAGATGGAAGAGCAGGAACTGATGGGATGTTCTTGATGCATTTTTTCTTTTTTTTTCCTCTCCTTTCTGTTGTTGTTTGGCCCTTGGATCTTTACAGCTTCCTTTACTGCTACTTTGGTAGAGTTTCAAAGAGTGGGGTTTGACCTACATCTCTAAAGTGCTATTTATAATAGTTGAGAAATTAGTCTGTCATATGCATCATCTGGCTCTTCCCTGGGTACCTACAAGTTAGGGATTCATGGAGAGTCTCAAAAGAATATGTTATTTGCCCTGATAGTTGGTGCAAGAGAAAGTAGATAGTGCAGATGAACTACTAAGAAGTCAATGGATTTAGTGTAAGAAGAACTGAGTCTACAGACTCAGTTGTCTAAGAATGTGTTAGATTCTCTAAAATTGCTCTAAGCCTAAGGCATGTGCAAGGAGAAAGGAGTGAAAGTAAGGCCTAGCTTCTATATATTTAGTAGGTTTCTATGGATAAAGGAGGATGCCTTTGACCTAGAAAAAGGAAGACTTCTTAAGAGACGAGGTCTTTTTTTTTTTTAAATTTCATTTTATTTTCTAAGTTTTTTTTATTTACATTCAAAATCATTTCCCCTTTCCCATTTCCTCCCTCCCCGAAAGTCCCATAAGCCCCCTTCCCTCCCTCTTTTCCCCATTCAACCCCCTCTCGTTACTCTGTCCTGGCGTTCCCCTACATCCAGTCTTTCCAGGACCAGGGGTCTCTCCTTCCATCTTCTTGGAAATCTATTGATATGCGAATTGTGTTTAGGGTATTCTGAGATTCTGGGTTAATATCCCCTTATCAGTGACTGCATACCATGTGTCTTCTTTTGTGATTGGGTTGCCTCATTAAGGATGATACTTTCAAGTTCTGACCATTTGCCTAGGAATTTCGTGAATTCATTGTTTTTAATTGCAGAGTAGTATTCCATTGTGTAAATATACCACATCTTCTGAATCCATTCCTCCGTTGAGGGACATCTGGGTTCTTTCCAGCTTCTGGCTATTATAAATAAGGCTGCTATGAACATAGTGGAGCATGTGTCCTTATTGCATGCAGGTAAAAAGACACTGTCAAAAAGACAAAGTGGCAACCAACTAACTGGGAAATGATCTTTACCAACCCTACATCCGACAGAGGGATAATATCCAATATATACAAAGAACTCAAGAAGTTAAACTCCAGAGAGGCAAGTAACCCTATTAAAAAATGGGGTACAGAGCTAAACAAAGAGTTCTCACCTGAAGAATATCTAATGGCTGAGAAGCACCTAAAGAGATGTTCATCATCCTTAGTCATTAGAGAAATGCAAATCAAAAAAACCCTGAGATTCCATCTCACACCAGTCAGAATGGCTAAGATCAAAAACACATGAGACAGCAGTTGTTGGTGAAGATGTGGAGAAAGAGGAACACTCCTCCACTGCTGGTGGGATTGCAAGCTGGTACAACCATTCTGGAAAGCAGTCTGGCGGTTCCTCAGATAACTGGGCATGACACTCCCGGAGGATCCAGCTATACCACTCCTGGGCATATACCCAGAGGCTTTACCTGCATGCAATAAGGACACATGCTCCACTATGTTCACAGCATTTATTCTAAAATGCATTTGCTTTCTCTTCTGTTTCCTGTTTCTTTTACCTTCGAGTTTTCCGGGAAGCTGTTTCAAAGAATCTGGTCCTGGATGCCACCCTGCAAATAGAAGTCAACCAAGACTGATGAGTTGCAGTGAAATACAAATGAGACCCAATTGTCAATGGAAAGGTCATGATACTATGGGACCACATAGGTCACCAATATCAGGCCCTACTTTTGCTGGCAAAAAAAAAAAGCCAAGGGTTTGAGAGAAACGGATCAGAAGCCATAGGCACCCCAAGGCAACAAATACAACCCTTTACTGATCATTGATCCAAATGGTCAAAGTCTGTGGCCTACTCAGACCTGTCTTGAAAAATAAATGAAAACAATCTTTCCAATCTTTCATTTCAAAGTGTGGTATAGGGCACTTTGTAAAAATGCTTAAGTTTAGCTGAAGTTATGAAGGCTTTGTTCTTTCCCCAATTTTACAATTATGGAAAGCAAGAGACGCAAGAAAGAGGAGGATCAGGAAGCAAAATGCTAAGAAGGGTCCAGGTCACTGGCTGAGGAGAGGCCAATCAGGCTGGGTATGACCAAACAAAGCAGTTCCCTTAGGTCTGCTTCTTCCTTAGCTCCCCAACTTACTGCCAGGTACCTGAAAGGCCTGCATGTCAGCTCAGTTCCTGTCCTATGAGAGGATCTTTTAGAGGACCTGAGTTATTTTGGAAGAATTTTTTAAACATACCTTTTCCTTGCAAGAAAGAAAGAAAAAAAGCCCCAAGTACAACTAAATGGGAAAAAAGCATTCATTAAAATACTTGAAAACCGGTAGCAATAACATAGAACAAGGCAAAGATTTCTAGAGCAAAAAACTGTAAAAGTAATTTTTCTACTCTACTGACATCAGGGCAGCTAAGAAAAATGGATATGGATACATATATATATATTCATATACATATATATATATTCAGAGGTCTTTCTCTTTAGTGAAATAGCTCAACTCAGGGTGTTGAGTGGAATACTCCAGATAGGGATGACACTGGATAGTCTCCCTAGATTATGAAATGAATGATGCTCCAGTATCATGTTCTATATACACTTAGCAACCAGAGATGGTGATCCTAAAGGCACCATCTAGTGGTCAGCACAGGCCTTAGGTCAAGTTGAGGAAGCACATTACTTACACAGATGATGGGATTTCCTCTGCATTGCCAGACACTGTTTCTGGCTTTGGCTCTGGCTTTTGTGAAATGCTGGGCCGGCAAGGAGGGTCTGGGGGCCTCACTGGAGGACGGATGATGGTTTGCTTTTCTCCTGGGGGCCGGACTTTGCTAAAACAGTCAGTATCTCCTAAAAGAGAAAACAATATCCAGGAGATAAATAGTCAACCAAATAGAACGCCAAGTATTATTAGGCATCTCAACTAGGGTTGTCTGGACCATCTTCTCTAGTCATTTCTTCTTGACTAACAACAGCTCTTTCTTTTTTCTTTTCTTTTCTTTTCTTTTCTTTTCTTTTCTTTTCTTTTCTTTTCTTTTCTTTCTTTCTTTCTTTCTTTCTTTCTTTCTTTCTTTCTTTCTTTCTTTCTTTTCTTTTCTTTTCTTTCTTAAATGGTTCTGGCCTCTGTCCTTTAGAAACCTTACATTTAAACCCAGGCTGCAATACGATCAGTGGAGCAGCGAGGACAGGAGTCTTCCCTTCCAGCCACCATCTGCAGCAGGGAACCAGGCAGCTCCACAGCCTTCTGTGCTTAGCCCGCCAGGAGAGAGTGATCTCCCAGCAGTGATTTCACTTCTGAATGCGGAGGTGAGATCTCCACCTTCTCTCTGGAGGGGTACAACTAGGAGTGCACAAGGTATACGATCATTGGAGCAGCTAGGACAGGAGTCTTCCCTTCCAACCACCATTTGCAGCAGGGAACCAGACAGCTCCACAGGCTTCTGTGCACAAACCCTGCCAGAAGGGAGTTGCTCTCCCAGGAGTACAGACACAGGTTTACAGGCCCATAGGAGGAGCAAGCTCCAGCCAGAGACAACAAGACCAACAAACACCAGAGATAACCAGATGGCGAAAGGCAAGCACAAGAACCCTACCAACAGAAACCAAAGCTACTTGGCAACATCAGAGCCCAGTTCTCCCACCACAGCAAATCCCGGATACCCCAACACACTGGAAAAGCAAGAGTTGGATTTAAAGTCTCTTCTCACGATGCTGTTAGAGGACATCAAGAAGGACATAAATAACTCCCTTAAAGAAATACAGGAGAACATGGGTCAAATGGTAACGGCCCTTAAAGAGGAAACACAAAAATCCCTGAAAGAAATACAGGGGAGCATGGGTGAACAGGTAGAGGCCCTTAAAGAGGAAACACAAAATCCCTGAAAGAATTACAGGAGAACACAAACAAACAAGTGAAGGAACTGAACAAAATCATCCAGGATCTAAAAATGGAAGTAGAAACAATAAAGAAATCAAAAAGTGAGACATCTCTGGAGATAGAAAATCTTGGAAAGAATTCAGGAGTCATAGACACAAGCATCAACAACAGAATACAAGAGATAGAAGAAAGAATCTCAGGGACTGAAGATACCATAGAAAATATCTTCAACAAAATTATAGAAGAAAACTTCCCTAACCTAAAGAAAGAAATGTCCATGAACATACAAGAAGCCTATAGAACTCCAAACAGACTGGACCAGACCAGAAAGTCCTCCTGGCACATAATAATCAAAACACCAAATGCACTAAACAAAGAAAGAATACTATAAGCAGTAAGAGAAAAAGGTCAAGTAACCTATAAAGGCAGGCCTATCAGAATTACACCAGACTTCTCAACTGAGATGATGACAGCCAGAAGATCCTGGACAGATCTCATACAGACCCTAAGAGAACACAAATTCCAGCCCAGGCTACTATACCCAGCAAAACTCTCAATTACCATAGATGGAGAAGACAAGATATTCCATGATAAAACCAAATTTACACAATATCTTTCCACAAACCCAGTCCTACAAAGGATAATAGATGGAAAACGCCAACATGAGGAGGGAAACTATGCCCTAGAAAAAAGCAAGAAAATAATCTTTTCCCAATAAACCCAAAAGAAAGTAACCACACAAACATAAAAAGAACATCAAAAATAACAGGAAGCAACAATCACTATTCCTTAATATCTCATAACATCAATAGACTCAATTGCTGAACAAAAAACATAGTCTAACAGAAATGTTTTTCATGTGGATCTTCGATTTTATCAGAAAATGTTTGTGACTCCTCTTTCAATTCAGTAATGCTTTTTGTGTCTACCATTGTGACTGTATTATTTTCCATGATAATCTTTAATTTTAACATTTTTTTCTGTGTATTTCTTCGATTTTGTCGGAGGTGTTTTTCATGTAGATCTTCGGTTTTGTTGGGGGGGGTGTTTGTAGTTCCACTTTCAATCAATTTAGGAATGTTTTTGTGTCTACCATTTTATCGGTATAATTGTCCATGATGATCTTCAATTTTAAGGTTTTTCTGTATTTTTCTTCAATTTTGTCAGAAGTATTTTCCATGTGGATCTTCAGTTTTATCAAACAATGTGTATAATTTTACTTTCAATCAACTTAGGAACATTTTTATACCTTCCATTTTATCTGTATAATTTTCCATGTAATAGTCAGTTTTAACATGTTTTTCTATATATTTCTTGAATTTTTTTCAGGAATATTTTCCTTGTAGATCTTCAATTTTATCAGAAGGTGTTTATAATTCCACTTTCAAAAAACTTAGGAATATTTTTATGCCTACCATTTTATCTGTATAACTTTTCCATGAAATACTCAATCTTAACGCATTTTTATATATTTCTTCAATTTTATCAGAGATATTTTCCATGTAAATCTTCAATTTTATCAGAAAATGTTTATAATTTCACTTTCAATAAACTTAGAAATATTTTTATGCCTACCATTTTATCTGTATAATTTTCCATGATAATTTTTTAATTTTAATGTTTTTACATATATTTTTTTCAATTTTACCAGAAATATTTTCCATGTAAATCTTCAATTTTATCAGAAAATGTTTATAATTCTACTTTTAATCAATTTAGGAATATTTTTATGCCTACCATCTTATCTGTATAATTTTTCATGAAGTAGTCAGTTTTAACATGTTTTTCTATATATTTCTTGAGTTTTATCAGAAATATTTTCCTTGTAGATTTTCAATTTTATCAGAAAATGTTTATAATTCCACTTTCAATCAACTTAAGAATATTTTTATGCCTACCATTTTATCTGTATAATTTTTCCATGAAATAGTCAATCTTAACGTGTTTTTCTATATATTTCTTCAATTTTATCAGAGATATTTTCCATGTATATTTATACAATGGAATACTACTCAGCAATTAAAAACAATGAATTCATGAAATTCTTAAGCAAATAGGGAACAGGGGGAGGGAAGAGGGCTTATGGGACTTTTGGGGAGGGGGGAACAGGGAAAGGGGAAATCATTTGGAATGTAAATAAAGAATATAGAAAAAAAATAAACCCAGGCTGCACAACTTCATGATTGTTATGAATTTTCTAATTCTACATTTTCTTAGCTTTATAATTAATAGTAGTGACATACATGTTTATAGAAATTGAAGGGATTAAGCCAGGAACCAATGTGTCTACTACATTGCCAGCTACACAGTAGTGATTGATGAGAAACTTAAATTAGATAAATTCCTCACCAATAAAATTCAGATCCTGAGACTGGAGAAATGGCTTAGCAGTTGAACATACTTACTGCTCTTTCTAAGGACACAAGTTGGGTCCCCTGTACACATGTCAGGAAACTCCCAATCATCTAACTCCAGATGCATGTGATCCACCATTCTCTTCTGAACTCTGTGGTCAACCACACTCATGTGCATATCTACATACATACACACATGAAATTAAAAAACAAAATCTCAAAAAAATCCCTGGTACTTTTCGGTACTAAAATACTGTCCTAAATCACCTTCCTACCTCCACTTTTCTGGCTTACAGATTAATTGGAAGGAATAATAAACATATAATTTTTATGAAATGGTCCCGGCAGGATTATGGCAAAACATGTATTCACATACTGCTGGTGGCACTATAAATTGGCCTATTCTATCTAGATCCCCATTCAAGCGTTCTGGAACAATCTAAATGAAATATAAAATTGTGCATAGGCAATAATTCATACTTGTCTATCCAGTAATCCACTTTGAAGAAACAGTGCAAAGCAATTCATCCAAGATAAAAATAAGAAAAACCAATTAGCACAAAACACATACCTTAATAACAAAATGTCAGCCCTAACCACAAAGGCTAAACAAACAATTTTTTCTTATGAGCAATTAACCAATGCGTATTACATATAAACTGACAAGAATTTGGACAAGGTCAAGACAAATGTATATATGAAATATTATAAAGCAAAAATGAATCCACAAATATGGGCATTGTAGTTCACATCTGTAATCCCAACACAGGGGAGCCTGAATCAGAAGGATTGACATCAGCTGAAGGCCAACTTGGTCTACATAGTGAGTTCCAAGTCAGCCTAAGCTGACTTTCCAACAGTGGTACCCAAGGCATACTTCCCCTTCTTTGAGAAGGGTAGGGGCTAATGGGGGGGAGGAATTTGTAAGGGAGGGACTGAAAAGAGAGGGAAGAAGGGTGGAATCAGAATGTAAAGTGAATACAAAAATAAATTATTTTTAAAAAGAAACAAGAAAAATTCCACAAAAATTACTTATGTCCCAATAAAGACAAAATTAAAGTAGTCACATGTGTAACAATGCAGGTGTATTAGTAGATCTTGATATTTGCTTAATGTTAGGATATCTTGAGTTTCGTTCTTTCTGCAAAATGTTTAAAGGAAAAATACAAAGGCATTAAGTTCCATTTCTATTACACTGCTATACAATTTACTTAAGTTTACACAGTTTGACTTTTCTTCAAGTTCTTCTCGGTAGCTTGAAAATGCACAGGATAAAGTTCAATCTCCTCAACATAGGTTCAGGATCACCTTTAAGCTAGGCCCAAATCATTGTTACAGGAATCACCACCTTGGACATTATCTTTCAAATCTACTCTATCAAGCTGGTTTCTTCATCTGCCCATCAAAGCAAGTCTTAATTCTAGTTTATATAATATGCTGTAGAAGAAAGTACAGTGAGCACAGAATTATAAAGACCTGGATGTGTGGCTTTTCCTGCTAATTCCAAGCACTGGGAACCTGGACAGTGATTTAATCTCCTTGACTACCATTTTCTCATCTGGGAAATGGATATATAACAATGTCTTTTCACAAGGTTAAGAATTAAGTTAGATGGCAAGTTAGTGTCCAAAACAAGCAGGTGTAAATGTTAGACATTCTACTTCTTTCCTTCTATGGATCCCCGAGCTCACATCACCTGTAATATATCTATTTCTTAAGAGTGGATAGGAGAAGGGAAATGTCACACTAAGGACATTTGAAAAGACCATATGGAGAGCTATTATTTTCTAAGTTTCTTAAATACATAAAATAATTTAATTGGAGTTACCATACACAAGGAATTTAGTTCCTCCCAGAATCCATAGGTTACCAAATAAAAGGCTCACTGCCAGGTGTGAGATACTGCCCCTCAATCTCTTGGTCAGAGTTGTCTTTGAGACCCCAAAACAACACAGTCTATTGCCAGTCTAGGCTTCCCACTACAACTTGATGGTAAGACCCTATTGCTGAGGACATATACCACACAATTTGGGCACAGAACATGGAGAAATCGAGTTATTATGATCAGGAAGCCTCCATCCTGATGGCTAGCTTTCATGATACCAGTAGGTTATATGTAGGGTGCTGGGGATGGTACTAATCAGCAGTCATTATCTAGATATGAATCCTATAAGCTAAAAAAACAACTGGCCTATAAAGATAAGCTCATAAGTATAATAATGGCACGAATATTACAGGGTAACCAACTACTTTCTGATTGTATTTAGGGTCACCACAGGAGGAAGCATATGCCTGGTTCTATAAGTATATCCTCAAATCCATGGTTGGGAAGCTCACTGGGCCAAAGGAGGAACCTACTTTTATCACTTCGGTAAATAGAAATAAAATCAAACTGCCCTCTAGTCTGTTTCTCTATACATATGATTAATGTAGTTCTCGGATATCATCAAAGTAGTTTATTTGCTTAATGGATAACAGTTTGCACAGAAACTCAAAACTAATCAAAGTATAGGGAAGAGGCACCTGTGGTTTCATATTTCCTCTTCCCAAGGTGCAGAGACTATTGCAGAAGAAATAATGGAAAGATTATAAGAGCAACATAGTGTCTTCTGGACATTGAAAGACTGTTGCACTTATGAGCCCACAGCAGCTGTGGTTGTATACACAACACCTGCATAAGATCAAGCTAGTCCAGGATAGAGAGAGAAGGGACATTGAAGCCCACACCCAGCTGAAGAGATATCGACAAACAATGGCTACTAAGGAAGGGAGAGTCAGTTTTCTTTATAGTGTGAACCATAGTGTGGCAAACATATTCTAGTAGATGACCTCCAAACCCACGAGTATGTCAGAAACACAAGTCAGTCTCAGTAGGTTTTATAAAAACAAAAGAGAGGAATCAAATTTGGAAGGGGTGAGAGGATGGAGGGATCTGGAAGAAGTTACAGGGAGAAGGAGGGTAAATATGATAAAAAAATATTGTATGTAGGTGTGAAATTTTCAAAAAAATTAATAAAAATATTATAATTTTGTTTTATGAGAGACAGATCAAATCTGAGCTGCATATTAAAAATAATCATCCACTGAGGAATCAAGTGATTCTGATAGTAGAGTATAAGTAGTATATTAGTGGAGGAATGAGGAAAACACTATATCTCGATACAGAAAGAACTTTTATCTCCCCATTTAGGTTCTATCTTACATTAATGGACATGCTATTCCCCTTAGCATCAAGCTGATTTTCTATAACTGCATTAGCAAATAAATGAATAAATAAATAAAATAAAAGTAATAATAATAGAGTTTTTCGTAACAAATTTATACTGTTTGAAACATTCTCTCATATGATCTCCATAGTAAGCTGAGAAGGAAAGAGTAGAGACTTCATGACATTTCTATTTTACAGAGAAGAAAACTGAGGGTCAGAAGGGTAAATACACTTTACCCATTACCTATATGTTCAGATTGTGGTAGAATAATGATTGAAATTCTTATCTTCTGTGTCCATATCTACTACTTTCCATAGTGTCTGTTATTAGTAATAGCAATAAAAAATTGCAAATAACAGTAAGGAAAAATATAAGTAAAGTTATAGTTACTCTTTACCTTTATTGATTGATTTTGCAGTGCAGGGTTTAATCCCAGGGTCTTGCACAGTTCCAGTTCTGGCTACTTTTATTATTAAACACCAGTTCTGTTCAGTATTGTAACACTATATTTAGTGCTTTTTACACACATTTTTTCATAGTTAAGATTGGCCATAATTTTGCACAAATGATATACCCTTTCGACTGTTGAGGAAGATGCTCCAAAAGGAAAAGGAACCTCAAAGTTTACCACTAACAGATCCATGTGCATGTACTTTCTGAAACCTATGGAGTTCTAGTTACCAGTACTGCAGTGGCTTTCAACCCTGGCCACACGTTAGAACATGTGAAGACCTTTAAATGTTCAGTATCTGGATCCCATCCTCAGAGTTCCTAGTTTGACTGGGGTAGAACTTGCACAAGAGTATTCCGATGCTCCCCAAGTAATACAATGATGGGCAGTGTGAGTTGCAAAGTTGTAAGCCACATGACACTGCTTCTTTACTGCAGGTTACAGATGACCAGAGATGACAGTGATATCCCATTTCTACTAGTTACTGACCGGAGGAGCTTGATAGGAAGGATATTTTACTTTCAGAGCCAGAAAATACTTCTACCTGAAGTCATGCCTAGGCTAGGGTTCATTTCTCTTGAAGATTACAGCAGAGACCATCCTCAAAACAGGAGCCTCATTCGTTGCCTTTAAAGCTACATCAAAATGGATAGCTAACTAGGGCCTGCAAAGTAAGCACCATTAATTGTTTGTCTGATTAGGGCCTTTATATGCAACTCCAAGCTGGTGATTCATTGCAAGTCATTCTTTGAAGTAGCAGCAAAGAGTTTTCTTGGCTGAAAGACCCCAGTGTTGTTCTTTCTTGCCTCTAATTTGTTTCAGTCACAGTTAAGCCACAATGTCAAACTGGCAAGGCATGGAAAGAAGTCATATAAGTAGGAGTCAAGAAACCTGGATTCTTCTCTTAATACTAAAACTAGCTTGTGTAAGTCAGCAGTTCATTTCTCTGCCAGTACAATATAAGGACTGGACTGTTTTGCAGATGAATCAGCAGATGGTATCAGTCTGTAAGCCTTTACCTCATTCTGCCTACTTTTGTATGCTACTTTGGGAATACCATAGAAGCCTTGATTTCTTTATCTGTCTCTCCCCCATTCCTTACTCCACCTTCCTTTTACTTCTCAAGAAATGGATTTCAATTCCCTGGCTCCCTGTTGCCTGCAGAAAATACCCAAAATGCTTAAGTTGGCATTCAGTATCCTCTTCCCTTTCAGCAGTCCCTTCTGATCTAGCTTTCTACCATTCTTCTTCACATATGCTACAGTCCAGACAGACATTATTATTTATTGTTCTGTGTGCATGGCTTGCCATTAATTATCTTCCCAAGATGCTATTTATCCTAGTCCCACATGCCCAAATTTGCATCCGCTTAAGTGCCATGTCTCTTAGGAAGCTTAAGATTCTCCAAGTTCCTTTCCAGAGCTCTTAAGGCACTGGTTGTCTTGTACTTTGAATCTTGTACTTTGGCTCTTTGTTTTCATGACTTTTTCTCCTGTTAGAATGGGAGCAACTTGAGAGCAAGATCCAGGTGGGAATCATCTTTGTATTCCCCAGAGACCCAAATAAATTGCTCTGCATGTAACCAGCAGATATTCAACAAATATTTATTGAGTAAAGAAAAATGCAGTCCAGACTTTTAGGACAGCAAAGAAAGCTTTCCCTTTTTAGGCTTCCAACTAAGCTTTGTGTGACACAAAAAGCACAATACTCCCAAGCTTCAAAAGTATTCACAAACCTACAGTAAGAACTCAATATACTGGGAATGCTGTGAGGGCATTTGTGTCTCTCAAGGAATGCATACAACTGATCTGATATAGTCTCCCTGGGGTCTTAAAGCCAAACTGGGATGAGAAGTCATAGACACAAGTAGTGAGAGCACCTTGATACGGCAGTCACATTAGAGGGCCAAGTGTGGGGCTCACAGAAGTGAGGTATAGAAAAACATGCTGGAGGAGGGACTGTCAGATCCATGGACCAAGCCACACTTGAAGACTAAAGAAGGGCTAAAAATACCTCTCTGCCTGCTTCCCTCCACAATGCTTTTTCTTTCTGGATGTTTATCATGTGTATAGACAGACTAAAGACAAAAAAAAATGTAGTTCTGAGCTCTTTTCTTCTGTTCATATTTTAGGTTTGAGGTTTTTCCAAGGCTCTGGAACACAGAAAACAGATGTTGCCGCCTGTCTTGTATTCTGTCACTTGAGCCACTACTATATAACTAGGTGCTTTATAGACCACGTAGACCACATATACCTTCATACACACACACACACACACACACACACACACACACACACACCCCTTGCCTGTAATGGAGGTGCTATCTCACACTACTCATAATGGAAGAATAAAAAGTAGAGCTGCCCTAATTACAATAGCCTTCTATCAGAGCCAAACAACTACTTCCATTTACAGGGTAGTTGGAATGGGACAGGTATATACATGCTATTCTTCCTTGTTATAGCAATCCAATGGGCACAATTATGATTCAGGTTCAGAGAGGTTATGATTTACCTAAAATCCCACAGCTAGGAGAGACAGAGTCAAATTTAAGATACACATCAAGGGAGGCAATGTACAAATTTTCTCTAGCCTATGCTATTCAACTAAATGGCTATCATTTCATTGCTTATGAATATTGGTCCAAAACATGGGTTTCACTGAAAACTTGATTGATCTCTCCAAATTATTTTGTTCTTTCCCATCCTCTGTCAAATGATGGTGGCATGTGATCTTAGCACGTGCAGATGCATGGAGATGCAACAGACATCCGTTTTTGACTTTTTGCAACTTTCTTGTATCTTTCCTTATATCCATCTATACCTGGCCTTGGGGTACAGAGCATGGAGAAGACTGTATCTTCTTAGAGCTCCCCAAAGTCTTCTAGAATGATCTCTTGCTATGACACTCCTCCAGGCCCATCATAGAGCCTTCCTTTCCCCTTAGCCATTAATTATCCTTATGGGACAATTTGAAGTTAGACTCCAGGAAAGGCAGAGTGAAAACCAAACAGTAGATTACTAAAGCATAATAAGTCCAAACAAGAAAATGTGGATAATGGCCAGCAACACCCATTACTGTAGGAGCAAGTCTGTTCCTAATACCTTTAGAGCAGATATGAATGCCACTTACAGCATTAGTCACTCTAGTGAAGAATTGATGGCTGTGTGACTGGAAAAGATCTTGCAAGCATCCTTTCCGAAGCTCATAGCATATCACCAGATAGAGGAAAGAAACTAAGCAGAGAATCCCACATGCCATGGGGCCTCTATATGTGGTATGATACACACTTTAATCTCAATACTTCAGGCAGAATCAAGGGCTTCTTACTCCCATGCTCTAACTGGAATGTTCTCATCACCCATCAGGAACATCACTGGGCTATTCTTACCATGAACATTGGGAAGGCAGGATCATGGCTTTTCATCTTAGGTCTTTCCCTTTGCTTAGTGTGATACAAATGTATTCTCCCAAGCAGTCCCGTATCTTTTGGTAGAAACCACACATTTGCATTTTGTAAAACCAGAACGGATAAGAGAAAATTGCATTGAGGAAAGACTACATGTTTTTCTTACATACGGAACCTAGATTTCAACTGATGCATGTGCAAAAGGAGAGAGTTTGTGTAGAGGACCACAGAAATAGAAAGTTGGGAGAGTGGAAGAAGAGATCTTAAAGTGGGAAATAGAGAAAAGTAATGGAATAAATGTAATAGGAAAGCAGAAGGGAAGGCTAACTGGGGGAAGAAGGGTAACCAGTTGGAGGAGGCACAGGGAAGGACAGTAAAAGAGAGGAATGAATGTCAATAAAGTATAGCACATGTTCAAGGAGATGCCATGATGAACCTTCATTATTCTATATGCTAAGCTAGAAAATTAAAAGACAACATCAAATGGTCCAAAGGGGACATTCTAATTTTGTATACTTCAAAGAAAGTGCCTAACAGAAAAGAAGAAGGTGGCTAACATAGGGAGAAACAAGAACAACAACAGCAACAAAGCACTTAGGTTTGGAGAAATGGATCTATGGTTAAAAACAAACAAACAAACAAACAAAAACTTTGCTGCTGTTATGAAGGAATCAAATTCGGATTCCAGTACTCACATTGTGGCTCATGTTCATCCATAACATCAGTTCCAGGGGACAGGACACACACTTCTGGCTTCCATGAGCACAAGGCACACACATGATACAAACATACATGCAGGAAAATATTCATATACATGGAATAAAAATATTTTTTTAAATTGAATGCACTAAAAGACATCCCAGAGATCCAAGAAGCCATGTTTCCAATGACATCTCTGCATCTTATAAACCAACACACTTTGAGCAAGTTTTATGTCTGAGTCACCTTTTCTATCTTTGAAATGGGTACGGTAAAACCTACCCCCACAGACTTATCAACACAGTTCACTTATTGATAAGTTCACTTATCAATACAGTGAAGAAGAGAAAGTATACTGGTCCATGTCTGGAATAGAAAATGGTTCTGAATAAAAATTCAGCAAACAATAGTATTACTAAGCTGTTGATCATAATGGGTGTAAGCCATTTACCATGTGTTTCTGCTATTTCTAATTGCATTGGGTAAAGATGTGAAGAACGATGAAGTCCATTCACATGCTAGATCAGTGAAAGAGCTAAATGTGAGGAGAGGGCAGGGCAGTGACACATTTAGAATAATTGAAGCAATGACGCTTCTTCAACAACAAAGGTGAAAAAATATAACAACTGGTGTGGACAAAACGGGCAAGCAGAAGAGACAACTTTCTTCCCAAGTCAGTCGTTCAGGTTGCTTGTTAGCACATGGAGTTAATCATCAGCTGTAGCTCAGGCAGAGAACTATTTGCAGCAACTGATTAACTGATAACTCTTCTGGTGTCCAGGAATTTACCATGAACAGCAGTAAAAGTAGGGCAGGAGACAGGGAAGCAGAGGTGAAATGATAGGTGGGGAAATTTTCAAGAGGCAACTCTACCAGAGATTTGGCTTGGATCTACCATGGCCCAACCCAACCCAGTTTTGCCAAGGCTGGAGGCCAGAGGCTTTGAGGAAAACTACCACATCAGCTTGTTGCTAACTGATTTAAGAGGCAAAAAAAAAAAAGTCTGGCAATGCTGCAGCTCAGACTGAGAAAGCCTGGATGACTCTGGACAAGTCAGATCATTTCTTTTCTTATAGTAACTGATGCCATTAGATCACAGCTGCTGCTGCCAGCAGCCCAAAGGACAGGAGTGTGAGAGAAGCAACAGAAGGGATGGCACTGGGATTGGGTTCTATATCCAAAGATGTTGGAGGCAGAACTGAAGTGGAGGGTTAAAAGTTACTGTGTGTTCTGAGCTGATGGAATCTTGCTTGACACTGGGCAGGGCCAAGTTAACCATGGGGGTAGAAGTGCAGTTACCCAACTTTCTACTTGGTTAATGTGATGATCAGTATATGACTTCTAAACTGAAGCAGATGTCTCCATAGATGTCTGGCCTTTCCTGGCTGCCTCCTACAAGAGGCAAATTGTAGGGAGGCAAGACAGGACACACAGAGAGAATTAGTAACATATCTCATCTTCTGATTATGAGCCAGGTATTTTGTTATTCCTTTTAATCCTAAAAATTATTTGTAGGTGATCCTCTTCCCCATTTGAAAGATATAAAATCCAAGATATAGACATGGAAAATAATGTGAGCATGCAAATGCATTGGAGGGACAAACCAGAGAACTAGAAAGTGTCAATTGCTCTGGGGAAATCCTGCTGGCCTCCACACAAAACAGCATTTACTAAACTGCTCAAAGACAGTGCTGTCAGCATGTACTAAGGCTGTTCCCTGCCACTGACAACACAATGTCTTTCCTCTGCTTTATCTGGACAAGCTTATTTTCCCCCACTGACCCTCTGACTTCATGTATACTATAAAGTATCTCACTCTCTCCATCTCTCTGTCTGTCTCTCCTCTCTAGCAGGAAATCTTTGATGCTACTCCAGCAAATATGAAAGGCTCCAATTTGCACACCAACTCCATCCCTGATATTTCTCTACCCTCTGGTTTCCCAGTTCCTCACTCCATACTGCATTTTTGTTAACCTGTGCTCTATCACTGTGCTAATAATCAGTAAAATATCTCTGGGCAGCTGCAGTGGTGCATGCCTATAATCCCAGCAGTCAGGAGGCTGAGGCAGGAGGACATAATGAACAAGCTCATAATGGGCTATATGTTGAGATCCACTATTCATAAAGACAGAAAAACAAGCCTAAAATTTGTAGGAATTACAAAAGAACATAGTCAAAACAATTGTAATCAGAAGGAGCACAGCCAGAGAGACATCACATTTCCTGACCTCAAATCAGCTACTGGGACGAAACAGACATACAGACCAGGAACATACAGAACAGAGGAAGGAGAGATAAAGCCACACAGCTATGGACTCCTAATTTCTGATGAAGATATCAAAAACAGGTGCTGGAAGAGACAGAGGCCGTTCAACTATCAGCGTCAGCAGAACCTGATAACTAACTGCAAAATAATGAAATTAGTTTTTTATATCTCTCAGCTTGCATAAAAATCAACTCAGAATAGATCAGAGACATGTATTTTAAACTGAAAACACTGAAACAAAGGCTGAACACTTAAGGATATGTCTATAGACAAGAAACTTCTGAACAGGAATTAACCCAAGAACTGACAAATGGAACCATATGAACTTAAAGAGCTTTTGTACACTACCAGCACCAGCACTACCAACAATAACAACAACAAATCTATAGGATAAATAGCCTAGAGAATGGGGGAAATTTTCATCAGCAAAAAAAAGAGTTAATATCTAAAATAAATAGTTTCAAAACTTTAAAAAATAAACACCAAGAAAACAATTATCACTCAGAATATGGGCCACCCATTTGGACAGATTCTGTGGAGTTTTAATAAAAATGGCCTCCATAGGCTTGTGTATTTGAATGCTTGGTCACCATGGAGTAGAACTGTTTGAAAGAATCACAAAGAGTACCAGGTATGATCTTGTTGAAAGATGTGTAGGCTTGTTGGAAGAATTGTGTCTCTGAGTGCGGGATTAGAGGTTTTACTAGCCCATGCCAGACCCAGTCTCCCTCCCTGCCTATGGATGGATCAGGATGTAGAACTCTCAACTCCTTCTCCACAATGTCTGCCTATGGACTGCCACACTCCCCACCATGATGATAACTGACCAACTTCTGAAACTGTAAGCAAGCCCTCAATTACATGCTTTCTTTTCTAAGGGGCTGCCTTGGTCATGGTGTCTCTTCATAGCAATAGAACAGTGAATTAAGGCAGACAGTTTTCAAAGGAAGAATTATAAAGGTCAGTGAATGTATTTTAAAATGTTTAACATCTCTACATGTCAGAGATATGGAAATTAAAACAACTTTGAGGGCCTGGAGAGATAGCTCAGTGGTTAAGAGCATTGACTGCTCTTCCAAAGGTCCTGAGTTCAAATCCCAGCACCCACATGGTTGCTCACAACTATCCATAACAAGATCTGATGCCCTCTTCTGGGGTGTCTGAAGACAGCTAAAGTGTACTCACATGTAATAAATAAATAAATAAATAAATAAATAAATAAATAAATAAATCTCTCTTTAAAAAAAACAACTTTGAGATCCCATCTCAACCAGTGAGAATAGCCACCATCATGAAAACAATGTGTGAAAAGAGGAACACTTTCATACTGTTGGTGGGAATGCAAGCTGGTGAAGCCACTACAGAAATTAGTGTGGAAGCATCTACAAAACAAAACCTAGAACTCCCTTTTTACCCAGCTATGGCACTTCTGAGTACAAACTCAAAGGACTCTCTATCCTGCCACAAATACATTTGCAGATCCATGTTTACCGTTGCTCTGCTCTTCATAGCTAGGCTCAGATGTCCATCAACAGATGAATGGATAATGAAAATGTAGTGTCTATACACAAAGGGATTTTAGTTGGCCATAAAGAAAAATGAAATAATTTGCCAGGAAAATGGATGGAAATGAAAACAAATTATTTTAAGCCAGTTAACCCAGACTCAGAAAGACAATAGCAGTACATTGTCTCTTATATGTACATTTTAGTTTCCAACTGTAAAATAAATACATCTACACTGGTGGCAGTAAATAGGAGTAAAGGGCAGGAAATGCCCAGTGACTAGAAAACAAAAGAGGCTCTAATGGAGCGGGTAAGGAAGACAACAGAGCAAAAAGAAAGGGGGAATGCTAAGGGCAAGAAGATACTGTAAGGATGGGGTGTCAAGGAGATGGGGGACAGGGCATGAGAATCAACGAAAACAAAATATGTATTAGAATCTCATCCTGAAGCCTACTAACTACTTTGTAAGCTATTTTAAACATTTTAAATTTAAAAAGCACTGAATAGGAGGAAGTATGATGAGAGGAACAAGGAAGGAAGATGCCTCCAACCCAAGAAAGTTCGCAAGCTGTAAAGTAGTTTGGGATTCAGTAATGCCTCCCATAGGATTCCTAAACATTTACCTTCCTTGTGGTGAACCACTGGCCTGGGAGCTGGTCTCTTTATATGGAAAGAGGAGGTCTTTGTGTGTCCAGAGCCTGTAACAGGTCCATTGGAGGCCTTTGGAGTAGCCTTGGTCCCTCCATCCTGCAACCTAAATACCAACTTCCCCACATCCGCCTCTAGGCAGGGCTCCGATTGACAGTCAGAAACAGGTCTGCTTGGGGACTTTCTTCCAGGGTCAGTTTCCCCACTTTTCTGCATGGGTAGTTTGAGGTGCTGTAGTAGCTTGGGAGGATCCAGGTTGCTAGTGATTGTACCATTAGGAGTTTGATGGTGACTTTCATCTAAAAAAAGTTGGTACAAAGAGGAAAGATTAGTAATGGCTTTCAAAATTATTGTTTTGATGCACACATAAATATTTGATCTTGAAAATCAGTACACAATTTCAAAATTTTTACTAGAGTACAAACTGAGTACATCTCATGAGAACAGTCTCCATCTTGCCCAATTCGTATGGAGTCACAGCTCTCATTCAAATAAAGTTCAATTTAAGATTTCCATATGACTTTCACCAACACAACTAAGTAAACTCTAGTATGCCAAGCTGCTTTATTCAAGGGGATATGTAATTCAAAAAGGACAGAGTGCACAATCAATTGCATAATTTACTCTTTCTAAATAAATGCATCAAGTAGTTATCTTAAAAGCAATTTTTTAAGGTTTCTCAAATTTCAAGCTAATAGACCTAACAGCTTAATCTCTTCTTCAATCATGTGAAGATATCCTCAAATAGCCAATTTACATTTCTCCTCTAGCCTTTTGTGGTCCATAATTTCCTATGATCATTGAAATAAGCTTTTAAGTACTTCTGAATATAGTTACAGCTTCTGAGAACACAAATAACAGTCAGAGAATCTTTTTCTAGAAAAAAAAGTCCACATACTTAGTAAAATTTTGAAACCTTCAAGTTATTCACAATATCCAGAAGTAACCAATGAATTCCCCAGATTAATAATATCTACTATATGGAAATTGTCACTTTCATTAATAATAGGAAACATGGGGCCAGGGGTAACAGCCTAGTGATAGACCACTTGTATAGAATATGCAAGGCTATGGGTTCCATTTCCAGCACTACAAAAAATAAATAAAAATACACATGTAAATAAAGCTGTATTAGACTTCAGTAGTTAAAGATACAGTCTCTCTTTAGCAAAAGGAAATGTATTCACTAGTCATAACACAGGGACCTTCCTTGCAACCTATTTTTTGTAATGTAACAATTGGAAAATTGAACAATGACTAGACATCTGGTCTTAAGGAATTACTGTTCTGCTTTTTTTCATTTAGATATGATTATTATAATGATCATTTGGAGTTACCTGAACTCTGTCTGAGAATGGATAGAAGGTCTACATGAATCAAAATTGTTCAGGCAAACAGTAGCTTGGAGGAGCTAAAAAAAATCATGGTTTGTCTAAGAAAATATTACATTATACAGACCAAGCAGATTATATTTACAAATATATATTTATATATTCATATATATTCACACTTATGCATGCAATAACAATCAGTGCAAAAGGAGGCTATGAATGTGAACGAGAGCAAAGAAGGGTATATGGGAGGCTGTGAAGGAAGGAAAGGGAAGGGGAAATGCTGTAAATACATTAATAATCTCAAAAATAAAAACAATTTTACAAAAAGAAAAGACCTTTAAAGAGTAAACAGTAAGTTCAGTTTGTCTTGAGCATGTGTGATAAAAGATGTGAATAACTAGATCTGAATCTAAGATAGTTTGATGATAGCTTAAGATATCAAGGCCTGGCTGTCAAACTTAGGAATGTTAACTCTGGTAGGAGGAAAGGTAGCACTGTCAAATAGCTGTTTTCAGAACATCTGCTTGGGTTAAGTATCGAAAGCAGATCAGAAGTTTGTAGATGAGATGAGTATGGTAATGACAATGACCTAAACTCAAAAGCACCAGTAAAGAACACAGTCTTATTTTAAGAAATAGAGGTCCGCCATCTTTGCTCCTGCAACAGAGCAGACAGGGACTCCAGGTACGCAGAGATATCCTGAGTATAACATCGCTTGGGACACAGTGAGCGAGGGTTCCAACTGCGCCCAAGAGTGGGGCAGCTCTGTGGCCATCTGTGCGCCAGCTCTGCTGTGGGACATTTGCCCTGCGAGTGACCCACGCCTGGACGGAGCTCCATAGCCTCTGCCATCGTTGCTCCAGTGATAGATCAGACAGGGACTCCAGCGCCCCATCTCCAAGTGGCACAGGAAGCCAACCATCTACCCAGCTGCGTGGAGGAGTCAGCTAGCACAGGTGAGACCTGCATTGCAGAGCAGAAGACCCCTTCCTGAATAGTCTGGCAGGAGACTTCCGGCTCGGGTCCCCAGTTTGGGACCATCCTCTGCCACAACACGCCATCTACAAGTGGTGCAGGAAGCCAACTATCTATCCAGCTGCTCAGAGGAGTCAGCCAGCACAGGAGAGACCTGCAGTGCAGAGCAGAGGAGCCGTCCTCTGCCACTGGATACCATATCCAAGGGACACACGGAGGTAACTAACCACTCAGGAATGCAGGGAGGCCCAGTGGTACAGTAGGACCACCCCAGGAGATAAGAGGAAACAGCCTGAAACCCTGAGGACACAAGAGCCTAGGAACAGCCTGGGACAGGAGTCTTCTGATTACAAAGTGCACTCAGAGTTGATCTGGGTCACAGAGGTACATACCCAATACAACTATAGGAGAGTTAGTCTTGCAGAAGTACTTACATATCAGTGTACACAGAGAGAACAGGTCTCCCAGGAGCACAGAGAAACCACAGTCAGAGTCAGCAACACCAGCCAACACCAGAGATAACCAGATGGCAAAAGGCAAACGCAAGAACACCACCAACAGAAACCAAGGCAACATGGGTCCATCGGAACCAAGTTCTCCAACAACAGCAAGTCCTGGATACCCCAACACACCAGAAAAACAAGAACTGGATTTAAAAACACAGCTCATGATGCTGATGGAGGGCTTCAAGAAGGACATAAATAACTCCCTTTAAGAAATACAGGAAAACACAAGTAAACAGGGAGACGCCCTTGAAGAACTAAGGGAAAACACAACAAAACAGGTGAAGGAATTGAACAAAGCTATCCAAGATCTAAAGATGGAGGTAGAAACAATAAAGAAATCACAAAGGGAAACAACTCGGGACATAGAAAACCTAGGAAAGAAGTCAGGAGTCATGGATCCAAGCATCAACAACAGAATACAAGAGATAGAAGAGAGAATCTCAGATGCAGAAGATACCATAGAAAGCATTGATACAACAGTCAAAGAAAATGAAAAATGCAAAAAGCTCCTGACCAAAAACATCCAGGAAATCCAGGACAAAATGAGAAGACCAAACCTAAGGATTACAGGTATAGAAAAGAGTGAAGATTTCCAACATAAAGGGCCATTAAATGTCTTCAACAAAATTATAGAAGAAAACTTCCCTAACCTAAAGAAAGGGATGCCCATGAACATACAAGAAGCCTACAGAACTCCAAATAGATTTGACCAGAATAGAAATTCCTCTCATTACATAATAATTAAAACACCAAATGTACTAAACAAAGAAAGATTATTAAAAGCAGTAAGGGAAAAAGGTCAAGGAACATATACAGGTAGACCTATCAGAATTACACCAGACTTCTCACCAGAGACTATGAAATCCAGAAGAGCCAGGGCAGATGTCATACAGACCCTAAGGGAACACAAATGCCAACCCAGACTGCTATTTCCAGCAAATCTCTCAATTACCATAGATGGAGAAACCAAGGTATTTTATGACAAAAACAAATTCACACAGTATCTTTAAACAAATCCAGCCCTTCAAAGGATAATGAATGGAAAACACCAACAAAGAGAGAGAAACTATACACTAGAAAAATCAAGAAATTAATCTTCTTCCAACAAGCCCAAAAAAAGATAACCACACAAACATAAAAATTACATCAAAAATAGCAGGAAGCAACAATCCTTTTCCTTAATATCTCTTAACATCAATGGACTCAATTCCCCAATAAAAAGACATAGACTAACGGACTGGATATGTAAATAGGACCCAACATTTTGCTGCATACAGGAAACGCGTCTCAGTGTCAAAGACAAACACTACCTCAGAGTAAAGGGCTGGAAAACTGTTATCCAAGCAAATGGTTCCAGGAAACAAGCTGGAGTAGCCATTCCAATATCTGATAAAATAGACTTTTAACCAAAGTCATCAAAAAAGACATGGAAGGATACTTTATACTCATCAAAGGAAAAATCTACCAGGAAGAACTCTCAATTCTGAACATCTATACTCCAAATACAAGGGTACCCTCATTCATAAAAGAAACCTTACTAAAGCTTAAAGCACTCATTGAACCCCACACAATAATTGTGGGTGACTTCAACACCCCACTCTCCTTAATGGACAGATCAGGGAAACACAAACTAAACAGAGACACAGTAAAACTAACAGAAGTTTTGGACCAAAAGAATTTAATAGATATCTATAGAACATTTCATCCTAAAAAAAATAATATACCTTCTTCTCAGCACCTTATGGTACCTTCTCCAAAATTGACCATATAATTGGTAACAAAACAGACACTTCAACAGATATAAGAAAATCGAACCAATTCCATGGCTCCTATCAGATCACTATGGAGTAAGGGCGGTCTTCAACAGCAACAAAAACAACAGAAAGCCCACGTACAAATGGAAGCTGAAAACTGCTCTACTCAATGATACCTTGGTCAAGGAAGAAATAAGGAAAAAAAATCAAAACCTTTTCAGAATTTAATGAAAATGAAGGCACAACATAACCAAATTTATGGGACACATTGAAAGCAGTGCTAAGAGGAAAACTCATAGCTCTGAGTGCCTCCAAAAAGAAGCTGGAGAGAGCATACACTAGCAGCTTAACAGAACACCTGAAAGCTTTAGAACAGAAAGAAGCTAATACACCCAAGAGGAGTAGAAGGCAGGAAATCATCAAACACAGGGCTGAAATTAACCAAGTAGAAACAAAAAGAACTATTCAAAGAATCAACAAAACCAGGAGTTGGTTCTTTGAGAAAATCAACAAGATAAATAAACCTTTAGTCAGACTGACCAGAGGGCACAGAGAAAGTATCCAAATTAACAAAATCAGAAATGAAAAGGGAGAAATAACAACAGAAACTGAGGAAATCCAAAAAATCATCAGATCCTACTACAAAAGCCTATACTCAACACAACTGGAAAATCTGGATGAAATGAATAATTTCCTAGACAGATACCAAGTACCAAAGTTTAATCAGGATCAGATAGACCATTTAAACTGTCCCATAACCTCTAAAGAAATAGAAGTGGTCATTGATAATCTCCCAACAAGAAAAAGCACAGAACCAAATGGTTTTAGTGCAGAATTCTATCAGACCTTTAAAGAAGACCTAACACCAATACTCTTCAAACTATTCCACAAAATAGAAACAGAAGGAATGCTACCCAACTCGTTCTATGAAGCCACAATTTCACTGATACCAAAACCACACATAGATCCAACAAAGAAAGAGAACTTCAGGCCAATTTCCCTTATGAATATTGATGCAAAAATACTCAATAAAATTCTTGCCACCCGAATTCAAGAACACAACAAAACGATCATCCATCATGATCAAGTAGGCTTCATTCCAGGGATGCAGGGATGGTTCAATATATGGAAATCCATCAATGTAATCCACTACATAAACAAACTCAATGGAAAAAAAAACACATGGTCATTTCATTAGATGCTGACAAAGCATTTGACAAAATTCAACATCATTTCATGTTAAAGATCTTGGAAAGAACACGAAATCAAGGCCATACCTAAACATAGTAAAAGCAATATACAGCAAACCAGTAGCCAACATCAAACTAAATGGAGAGAAACTTGAAGCAATCCCACTAAAATCAGGGACTAGACAAGGTTGCCCTCTTTCTCCATATTTATTCAATATAGTACTTGAAGTTCTAGCTAGAGCAATTAGACAACAAAAAGAGGTCAAAATGATAAAAATTGGAAAGAAGTCAAATTATCACTTTTTGCAGATGATATGATAGTATACTTAAGCGACCCAAAAAAACTCCACCAGAGAATTCCTACAGCTGATAAACAACTTCAGCAAAGTGGCCAGTTATAAAATTTTTTTTTTTTTTTTTTTTTTTTTTAATTTTATTTTATTTTATTTTTTTAATTTACATTCCAAATCACTTCCCCTTTCCCGTTTCCTCCCTCCCCGAAAGTCCCATAAGCCCCCTTCCCTCCCTCTTTTCTCCGTTCAACCCCCTCTCATTACTCTGTCCTGGCGTTCCCCTACATCCAGTCTTTCCAGGACCAGGGGTCTCTCCTTCCATCTTTTTAGAAATCTATTGATATGCTGATTGTGTCTAGGGTATTCTGAGATTCTGGGTCAATATCCCCTTATCAGTGACTTCATACCATGTGTGATCTTTTGTGATTGGGTTACCTCACTAAGGATGATATTTTCAAGTTCTGACCATTTGCCTAGGAATTTCGTGAATTCATTGTTTTTAATTGCAGAGTAGTATTCCATTGTGTAAATATACCACATCTTCTGAATCCATTCCTCCGTTGAGGGACATCTGGGTTCTTTCCAGCTTCTGGCTATTATAAATAAGGCTGCTATGAATATAGTGGAGCATGTGTCCTTATTGCATGCAGGTAAAGTCTCTGGGTATATGCCCAGGAGTGGTATAGCCGGATCCTCCGGAAGTGTCATGCCCAGTTTTCTGAGGAGCCGCCAGACTGCTTTCCAGAGTGGTTGTACCAGCCTGCAATTCCACCAGCAGTGGAGGAGTGTTCCTCTTTCTCCACATCCTCGCCAACAACTGCTGTCTCCTGTGTTTTTGATCTTAGCCATCCTGACTGGTGTGAGATGGAATCTCAGGGTTGTTTTGATTTGCATTTCCCTAATGACTAAGGATGATGAACATCTCTTTAGGTGCTTCTCAGCCATTAGATATTCTTCAGGTGAGAACTCTTTGTTTAGCTCTGTACCCCATTTTTTAATAGGGTTACTTGCCTCTCTGGAGTTTAACTTCTTGAGTTCTTTGTATATCTTGGATATTAGCCCTCTGTCGGATGTAAGGTTGGTAAAGATCATTTCCCAGTTAGTTGGTTGCCGCTTTGTCTTTTTGACAGTGTCTTTTGCCTTGCAAAAACTTTGTAATTTAATGAGGTCCCATTTGTCTATTCTTGATCTTAGAGTATAAGCTATTGGAGTTCTGTTCAGGAAATTCTCCCCTGTGCCCATATGTTCAAGGTTCTTCCCTAGTTTCCCTTCTATTAGTTTCAGTGTGTCTGGTTTTATGTGGAGATCTTTGATCCACTTAGAATTGAGCTTAGTGCAAGGAGATAAGGATGGGTCAATTTGCATTCTTCTGCATGTTGACCTCCAGCTGAGCCAGCACCATTTGTTGAAAAGGCTATCTTTTTTCCACTGGATGGTTTTAGCTCCTTTGTCAAAGATCAAGTGACCATAGGAGTGTGGATTCATTTCTGGGTCTTCAATTCTGTTCCATTGATCTACATGTCTGTTACTGTACCAATACCATGCAGTTTTTAACACTATTGCTCTGTAGTACAGCTTGAGGTCCGGGATACTGATTCCCCCAGAGGTTCTTTTACTCTTGAGAATAGTTTTAGCTATTCTGGGTTTTCTGTTATTCCAGATGAATTTTTGAATTGCTCTTTCTAACTCTATGAAGAATTGAGTTGGGATTTTGATGGGGATTGCATTGAATCTGTGTATTACTTTTGGTAAGATGCTCATTTTTACTATATTAATCCTGCCAATCCATGAGCATGGCAGATTTTTCCATCTTCCGAGGTCTTCTTCAATTTCTTTCTTCAGAGACTTGAAGTTCTTGTCATACAGATCTTTCACTTGTTTGGTTAGCGTCACGCCAAGATACTTAATATGGTTTGTGGCTATCGTAAAGGGTATTATTTCTCTTACTTCTTTCTCAGCCTGCTTATCCTTTGAGTATAGGAAGGCTTCTGACTTGCTTGAGTTGATTTTATATCCGGCCACTTTGCTGAAGTCGTTTATCAGCTGTAGGAGTTCTCTGGTGGAGTTCTTTGGGTCGCTTATGTATACTATCATATCGTCTGCAAATAGTGATAGTTTGACTTCACAATCTCAAAGAAAAAAACCACATGGTCATCTCATTAGATGCTGAGAAAGCATTTGACAAAATTCAGCATCCTTTCATGCTAAAGGTCTTGGAAAGATCAGGAATTCAAGGCCCATATCTAAACATAGTAAAAGCAATTTACAGCAAACCAGTAGCCAGCATCAATCTAAACGGAGAGAAACTTGAAGCAATCCCACTAAAATCAGGGACTAGACAAGGCTGCCCTCTCTCTCCATATCTTTTCAATATAGTACTTGAAGTTCTAGCTAGAGCAATTAGACAAGAAAAAGAGGTCAAAGGGATACAAATTGGAAAGGAAGAGGCCAGTTATAAAATTAACTCAAGCAAATCAGTAGCCTTCCTATACTCAAAGGATAAAGAGGCTGAGAAAGAAATTAGGGAAATGACACCCATCAGAATAGCCACAAACAATATAAAGTATCTTGGTGTGACTCTGACCAAACAAGTGAAAGTTCTGTATGACAAGAACTTCAAGTCTCTGAAGAAAGAAATCAAAGAAGACCTCAGAAGATGGAAAGATCTCCCATGCTCATGGATTGGCAGGATTAATACAGTAAAAATAACCATCCTGCCAAAAGCAATATACAGATTCAATGCAATCCCCATCAAAATCCCAACTCCATTCTTCATAGAGATATAAAGAGCAATTCTCAAAATTATCTGGACAAATAAAAAACCCAGGTTAGCTAAAACTATTCTCAAGAGTAAAAGAACTTCTGGGGGAATCAGTATACCGGACCTCAAGCTGTACTACAGAGCAATAGTGTTAAAGACTGCATGGTATTGGTACCTTAACAGGCATGTAGATCTATGGAACAGAATTGAAGACCCAGAAATGAATCCACACTCCTATGGACACTTGATCTTTGACAAAAGAGCTAAAACCATCCAGTGGAAAAAAGATAGTCTTTTCAACAAATGGTCCTGGTTCAACTTGAGGTCAGTATGCAGAAGAATGGAAATTGATCCATTCTTATCTCCTTGTACTAAGCTCAATTCCAAGTGGATCAAGGACCTCCACATAAAACCAGACACACTGAAACTAATAGAAAAGAAACTAGGGAAGAGCCTTAAACATATGGGCACAGGGGAAAATTTCCTGAACAGAACTCCAATAGCTTATGCTCTAAGATCAAGAACTAATAAATGAGACCTCATAAAATTGCAAAGTTTCTGTAAGGCAAAGGACACTGTCAAAAGGACAAAGCGGCAATCCAAACTGGGAAAAGATCTTTACCAACCCTACATCCAACAGCGGGCTAATATCCAATATATACAAAGAACTCAAGAAGTTAGACTCCAGAGAGCCAAATAATCCTATTAAAAATGGGGTACAGAGTTAAACAAAGAGTTCTCACCTGAAGTATATCTAATGACTGAGAAGCACCTGATGAAATTTTCAACATCCTTAGTCATTAGGGAAATGCAAATCAAAACAACCCTGAGATTCCATCTCACACCAGTCAGAATGGCTAAGATCAAAAATACAGGAGGCAGCAGGTGTTGGCAAGAATGTGGAGAAAGAGGAACACTCCTCCACTGCTGGTGGGATTGCAAGCTGGTATAGCCACTCTGGAAAGCAGTCTGGCGGTTCCTCAGAAAACTGGGCATGACACTTCCAGAGGACCCTGTTATACTGCTCCTGGGCATATACCCAGAGGCTTCCCCTGCATGCAATAAGGACACATGCTCCACTATGTTCATAACAACCTTATTTATAATAGCCAGAAGCTGGAAAGAACCCAGATGTCCCTCAACGGAGGAATGGATTCAGAAGATGTGGTATATTTACACAATGGAATACTACTCTGCAATTAAAAACAATGAATTCACGAAACTCCTAGGTAAATGGTCAGAACTGGAAAATATCATCCTTAGTGAGGTAACCCAATCACAAAAGAACACACATGGTGTGCACTCACTGATAAGGGGATATTAACCCAGGAGCTCGGAATACCCAAGACACAATTCACATATCAATTGATTTCCAAGAAGATGGAAGGAGAGACCTCCTGGTCCTGGAAAGACTGGATGTAGGGGAATGCCAGGACAGAGAAGCGAGAGGGGGTTGAATGGGGAAAAGAGGGAGGGAAGAGGGCTTATGGAACTTTCGGGTAGGGAAGAACCAGGAAAGGGGAAATCATTGGGAATGTAAATAAAAAAATATAGAAAATAAATAAAATAAATAAATAAAATACAGTAAATTAAAAAAAAAGAAGTACAAAGGTACATTTGGTAAGTGAATGTGATTTGAGATGAAATGGATGGGTGCAAATTACTGTCTTCTAATTTGGTAGTGGTTTTAACTGGACAAATTACTTACCTTCCCTGAGCTACAAAAGACTTCTTTAATAAAATGAATCTCAGGTGCCTACCTCATACTGGAACAACAATGATTATTTGAGATTGTAGGTTTATAGTAACTTAGTATGCCCAGAATGAAGAGGCCAGACTATATAAAGTGCACCTACCAGAATACGGAGAAATTCAAGACACCATTCATTGCTGGTGAGAAAATAAAATTGCACCCCAGCTTTGTAAATTAGCATTGCCATTCTCCAAAAGCTTAACTTTGGGCTAAACATATGAGTCAGCAATATACTCAAGATGTCTGAAGTGAGACACTCATCCAACAACCTCAATATTCATCACAGTGTTATTCATAATAACTAAAACACAAATAAAATTTAAGTGTTCATTCATTGAAGAATGGATAAACAAAATGTGGTATAGTTATACCCTGAAATACTATGTAGCAGTAAACATATATATACTGCAGAATTATTTGCTAACCATAAAAGACTATACAGAATATGAGCCCATTTATATCACATTTTCAGAAGAAGTTAAGTCTCTAGGAATAGAAAGTAATTGCCAGAAGCTGGTGGCAAGGAAGAAGAATAGGAAGGTTTCCTTTTAGGAAAATGCAAATATTTTCAAATAAGGTGGTTTCACAAAATACACTGTACTGAGACATACAATTGAAAAAGGTGGATTTTGTGACCTTGGCATTCTTTAACAATTCAAAAATAAAAACGTCGGTCAGTGTATAAACTGTTATCTCACTGAAAATCTGGCACAAATAGAACAAGGCAAATTGAGCCCCAGATAGGGCAAGTGGCTAATTCAAGCTACTTAACAGGCTAATGACCAAAATAAAATTAGACCTTAGCTCTACTGACCTCCAGCTTATTCATTTAATACAATTGATAATTGGGCACTTACTATGTAGCAAGTGCTGTGCTAGTGTGGGGGATAGAGTCCTAAAAAAAGTGTCTACTGGTATAAACTTTGATTTGGGAAAGTTGTAAATAAATTTATTCCATAAAATATCAAATTCATTTTCCATTTTCTATTCCTTCTCTGTGAAAGTGATCCCTCAAGCTGAATAATCCATTTCTTTTCATATTCCTAGTACATCCATCCATTCACATTATAAACATGTACTAAACACATACAATGTATAATAGGAATTGTCCTCAGACCTGGTAATAAAAAATACATCTAATATTCTTATGGGAAAAATAGATACTAAATATGCCATCAAGTAGTAGAAAGTGACATGAACAAAGGAAAGCAGGGTAAGGGATAGGAAGGAATAACTTTTTAACTTGGGTGCTTAGAAAAACGTCTCAACAAGGAGATGGCATTTGTAAACTTGACATCCATTAGGAATAGCAAGACTCATGAAACTAGAGGAGAAAGAGCAAAGGAGACAGAAAGTACATCAAGAAAGTTCAGATGGATAAGCAGGGGTCACAGAAAACAGCATAAAAAACAAATTTTATTCAAAACATGAAGAAAGGTCACTGAGAGTTTGGAGCTGTGGGAATGAGGTCATGTGCTTCACATTTTTAAAAGGATATACAATTTACTGACTGCTTTGGAGAATGGATTAGAGGCAGTCAAGCAAGCCAGCGATGACAGCTGGGAAGAGGTGTAGAGGCTCAGTGTGTGTGGTCCAAGGGAAACTAAGGATTTAACATGTGATGTGCAGCCACAGCCAGAAGGAATCACTGATGTAAGAAGAAAAGGAAAAGAACCAGGAAGAAAAGACCAATGTTCTTGACCCCAGTATTCAGGTGGCTGGAGCTGAAAATTGAAGTATTCACAAGAAGATTAGGGTCAGAAACAATAAATACTCAAGCATTGTGCTTTGGGCTGAGGAAGGGCGTGTGTGAAGCTTAGTGATAGAATGATCACTTGTCATTCATTGTACAAAATGTTAGGTTCCAGCCACCACACTAAAATACAATACAAGTTATGTTCTATTAGACTTGAATTTCAAATTTTAGATCTCAATGAGTCAATCTACGGAGGACATTTCAATGGGGGCATGAAGATAACAATAAATAGGAGAATGAATCCTGTATTAAAAAGTCTGGGAGTCACCTGCAGAAATTGTCATACTTACACGTAGGAGACTTACAGAGATTATGTACAAAAGAAAGCATAGGGAAGAAGAGGGTCAAGACCTTTGTGCTGTTCAAACATATCAAAATAGAACAAGAAGGAGAGAGGAGTTGACTGTCATATGTTGCTCACTAGCTAACAAGAACAGTGGAGAACTTGGTTTGGTCATGTGGAAATTATAGGTAACCTTAATAAAGGTGGTCTGAATGGAATGGCAGGGGACTAAGGCTCACTTAGAAAAGCTGCTGTCTCTTCACTAACAATCATTCCATTGGATGGTGGTGTACATTCATTTGTTTGTTTGTTTGGTTGGTTGTTTATTTTTAGATAGCTATATCTTTCTCTATTCTATAAACTCCATGAACACAGGGGGCATGTGGCATAATTTCATTTGTCCTCTAGAATATTACTTAGAACATAGCAGCTATTCAATCCATGGTAGCTGTATTTGAATTACATTCCCAGGACATTAGCAAGAGCCTTTCTCATATATTTCAATGTACTAGAGTAACCTAAGAGTAACTTAGATTTAGTGCTAGCCTTGTAAGGATCATTTAACTTCCATTTAAGATTCACCCATGCCCTGTCAACTGCCAATAATCTAATTTCCTCTTTTTTTTAAACACAAACCTTCACATTTTAATGTAAAAGGATATATATATAAACATTTACATATATAGTGAGCCCAAATAAATGAACATGCTTATTTAGATAAAATGTTATGCTAAACCAAAATATTAGCAAGCATCACTCTAGGTAATAAGATTATGTGTTTTTTATTAGATATGTTCTTTATTTACATTTCAAATGATTTCCCCTTTCCTGGACCCCCACTCCCCAAAAGTCCCATAAGCCCTCTTCCCTCTCCCTGTTCCCCAATCAACCCCTTCCCACTTCCCTGTCCTGGTATTCCTCTACACTGCTGCAATGAACCTTTCCAGGACCAGGGTCCTCTCCTTCCTTCTTCTTGGGCATCATTTGATATGTGAATTGTTTCTTATGAACTATAAGCCTGGCTTCTCCTGACTACTTACATGCCAAAGAAGTAGAAAAGGTCCATCCCTGTATGGAGCAAATAGCCACAATTCCATCTCTCCCCTTTAATATTTTCTTTGTATGTAATCGTAATGCTGAAGCTAACCACTGACCTTCATTTTCATCCAGGGAAGAAGTATAGAACACTGTCTTTTCTCTCAGCAAGCGCTTTGAGATTGTGATTGGTTTGTGTCTTCTTGCTGTCACTCGAGGTGGAGGCACTGGAGGTACTTGACTATCTTCCGGTGGACCTAAATAAATCTGAAGAGAAGGGAAGAAGATATCCAGGAGACAATTAGCCAAAGGACTCATGGATGCATTCCAGTAGTGTGTCTGGTCAACCCTGTGAATACTAAAATGGATAATGGGGACTGAGGAAAATTTCTTCCTCCCTTTAACTACCAGCAAGCACTCCTATCATTAAGAGTGCATGCAATGGCCCCTGTTGTGGAGAAGTGTGCAAAGAAAAGGCAACAAAGCATCCCTGGATTTTATACTTACTCACAGCAAGTCTTCAGGTTAAGTCATCTACCTTTGAGCCGACTCTTTAAGCATACTGTCTTAAATGGAATATGAAGATAACAGCAACTACCCAAAAGGATGTGGTAAGAATTGAGTGAAGAGGGTTGTCAAGCTCCTTTGAATGGGTAGAGGTGAGGGTAAAGGGCTATTAAACACACTCATGTATACATATATGCACTCAATATTTCTGAAAGGACACTTAAGGATCTAGATCCATTGTTTGTCTCAATGCTGATGAAGGGAGAGAATAACGTTGGTTTTATCTCATATTATTTTGTTCTATAAATAATTTCATACTATGGTATGTTAATTACTTAAAATAAAGAAGTAAAATAAAATTGAAATTCCCAAGTGCCTTGAATGCTATACAGAAGAGGAGCTAGAGCAGTATACAAGTAGCTGTGATTAGAATTGTTAATATGTAGGATGTCTTATAAAAGTGGGAAAATTAATAGGAATATTGTATGTAAATCACAGGCAACACATCTTACATGGTTGAAAGGAAGAGAAAATAAAACAGTAGTAAGTGGATGAATGTTGAGCTACAGATTTCTAGGACATATATTTGGTTCTCCTATCAGTATTAATATTTGAAATAGCTAGCTAGCATTTTTGCATGTTTCTGCTCCAGTATTATAATAGTTACAAATATCCCTTATTACAACATACATACCATAACCTATGCACTGACTGCTCATCATATGAGAACACAGCACTCTCTTCTCCCACCCCCTTCTCTCTCTCTCTCTCCAACTATCCATGTAGCTTGCTCACTCCACTTTACATAATTCCAGTCAAAACACTCTCATAAAGGCCTTTCCAACTCAATGAACCTAAACATTGACAGCCCTCTGTCTACCCATCACTTCCTATTTCTTTCTTCCCTGACCAGTTACTTCTTTTTTTTTTGTTATTTTGAGTATAACATTTCTTATCACTTTTTAAACATAACATTTCATGTCTCCTAACTAGATTATTGTTGTTGCTGCTGTTATTGTTGTAGTTGTTAAGATACAGCAAGTTCTCTTATGACATTTTCATACATACTTAAGTTTTTGTTGACTCCTCTTCTCCTCTCCCTCATCTCTCTGCACCTCCACCCTCACCAATGTCTTATCAAACACTCCCACACCCAGAATTCCTCTTCTCTTGTTCAGACCACACATGTTCCATTACCCTCTCAGGTCCTCTCTCTTGAAACTACTTTTGTCTCCTCTTACAGGCCTCTTTCCAGTTTCCTGGCATCTACGCATATTTACTCCCACACAAATTCACATCTTTAAAATTTGCAAAGATCTCTATATGAGAGAGAATGCAGTGTTTCTCTTTCTAAAATGTGTTGCCTCGATATCTTTTCTAATCCCATCTATTTCCCTGCAGATTTCATTTTTCTTTATGGTTGAGCACAATCCATTGTGTACGTGTATCTCATTTTCATTATCCATTCATCTGTTGATGGACATTGAGGCTGGTTCCATTTCCTTGCCATTGTGTACAGAACAGCAGTAAACAAGCATGTGTAAGTATCTCTGTGGAAGGGTATAGAGTCCTTTGGGTAAATGTTCAGGAATTGGATCGCTGATTCATATAGTAGTTATATTGTTAGTTTTTGTGCTGGATAGTTTTATGTCAACTTGACACAGCTATAGTCATCTGAGAGTAAGAAACCTCAATTGAAAAAAAATGCTCCATAATATCTAGCAATAAGGTATTTTCTCAATTAGTGATTAATGGAGTAGGGCCCAGCCCATTGTGGGTGATACAATCCCTGGGCTGGTGTCCTGGGTTCTATAAGAAAACAAACTAGACTCCCTACACATCTGTGCCAAATGTGCAGTTTGGTGTTCATGTAGTTGCCCTAAGAAGAAGAATGGGTGCTGTCTTGGTCTCTATTTCCTGATATTGGATCTCCTTCTCCCCTACTTGTTCTGCCTAGATTATCTCAGTGGGAGAGGATGTGCCTAGACCTGCCGGGACTAGATTTCCTAGAATGGGGTGATACCCAAGGGGGCTCTCTTTCTCTGAGGAGAAGGTATGGGGGCAATGGGGGGAGGGATTTGTAAGGGTAGAACTAGGAAGAGAGAAGGGAAGGGAGCTGAGATTGGGACGTATAGTAAAATAAAATAAAATAAAATAAAGCTGAGTATACTATGTGGAGTAAGACAGTAATCAATAACTCCCACCCACGGCCTTTGCATCCGTTCATGTGTCTGCCCACCCCCCCACCCCCGTGTGAGTTACTGTCCTAGCTTCCATTGATATTGAAGTGTAATATAGAACCTTAACAAATAAGCCCTTTCCTTCCAATTTTGCTTTTGGTCATGGTATTTCATTACACCAATAGGAACCCTAAGACGTTTTCTTTCTTTTCTTAAAAGAAAGCTCCACACCAATTTCCATTATGACTACACTAGATTTTAAGCTTTACAAAAGCAAGTCTCCTATGTTCGCCACTGTCTCAGACACCCATTAGAGCACCTTGACCTGGTGATTCAAAAATCAAATACAATATAAATAAGACACACAAGGTCAAACACCCCCCACCTCCAGAAAATACCATTTCAACTACTTCATACTAAGAAGTGGCAATAAGGCCTTATTTTCTTTAAGTCTGACACAAGACGAAGGAAAGAAAAGAAAAGAAAAATCACATAGAAGAAATAGATGCACCTAGGGTTTCTGAGACATTGAGAATGTAGCAATGACAACTAGTGGTTTCTGAGAGGTGACAAAACAAACAAGGCCAGCCTTGTGGTGACTCTGCAGACCATAGCATATGAAGACAAGCCCAAGTGGAAAAAAAAAGCAGCACCTTTTCTTAGAGGTGGAAAAGACAAGGAAATAAGAATTTATCATGGAGAATACCAGAGAGGAGAATGTTTTCTTAGCTACCAAAAATTCCAAAGTACTTCAGATTGAATGCAACCCCAATAGAAGTAAGATTTTTGAAAGAAATAAGCTTGTTTGAAGATTTATAGGAAAATGCAAAAAAAAAAACCTAATCAACATATAAACTTATAATAATCAAGACAGTGTGCCATTGGTACTGGTATTAGGAAGGACTGATACATCAATGGAACATAGTAGAATATAAACACATAGACTAATAACTATATAGATGATTAGATTTTTTTTTCAGAAAGGCAATTCAGTACAGTTATTTATATCCTTCTTAGAGAACTCTATTATCTTCATGAGATAGGATTTTAGGGCAGCATCCTGGTGTTCAGGGATGTTGATATATCCAGGGCTTGCTGTGGTGGGAGAACTGGGTTCTGATGATGCCAAAGTATATTGGCTTTTGTTGCTTATGGTCTTATGCTTGCCTCTCATCATCTGGTCATCTCTGATGTTAGCTGGCCTGGGTTTCTGTCTGGAGCCTGCTTCCTGTGTTCCTGGGTTGCTGCAGGTCTCTTGGGAGGCCTGTGACCCTGACTGCAGCAGGTCTCTTGGGAGGCCTCTTATGGAATGATCTGAATTATTACCTGGGTAATTATGATGAATACAAAAGGCATAGCAAAAGAACAATATCAGAAAGCTACATGTTTCCTCTTATAAAAATATCAAAGTTAATCTGTGTTGTTAGAAAGTAATCAGTAGTTTCCCAAAGTAGGAAACAGAGAGAATCTTCAAGGAAACCAGAAGAAAGTATAGGAGACAAATATGCCCATTCACTTGAAGAAGATGATTTCAGAGATGTGTAGATATGTTAAGATTAAATTGTACACATAGTAAGTCTGCTTTATCTTACATAAGTTATAATTCTATACTCCTATAAAGCTGTATAAAATGTAGTATACAATCTATACATCCACAAATAGCTTTAAGTGCTTTTTTGTTTCATAAATATTTGTAAGACTATCTGTGTATTAAGATCTTAAAATAAATTGCAACTATTTTTCTAACTACAGTTTTCTTCTTGTAACTTTCAGATAACATATTCCTGTCAAGGTTATTTTGTGTCATATAAGAGAGGGAATTCTAAGCTTAGCAAATAAATATAATAGGTAAATTTGTATATTATACCATTAGTATAAACCTTAAAACTAATCCAATTATGCTTTTCTTAGCAAAATACAAATGGTAACTATTATGAAAAATAATTAAGTCAGAAGAAAAGATGCTATTAATACATATTAAGGTAAATTATGAGAAAATACAATGTACATAATAGTTAAGAAGATAATATCAAATAATAAGAAATAAACAAGCTGCTAAAACAAAAATAGACAAAGACACTTAAAAAGACATAAGAAAAAGAAAACCTAGCTCAGAAACACGAAATTTTAACTTCACTGGCAATCATAAAAAGCATATTAAAAGACTAATACATCATGTTTCTCAATTAGACTAAATATATAACACAGAACTAGTAAATAGATGGACAAAAGTCATCATTATAAGCTTTGTTTATAGAGTGATTTGTTTCAGCTGTATTTGAATTCACTGAAGCAGTGACTCTAAGTGTTCTTTTGATTATCAACACTTCTAGGACTCTCACTGAGCAAAAATACCAACATAATTATATGCTGATAACTTCCATGCAGCATTCCTTAAAATTAAAAAAAATCATATATCAAACATGGCTATATAAATTATGATTCATCTAGAGATGAATATTATGTAACTATTAAAAAGTGATGTAGATTCATAGTAAATAACATGAAAAGATTTAGTAAATGTTTTAAAGTAGCTAATAGCGCAGTATGAATATGGCAGCATAATTTAAATATAGTTTTATATGTGTATGTATTATTATTTACTTACTTTTTAGTGTCATTTAACAAAGAACATATATTTTAGGAATCCAACATGCCTGAGTTCAAATCTTACCTGTATCATGTTACCTAATGATCATAGATAAAACTATTTAACTTCTCTGGGCCTCAATATGCCAATCTGCCCAAAGACATTACACCGGTCTTCAATACAATTATAATGGTCAAATGATAAATATAAGTACTTCTCTAGCAGTAATTCCCTTCTCCCTCCTCCGCCCCCTCTCTCAAGAGCCTATTTTAAGATTGAACTTCTCAACTAAGGGCATTTTTTTCTCCCAGCGCATCTTTAATGCTTCCAATGAAATATTTTGTTGTCACAATTGTTGAAAGGGGAGTGGTATGTAGTCAAGAAAGGCCAGGGATACTGTTAAACATCTCATTCATGTAATACATGGGACAATCTCCACAACTAAGAACTCTTGGCCCAAACTGCTAAAATAAAGTCAAGGTTAAAAAATTTTGCTCTATTAAAACTGAATATTAAAGGCAAATAACTACTAAATGTGGATAGGATCCAAGAAAAAATTTACCCTGGATTGTGTTTCTGAATATCCTTTGAAATGGTTCAATACAGTGAAGAAACAGAATACATACTGTATTGGTGGGTTTTTTAAAACCAACTGTCTATTTACCCACCCAACCACCCATCCATCAAATACTTCAGATAGCACTAAAATGAGTATAATTCTCGAAGACATCCTCAACATTGCTACTCTCTTGCTCAGTTAGATGTGATTATTGCTGAGTATTCATAACACACGTGAACATTTTTCCTTCATGTTTGTCTGTGCACTACATGTATGTCATGCCTGAAGGTCAAAACAGGGTGTGGGCACCCCAGGAGTGGAGTTACAGATGGTTTTGATCCTCCATGTGAAAGGCAGAAATTCAACCTGGATCCTCTGGAAGAAGAGCAGTTTCTCTTCATTGCTGAACCATCTTTCCAGCCCCAAATATTATTTACAATAATCACCACTATCCTACTTGCCAAATCCAAAGGCTAATTTTTAATCCTCACTTTGGCTTTTCATAAGTATTGCAACAATCACTTAATCCTTTCCTAGTAATGTCCTCTCCATTTCTTTTCACTTACTGTTTGACTCTGAGCCTTGTCCCATGTCTTTCCCTGATTCTCAATAAATTTTGATATTGTCCAGGATTGTGCTTTTGGTGCTCTTGCACCCTCACGAATGTATTCGCCACAGCAATTCCATCCATTTTTCACTTCCTATACTCCCAGACTCGTCTAGTGTTTTTTATACCAATGCACCAGATTCTCAGTGATGAAATAAATGATCAGTACACAGTGATGCCATGGCCAACCCAGAAGCATCTCAAACATGTCAACAATCATCACCACACTTAAGTCTTTTCTACCTTAATTCCTAAAGCAACAGTAATGTCCAAGCCAGAAATCTCTATATTATTCTAACATCCTCCCTCTGTCTCCCATTTCACATCCATTTAGTCAGTAAGTTCTCCCAATTACACCTCCTTATATCTCTCCAATCTCTTTCTTATGCTTACTGCCACTGCCTTCGCTCAGAGTGTCATTCCTATTCCTGATTACTATATAGCTGCCTAATCGGTCCTTCAGCTTCCAGTCACTCCATTCTTAAATCCATTTACTCTGCTATATGCTATATGTAGGGTAATCTTTCTTAACTCAAATTTAAGTATGCTGTTTCTCAGTTTAAAATATCTCAGTGACCTCTCACTGTTTTGAGGACAAAGCTCAAATACAAATCCTTAATTAGCAGGGGTTACTCTAAAACCCGTCCACTGCTCATAGTCTCCATTTTCCTGTATGGCTCCCTTCTCCTCAGACTACCACTATGCTGAGCTATGATAGCTCTTTCTGCTCTTAGCTACTCAGCCCATTGGCTTCAGCTTTTTGCTCTCTCATTCTTGCATGTATCCAGGGCTTCTATGACTGGTAGACCTCATTCCTTTTTGTGGTAGAGGCTGCTCACTGTGCATCCTAACACCCACCCTTGAACAAAAGTTCATCCTTAATAGAGGACATTATGTTTTAGCTGATTACCCATGCCTGCATTTCTTAGCATCTCTTGTTGTGAGGTGAGGCCATGAAACTATGGTTTAAACAGTGGAATATAAGTGAAAAATGGTGCATAAAACCCTTTGAATTGTGCTTTTACAAAGAAGCTGGATATGTTCCATTCTGTCTCTTTTCCATTTCTCTCTGGATGGAAAAAAAACCAAATGGAACACTAACTAGAACTTAAGATATTTAATTGATGTAAGGAGGATGGTGAGATGTCCTATCATGGACTGTCTCCTCTACTTTTCTATACAAGATTTAAAAAAATGCCCATTTGTAGAAGACTTTTAATATAGGAGTTTGCTGGTACCTCAATTACTCTACTCTTCTGACTTTCAGGATTCTCCTTATGAATTGACTGTTGGGAGAAAACTTCTGTGGTCAGGTGTGCTAGTGTACAAGCGTGTTCCCAGCATTTGAGAGGCTAAGACAGGAGGATGAAGAGTTCAGGCCATATAGCCTCATATTTCACTCAAAGTAAAATGACTGAAAACAAAGAGGAAGATGAGAATGAATAGTAGGAGAAAGAGATGAAGGAGGTGTATGCCTGTGGGGGGGGGTGAGGATGGAGAACCCACTGCCATTTCTCCATGTACTTCTATTGACTCCAGTGTATGTTTTCATCATGATATTTAACACATTACATCCTAAGTATTAGTTGATACAGAATTCTCAGTCAATCTTATTCCGTTCCTGACATCATCGACATGTAAATGTTGGGGCAGGAAGCTGCAGTTCAATGACAGTTGTTGCAATTAATAGATGGATCTTGACTACCAGGCCCAGTAGCACATTAAATAACAGAGGCTCTTACCATGTGTTCTTTCTTCAACTGGGAAAGGAAAAGAGAGAGTATCACATAGAGGCTCACGAATCAGACTCAAGTGAGGTTCAGTTGTATCGAGGCCTTGCTACTTACTAGCTAGGCAACCAAAGGTAAGATACAAGGCCTCAACTACAAAACAAATATAATAACTACCTCAGAGAGTTGTGGCCATTGAATGAGATTATGGGCTTAAACAGTACCACTGTAGGCTATCAATATATGGTAATTGTTATAATCATTATCAACACTAGAAATAATTTACACCCATGTTTCCTTGGGTAAAGACAGAGGCAGGACGAAATCTTTGCAGTCAGGGGGAAATATCAAGGGAGGAAGAAAGAGTTTGGCTTGAATGATTCTGTGGTACACAGAACAGAGGAAGGATATGGATTCAGGGACTCTTCAAAGTCACCACACCACATCAAATGATCTTTTATCCCTCTCCCCATTACACAAACCATCTCCATCTCACTGACAACAGCACGCCCTTGAAGCCTGCTTTTCTTTACAAAGCAGGGCCAAGCTGACTGAGACACTGAACAGGAACCTTCTGAGACTCGTTCTACTGATATACCAGTAAGCAGGCCTCAGAGAAGGTACATGGTAAATTTAAAGCTGTATTCTGTTTAAATGAGCGAAGTCTAGAAAAGCAAAAGGGCCATATAATTCATGTTGTGTGACCACTCTGAAATTAAAATGTGGCCTGCATAACCCCAAAGTCATCACAGATTGCAACATCGCTTCCAAAGCTGGTCTGCAGATGTAAACCATAGAGCCAAACTTTAATGTGGAAATTTTGGCAGTTCCTGTGGTAAGAAGAACTGATTTACCTCTTTTAGTTCTGTAGGCCCTCCAAAGACCTCACTGTGTATATTTTTTCAGTGTTTTGGTTACTTTGGGAAACAAGATTTTATTCTGTAGCCCAGGTTGTACTGTAACTCATTATATGTAGTTCAGGATGGCCTTGAACTTACAGCAATCTTCTTGTCACAGCCTCAAGAGTACTGTAATTAGTTATCCACTGCCAGGCCCACATCTCTTTTTAATGCTTTTAACTATTATGAACTGTAGCCTTTGTATAACTTTATTGTCTTTGAGAGGAGAAATGAAACAAATGGTTACTTTGCTCATTCTCCCACAGCTACTATAGTATTTTTACCATTCAACATGCCAAACATGGGTCTCAGGGCCCATGTAATTGGTTTTCAGTATTCATATTATACAACTGTTCTTCCCCCTAATATAGCTACCATGGCTCATATGCTTACCCCATTGTGATCTGTCTAAATTTTCCCCTGTCAAAGGCCTTCTCTCAGTACCTTATAAATATCAACTTTTATCTTGCCTTGTTTTTTTCCAAAGTGTTTACTATCATTTGATAAATACCGTCTTTTCTCCAGGAGAAGACAATAGTTATTTTCAAAGGTTTTTGTTTTATTTACAGGAGTATTGCCAGCACCTGACATTTTGATTGTTATACAGTATGAATGTAGTAACCATTTATTGAATGAATATCAAGAGGATCTTGAGAAGAGGATGACAACCTATGGACTTAACTTATGAGCTTGAGAAGGGAAACTTTGGGAGGGAGACTCCATAGTTTCTCTTAAGAGAGGGGTAAAGAAAGAGAAAGAATGCGAGAGCTGTCTCTTTCATTATTTAGAACTCACTTGATTGGTTTCTGTAATCAAGAGCCCCAAGTCTCTTGATTTACCGTTGGCAGCCCAAGTTTAACGAGAAACCATTTTTATTTTTATTTTTATTTTCATTAGGAAAGGGGGAATTGGAGAGGAAGAAGTAAAGAACTCCAGCCTTCTCTGCTTAGTCCCACCACTGATTTCTTGACTATCCATGAAAGGATTAAAATCTAAGCCAGTTCTGATGAAGGACAGTATACCATTTAAGGAGAAGAAACAAACCCAAAACTCACAGGATATGAGGCTTTCTACTGGGACAATGATGAAAGATACAGATCCAAGCTCTCTTACACTTTTTTCTCCTATAGTTGTAAAGAGAAGTGAGAGCAATACCAGGGAAAGATAGAACAGTGGTTCTAGATATTGACTTAAAAAAGTGACTGTAGTACAGCTTTGATAATATAAACTTTTCACAAGGTCAACTGATGGATCGGGGTTGGTTTTCATGGAAAACTCTTACACCATGTTTCTGTGTTAGGTATAATTCTAAGTACTTTGCATATATTTTCTTATTTAGTGACTCTTCCCAATTTCTTTTTTCTCCAAAGAAAACTCGAGTTTCAAACACATGATTAGTCAACTACTGTGTTATGGTCAGCACAGAATTCATCTATCTATCTACCCTTTGACAGTATTAAAAGAGTAGAGAATGGTTGGAAATGGAGAGGTAAATAATTACCACTAAAATTTGACAAGACATTGGCTCTCAATTTACCTTCTCTGGACTCTGGGGTCTCATGGAACTGAAACAGTAAGTGGACATTCTTACAAATTGGACCAGTTTGGAGAGAAGGCTGGAGAGGGAATTTGAGGCCAAGGGCTTGGCTGGGACTAAAGAGTGTGTATTTATTTTCCGAGGCCACCTGATAGTACGTAGCAAAGCCATGTTATGAACTCAGAAGTGTCTGACTTCAAGGATAACTCTTTCTACTATATAAGAAGGAAACATTTAAAGTTTAACAAGTAATTCTTTGAATGGGAACAGGTTTTGGTAGAACTTGTTTCCCACCTGAGAAACCATAGGATTGATTGAATTCCCTCTGCAACTAAGTAAGAACACATACGTTCTTGTGGTCACTGAGAGTGAGTATAAAAAAACAATCTCAGAGAGAGGTGGAAATAAAGAAAGAAATCAAAGACTTTTCAAAATTTAATGAAAATGAAGGCACAACATACCCTAATTTATGGGACACAATGAAAGCAGTGCTAAGAGGAAAATTCATAGCCCTGAGTGCCGCCAAAAAGAAACGGGAGACAGCATACACTAACAGCTTAATGGCACACCTGAAAGCCCTGGAACAAAAAGAAGCAAATACACCAAAGAGGAGTAGAAGGCAGGAAATCATCAAACTCAGGGCTGAAATCAATCAAGTAGAAAGTTGTTGGTGAAGATGTGGAGAAAGAGGAACACTCCTCCACTGCTGGTGGGATTGCAAGCTGGTACAACCATTCTGGAGAGCAGTCTGGCGGTTCCTCAGAAAACTGGGCATGACACTCCCGGAGGGCCCGGCTATACCACTCCTGGGCATATACCCAGAGACTTTACCTGCATGCAATAAGGACACATGCTCCACTATGTTCATAGCAGCCTTATTTATAATAGCCAGAAGCTGGAAAGAACCCAGATGTCCCTCAACGGAGGAATGGATTCAGAAGATGTGGTATATTTACACAATGGAATACTACTCTGCAATTAAAAACAATGAATTCACGAAATTCCTAGGCAAATGGTCAGAACTTGAAAATATCATCCTTAGTGAGGTAACCCAATCACAAAAGAACACACATGGTATGCAGTCACTGATAAGGGGATATTGACCCAGAATCTCGGAATACCCTAGACACAATCCGCATAACAATAGATTTCTAAAAAGATGGAAGGAGAGACCCCTGGTCCTGGAAAGACTGGATGTAGGGGAACGCCAGGACAGAGTAACGAGAGGGGGTTGAATGGAGAAAAGAGGGAGGGAAGGGGGCTTATGGGACTTTCGGGGAGGGAGGAAACGGGAAAGGGGAAGTGATTTGGAATGTAAATTAAAAAAATAAAATAAAAAAAATGAGAAAGGGAAAAAAAAAGAAGTAAATAAGTGTCTAAGAACTTCTAAGACGAGCTTATTTTACTACAATGAATTAAGAGACAGTAAAGTAAAAGGATTATAGGAGAAAGTCACCACTAAAATCAAGTTTGCTTCCTGTCCATACTATAAAATACTGGTGTGAGAGGTCATGGAGATGGGCAATGTGCTGCATACAAAGTACTTGACACCTTTATCGTATGGAATCCTCCTAACTCTGAGGTAGGGCTAATCATTAGTCTCCTTTTTAAAAGAAGGCAAAAAAGGCTCAGGGAGATAAACTGACTTGCTCAAGACCACCCAGCTTGCAAAGGATACAATCTGGACTACACCCCAGTGCTGTCTGGTTCTAACATTACTTTTCCATTTTTTGCCATTACATTCTCATTACTAGATATATGTGAAAATCCTACAGAAGTAACCTGGACACTTCCTGGTTTCTTTGTCTTAATCCAAAGAAGTAGCAGTGACCCAAATCATCAACCACAAAAATCTCAGAGAACAGAAATAAACCACACAATTTCTCAGTGCTTCCCTACTGATCCTTAGCCTCTAAAACTCCTATTGGCACAACTGCTGACTGCAGAAAGTCAGTCTGTTCCAAGTCTGGCTGCCAGAGTCGACCATCTGGCCCTCTAGCCTACTGACCCCAGTCTTACTATATCGTCTAGACTTTGACCTGAGACTTCAGAGCACTCCAAAGCAATGGCAGAGGCAGAGATTAAATTCTATGAAACAATCATTACCTGCTGAGAACAAAAAATGGTCTATATGATTTTCAAAATCTTTTCAGATCTTCAAGGGCTAAGGATGTAGCTCAGTGGTAGCATGCTTTCCTATGCAGGGCCCTGAGTTCCATGTCTAGAACATTGAGCATCAATAATAAGAAAGTTAATAATACCTTTAAAATGTGATTATTTTATTTATAATATGTTTTCACCCATTAGTTTACATGACATGCAAACTAGACATGAACAAAAAGAGATTTGATTTTGATTTCCCACAACAAACATAGCATTTCTATGTCTCATTACCTACAAGTAAAATGGGAGAAGACCTCAGAGTTCATGGAAGGACTCAATAGGATAGTAAATATCAAAGATTTAGCACATAGTAAGTCCTCATTAAATGCTATCTACTTGTTTTACTGCCAGCTGGAGAAAAGAAATGGGAATGAGAGTGAACTGTCATCTTTTGCTGAAACTCAAGAGAACTATCAGGATGAGCAGAATTGACAGAGTGACTCATAATGAGTATGCCAGGTCACTGAACACTGGGGGTAAATATCCCTCCCAAATGCACCCTATACTTCTCCTGCCATCTCATCAGGTTTGGGCATGCTTATTCACTTGCAACAAGTCCTAACCTTGCTCCAAAGCCTAAGAGAGAACCAGACTTCTAGAGAACGTGTGAAGATCTCAGCTCAACCAGGGTTGAAATCTCAAAACTATTTTTAAAGATTCACTATGACTAATGAACACGTCTGAAATTTCTCAATCTTAATAATTCTCTGTTCAAAGATATTTTTCTTCAGGTTACACTTTGATCTTAATATTCATACTTAAAGATATTTTTCTGAAGATTCATTTGGAAATGTTTGCCAAATTCTCAGCTAACTACATATTAGATTCTAAAAATGTCCTAACATGTACAAGCTAATAAAAATGTTATTTTTAATAACTTTTAGCTTAACCTTATCATTTCAGAAATTAAACACAATGAAGCACAGACCTGGTTTAATTAGATTCTCTCACCTACTCTATATACCTATGTCTCTTTCTCTCTCTTTCTGTCTCTCTATGTCTCTCTCTCTCTCTCTCTCTCTGTCTCTCTCTCTGTCTCTCTCTCTCTGTCTCTCTCTCTCTCTCACACACACACACACACACACACACACTCACACACACACACACACCATGTACTATGAATGAGTAAATAGATGAAGACAGGTACATTTTAAAGTATAAAAACAAGTTTTATAGTAAAATACATATTTTGTATTTATCAGTTACATTTAAAATTAGTCTATATATGTACACAGTATGTATATTTGTGTGTGTGTGTGTGTGTGTGTGTGTGTGTGTGTGTGTGTGTGTGTGATTTATTAGTCCAAAAAGGAGAGGGTGAGAAGCACATTTTTCTGTTCTCTTGCTGCCCTCTGGTGGCAGACTTGAATTCACAGAAGCCAATTTTCAAAAAGAACAGACCACAGAGCTGTGGTCTGTGTCCTCAGGGCTGCTAGATTGGGTGTCAGCAAAATACATAAATCAAAGTTGTTTTGTAAAAGGGACTCTTGTTTGCTTCCTCAAATCCACCATGTTGCTACAACATCGATGCAATTTTTCTTTCCTGGAGAAGTTCCTATTTGGACATTTGGGAACATAGGCAGCATTTGAGTTTGCACAAACTTTGTACTGAAAACAATCCTGCTTTCTCTGGCCAGTTTACAAGAAGAATTGCCCTCAATCATCTGCAGGAAGAGCTGTATCACTGAGTATTCCTGTTCCTTTAACCATGGCTTCTAACGACATTCATCTTTAGATATGGTAAAAACACACTTTGACACATATTAGTAGTAGATTTCCTAATTATCTTGAAAATAATGTCTTTCCCAGAAAACTATACTAACACCATGAAGCAACATTGTATACAATGGCAAAGCAATTACCTACTCATGGGAAATACTGGACTAGAGCTGTAGCTCTGTGTTCCAGCAGTCATAGTGTGTGTGGTGCCCTGTGTTACATCCCCAGTACTAAAAATATATGAGAAAATGAAAGTATTCTAATATACAAATTAGCAGTACAGAGAGAACTTAACAACAGTAACAATCCCTAAGTCAGTGTTGGTGATGCAAAGACAAGCAGATCTTAGCATTTCACCTAAAAATCAATAGGTCTACATACAGTGGGATGTAGCCTTGTCCTGACAAAACAAAATTTGTCTGAGTTTTGCCACTTAGCCCACACAGTTTCTGTGTATCTAGAAAATCACTAGTATGCATCATTTCAAGTCAGAATGAGAACTAGATGAGCTAAGAGTACAGTGCACCTCACTGCACTCAGCCTGATTCCAGGGTCATTGCACAAAAATCTAAGTCTGAGGAAGTTGAACAACTGGTTTCTAGCATTAACATGGTGGGATCAGGAGCAATAAAGGAGGAACGTGCTAACGTCTGGCTATGCGGCTGACAAAATGCTTTGTCAAAGTACACTCAAGATAATAGATAGGCAAGGATTCAAGGCTGGCACCTGAGTTCTTTTATAAACTAGCAGAGAACTGTAGGGGTGGGCTATGAGTTCCCAAAAACTAGAAGTAGGAATAAAGTTGGAGCAATTCAGTTTATAAAGAGTTTTATGTAAAATTAAGTGCCTGGGGCCAGAAGATCTTTAAAGTCACTTTCAAATTCTGATATTCAAATGGATCCATCCCATATTCCATTTCCTTAAGTGAAATAACATTCTGTCCTCAGAACTAAATCACTAAGAACTGCCTTCACAGCTGACCTCTCTCTTTCCCTGTAATTCCCAGCAGCTCCCCAAAAACACAATGTTCAGAAACCAAAATTCAACCTTCCTCTGTCAGTCCAAATTACATCTGTATAGCAAGTCTCAGCACCCTGATACACACTACTCCATGAACTAAAGAGAGTGAGAACTTGAGACTAATGGATAGTGCTGTTCTAAGGGATTAATGTCAGGGAACAACTTCCTTTCCCTCATTACTTATCTGCTCTCCTACTTAAAAATTTAGAGATGAATCAAATTATTAAAAAAAAAGTAACAAGTTTAAGACAGATCTAAGAATGGACTCCTTTAAACATTAGCCTGCCCAGTACATTTAAGTTTTATTTACAGACTATCTCCATGGATACCCTTGAGAAAGGGGCTGATAGAGAAACTTAAGCCCATTGTGTTTAAGCCTCTTTCTCTGAAAGGGCAAGCATAAGTGGAAAAATATTACTGGAATTATAATATATGTCAACTGAAAAATAATATCCCATTAGCTGAACAATTTGGCAGGAACATATAATCCCTAGTACTTGTAGAGCAGCCTCAACTCTCACATATATTATCTCTTTTAATCCCCACAACTATTCCATGTAGTTACACCTGCATACGGGCCATAATTTCTGGAACAACCTCATACATAATTTTCTCTTTTTCAAAAAGGGCAATAGTGTATAATAAACTAGAAGTTCATTTTCTATATCCACGTAGGATGTCTACCATGAAGTAAATTATAAATCAGAAAAGACTCTTGGTTATCATGTTGCTTTTTGAAAACATAGCCAGTATACATCTTTCGTATCACAGAAAGATCAGAACCACAATCACTTAATACATATTTATAAGCTAGCAAAGTGTGACAACTTCACTCCGCTGCTGAGCACTGGTAAGCAGAAATGGCCATGCCCTCCTATTGGAGCCTGTGGACAACAGATAGCCAATACTTATTGTTGTTCTTTACATAAGACTACAATACACAGTTTGGGATCTTGACCAAACACATAGCAAAACACATTTTTATAAACCCCAATGGGATTAAGTTCATTCACTGAAGAGAAGATTTTTTGGAAAAATCAAAGTTGGCCTTTGCTCTTTAAAATGTATAAAGATAAATTTTACAGAAATTTGGGATTTTTGACTAATAACACACTAAACATGTCATCATCATTCTTCTATCCACTCACAGATGAATAAGAATATTTGAAGTGTAGCAAGTCAGGATATACTGAAGCGCTTCCATAGTTCCCTTCTGCTTTTGCTTCTCTCTGACAAATGTTCAGGAAAGTAAAATATGCATTCCACAGAGAGTCTGTGCTTTATTTGTTCTGTTTTAATTAAGAAACTGTGCATCCATTTTTCAGAGAGACTGCCCTATGTGATAGTCCCATTTGAAATGTATGACATGTTTGAGTTTCTGTATATCCTCATCGCCATTTTGGATTGTCACTATTTTTTATCTAGCTGTTCTGTTAAGCATGTAATAATATCTCATTTGGGCCTTATTTGTATTTACCTAATAGTTATTTATCCTGAACAACTTTTAATCTCTTCCTTGCCATCTGTACATAGACTTTATGACTTTTACCTAGTTAAATAATTAGAATGTTTGATTCTTTGTGGTTGGCTTTGAGAGTCCTTTATATATTCTAGACATGGATCCTTTGCAACTTGTTAGCAATGTTGATAAAAATCCAATCCATTGATTTTTTTCCCTTTCTGAGTTGTATTTTGGGTATCACATCAAAAACCTCTTCAAAAGTCCAAGGGCCTGAAGATTTTTCTCCTATGCAGTTTTCCAAAACTTCACCTGCAACTGAATACTCCAATTTTTTGCTGTTAATTTTGATTCTTTTAACTCAATCCATTGAGAGTTGAATTTTGCACATGCTACGAGAATTGAAGCTCACTTTTATTACCAATGTATATGCAGTTTCCCACAGAATGTATTAAAAAGAATATTCTCTCTTTAATAATCTTTGTGCAGTACTTGGAGATTTAATTTGGGGCCTGAGTTATGTAAGACAAGTGCTCTACCACTGACCTACATCCCTAGCCACTTTTTCATCTTTGTGAAAAATAATTTATCCAAACTTTGTAGGACTATTTATATATTCTTTATTTGGTTCCACTGGTCTGTGTCTTTCTATCTGCTCACTGTATATTGTCTTAGGTTTTGAATACCATAACCATTAATATTAATAATGAATCTCAGTTTGTTCCTTTTCAAATTGTAGTAGCTTTTATAGTCCCTTTTATACTCCTCTACTTAGTATAAGCCTGTCATTACCTACAAAAATATTTGGTTGAACTTGTCATTGTCTTAAACATACAGATCACTTTGGAAAGAAATTATATTATTACTATGGTGAGTATTCTGCTCATTGAACACAGTGTGTGTCTTAGTATACCTATATTTTCTGTGAATTCTCTTGTCAGCATTCTGTAGTTTTAGCATATAACTCCAATAAATGCATTTTACGCTTATATTCAAATTTTTCATTTGTTTTGAGTGGAAATAACCAGCCACTTTTTGAATGGATATAAGGTTCACTCCTATAAAAGCCAAATACTTAAGACTACATAGATAAGTTATGGGTTTAAGAGAAAACCACTAGCATTTTTCTGTGCTAAAGGAATATAGCAATAAAATAACCCTGGTGAGATATCATTATACCCACAAATTAGTGCCTCATTCAACCCACACCAGAGAAGCAATAAATGGGAAGTAACACAACTGGACAATGTACAGAGAATAAGAGACTTTGAACTAAGTTATAGCACTGAGAAGGGGAAGTAGACAGAAAGCCCCATCCATATTCAAGAAGCTATTTGCAATTGATACCTTCTGGGAAAGGGAAAATTAGCTTTCTCCAATGGAGTGTCACTGGGTATATGAGCCACACTCCAGGGCAGGCAAGTTACCCAAACACAAAGTGAAGTACATTCTTTGTAGGCTTTTTTTTTTTTTAATTTAATTTTATTTTATTTTTTTAATTTACATTCCAAATCACTTCCCCTTTCCCGTTTCCTCCCTCCCCGAAAGTCCCATAAGCCCCCTTCCCTCCCTCTTTTCTCCGTTCAACCCCCTCTCATTACTCTGTCCTGGCGTTCCCCTACATCCAGTCTTTCCAGGACCAGGGGTCTCTCCTTCCATCTTTTTAGAAATCTATTGATATGCTGATTGTGTCTAGGGTATTCTGAGATTCTGGGTCAATATCCCCTTATCAGTGACTTCATACCATGTGTGATCTTTTGTGATTGGGTTACCTCACTAAGGATGATATTTTCAAGTTCTGACCATTTGCCTAGGAATTTCGTGAATTCATTGTTTTTAATTGCAGAGTAGTATTCCATTGTGTAAATATACCACATCTTCTGAATCCATTCCTCCGTTGAGGGACATCTGGGTTCTTTCCAGCTTCTGGCTATTATAAATAAGGCTGCTATGAATATAGTGGAGCATGTGTCCTTATTGCATGCAGGTAAAGTCTCTGGGTATATGCCCAGGAGTGGTATAGCCGGATCCTCCGGAAGTGTCATGCCCAGTTTTCTGAGGGGCCACCAGACTGCTTTCCAGAGTGGTTGTACCAGCCTGCAATTCCACCAGCAGTGGAGGAGTGTTCCTCTTTCTCCACATCCTCGCCAACAACTGCTGTCTCCTGTGTTTTTGATCTTAGCCATCCTGACTGGTGTGAGATGGAATCTCAGGGTTGTTTTGATTTGCATTTCCCTAATGACTAAGGATGATGAACATCTCTTTAGGTGCTTCTCAGCCATTAGATATTCTTCAGGTGAGAACTCTTTGTGGAGCTCTGTACCCCATTTTTTAATAGGGTTACTTGCCTCTCTGGAGTTTAACTTCTTGAGTTCTTTGTATATCTTGGATATTAGCCCTCTGTCGGATGTAAGGTTGGTAAAGATCATTTCCCAGTTAGTTGGTTGCCGCTTTGTCTTTTTGATGGTGTCTTTTGCCTTGCAAAAACTTTGTAATTTAATGAGGTCCCATTTGTCTATTCTTGATCTTAGAGTATAAGCTATTGGAGTTCTGTTCAGGAAATTCTCCCCTGTGCCCATATGTTCAAGGTTCTTCCCTAGTTTCCCTTCTATTAGTTTCAGTGTGTCTGGTTTTATGTGGAGATCTTTGATCCACTTAGAATTGAGCTTAGTGCAAGGAGATAAGGATGGGTCAATTTGCATTCTTCTGCATGCTGACCTCCAGCTGAGCCAGCACCATTTGTTGAAAAGGCTATCTTTTTTCCACTGGATGGTTTTAGCTCCTTTGTCAAAGATCAAGTGACCATAGGAGTGTGGATTCATTTCTGGGTCTTCAATTCTGTTCCATTGATCTACATGTCTGTTACTGTACCAATACCATGCAGTTTTTAACACTATTGCTCTGTAGTACAGCTTGAGGTCCGGGATACTGATTCCCCCAGAGGTTCTTTTACTCTTGAGAATAGTGTTAGCTATTCTGGGTTTTCTGTTATTCCAGATGAATTTTTGAATTGCTCTTTCTAACTCTATGAAGAATTGAGTTGGGATTTTGATGGGGATTGCATTGAATCTGTGTATTACTTTTGGTAAGATGCTCATTTTTACTATATTAATCCTGCCAATCCATGAGCATGGCAGATTTTTCCATCTTCCGAGGTCTTCTTCAATTTCTTTCTTCAGAGACTTGAAGTTCTTGTCATACAGATCTTTCACTTGTTTGGTTAGCGTCACGCCAAGATACTTAATATGGTTTGTGGCTATCGTAAAGGGTATTATTTCTCTTACTTCTTTCTCAGCCTGCTTATCCTTTGAGTATAGGAAGGCTTCTGACTTGCTTGAGTTGATTTTATATCCGGCCACTTTGCTGAAGTCGTTTATCAGCTGTAGGAGTTCTCTGGTGGAGTTCTTTGGGTCGCTTATGTATACTATCATATCGTCTGCAAATAGTGATAGTTTGACTTCTTCCTTTCCAATTTGTATCCCTTTGACCTCTTTTTCTTGTCTAATTGCTCTAGCTAGAACTTCAAGTACTATATTGAAAAGATATGGAGAGAGAGGGCAGCCTTGTCTAGTCCCTGATTTTAGTGGGATTGCTTCAAGTTTCTCTCCGTTTAGATTGATGCTGGCTACTGGTTTGCTGTAAATTGCTTTTACTATGTTTAGATATGGGCCTTGAATTCCTGATCTTTCCAAGACCTTTAGCATGAAAGGATGCTGAATTTTGTCAAATGCTTTCTCAGCATCTAATGAGATGACCATGTGGTTTTTTTCTTTGAGATTGTTTATGTAGTGGATTACATTGATGGATTTCCTTATATTGAACCATCCCTGCATCCCTGGGATGAAGCCTACTTGATCGTGGTGAATGATCGTTTTGATGTGTTCTTGGATTCGGTTGGCAAGAATTTTATTGAGTATTTTTGCATCGATATTCATAAGAGAGATTGGCCTGAGATTCTCTTTCTTTGTCGGATCTTTGTGTGCTTTTGGTATTAGTGTAATTGTGGCTTCATAGAACGAGTTGGGTAGTGTTCCTTCTGTTTCTATTTTGTGGAACAGTTTGAAGAGTATTGGTGTTAGGTCTTCTTTGAAGGTCTGATAGAATTCTGCAGTAAAACCATCTGGACCTGTGCTTTTTTTGGTTGGAAGACTTCCAATGACAACTTCTATTTCTTCAGGGGTTATAGGACGGTTTAGATGGTCTATTTGATCCTGATTTAATTTTGGTACTTGGTATCTGTCAAGGAAATTGTCCATTTCCTCAAGATTTTCTAGTTGTGTTGAATACAGGTTTTTGTAGTAGGATCTGATGATTTTTTTAATTTCCTCAGTTTCTGTTGTTATCTCTCCCTTTTCGTTTCTGATTTTATTAATTTGGATACTATCTCTGTGCCCTCTGGTTAGTCTGGCTAAGGGCTTATCTATCTTGTTGATTTTCTCAAAGAACCAACTCCTCGTTTTGTTGATTCTTTGTATGGTTTTATTTGTTTCTACTTGATTGCTTTCAGCCCTGAGTTTGATGATTTCCTGCCTTCTACTCCTCTTTGGTGTATTTGCTTCTTTTTGTTCCAGGGCTTTCAGGTGTGCCATTAAGCTGTTAGTGTATGCTGTCTCCCATTTCTTTTTGGCGGCACTCAGGGCTATGAATTTTCCTCTTAGCACTGCTTTCATTGTGTCCCATAAGTTAGGGTATGTTGTGCCTTCATTTTCATTAACTTTCAAAAAGTCTTTGATTTCTTTCTTTATTTCCACCTTGACCAAGTTATCATTGAGTAGAGCATTGTTCAGCCTCCATGTGTACGTGGGTTTTCTTTTGTTTTTGTTGCCATTGAAGACCACCCTTATTCCATAGTGATCTGATAGGAGGCATGGGATTATTTCTATCTTCTTGTATCTGTTGAGGTCTGATTTGTGACCAATTATATGGTCAATTTTGGAGAAGGTACCATGAGGAGCTGAGAAGAAGGTGTATTCTTTAGCTCTAGGATGAAATGTTCTATATATATCAGTTAGTTCCATTTGGTCCAAGGCTTCAATTAGATTCACTGTGTCCCTGTTTAGTTTCTGCTTTCCTGAACGATCCATTTCAGAGAGCGGGGTGTTGAAGTCACCCACTATTATTGTGTGCGGTGCGATGTGTGCTTTGAGTTTTAGTAAAGTTTCTTTTACGAATGAGGGTGCCCTTGCATTTGGAGCATAGATATTCAGGATTGAGAGTTCTTGATGGTGGATTTTTCCCTTGATCAGTATGTAGTGTCCTTCTGTGTCTTTTTTGATGACTTTGGGTTGAAAATCAATTTTATCCGATATTAGGATGGCTACTCCACCTCGTTTCTTGGGGCCATTTGCTTGTAAAATTGTTTTCCAGCCTTTTACTCTGAGGTAGTGTTTATCTTTGACACTGAGGTGCGTTTCCTGCATGCAGCAAAATGCTGGGTCCTGTTTACGTATCCAGTCTGCTAGTCTATGTCTTTTAATTGGGGAATTGAGACCATTGATATTAAGAGAGATTAAGGCATAGTGATTATTGCCATCTGCCATTCTTGACGCTATCTTTATGTTTGAGTGGTTATCTACTTTTGGGTTAGATTCAAGGTTATTATCTCATTTTTTCCAGGGTGTTGTTTCTCTCCCTGTATTGGAGGTTTCCACCTATTATCCGTTGCAGGGCCGGATTTGTAGAAAGATATTGTGATAATTTGGTTTTATCATGGAATATCTTGGTCTCTCCATCTATGGTGATTGAGAGTTTTGCTGGGTATAGTAGTCTAGGCTGGCATTTGTGCTGTCTTAGTGTCTGCATGAGATCTGCCCAGGATCTTCTGGCTTTCATAGTCTCTGGTGAGAAGTCTGATGTGATTCGGATAGGTCTTCCTTTGTATGTTACTTGGCCCTTTTCTCTTACTGCATTTAGTATTCTTTCTTTGTTTAGAACATTCGGTGTTTTGATTATTATGTGACGGGAGGTATTTCTGTTCTGGTCCAGTCTGTTTGGAGTTCTGTAGGCTTCTTGTACGTTCATCGGCATCTCTCTCTTTAAGTTAGGGAAGTTTTCCTCCATAATTTTGTTGAAGATGTTTACTGGCCCTTTAAGTTGCAAATCTTCACTCTCATCTATACCTATAATCCTTAGGTTTGGTCTTCTCATTGTGTCCTGGATTTCCTGGATGTTTTGGGTTACGCGTTTTTTGCATTTTGCATTTTCTTTGACTGTTGAGTCGATGCTTTCTATGGAATCTTCAGCACCTGAGATTCTTTCTTCCATCTCTTGTATTCTATTGTTGATGTTTGCATCTATGACTCCTGATTTCTTCCCAAGGTTTTCTATCTCCAAAGTTGTCTCCCTTTGTGATTTCTTAGTTGTTTCTACTTCCTTTTTTAGTTCCTGGATGGATTTGCTGAGATCCTTCACTTGTTTGTTTGTATTTTCCTGTATTTCTTTAAGGTATTTTTGCATTACCTCTTTCAGGATTTCTTCCTGATGACCCACGTTCTCCTGCATTTCTCTGAGCGATTTTTGTGTTTCCTCCTCATGGGATTCCATCTGTTGATCCATCGTCTCCTGCATTTCTTTAAGCAGTTCTCGTGTTTCCTTTGTAAGGGCATCTAACCGTTGATTCATTTCTTTAAGCAATTTTTGTGTTGCCTCCTTATGGGCATCCGTCTGTTGACCCATATTCTTCTGCATTTCTTTATGCAAATTTTGTGATTCCTTTGTGAGTGCATCTACCCGTTGATTCATCTCGTTAAGCGATTTTTGTGTTGTCTCCTTGTGCGCCTCCATCTTTTGATCCATGTTCTCCCGCATTTCTCTAAGCGATTTTTGTGTTTCCTTTGTAAGGGCTTCTAACCGTTGATTCATGGTCTCCTGTAACTCTTTATGAGATTTATTTGTGTCCTTCTTGTGATCCTCTAATAGCATCATGAGAAGTGATTTTAAATCCAGATCTTGTCTTTCGGGTGTGGTGGGGTATCCAGGACTTGCTGCTGTTGGAGAGTTGGGTTCGGATGGTCCCACATTACTTTGATTACTGTTAGTAACATTCCTACGTTTGCCTTTTGCCATCTGGATACCTCTGGTGTTAGTTGGTCCTGCTGCCACTGGCTGTTGGTTGGACCTCCTGTGAGCCTGCAAAGCTATTTCTGCCCCCCCTGGATTACCAGGATTCCCCTGGCACCGATTTCTGGGGCCTGCCTGCTCCTGAGTGACTTTGGAGCCCTAATGTGCTTTGCCCCAAGTGATCTTATACTGGGGAGGCCTTGCACATCTAAAGGCTCAGCCTAGTGGATTCCTGGAGCAGAGGTCGCCAAAGGGAGGCTGGCAGGCTCCTGCCCTGTGCAGGGGTGTGTGATCTCTCCTGGGGGGGGAGGGGGCGTCCCTCTGCCAGGCAGAAGTCCCACAGCAGATCTGGCGCGCTGGTCACTGCAGATCAGCCCAGCACCTGGGAGCAGGTTACACACAAGCTGCCTGAGACTGAAGCGATATTATGCCTGTCTGTCTCTGAGCCTGGTGGTCCCAACTACCTGGTCACTGGAGCAAAGATGGCGGAGGGCACTCTCCGTGGCACCGCTCACACCGCTCTCCCTGTGGTCACGATGGCCCGCCGATCTGGCACCCAGACGACCACAGCGCCAACCCGCCCTCGGGCACAGACGGAAGCCCCAACAGGCCGTGTCCCAAGTGATGTTATATCGGGGGGAGAGCCTGGGTACCGGTCTCTCCAGCGCAGTCCGCGGGAACAGAGGTCGCGGAAGGGAAGCTGGCAGGCTCCCTCCCTGCGCGGGGTCCCTCCACCAGGCAGAAGGTCCCACCGCGGAACTGGCGCGCTGGTTACTGCAGATCAGCCCAGCACCTGGGAGCAGGTTACACACAAGCTGCCTGGTCACTGGAGCAAAGATGGCGGAGGGCAGTCTCCGTGGCGCCGCTCACCCTGTGGTCACGATGGCCCGCCGATCTGGCACCCAGACGACCACAGCGCCAACCCGCCCTCGGGCACAGACGGAAGCCCCAACAGGCCGTGTCCCAAGTGATGTTATATCGGGGGGAGAGCCTGGGTACCGGTCTCTCCAGCGCAGTCCGCGGGAACAGAGGTCGCGGAAGGGAAGCTGGCAGGCTCCCTCCCTCCTTTGTAGGCTTTTTAAAATTTTTGTTTTGGTTTACCAGTTTTTTGTCTCACTGGTTTCCTGTTTGATTTGAATTCATTTTTGTTTTTTGTTCTTGTTTTGAAAGAAAGAAGAAAGAAAAAGAACATGAAATTAGGTTGGTTTAGATGTGGGGAAGATGTGGGAAGAGTTTGAAGAGAGGAAAATCATGAACAAGATATAGTGTACAACTAAATAAATACACAAATACATACATAAATAAAATTTAAAGAATAAAATAAAATGACCTTTAATTAGTTTCCTTACTTATATTTCCATCCACTATAGCTATTTTTCCCACATTAACCATAATAGTCCTAAGAAAAATAAGTAAAATTATGTCACTCCCCTGCTGAAAATCTAGTTTTTGTAATAGAAAAGCCAAAGTTTTCCCAGTGGATTCTAAGTTCTACTACTTCCTTTGTTATCTTTGTGAACCCATCTTCCTCTATACAGTTTCCTATTTCCTATGTCTAAATAAAACCGGAAGGGCATACAGACAGATTGATGGGTGGATGGGTGGGTGGATGGATGGATGGATGGATGGATGGATGGATGGATGGATAGATAGATAGATAGATAGATAGATAGATAGATAGATAGATAGATAGATTGATTGATTAAAGATCAACAGAATAACAATGATAAGTGATAGATAATTATGCTGTGTAAAAAAATCTATTTATCAATAAATGACATGTAGTCATTAGGCCAGGGTTGAATTAATTATAGGCTACGGGCCTAATCACCTGCTTTATAAGCATTTAGTATAACACAGCCGCTCCTGTTTACATAGTGTCTATAGTCAGCATTGGCCAGTTGTGCAAAGTTCTACAAAGCTATAATGTTTACTATATAGTGTAAAAAAAAGTTCACTGACCCCCTACTTTATATTCACATAGCTAAGTTCTATGCATATCTTTAGAAGTATCAATTTTATCCCCAGACTGAACTTTCCTTCTTCTTGCCCAAATGTTCCCTCTCTATATTCCTTACAATAAAGTGGCTGCATTCACTTGGTCAGGCAAATAAGAAATCTAGGCATTGGAAATCCCTCCCCCACATCTCCTACCTCTAATCACTAAATCTTAATGTTTTTGTCTCTCTCTTCTCCCTAAGTCAGATTATAATTTCTTCTTCTCAGATAATAGCACTGACCCCTTTCCTCCCTCGCTGCCCCTGCAAACTAAAGCCTATAGAAGGCTGACTTCTTAGCACTTCAGTACTCATAAACAATGTTTTCCTTGTAGTGGCAGGATAAAAATTTCACATGTTCCAGACTCACCAACCAGGCCGTCAACTGTTTTTCAGGCCTGATTCATGTCTACCACCACTGCTCATATTTCCACTTCGTGTTCCAATAACACATTCCCAGGTCTTGGACCTTTGCTCATGATGGGAAATCTGCTTGAGGAATTTGTTTTCCCTATTTATCTTTTTGTTCAACTTTAGAATCTGTGGTGACAAATTTTAAGCATCAGACATATTGGATTAAGGAACTTCTAGAGATGTTTTTGAGAGTGAGAAGGAAGGTGTTATCAGAAGGGGTTACATGTGAGTTGAAGTGGATCACATTAGGGAAGAGCTGCCCCTTAATGTGGGAAGAACCCATTTGATCTGTTGTAGCCATGGACATACAGAAGACTAATCTCTGGATCAGAATTTTCTTCTGATGCTTTGGACATCAGGACATTGATACCTCCACTCCTCCTTTTACACAGGGTATCACCCACACCAGGGTGCCTTTATCTGTATCCTGTCTAAGATGAGTTATACTGTTGGCTTCCCTGGTTCTAAGGCCTCTGAAAAGACTGAGTCATGCTACTTGAATCTCAAGGTCTCTAGCCTATATGTGGCCTGTGCTGCTGCTATTCAATTCCCCTAATAGGTCTTCTCCCTAGCATCTATATATGTAACATACTGGCTCTGCCTCTCTAGAAAGCCCTTATTAATATAGTATTTATGTAGGTCTTACCATCTTCTTACAACTTGGTCATTACAAGGCCCCAGGTATAGATCACAAACTGCAACTATACATCATGACCAATGATGCAATAGCACACAATTAAGTACTTTGAATGTTAGTCAGAATATTTTAACACATTTTAGTTGGCACGTAATACTTATCCATATATGTGGTACAGTAATATAATTCAATAAATACATATATGTACATATATGTGTATATATAGTATATAAGGATAAAATAGTATTTCCATCTCCTTATATATTTATTGTTTCTTTGTGATAGAAACTCACAAATTCTTCTCTTTCAGCCTAGTATATGTGTGATAGTTACCCTGTTGTGCTATGGAAGATTGAAACTCATTTCTATTTAATTGCATTTTGGCATCCATTATGTTCTGCCATTTCCTAAAGGAATAACATTGGATGTGTGACTATCACATAGGTGGTTATAATCCTCTTTGAATTTCTAATGACAAGAATCCGAAAGGCTATGAAAGGTTATTGAGCTAACACAGACAATATGTCAGAGAATACTAGTTACTTTCTCATATGCATTCTCCTATTCCTTTTTAAATCTTAGCTCAAAATGTGCTGCTGGTAAAGTGTTTACTTTACCTCCCTGAAATAGCACAGTGTCATATGCCTTTTATCCCAGGACTTAGGAAGCTGAGCAGATGAACTACAACTTCAAGGCCATTTTGCGCTATATAGCAAGACCATGGCTTAAAACAACAACAATGAATGAATACGTGAAAGAAAAAAAAGAAAGGAAGGAAGACAAGAAAAGAAAGGAGGAGAAAGGACTACTTTCTTCCCTTTATCAGTGAATATGATTGTGAGATTAAATTTTAGACAATGAAATGTAATAAAAATTACATCTAACTCCCAGATCATAACCTGGAAGGTAAGTTCTATAAACTCTCTCTGTCTTTCATTCTTTTTGACAGCTAGGATGTAGATGATGAATGACGATTGTGGAAAAGCAGGATATTAGGCTTCTCAGTGCACTAAGAAAGAAAGAACAAGGAAGCCTGATGATATCAAGTCACCTTAGCTGGATTATTTTACAACCAAGAAATAAAACATCTCTTATATTGCTGCCATGGTATATTTATGTGTAGCATCCCAGCATCTGAGCTTATATCATACCTAATGTAACTACAAGTGACCAAACTTTGACTCGAATTGTGGATAAGTTCAGACTGTATCAGCCTTCGCAATCCAAATTGGGTTCTTATTAAATAATGAATCTATTAATAGATGAAATGCTGTGTTCGATTAAATGTTAAATATCACTGTGGCCAAGTTTAGTAGTACAATCCTGTAATACTAGGTACTTGGGAGGCTAAGGCAGGAGAATCATAATCTCAAGGCCTTCCTGGGCTATGGAGTAAGTTAAAGGGTGATCTGGACATCTTGGTAAGACTCTGTCTCAGATAAAAAGTGAAAAGGAGGCTGGAGAATAGGTCAATGGTGGAGTATTTGCTTAGCATATACAAAGCCCTAGTTTTAATCTATAGATCTTCAAAAAACATGACAGTGTGTTACAGTGGGATTTCTTTTCACTGTCAAATTGAAACAATAAGATGTACAACATTGTGTCCGTGATCCCAACAGTCATAAGGAAGACTAATACTAGGTTGATCTACATGACACACTGAGTGCCAGGATAAGCCAAGCCTTTTATAGCATATTTTGTTTTAACAATCTAAAGAACAGAAAGAAAGGAGAGAGAAAAGGAGGGATGGAAGCAGGCAGATAGAAAAACATAGCTAAAAGCTACACAGGACAGGGGTAGATAATAAAGATAGGGAATTATTACCTTGCCAAAGTGTTCAATCAGAATTTCTACCACAATGTTCTGGAATTTGATGTTCATCATAGCAGCCACAGTGTCCTCTTGAGCTCTCATCAGGGTGGGCCCAAAGATCACCCCCATATTGGAAGGTGTCATAAGATTCTCTTTGCTGTGCTCACACACACTGCCAGAAGAAAAAGAAAACAATGAAAATGATTCATTTTTCTAGTAACCAGGACTATGCTAGGTGCTAATGGAGATAAGAGAGACCCAAAGGTAGGAAAGGAGAGACCTACAGTATATATGAAAAAGATAAGAGAATGGAAATAACTAGCAAGTAACACATTATATATAAGTAGGAGCCAAAGTAAGAGATTGGGAACTAGGTCAATAACCCTGAAGGAGTTTGGAGACAGATATGGAGGTAGTAAAGGGTGTGGGGAGGCAGGAGAAAGACCTGTTTGCATGCAAGGCAAGGGGAGCAGCAGGCCTAATGAACAGCAAAGGAGATTAACTGTACCCAGAGGTAAAGGACTTTCCTAGCACTCTATTCCTCTCTTAAAAAGCAGCAGTGACAAAAGGGCCTACAACAAGCCATTTTAGTGAGGAATCTGGCCATTTTAGTCACACAATTTAAGAAACAGAAACCTCAAAGAGACAAAAAGGACCCTATGGTTGATCTCCACTTGACTGTCTTCTTCATCCTATAAAACAAGATGGAAAAGTGTTTTTCTGGAATCACAATTGCTGAGCAAGGGAGGAAGTAGATCTTGTGATCTGGTTGTTAGATCTCCACGCACTCTGCTTAAAGTCTCAACCCTGGCTCCCGATTTCTTATAGCAGAAGGCAAAAGGTCTTTAAAGAGGACAGTTAAAGTCTTCTGTATTTTGCCTCCTATTTCTAATAGTTATGTATAGCCCAGGTTCTACAGTCGACTTCAGTTTGGATCCCAACAGTGCCACTCACAACAGTGAGTTTTAATTCCAACCTCTCTGAGCTTCAGTTTTCCAACTTGTGTAAGTTGTGTCTACTTTAGAGTAGTAGAAAATAAATGGTGGGAAATTTCTCCAGCATGGTATTACCCAATGCTCTGACCTTTCTAAGAACTTCCACTATATGCATTGTTAGCCTTTGACAAAGGTTACACCAAACTTCTTAGATTAGGTTCTTCTGGGTACACTAGGGTTATCCCTTTCCCTTGAATGTTCCCTATCCCATTAAAGAATGTCTAATTGGTTTTAGAGATTTACTTAAGGTGACAGAGCTCTATCTGCATGAAATTCTCAAAGGAGGGAAAAACAAAATAGAGAGTACTGGCTGGAGTTTGGCAACTCAGCAAATTGTACCACTTCAAGAGGGATGCTTTGTCTGGCCTCAGTAGGAGAGAGAATGCACCTAATCCTATAGAGACTTGATGCCCCAGAGTGGTGGATCTAGGGGGGATTCTTTTCAAAGGTGAAGGGGAAGAGGATGACAGGAAGACTGGGGGGCATTTGGGATTTAAATAAACAAAATAATAAATTAATAATAAAAAGCAGAAAGAAAGAAAGAAAGAGAAAGAAAGAAAGAAAGAAAGGAGGGAGGAAGGGAGGGAGGGAGGGAGGGAAGGAAGGAAGGAAGGAAGGAAGGAAGGAAGGAAGAGAGAGAGAGAGAAAGAAAGAAAGAAAGAAAGAAAGAAAGAAAGAAAGAAAGAAAGAAAGAAAGAAAGAAAGAAAGAAACCACTACTCAACTCCAGCATATAAGACCTGGTGTGTTCAAAGGTCAAATTGTCTCATTTCCTGAAATCAAGGAATAACTGTGAGTTACTTAAAAATTAAAATTTGGAAGTTGAATATTTTTCCCCAAAATAGTCTAAGACAAATAAAATATACTTGTACTCTGAATATCATCCTCGGGCTATTCAGTTGAGTGAGACCTTTGGTTTGCAAAGATACCTGGCAATAGAACTGGAAGCTATTTATGTGACTTGTCTGTATCATTCAGGTTTAAGGTTCAGCAATTTGAAGAACTTGATGTACTTTGACTCTTAAATAAGGAGGCTACTTCCAATCATATCCCTAGTTCTATTACTAATGTACTATGTGGCTTTGTGCCTATCTTTCCCCATCCCTAAGAATCGGTTCTGTCATGTGTAAGGTGAAAAAGTTATTAGGTGATCGAAAGTGTATTTTAGTCTGCCAGGAAATGAATCTAAGAAAATCCTGCTCTCAAAAACAATGGGAAAGAGAGAGCCACATATTACATGTCTCCTAAACCATCAATTATGTATATTCTCCTCATTCTAAACACACACACATATAAGGTGGGGGTGGCAATTGGAATCAGAGCAAAGCAAGCCTCTATACTCAACTCTTAACTACAAGAAAATTTACAAGATGAATAACTCTTTAACAAATCACAAGAGTTGTAGGAAAACATATATATTGCACACTACATCAAGCCTGGGCCTCTGTGTGCTTTATAACATTACAGGTGATTCTAATATACAATAAAACTTGAGAAACAATATTATACATCAATCAGCAAAACCAAATCTCATTACCATGTGTTTTTTATAAATAAAGTTTTACTTGAACACAGCTTTTCTATTCATTTAAATAGTATTTATGGCTACTTCAAAGCTATAATTATAAAACTGTGTAGATGTGACACAGGTTGTCCATATAGTTAACAAAGTCTCATATATGCACTATCCAGCCAAAGTCTGCAAGAAAGATGCTTAAAAATCATTTCATCAGATTACTATGTATACATTCTAATTGGACCCTCATGTAACGAAAGAAACAACATACTTGCAAGCACTATAAATTTGAACATAGAATATTATAATTAATTTCTTTTCAGCTATTATAATTTAATTATGCATGTACCTAACAGTTCTCAAAATTTAAAGATAAAGATGAAGCTGAGATACTTACAAATGAAATAAATAGAGTGCCATGGATTTATTTCAAAAATTATACAACAGGAAGGAGGAAACTGGGGATATAGATAAAATAAGATCTTAATAGCTGAATCTGGGCGATGGGCACACAGAGTTCCTTGTGCTGCTTCCTTCATTTAATTTTTGTATATACACACTAGAAAAGGACTTGCATAATACAAGTTTATTCAAAAGGAAAAGCCATAACAGACACAGTCAGTTCCCAAAATGACCAATCCTTCTCCCTGCAAATGGTGCCCTCTTTTAAGGATAGCATTTTATCTGTAATTTACAAGATATACTTCAACATAGTACAATGTCCTAGACTTCTTCAATGCTACAATTAAAACCAAACCATTATATAATGTAGCAATAAGAAAGAAAAAACAATTTCCTTGTTAGATCATCATATACTATTTTCAAACACTTTAAATACAAAAATAAACTGAAAATGAATATAACTTAACTGCATCAGTGTCACCATGCAAATAGAGCAGCCATCAGTAGGTTGATGCATACAGACAATATATTAATTACATCAAAATTATCTAATGGTAATTTTGATAAACTGCTGATTCTAAGATGCTTCCAGAATGTAAATAACAACTTGAAAAAGAACAGTGCCCTCAGAACCAATGAGAAAAATTTTCATAGGTTTCCTTTAGTTTGCATGAGTATTCTCATACATTTATGATTATTATAATCAAGAATCCATACATTTATGCTCTAGGAGTGACTAGTTGTATTTAAAAGACTAACAAGAGAAAATTTTACCAACATTATCTCCAGCCAACAATGAATGCTTTGCTAATTAACATGACAAACAGTAGAAATTATTTCTCATGAGCTAGAAATGTACAAGATACAGCTATTGACTGTGAATAATACAGAGTCAGTCGCACAGCCCTCTATGAGCAGACAGCACTGGAAATGTGAAGATCAGTAAAATGAATAAAGCAAAGCTATGAATTTTGAGATGTGATGAAACAGAAAGTACATACAAATCATCTACTATTTGCTCTAGCTACAAATCAGTTAACTTGAATCTATTCAGTCTTTAAAGAGATGAAAAGGGCATAAAAGATAGGTAGGCTATGTTATAATATATCTAATATACTTAGACAAACACCTTTAAAGGGCAGCTTTTAATGTCAGCTAGGAACATGTTAATATAGTCTGGAAAGGCAGAAACTATAGAAGGTGGTAAGTAGAAAAGGCCAGGCATGGTGATGCAGAACTTTAATCCCAGAACTGAAGAGACAGAGTGAGAGGACCAGGAGTCCCTAGCCTGCCTCAGTTACATTTATGTTTATCAAGAATACCTGCGATTATCTCCAAACAGTAAGGAGGGAAACTGAAGAAGACTATAATCTCATATTATGAACAAATACAGATATGTTTATATATAAACACATCAGTACAAAAGATTTAGAATAATATGTGTTAGATTATCAGAGATGATTACAGAGTGGGAGAATAATATAAGGCAATTTTTGCTTTGCTTTTCTGCACTTTCTAATTTCTATAACACAGCTTCTGAAAGGGGTATTATTATAAAAATAAGAATCCAGTAAACTTAATAGCCCTGAACCTTCCAAATGGCAGTGCAGGCCCAAGACTGTGAAAGTCTTACATCTCCCACATTAGATAATGGAATTTTGTTGACTAATTCCAATTATACTTCATTTTCTTATTTGCCTTGAGTAAAACTTTCACAAAAGATGTTGTCAAAGCATCTGAAAGCACAGAGAGATGGGACTCCATTGAGTTTACAGAACAGGCTGTACAACCCTTTGGGTCTGCTTACTGATAACCACATGTATGAATAGTGGAATTAGGCATGACATTTTCTTCCACTGTAGTTTTCCACTACTGGTGAGATTGCTGGAGAGGAAACCATTATTGATTTCCTATCTCTAATGAAAACTACAGGAACACACAAAAAAGAACTAGCTAACTGAGAACCTCAAACTGGCAGAGGTCTATTTATTTTACCTATTATTAACCTAGAAAATAGATAAGAAGCAAGAATATATTACAAAGGTACATATATATAATCATCATATACATTATCCTGCAACAATTGGCAGGGATAAGTGCATTTTTAAAAAGTGTGTGACTTTTCTTTTTCCCCATGTAAGTTTTCTAAATAGTACTAACCCTTTTGATCTACATTGTCTAAATATATAGTGATAAGGGTTTTAAAACATGTAAAAATTTTGGATATAGTTACTGTGATGATACTCTTGAGTAGCAACTGTTGGAATGAGAAACACCTAGAATTATAAAGATCACCTCTAAGTGTTTCCATCAGGTCATTTCCATGGAGTATTAACTAAGTACTAACAAAATCCCATAGCCTTAGGACACATGTGGAGTAAAGGGGAAAAATGAACAAAGGCCACTAAACTGGAATACTCTCTCTTTCCGCCTCTCTCCTCCTCTCCCTCCTTCTCTGCCTCTTTCTATTTCTTAATCCTTAACACTATGATATGAGGTATGTTGTTTTGCCATGGGCACCCCCTCCCACTCTATTATGATCAAGTGATAAACCAAAAGAAATATTTTCTCCCGCAGGTTCTTTTGTTCAAGTATTTTGCCACAGTGATGAAAGACTAGTAAGTAATGTGGACATTTGGTCAGCCTACACTGAACGCAGCTTAAGTAATCAATATTTTGCCACATTTTCTTTCTCTAGGTATTTTTTCCTGAAGTCTCTGAAAGTAGGTTAATCCCTAAATTCCCAGCACTCATATTCAAAGACAAAGCAAAATTTCCTAGTAGACCATAACAAAATTTTCATGTATAAGAAAAAAATAAAATAAATAATTCCATACCATCTAATATCTACACCAATTTCCTCAAGTGTCAAAGAAAAAAAAAGTCTTTTAAACTAAGTTTTTCACATGGAGTTAAAAAGTCCATGCACTGCATTTGCTTCATAGGATCCCTACCTCTTTTTCCCATGAAACAGATATTTTTTGAAAAGTCCAAGCCAGTAATCTTATAGAATGTCACACATTCTCTATATTTGTAACCTTTTGTTTCTTAGTTTGAACGTGTTACACATCTTATAGTTTATGCTTTATACTTCACACTCTTTCAAATTCAGAGACATGTAGTGGCAACTTTCATCATTATTGGTTATGTTAAAATTAATGATTTAAGGCAGCATCTGTCACAGAGCCACATTGTAAAGATGCACATTGTCCATTGATAATTAGTAGCCTGAGACAATACATTGAAATGACATCTTGTCACTCAATATTACTTTTGGTTTTGATCAATACTTAAAACAGGGTAGTGCCATTGCAAACTAATGATTTGCTGTCATTCCCACATTCATTAGCCACTGTTCTTCTAAATGAAGCTTTTTCTTTCTTTACCAACTCCCACGTAATTTTCTCCTTCTTCAATGTGTTATTAGCTAATATTGATGTTCAGGTTCCCCAAATGTCATTAGTATTGTTACCATCTAGCAAATTCCTTTCTTTGTGCTAAAATTTACCCAAGAATCACCATGTGCTTCCAACCCCAGATTCAGAGAGGCCACTTTTCTAAGCTACTCCATTCCCTCCTTGAAAAGGGAATACTATTTAGAAACAAAAAACTGGGCACTAGGTATACTCCCCTTTTAAAGGAAGAATTATTTTAAGGTTGGAAAAGATAGTTTTGTTTTACTTTGAATTGTGAATTCAAAGTAAAGAGGAAAGATGTTCCCCTTTAACATAAATATTGCAAAATTTCTCTCATTTTTTATTGGATATTTTATTTATTTACATTTCAAAGTTATCTCCTTTCGGGGTTTCCTCTCCCTATCCCATTCCCCTCCCCCTGCTTCTATGAGGGTGTACCCCACCCACCCTCTCACTCCTGCCTCCCTGCCCTCATATTCCCCTACACTGAGGTATCAAGCCTTCACAGGCCCAAGGGCCTCTCCTCCCTTTGATGTCCAACAAGGCCATCCTCTGCTACATATGCAGCTGGAGCCATGGATCCCTCTATGTGTACTCTTTGGTTGGTGGTTTAGTCCCTGGGAGCTCTGGGGGTACTGGGTGGTGGATATCATTGTTCTTCTTAAGGGGCTGCAAGCTCCTTCAGCTCCTTCAGTCCTTTTTCTAGCTCCTCCATTGGGGACCCCGTGCTCGGTCCAATGATTGACTTCAAGCATCTGCATCTGTATTTGTCAGGCTCTAGCAGAGCCTCTCAGGAGACAGCTACATCATGAATCTTAGTTTATGTTAAATTAGTGTATACACACATATAAATATGTATGCAGTTGTTTCTTCCTTGTAAAATATGTATGTATTTTAGATAATATTTATATAATTACTAATAAGCCTATTGGATGATATTTAAAATGTCTTGTGGTTCTTGTTTTTCAAGGCTTTGTTATTAAGGATGAGTGAGAGGCATGTGCTGACACCTTTGTTGAAATAGCTGCTTTCTCTGTGTGCTTCTATTATCAAGTTGGTAAACATTCATCTATTTATTCAGTATACTGTTTTTTAGGGTTCCTAATATGTGCTTTCTTTTAATTTTACTTTTCGATTGGTACAAATTAGTATTGATTTGAAATAAAAACTTTATCAGAGGTAACTTAAAGGAATCTAATTCTTGTCCTTTAACCCTTCATACCATTAATACCTTTGCCCATGTATAGCCATTTTCATAATTTTCATAACTATGTTGAGGTATATCTACTATAAAGTTCCCCATTTGAAAGGGTATTGTTCAATGGCTCTTAATGTATTTATAGAGTAATGTAACTGTCAGCAATGTCTAATTCCAGAAACTTTCATTATCCCATAAAGGAATACCACATCCAATAACAGTGACCCCCTTATTAGAATGCAATATTTTGTCTATCCATTTATATGGCGATGGGTTTATTTACACCTATGAATAACTCTCGACAGTCCTGTTACAAATATCTATAAGGTTTTCTCTGGACACCTGTTTTTATTTATCGTGGGTTTGTATCCAGGAAATGGAATTCCTGAGTCATGTAGAATCCTATATTTAATTTTGGGAATATTTTTTGAGACAGGGTCTCTTTGTATAGAGTTGGCTGCCCTGGAACTCTGTAGACCAGGCTCTGTAGACCAGGCTCACCTGGAACTCACAAAGACACACTTACCTCTGCCTCCAAGTGCGAGGATTAAAAGTATTTTTCAAAATCAGATTGTGCTTCACTTGACAAATTTTAACATGTGTATGTATTCTTATGTTTTTAATTTTCATCTGCTAGGAAAAACACTAGAATATTACGTCCCCTGACTTATGACTTAAGTCTTTTGTTGTTACTTGTTTTATAGCCTAATATGTATAATGCATCCCATGGGAAAAAACTGCATAGACATACTTATTCTTTCTTATGACTTCAGAATACTACATGGTTGAGTATATTCTTATTCACTCAACAAGTATTCATTGTTGGACATTTGTACTGTGTCCAATTTTTATTATTAAAATTATGCTGTACGGACCAACATTGCACATATACTGTTTTGTATTTGTGGAGATATATCTTTAGAATAGAAAACAAAAAGCATGATTGGTCAAGTGTACATTAATATGCATATATGTTAAATAGTTTTGAATTCTCCAATCTACTAGTATACTAAACTAATATTGATTGCAATTAATCAGAGTACTTGTTTCCCATAATCTTAACAGACAATCGGAACTGAAATTTGTCAAAGAATGAGTAGCTCAGTAAACTTTAACTTGAGTTTTATTAGTATGTTAAAATTGAGCATTAAATTCCCACACATTTAAGTTTTTCCATTTCTATGATTTATCTATATGTATCTCTTTGGTTTGAATGATTTTGAAGACCATGAATGCTGAAGTAAAGCAGATAGATGGGAAGATGAAGGTAGATACCCTATCACTTACTACCAGCTGGAATATGATCATGAGTCCTAGAGCTCTTGTTACACATAAGATATTCAGAAAGTCACAGCTGATTTAGGTCCTTCTAATTCTACATTAACACAGTAAGGATCAAAGAGTGGCGGAACTTACATCAGATCACATAACATATTAGAGTTAGACCTACAAATTGAACCCAGTTGCTTTATATAGAGCGATTTCAAGTTAATGTGCAAATTATTTCTTTGTTGATTTTTCTATTTTTTTAATTTTATTTTATTTTCTAAGTTTTTTTTATTTACATTCAAAATCATTTCCCCTTTCCCGTTTCCTCCATCCCCGAAAGTCCCATAAGCCCCCTTCCCTCCCTCTTTTCCCCATTCAACCCCCCTCTCGCTTCTCTGTCCTGGCATTCCCCTACATCCAGTCTTTCCAGGACCAGGGGTCTCTCCTTCCATCTTCTTAGAAATCTATTGATATGCGAATTGTGTCTAGGGTATTCCGAGATTCTGGGTTAATATCCCCTTAACAGTGACTGCATATCATGTGTGTTCTTTTCTGATTGGGTTACCTCACTAAGGATGATATTTTCAAGTTCTGACCATTTGCCTAGGAATTTCGTGAGTTCATTGTTTTTAAATGCAGAGTAGTATTCCATTGTGTAAATATACCACATATTCTGAATCTGTGGAAAGTGGATAGCCTTTTCAACAAATGGTGCTGGCTCACCTGGAGGTCAACATGCAGAAGAATGCAAATTGACAAATTCTTGTCTCCTTGCACTAAGCTCAATTCCAAGTGGATTAAGGACCTCCACATAAAACCAGACACACTGAAACTAATAGAAAAGAAACTAGGGAAGAACCTTGAACATAAGGGCACAGGGGAGAATTTCCTGAATAGAACTCCAATATCTAATGGAGTTGAATATCTAATGGCTGAGAAGCACCTAAAGAGATGTTCAACATCCTTAGTCATTAGGGAAATGCAAATCAAAACAACCCTGAGATTCCATCTCACACCAGTCAGAATGGCTAAGATCAAAAACACAGGAGACAGCAGCTGTTGGCGAGGATGTGGAGAAAGAGGAACACTCCTCCACTGCTGGTGGAATTGCAAGCTGGTACAACCACTCTGGAAAGCAGTCTGGCGGTTCCTCAGAAAACTGGGCATGACACTCCCGGAGGATCCGGCTATACCAGTCCTGGGCATATACCCAGAGGCTTTACCTGCATGCAAAAAGGACACATGCTCCACTATGTTCATAGCAGCCTTATTTATAATAGCCAGAAGCTGGAAAGAACCCAGATGTCCCTCAAGAAGAACTTTCAATTCTGGATATCTATGCTCCAAATGCAAGGGCACCCTCATTCATGAAAGAAACTTTACTAAACCTCAAAGAACACATCGCACCTAACACAATAATAGTGGTGACTTCAACACCCCACTCTCTGAAATGGATCGTTCAGGAAAGCAGAAACTAAACAGGGACACAGTGAAACTAATTGATGCCTTGGACCAAACGGAACTAACAGTTAATTACATATATAGTTTTATATATATATATATATATATATATATATATATATATATATATAAAAAACATTTCATCCTAAAGCAAAAGAATATACCTTCTCAATACCTCATGGTACCTTCTTCAAAATCGACCATATAATTGGTCACAAAACAGACTTCAACAGATATAAGAAGATCGAACTAATCCCATGCCTCCTATCAGATCACTATGGAATAAGACTGGTCTTCAATAACAACAAAAAAAAAAACAACAGAAAGCCCACATACACGTGGAAGCTGAACAATGCTCTACTCAATGATACCTTGACCAAGGTGGAAATAAAGAAAGAAATCAAAGACTTTTTAAAATTTAATGAAAATGAAGGCACAACCTACCCTAATTTATGGGACACAATGAAAGCGGTGCTAAGAGGAAAATTCATAGCCCTGAGTGCCGCCAAAAAGAAACGGGAGACAGCATACACTAACAACTTAATGGCACACCTGAAAGCCCTGGAACAAAAAGAAGCAAATACACCAAAGAGGAGTAGAAGGCAGGAAATCATCAAACTCAGGGCTGAAATCAATCAAGTAGAAACAAATAAAACCATACAAAGAATCAACAAAACGAGGAGTTGGTTCTTTGAGAAAATCAACAAGATAGATTAGCCCTTAGCCAGACTAGCCAGAGGGCACAGAGACAGTATCCAAATTAACAAAATCAGAAACGAAAAGGGAGAGATAACAACAGAAACTGAGGAAATTCAAAAAATCATCAGATCCTACTACAAAAGCCTGTATTCAACACAACTAGAAAATCTCGAGGAAATGGACAATTTTGTAGACAGATACCAAATACCAAAATTAAATCAGGATCAAATAGACCATCTAAACCGTCCTATAACCCCTGAAGAAATAGAAGCCGTCATTGGAAGTCTTCCAACCAAAAAAAGCACAGGTCCAGATGGTTTTAGTGCAGAATTCTATCAGACCTTCAAAGAAGACCTAACACCAATACTCTTCAAACTAATCCACAAAATAGAAACAGAAAGAACACTACCCAACTCGTTCTATGAAGCCACAATTACACTAATACCAAAAGCACACAAAGATCTGACAAAGAAAGAGAATCTCAGGCCAATTTCTCTTATGAATATCGATGCAAAAATACTCAATAAAATCCTTGCCAACCGAATCCAAGAACATATCAAAACGATCATTCACCACGATCAAGTAGTCTTCATCACAGGGATGCAGGGATGGTTTATTATAAGGAAGTCCATCAATGTAATCCACTACATAAACAATTTCAAAGAAAAAAAACTACATGGTCATTTCATTAGATGCTGAGAAAGCATTTGACAAAATTCAGCATTCTTTCATGTTAAAGGTCTTGGAAAGATCAAGAATTCGAGGCCCATATCTAAACATAGTAAAAGCAACTTGCAGCAAACCGGTAGCCAACATCAATCTAAATGGAGAGAAACTTGAAGCAATCCCACTAAAATCAGGGACTAGACAAGGCTGCCTTCTCTCTCCATATCTTTTCAATATAGTACTTGAAGTTCTAGTTAGAGCAATTAGACAAAAAATAGGAGGTCAATAGGATACAAACTGGAAAGGAAGAAGTCAAACTATCACTATTTGCAGATGATATGATAGTATACTTAAGCGACCCAAAGAACTCCAGCAGGGAACTCCTACAGTTGATAAACAACTTCAGCAAAGTGGTCAGATATAAAATCAACTCAAGCAAGTCAGAAGCCTTCCTATACTTAAAGGATAAGCAGGCTGAGAAAGAAAGAAGAGAAATGATGCCCTTCACGATAGCCACAAACAATATAAAGTATCTTGGTGTGACTCTAATCAAACAAGTGAAAGATCTGTATGACAAAACTTGAAGTCTCTGAAGAAAGAAATTGAAGAAGACCTCAGAAGATGGAAAAATCTTCCATGCTCATGGATTGGCAGGATTAATATAGTAAATATGACCATCTTGCCAAAAGCAATATACAGATTCAATGCAATCCCAACTCAATTCTTCATAGAGTTAGAAAGAGCAATTCAAAAACTCATCTGGAATAACAGAAAACCCAGGATAGCTAAAACTATACTCAATAGTATAAGAACTTCTGGGGGAGTCAGTATCCCGGACCTCAAGCTGTACTACAAAGCAATAATGTTAAAAACTGCATGGCATTGGTACAGTGACAGGCATGTAGATCAATGGAACAGAATTGAAGACCGAGAAATGAATCCATACTCCTATGGTCACTTGACCTTTGACAAAGGAGCTAAAACCATTCAATGGAAAAAAGATAGCCTTTTCAACAAATGGGGCTGGTTCAACTGGGGGTCAGCATGCAGAAGAAAGTAGGTCGATCCATTCTTACCTCCTTGCACTAAGCTCAATTCCAAGTGGATCAAGGACCTCCACATAAAACCAGACACACTGAAACTAATAGAAAAGAAACTAGGAAAGAACCTTGAACATAAGGGCACAGGGGAGAAATTCCTGAATAGATCTCCAATAGCTTATGCTCTAAGATCAAGAATTGACAAATGGGACCTCATAAAATTACAAAGTTTCTGTAAGGCAAAGGACACTGTCAAAAGGACAAAGGGGCAACCAACAAACTGGGAAATGATCTTTACCAATCCTACCTCCGACAGAGGGCTAATATCCAATATATACAAAGAACTCAAGAAGGTAGACTCCAGAGAGCCAAATAACCCTATTAAAAAATTGGGGTACAGAGCTAAACAAAGAGTTCTCACCTGAAGAATATCTAATGGCTGAGAAGCACCTAAAGAAATGTTCAACATCCTTAGTCATTAGGGAAATGCAAATCAAAACAACCCTGAGATTCCACCTCACATCAGTCAGAATGGCTAAGATCAAAAACACAGGAGACAACAGTTGTTGGCGAGGATGTGGAAAAAGAGGAACACTCCTCCACTGCTAGTGGGATTGCAAGCTGGTACAACCACTCTGGAAAGCTGTCTGGCGGTTCCTCAGAAAACTGGGCATGACACTCCCGGAGGATCTGGCTATACCACTCCTGGGTATATACCCAGAAGCTTCCCTTGCATGCAATAAGGACACATGCTCCACTATGTTCATAGCAGCCTTATTTATAATAGCCAGAAGCTGGAAAGAACCCAGATGTCCCTCAACGGCGGAATGGATTTAGAAGATGTGGTATATTTACACAATGGAGTACTACTCTGCAGTTAAAAACAATGAATTCATGAAATTGCTAGGCAAATGGTCAGAACTGGAAAATACCATCCTTAGTGAGGCAACCCAATCACAAAAGAACACACATGGTATGTAGTCACTGATAAGGTGATATTAACCCAGAATCTCGGAATATACAAGACACAATTCACATATCAATTGATTTTCAAGAAGATGGAAGGAGAGACCCCTGGTCCTAGAAAAACTGGACGTAGGGTAATACCGGGACAGAGAAGCAAGAGGGGGTTGAATGGGGAACAGAGGGAGGGAAGGGGGCTTATGGGACTTTCAGGGAAGGAGGAAATGGGAAAGGGGGAATCATTTGGAATGTAAATAAAAAAACTTAGAAAATAATAAAAAAATAAAAATATAAAAGAAATCTGTTGTCCAGTTGAGCTCTAGAAAAATTCCTGTGGATATTTATAGTCTTGACCATGATAATGCATGTGGCTTCCCACAGGAGAAAGGTATTATAAAAAAAAGATTATATTAAAGTACATGTTTCTTAATATTCTTTATTAGCCTGTACTGCAGACATCAAGAATAAACCAAATTCTATTTTTTGTCTTCCAGGCATATTATCTATATCAGCATCTTTAATATCTACTTGCTATAGAACGGTAAAAAAATCTTAGAATGTACAAGCTGGATAAGATTTCTGGATATATCTCATATCTGAGGAAGACCTGTGGTCCAGTCAGACAGAATGCTCAAGCTATAACACAGGGGGCAGCCAGGAGATGGGGCTATTCCACAGCCCTCTGTGCTCAGGTCCTGCCAGGGGAGAGCTGATCTCCAGGAAGTGCTCTGACTCCTGGGCTTGGAGGTGAAATCGTCATTTTCTCTCCAGTGACTGTTCAAGGCAGGACTGGCCAGGAGGGCACATGGCACAGGAACAGCGGAGCAGCTGGGACAGGATTCTTCTGGTTGCCATCTGCACCCGGGAGCTAAGGCTGTTCCACAGCCTTCTGTGCACAGGTTCCACCAGGAGAGAACTGGTCTCCCAGGAGTGCTCTCACTCCCGAACCCATAAGTGAGATCTCCACACTCTCTCCAATTACTGTCCCTGGCAGGACTTGGCCAGGAACTCGCAGGGCCCAGGAACAGTGGAGCAGCCTTGACAGGATCCTTCCAGTCATTGTCTGCACCCAGGAGCTAAGGCTGTCCCACAGTCCTCTGGATACAGGTCTTGCCAGGAGAGAGCTGGTCTCCCAGGAGTGCTGACACAGGCTTACAGGCCCACAAGAGGGATAAACTCCAGTCAAAGACAGCAAGAACAACTAACACCAGAGATAACCAGATGGCAAAAGGCAAGTGCAAGAATCTTACCAACAGAAACCAAGGCTATATGGCATCAACAGAACCCAGTTCTTCCAAAACAGCAAGCGCTTGATACCCCAATATACAGGAATAGCAAGATTTGGATTTAAAATCATATCTCATGATGCTGAGGACTTTAAGAAGGACATAAATAACTTCCTTAAAGAAATACAGCATAACACAGGTAAACAGCTAGAAGCACTTAAAAGAGGACATACAAAAATCCCTTAAAGAATTACAGGAAAACACAACCAAACCGGTGAAGGGATTGAACAAAACCATCAATGATTTAGAAATGGAAAGAGAAACAATAAAGAAATCACAAAGGGAGACAACTCTGGAGATAGAAAACCTAGGAAAGAAATCAGGAGTCATAGATGCAAGCATCACCAACAAAATACAAAAGAGAATCTCAGGTACAGAAGATACCATAAAAATATTGACACAACAGTCAAAGAAAATGCAAAATGCAAAAATTCCTGACCCAAAACATCCAGGAAATCCAGGACAAAATGAGAAGACCAAACCTAAAAATAATAGGTATAGAAGAGAGTTAAGATTTCCAACTTAAAGAACCAGTAAATATCTTCAACAAAATTATAGAAGAAAACTTCCCTAACCTAAAGAAAGAGATGCCCATGAACATACAAGAAGACTACAGAACTCAAAATAGATTGGACCAGAACAGAGATTCTTCCTGTCCATAATAATCAAAATACCAAAATACACAAAACGAAGAAAGAATATTAAAAGCAGTAAAGGAAAAACGTTAAGTAACATATAAAGGCAGACCTATCATAATTAAACCAGACTTATCACTAGAGACTATAAAAGACATCCTGGGCAGATGTCATACAGACCCTAAGAGAACACAAATGCCAGCCCAGGCTAATATACCCAGCAACACTCTCAATTAACATAGATGGAAAAACCAAGATATTCCATGACATAAACAAATTTGTACAATACCTTTCTACAAAATCAGCCATTCAAAAGATAATAAATGAAAAACTCCAACAAAAGGAGAGAAAATACACCCTAGAAAAGCAAGAAAATATTCTTTTAACAAACCAAAAAGAAGATAGCCACATGAACAAAATTGTACCTCTAATAACAAAAATAACAGGAAACAACAATCACTTTTCCTTAATATCTCTTAATATCAATGGACTCAATTCTCCAATAAAAAGACATAGAATAACAGATTGGATACATAAACAGGACCCAACATTTTGCTGCATATTGGAAACCCACCTCAGTGACAAAGACAAATACTACCTCAGAGTAAAGGGCTGGAAAACAATATTCTAAGCAATTGGTCCCAAGAAAAAAAGCTGTAGTAGTCATTCTAATATCAAGTAAAATCTACTTACTACCTAAAGCTATCAAAAAAGATAAGGAAAGACACTTCATATTCATCAAAGGAAAAATCTATGAAGATGAACTCTCAATTCTGAACATCTATGCTCCAAATGCAAGGCACACATGTTCATAAAAGAAATTCTACTAAAGCTCAAAGCACATATTGCACCGCACACAATAATTGTGGGAGACTTCAACACCCCACTCTCATCAATGGACAGATCATGGAAACACTAATTAAACAGAGATACAGTGAAACTAACAGAAGTAATGAAACAAATAGATTTAACAGACATCTATAGAACATTTTATCCTACAACAAAAGAATATGCCTTCTTCTCAGCACTTTACCTTCTCCAAAACTGACCATATAATTGGTCACAAAACAGGTCTCAACAGATATAAGAAGATTGAAATAATCTGATGCATTCTATCAGATCACCAGGGACTAAGGTTGGTCTTCAATAACAACAAAAATAATATATGTACACGTGGAAGCTGAATAACACTCTACTCAATGATAACTTGGTCAAGGAAGAAATAAAGAAATTAAAGATGTTTTAGAATTTAATGAAAATGAAGCCACACATACCCAAACTTATGGGACACAATGGAAGCAGTGCTAAGAGGAAAACTCATAGCTCTGAGTGCCTCCAAAAAGAAAGTGAAGAGACCATACCCTAGCAGCTTGACAGCACATCTGAAGGCCCTAGAATTAAAAGAAGCAAATATACCAAAGAGGAGTAGACAGCAAGAAATAATCAAACTCAGGACTGAAATGTACCAAATAGAAATAAAAATAACTATACAAAGAATGAACCAAACCAAGAGTTGGTTCATTGAGAAAATCAACAAGATAGATAAACCCTTAGCCAGGCTAACCAGAGGACACAGAGACAGTATCCAAATCAACAAAATCAGAAAAGAAAAGGGAGGTATGACAACAGAAACAAGAAATCTAAAAAATCATCAGATCCTACTACAAACACCTATACTCAACAAAAATGGAAAATCTAGAAGAAATGGACAATTTTTTAGACAGATACCAAATACCAAAGTTAAATCAGGATCAGTTAAACCATCTAAATAGTCCCATAACCCCTAAAGAAATAGAAGCAGTCATTAAAAGTCTCCCAACCAAACAAAGAGCAGGACCAGAGGGGTTTAATGAAGAATTCTATCAGACCTTCAAAGAAGACCTAATACCAATACTTTTCAAACTATTCCACAAATTAGAAACTGAAGGAACACTACCAATTTGTTCTATAAAGCCACAATTACTGATAACTAAACCACACAAAGACTCAACAAAGAAAGAGATCTTCAGACTAATTTCCCTTATGAATATCAATGCAAAATACTCAATGAAATTCTTGCAAACAGAATTCAAGAACACATCAAAACGATCATCCATCATGATCATGTAGGCTACATCCCAGGGATGCAGGGATAGTTCAATATCCAGAAATCCATCAACATAATCCACTATATAAACAAACACAAAGGAAAAAAAAACCACATGATCCTTTCACATTTGACAAAATCCAAGACCCCTTCATGATAAAAGTCTCAGAAAGATCAGGAATTCAAGACCCATACCTAAACATAGTAAAAGAAAAACAGCAAACCTGTAGATAACATCAAAGTAAATGGAGAGAAACTCAAAGCAATCCTACTAAAATCAGGGACTACACAAGGCTGTCCACTCACTCCCTACCTGTTCAATATAGTACTCGAAGTCCTAGCCAGAGCAATTAAGCAACAAAAGGAGGTGAAAGAAATAAAAATTGCAAAGGAAGAAGTTAAAATATTACTATTTGGAGATGATATGATAGTATACTTAAATGACCCCCAAAATTCCACCAAAAGAACTCCTAAACCTGATAAACAACTTCAGCAAAGTGGCTGGATATAAAATTAACTCAAACAAATCAGTGGTCTTCCTCTACTCAAAGGATAAACAGGCTGAGAAAGAAATTAGGGAAACCACACCCTTCACAATAATCACAAATAAATATACCTTGGTATGACTCTAACTAAGCAAGTGAAAGTTTTGTATGACAAGAACTTCAAGCCTCTGATGAAAGAAATTGAAGATCTCAGAACATCAAAAGATGCTCATGAATTGGTAGGAATGATATATTTAAAATGGCCACCTTGCGGAAAGCAATCTACAGATTCAATGAAATCCTCATCAAAATTCCAACTCAATTCTTCATAGAGTTAGAAAGAGCAATTTCCAAATTCATCTGGAATAACAAAAATTCCAGGATAGTGAAAACTATTCTCAACAATAGAAGAATTTCTGATGGAATCAAAATCCCTGACCTCAAGCTGTACTACAGAACAATCGTGATTAAAAATTGCATGGCATTAGTACAGTGACAAGCAGGTAGATAGATCAGTGGAATAGAATTGAAGACCCAGAAATGAACCCACACACCTGTGGTCACTTGATCTCTGACAAAAGAGGTAAAACCATCCAGTGGATAAAAGACAGCATTTTCAACAAATGGTGCTGGATCAATTACCAGTTATCATGTAGAAGAATGCAAATTGATCCATTCTTATCCTCTTGTACAAAACTCAAGTCAAATATTCCTATTTAAAACGGGGTACAGAACTAAACAAAGAATTCTCAACTGAGGAATAACGAATGACTGAGAAGCACCTAAAGAAATGTTCAATATCCTTAGTCATCAGAGAAATGCAAATCAAATCAACCAGGAGTCCACCTCACACCAGTCAGAGTAGCTAAGATTGAAAACTCAGGTGACAGCAGCTGCTGGCAAGGATGTGGAGAAAGAGGAACACTCCTCCATTTTTAGTGGGACTGCAAGCTGGTATACCCACTCTGGAAATCAGTTTGGCGGTTCCTCAGAAAACTGGACATAGTACTATTGGAGGACCCAGCTATACCACTCCTGGGCATATACCCAGAAGATACTCCAACATGTAATAAAGACACATGCTCCACTATGTTCATAGCAGCCTTATTTATAATAACCAGAAGCTGGAAAGGACCCAGATGTCCCTCAACAGAGTAATGGATACAGAAAATGTGGTACATTTACACAATGGAGTACTACACAGCTATTAAAAACAATGAATCCATGAAATTCTTAGGCAAATGGATAGAACTAGAAAATATCATCCTGAGTAAGGTAACCCAATCACAAAAGAACATGGTAATCACTCACTGATAAGTGGATATTAGCCTAAAAGCTCCAAATACCCAAGATAAAATTCACACACCACATGAAGCTCAAGAATAAGGAAGACCAAAGTGTGAATATTTTGGTTCTTCTTAGAAGGGGGATCAAAATATCCATGGGAAGAGATACAGAGACAAAGTGTGGAGCAGAGATTGAAGGAAAGGCCATCCAGAGACTGCCCCACCAGGGGATCCATCCCATATGCAGTTATTAAACCCAGACACTATTGTAGATGCGAACAAGAGCTTGCTGACAGGAGCCTGATATAGCTGTCTCCTGAGAGGCTCTGCCAGAGCCTGACAAATACAGAGGTGAATGCTCATAGCCAACCAATGGACTGAGCACAGGGTCCCCAATGGAGGAGCTAGAGAAAGGACCCAAGGAGCTGAAGGGATTTGAAGCTCAATAGGAGGAACAACAATATGAACCAACCAGTATCCCTAGATCTCCCAGTGACTAAACCACCAACCAAAGAGTATACATGGAGGGACCCATGGCTCCAGCTGCATATGTAGCAGAGAATGGCATTTTTGGACATCAATGAAAGGAGAGGATCTTGGTCCTGTGAAGCTTGATGCCCCAGTGTAGGGATTGCCAGGACAGGGAAGTGGGAGTGGGTGGGTTGGTGAGCAGGGAGAGGAGGTATGGGATAGGGCTTTTATTTTTTTTTCCGGAGGGGAAACAAGGAAAGGATATAACATTTGAAATGTAAATAAAGAAAAAAATCTAATAAAAAAAGATATACCACAGGGGCAGCCAAGAAGGTCCTTAGTCTAAGATCTCACTATCACTAAATGCCTGAATTTTAGGTGTTCAGATTCTCTCTAGATATGGTTCAATATAGCACTGATGAACACTGGGAATGTGTAGATAGATTTTTTTGCTAAACCTTTTTTTTAAGATGCATTATATTTTTAAGCTTATTTACACATTATTGCTTAAAATACAAGGAGATGCCTTGAGAGGGACAAAACAATCAAATGAGCTAGCAATAGAACTGAAATAAGTACCCCAAGTTTGATAACTTCTGAAAAGCATGTTTTTTGTCTTCAATCCAAGCAAATTAATCTTTGTTCACAAGAATTGAAACTTTTCCATGAAGCATCATCATGGAGCATTTCTTAGTTATGGTTTCATTGCTGTGAACAGACACCATGAACAAGGCAAGTCTTATATTGGGACAACATTTAAAATTGGGAATGGCTTCTAGGTTCAGAGGTGCAGTTCATTATCATCAAGGTGGCCCTCTTGGCTATCTCTAGAACACAGCTTCTTTGTGCTCTCAGAAAATACTTCCCAGAAGATTTCATCTCAGTGATGCTTGCCTCTTCTTAATCACTGCTAATTTCTTAGCTCCAGCTAACCAGCATCAATTGTCCCAGTAGTCCCTTCTATTTTTGCCTCTAAGCCAGAGTCACATAGCCAAAGATGCTGTGTTCTGCTGCTTGCTGGAGCTGGAACATGACCCCCTTGTTCTATTATATTATCTCTAGCTTTCTGTTCTCTAATTCCTTCACTGACTAAGGTTAGCTGTCCTGGAACTAGCTCTATAAACTGACTTTGAACTCAAAAGATCGGCATGGCTCTGTCCCCTGAATGCTGAGATTAAAGATGTGTACCACCATTGCCAATATTCCTCAAGATCCAGATCAAAAGCCTATGTCCTCCATTTCTGGATTGTAGTTCATTCCAGATTGAAAGGCCAAATGAAAATACAACAACCAGTTAATAATAATGCCTAGATATAACTATTCCTAGTTCAATGGCAAATGCATAAGCAAGGGTAGGATCTTGCCCCAAAGTCACCACTCCCTTAATATATTTATCTTCTTGAACACAGGGCTTAGCTTCAATGCACTTCCTGGTACTCTTTTATTACTTGAACCATACAGTTTATTTTTTTTTCTTTCTAAGTTTGCTATACTTCATCAAAATGCTCTTCATGAGACTAATCCACAGCACAGTCTAGATTGGGGTTTTTTTTTTTTTTGAGACCTCCTATGTCAATGCAATTAATTTGATTCTCTTCACCTTAGCCTCAGGCAGACTCTATAGACAAAGGAAAAATGAAGCAACATTCTTCACCAAAAATATCACACAAACAGTCTCTCTGCCACATACTAAAATTCTTCTCTTCTGAAACTTCTAGAACCAGACTTCCACAGTTCAAATCACCTTCAGCAACAAAGTTTTCCATATTCCTACTAGGATAGCCCATTAAGCAACACTTAACGCATTCCACCACTTTCAAAATCCAAAGTCCCAAAATCTACATTCTTCACAACAAAAGCATGGTCAGGCCTATCACAGCAATACCCCAGTTCCTGGTACCAACTTCTGTATTAGGGTTTCAGTGATGTGAAAAGACACCATCACCAATGTTGGGACATTTATTTGGGGACAGCTTACAGGTTCAGAGGTTCAGTCCATTATAATCAAGGTGGGAAGCATGGCAATATCCAGGCAGGCATGGTGCTGGAGGAGCCGAGAGTTCTATATCGTCATCCAAAGAAAACCAGGAGCAGACTGTTTTCAGGCAGCTATGAGGAGGGTCTCAAAACCTACCGCTACAGTGGCACATTTCTTACAAGGCCATGCCTCCTAATAGTGCCACTCCCTGGGCCAAGCATTTTCAAACCAGCACAGAGCATATGTACCCCTTCTATGTCTCCTGCTATCTACCATACCAGGCCAGGTTGACTAGAATCCTAGCATCTCTCCTTTTATCCATTTATCTCTTCCTCCCTGATTCCCTCCCTCTGTCAGTCTATTCCTCTTTTTCTCCATCCCTTCTTTCTGTTTCTTCTTCCCCTATTCCCTCTCCTACCTTACTACCTTACTTCTTTTTCTTCTTTCTTTTAGCAAGGTCTCACTACATAACATTACAGTCTGTCCTCAAACTGATAATTATTCTACACTGTATTTCTAAATGCTAGAATTACAGATACACACACACACACACACACACACACACACACACACACAGAGTGCTTTACAAAACTTTGTACGTCTTAAGAGCTTACTATATGTCATATGCTTTTTCCATAGTCATTTGAATCCATGACACTCCTACTCCATTGTCAATCAGTATTGTCATCATAGAGATGAAAACATACATGCTCAGAGAGGCCAGCTCGCTGTTAGAAAACTAAGTAAGTTGTAGAACTGGAATAGAAAACTAGGCTTCTATGACAGTAAAGTCCACATCTGGTCCTGGTACACAGTATACTTACCCTAATGCTGTCTTTCAGCTAAGACAGTTCTGGGGCCTGTTGACTCTAGTTTTCATAAATGGATGAAGGCAAAATTGACCTTGCTCAGAGAATATTCAAAGAGCCCAAGAAAAAGTTGGGGGATAGTGCTCAATGGGTTAAAGGTAGTTTCTCTTTAATTGTATGGTATGTGTTGCACCCTCAACACAGACTCTGAAAACCTAGCAGCTACTTACTTTACCAAGTGTTTGATTAGAAGTTCCAGCATCTCCCGGTTCTTTTCTGGTAGCTTATATACTAGGGAGTGAATAGCCCCCAGACGGTAATCCAGGTTATCAGACTCTGGCAGAGAGAACAAAGAGGAATGGTTTAGCTATCAGGTGACTAGATTAAGGAAACTCTCACATCTCTACAAACACATACACACACACACACACACACACACACACACACACACACACACACACACACACTTGAACACAGAGAAAGGGAGAAGAGAGAGAGAAGGGAAAGAGAAGAAGATGGAACAGAGGAGAGAGGGAAAGAGAAAGAGAGTAAAAAAGATGAAGAGAGGAAACAGGTAAATAAGTTGGCACAGACAGAATAAATGATAAAAAAAAAATAGAACAAAGCCAAACATGGCAAGGAGAGATTAAAAGGCAAAAGGAACAAAATGCAGGTCTAGAGAGATGAAGGAAAGTGTGGGATAGACAAGACAGTCTCAGAGGCAGCCAGAAGACCCAAGCAGAACCTCCAGTAAGAAACCTTTCAGCACTATGTCCAATTTTCTGAGGAGCCGCCAAACTGATTTCCAGAGTAGTTGTACCAGCTTGCAATCCCACCAGCAATGGAGGAGTGTTCCTCATTCTCCACATCCTCGCCAGCATCTGCTGTCCCCTGAGTTTTTGATTTTAGCCATTCTGACTGATGTGAGGTGGATCTCAGGATTGTTTTGATTTGCATTTCCCTGATGACTAAGGGTATTGAACATTTCTTTAGGTGCTTCTCAGCCATTCGATATTCCTCAGTTGAAAATTCTTTGTTTGGCACTGTTACGATTTTTAATAGTTATTTGATTCTCTGGAGTCTAACTCCTTGACTTCTTTGTATATACTGGATGTTAGCCCTCTGTCAGATGTAGGATTGGTAAAGATCTTTTCCCAATCTGTCGGTTGCTGTTTTGTCCTATTGACAGTGCATCCTTTGCCTTACAGAAGATTTGCAATTTTATGAGGTCCCATTTGTCAATTTTTGATCTTAGAGCATAAGCCATTGGTGTTCTGTTCAGGAAATTTTCCCCTATGCCCATGTGTTCAAGGCTCTTCCCCTTTTCTCCTTTATAAGTTTCAGTGTATCTGGTTTTATATGGAGATCCTTCATCCACTTACACTTGAGCTTTGTACAAGGAGATAAGAATGGATCGATTTGCATTTTTCTACATGCTGTGCAGCATATACCCAGAAGATGCACCAACATGTAATAAGGACACATGCTCCACTATGTTCATAGAAGCCTTATGTAAAATAGCCAGAAACTGGAAAGAACCCAGATGTCCTTCAACAGAGGAATGGATACAGAAAATGTGGTACATTTACACAATGGAGTACTACTCAGCTATTAAAAGCAATGAATTCATGAAATTCTAAGGCAAATGAACGGAACTAGAAAATATCATCCTGAGTGAGATACCCAATCACAAAAGAACATACATGGTATGCACTCACTGGTAAGTGGATATTAGCCCAATCATTCCGAATACCCAAGATACAAGTCACAGACCACATAAAGCTCAAGAAGAAGGAAGACCAAAGTGTGGGTGCTTTGGTTCTTCTGAGAAAGGTAATAAAATACTCACAGGAGAAAATATGGAGATAAAGTGTAGAGCAGAGCCTGAAAGAAAGGCCATCCAGAGACTGTCCCACCTGGGGAGTCATCCCATATACAGTCAACAAACCCAGACACTATTGTGGATGCCAAGAAAGGCTTGCTGAAAGGAGCCTGATATGGCTGTCTCCTGAGATGCCCTGCCAGAGCCTTACAAATACAGAGGTGAATGCTCAAAGCCAACCATTGGACTGAGTGTGGGGTCCCTAATGAAGGAGTTAGAGAAAGGACTGAAGGAGCTGAAGGGGTTTGCAACCCCATAGGAAGCACAACCAGACCCCCCCCCAGAGCTCCCAGGGACTAAGCCATCAACTAAGGAGTACACATGGTTCTAGCTGCATATGTAGCAGAGGATTGCCTTGTCAGGCATCAATGGGAGGAGAAGTCCTTGGTCCTGTGAAGGCTTGATAGATGCCCCAGTTTAGGGGAATCAAGAGCAGGGAAGTGGGAGTGGGATGGGTGGGGGATATGCTCATAGAAGCAGGGGGAGGTAGGATGGGATAGAGGGCTGAGCGGGCCAGGAAATGGGATAACATTTGAAATGTAAATAAAGAAAATCAATTCTAAGTGGATCAAAGATCTCCACATAAAACCAGACACACTGAAACTAATAGAAGGGAAACTAGGGAAGAACCTTGAACATATGGGCACAGGGGAGAATTTCCTGAACAGAACTCCAATAGCTTATGCTCTAAGATCAAGAATAGACAAATGGGACCTCATTAAATTACAAAGTTTTTGCAAGGCAAAAGACACCGTCAAAAAGACAAAGCGGCAACCAACTAACTGGGAAATGATCTTTACCAACCTTACATCCGACAGAGGGCTAATATCCAAGATATACAAAGAACTCAAGAAGTTAAACTCCAGAGAGGCAAGTAACCCTATTAAAAAATGGGGTACAGAGCTACACAAAGAGTTCTCACCTGAAGAATATCTAATGGCTGAGAAGCACCTAAAGAGATGTTCATCATCCTTAGTCATTAGGGAAATGCAAATCAAAACAACCCTGAGATTCCATCTCACACCAGTCAGGATGGCTAAGATCAAAAACACAGGAGACAGCAGTTGTTGGCGAGGATGTGGAGAAAGAGGAACACTCCTCCACTGCTGGTGGAATTGCAGGCTGGTACAACCACTCTGGAAAGCAGTCTGGCGGCTCCTCAGAAAACTGGGCATGACACTTCCGGAGGATCCGGCTATACCACTCCTGGGCATATACCCAGAGACTTTACCTGCATGCAATAAGGACACATGCTCCACTATATTCATAGCAGCCTTATTTATAATAGCCAGAAGCTGGAAAGAACCCAGATGTCCCTCAACGGAGGAATGGATTCAGAAGATGTGGTATATTTACACAATGGAATACTACTCTGCAATTAAAAACAATGAATTCACGAAATTCCTAGGCAAATGGTCAGAACTTGAAAATATCATCCTTAGTGAGGTAACCCAATCACAAAAGATCACACATGGTATGAAGTCACTGATAAGGGGATATTGACCCAGAATCTCAGAATACCCTAGACACAATCAGCATATCAATAGATTTCTAAAAAGATGGAAGGAGAGACCCCTGGTCCTGGAAAGACTGGATGTAGGGGAACGCCAGGACAGAGTAATGAGAGGGGGTTGAACGGAGAAAAGAGGGAGGGAAGGGGGCTTATGGGACTTTCGGGGAGGGAGGAAACGGGAAAGGGGAAGTGATTTGGAATGTAAATTAAAAAAATAAAATTAAATTAAATTAAAAAAAAAAAAAAAAAAAAAAGAAAATATCCACTAAAAAAGGAAAAAATAAAATTACAATCAGTAAAGTAAAAAAAAAGAAAAGAAAAGAAAAGAAAAAGAAAAAAGAAACCTTTCAGCACCTACCACTATGTGTAAGAAACTAACGTTGCTGCCTTCCAAAGTCAATTACCTGAAGAGCTCAGAAGCACGCACCACATGCCTCAAGTTAACCAGTTTTCTTAAAACCATTCCCCTAACATTGGTTGCAAAAATTATCTACCTCTGAAAGCTAGCAAGCAGAAATAGTCTTACTTGGCAGTGGGCAAAATCTAAGTTGACTTTGGGAATTTTTCCCTCAAAGCAGTTTTCCTAGCTTATTGCTATGAAGTTACTAAGAAACCAGGACAACACAATTGATCTAGTAACCCAAATACTTACTGGCAGCAGAGACGAGCTCCTTGTGGAGCTTATAAGTCATGACAGGTTCTGAGAGATTCCTGAAATGGATGGAGATCATCACTTTTTCTGGAGAAAGGAGTAACTTTGGACTCAGTTCTAGGAGAAGTAGGGCCCCACAGCTTAACCTGATGACACACATTTCATGGAAGCTTTACCAGTGGAATCCAAGTGTAACAGAAGATCTGCAAAAATATAGACTGAAGCTCCTGGCAAAGGTCTCCAGTTAGCTCCACAGAGTGACAGGAAATGAAAACCAGTCCTGTCAATTCTCAAACAGACACACTCTAACTATGAGCAGGTGCTTACAAACTGATAGATCTGAAGAATTTTCAAGGCACTTTCGTACCTGTTCTATTTGATCTTTCCATTGATTCTGTGGAGTAGAGCAGGATTAAAACTACATGATGAGTTATGGGACAGAGCAAAGACCTGTGAAATCACTAACCATAAAAGCAGAAGCTTAGACAAGATCATTTGATGAGATGCTGTACACATTTCCATCCAGGTTTCTATAGCAAGTAGTGTACGTTAACATTTCTACTTCTTAGTCCTGGAATCCCATGGTTTACTCTCTTAATCCATTAGTATCTGACTCGCCCTAACTGCTCCAAGGGAACTGTTTTTACCAGTACTACCAGTGACTGCACACAAAGGAAACTGTCATTCCTTACCGTACTTGACCTCTTTGTGGATCTATGGTTATTAACAAGTTTCCCTGAGACCTACCTCTTAGATTCTACTGAATCACTTGATTTTGGTTTTTTCTCTCAACCACTTTGGGTTTTCTGTGCCTTCTTCTCTGGGAACTTATCATGGTTCCCTTCTCTTTTTACCACAGGAAAGGGCTGGAAAAACTTAAACATCTACAGACATTAGGTAATATTCATACTGCACATGTCATATTTAATTGGCATTTTCATGACAGTGCCTTTATTTTTCTACAGATAGCAGCCACATTGACTTCTGTAAATAAGCACGTAGGCTCATGAGTCAGATCTTTCCCTTTCTCGAGAAGAAAAATGAATAATTTTATATGGAATACACTCATTTCCATATTTTGTCCATTGGTTTGATTCTATTTCAGTGGTATCAACCACTGTACAATATAGAGATGTCTTAAAATTTTGTGTTGCTCTTTTCCTGACAGTCTGCTGTCTTTCCTGGAGCAGAGGGGCATCTGTTCTTGTGGACTCAAGTACCATCACAATTATGATTTCCACTCCTACCACTGAAAGGCCCCAAAAGATCCCTACATCTAATTTCTTAATAAATGCTCTTTTTCCATGGCTAATCCAGATGTCTCTATGGTCTAGCACATTCACTTTCTTGCATATTGACTCCTACTCTGTCTGTTAGCCCAAACAAGATTACTTTCTCCCTCATGATCATATACAAACAGTGAAAAAACTCCATGTACAGACTCTTCATACCATTTTTGTCCCCAATACAAATCTTTATATAAACAAAAATAACAATAAGCTTTGCATCTTGACTGTGGATACAATACGACCTCATGTTCTTACTGCCACTTCCCTGCCATGAGCCAAAGTAAATTCTCCTTCCTTAAAAACTAAATTTAGCCGGGCAGTGGTGGCGCACGCCTTTAATCCCAGCACTTGGGAGGCAGAGGCAGGCGGATTTCTGAGTTCAAGGCCAGCCTGGTCTACAGAGCGAGTTCCAGGACAGCCCGGCCTATACAGAGAAACCCTGTCTCGAAAAACTAAAAAAAAACAAAACAAAACAAACAAAAAAAAAACTAAATTTAAATAAATCAATAGTGATAGCAGGCCAGTGCATATTACAGTCCCAGCAATTCTCAACTCTTACTAAATGTGTTGCACAGTCATAGTTTTAGGCTTGACCTTCCCTCTGCTGATTAGACTTGAGCTAGAAAGGATTTAAATTGGAGAAAGCCTTTGAAACACATCTTTGAAAATACTAATTCCTTTTGAGAAGGATATGGACAGTACATCACTTAGTCACCAACTACTCTCATTATCCCAAGTCTTTGGAAATCATTCATATAAGATTGCTCTCTCTTTATTAAACTATCAATGTAGTCCAAAGACAGACCATTGAAATCAAGGATGGAGGGAGACAGACACTCCAGGACAAGTCACATCTTAAAGCATAGATTTAAGTTTTAAAAATTATCACCTATAACCATAAATATACTTTGTTGGGGAAGCAAGAACCTCAGTTTCCCAATCTGTAAAAAAGAGTTTTGCACTGCTTGTGATATGTACACAAGTACTGGGATAAAAAATATCAATAAAAGTGTCAATAGAAGCAACTAGCACATCACCTAGCACACAGTAAGCCCTCCAACAGCATTTCCTTTCCTTTCTTTGGAAGATAGAGTAGACATGTTTCTGAAAAGAACATTCCTATTTATATGAAGCTAAAACTACACTAAGATGATGCTGTACTCGAAGGTCACTCAACAGCAATGTCATGACCCAACTGTTTGGAATAATGAGAGTTTAAATACCTATCTTAATGCTAAAAGATCACAAAAATTGAAAACACTTGGGTCTCAAAATACTATAGGGCATAAAGAATGGTAATGAAAAAAACTAAAGGGGGCACCACGTGTGCTAGCACACACCTTTAACTCCAGCTTTCCAGAGGCAGAGGCAAGTGGATCTCTGTGAGTTGGAGGCCAACCTGGTCTACAAAGGAAATTTCAGGCCAGGCTACAAAGTGAGACTCTGCCTCAAAAAATTAATAGAATGTATATGTAGATGTATATAGTGCTTGAAATGTATAAACCACACATATACATATTCAAATATATTTTAAATAGCATATACTTATGCCAATAAAAAGAACATTAATTTTATTGACACTGTGTCCCCAAATTTTGCTAGTGAATTAATATTTTTCTTATTGCTGTTACTTCATTTATCTTCAACATTGTATTTTCTTCTATAATTCCATTTATATGGATTAAGACATGACAGCACAGTATAGCCTTCTATTTCTGAGCTATATCTATCTATAAGATGATAGTTTTAAAGCATAGTGTATTTTTGAGTAACAAATCTAATCTTCATAAAGTATGTTTTCTAGATCTTAAACTGATGGCACATGACTATAATTCTACCATTCAGGAGGCTGAGCCAGGATGGTTATATCAATTTCTAGTCTAGCCTGGACTACACAGTTATTCCCTGATTCAAAGACAAACAAAAAACATCCTATATACCTTCTTAGACAAAATTCCTCTTTTATTTAGCAACCTTTTCACTGAACATGAGACTCTACTCCAATCTCTATTCAGACAAATTTCACCAATGTGAAGAGCAAAATTCCAATTCAAGTGGAGCATACCTGAGGTAGAATTTTAAAGAACTTGTGATTGTCTTAATGTCCCAGTCACTGTTATGGAAATCAACATCCCCTGGACATTTTGGATCTAAGAAAAACAAAACAACAACAGCATAAACAGTTAATCTTACAACAAATCTTACCTGTTACCTTCTTTTTAAAATGAAGTATATTCATTAGAATTAATTAATTAATTAATTGAATTTTCAAGAGACCAAAACTGAAGTCTGTTTTCTGCTTTCAAAAATTCTCTTGTGTTTTGGCCCAGTATGGAAGAAGTTTGTAACTCATCACTTCTAAATGCCCTATGAGAAAAAAAAAATGCCGAAGGAACTGAACGACTCTGTAGATTACCAAACTTCTGCCAACTGTGAAGACAAACAGCCTGCTACAGAGTCAGCACTTGCTGGCAGAAGCTCAAGAGGAGCAACACCATGGAAACCAGTACCAACACAGGAAAACCTAATCTGTAAATGAAAAACTTGCTAAAACGCAATATATTTGGGATTCAGAGGCAAAACTAACTTAGTGCCCAAATCCCATTAAGGAACCCCATGGGTTTGGGTGCTCCCTTAATTTTACATTAAGAATGATATCAGTTTTCCAGAGTAGAAATCTAAGAGGAAAAAACCCCCACAAATTCCTGACTCTAGTAAAGGTGGAAGAAAAATAGCCATGTACCTAGAGCTTTGAGGCCTTAACAAACTATTTTACCTACTCGACTACTGCAGTTTACTACAATCTGAATGAGCTGGGTTGTAGAAAAAAATATTCAACTCCACACCCAGTCTATCTCTCCTAAAGGGGGACATCAAAAATAAACTGAGAGGCACTGGGAAAGGTCACAGGCCAGGGGTACAGTGCACTAGAAGACAAAGAATCACAAGGGTTATGGAACACTTCTCCCTCCCACTACACCTGACCACCACATCAATCAGCCTTCTGCATACTAATAGTACCCATTCTGACTAAAAGAAGAAGACAATTCACTAAGCCTCTATGGGAAACCAAAGATAGAGAAAAGTTAAAACCACAAACTTAACCTGAGGCAAACATAAAGTTTCATATTAAAGGTACATGCACCTCCATTATTTTTATTCATCACCATCATGTCTAGTTTACAAAAAGTGAGAAAATACTGTTCAAGGATACAGAAGAAATGTGGGAACCACAATTTGATATGGATACTTTGAAATATAACATCAGAATTTGAAACAGAAGATATGTGCAAAATCCAAGGAAGCATAAAAACAAATGCTAAAAATCAAAGCACTGTAATCCAAGGAAGCATAAAGCAAATACTAAAAATCAAAGCACTGTAATGGAAAGACTGAACACAGCTGAGAGAAACATCAGCAAGTCTGAAGAAATGCCAATGGGTGTTTCTAAAATGGAAATACAAACAAAAACAGATGAAGAGGAGAAAACAGAATCTAAAGTTATGAAAGTTATTGTGTACATTTGATAAGAATCACCTTGATGAAATGAAAGATAAAAAGACTAAAAAGAAATTTTTTTGGACATAGCTCAGTAGCAGAATGTTTTTTATTGCATGTGTGAGGCCCTGAGATCAGTTGCCAGTGCTGGTGTGGGGGGTGGGGTGGGGGGAGAATCAGGGTGAGGAATGGGAAAGAAAACAAAAGAGAGAATAAAGAGTGGACAAAATAAAAAAAAAAAGAACTGAACAACTAAGAATTTCCAAAAACAAATGATAATGCCAAACCACAAATGCAGGAAGGAATCATCAGAAAACACACACACACAGACAGAGGGTGGGGGGGAGGGAACTGCTGAGAGTGAGTAAGGTATCCAGCTCCAATTACTCGAACTACAATCCAACTCTCACAACAAGGTGCCTGTTGCTAAATAACAATGTTCAATGAGTTAGGATATAGAGTTCTAGTATTTGCAACTTATATTGTAAATCAAAGAACGTGTGTTTGTGTGTGTGTGTGTGTGTGTGTGTGTGTGTGTGTGTATGTGTGTGTGTGTGTATGTGCATATTTCTATGTATAACCTACAAAAATTAAATCAAACTTCTAACAAAACAAATCTCAACATATCAAGGCCCTACAAAAGAATACAGTTGGCTACTAGCTATTTCTAGGGACTTGACTTATAGATTGAAGAAGAGATTGCCTAGACAAGTAGGGCATAGCAAATCTCTACCCAGATGTCAATTTTATCTTATACCAATCATAATGGAAAAGGTCACAACTGACAGCATAAGATGGAGAAGATGTCGAGGAAAGGGAACCCTCATTCAGTGTGGAGGGACTGCAAACTGATTCATCCACTCTGGAAATTGGTGTAAAGAATCCTCAAAACGCTAAACATATATCCACCACATGCCTCAGCTAGACCATTCCTCAGCATATAGCCAAAGGACCCAACACCCTACTCCACAGACACTTCCTCAGCAGCCATGCTCGCTGGTGTTCTATTCACAAGCAAAGGGAATGACAACAATCTAGATGTCCTTAACCTAACAAATGGGTGGTGAAAACATGGTACATTATGCTATTGATACTATTCAACTACAAAGAAAAAGGAAATTTGCAGGTAAATGACTAGAACTAGAAAAGATCATATTGAGTGATATAATCCAAACCCAGAAATACAACCATCACATTTTCTCTCTCAGCTGAGGTTCCTAGCTCCAAATCTTCAGACATGAGAACATAATTTGGAGTAATTTCAGAAACCAGGAAAGTTAAAAAAAATACCATTATGGGGGAGGAGCACTAGAAAGGGGAATAACAAGGTACAAATAAGTGATATGAAGACGAAAGCACGAGCTTTAATTAGGTAAGAGGAAAGATATAAATATGGAAGGAGCAAGGAGGGTAACAAAATAGTAAGAGTATCAGAAAAAGTCATAAGGAATCATACTATTAACTATATACACAAAATATCTATAACATATAAAAACTCTGTATACAAATACATACAGTTAAAATAAAAAGAAAATCATACCTGGGGTGTCATTGCTCTCCCAAGAGCCATAGACCACTCAATAAAAATCCTAACACTAGGCATGAGAAGCCCTCTTTTGAGTTGTCAATGAGACTCCCAAAACATTGGAGGCTACTGCTGCAGTACCTGGTCACCACCAAAAGATGGGAGGTAAGACACCATCAATCAAGGCACCATGTACATCATATATAAAACCCAGAGGTCCTGAACTGGATATGACCTGAAAGCGTCTTCCCCAAATATGCTTTCATGGTACAGGAAGACAACATGAAGGAAGGAAGCAACAAATAGTACTACCTAGGTATTATGTCTATGAACTACAACAATGCCCAGCATGTCAGGATATGTCTAAGGATGCAATAGAAGAAAGTATGCCTTGGCAGTAAACAAAAGCCCTCTAAAATTTAAGACCTGTTCAACAAGAGGGAAATCATGCCTGATACTAGAAACCTGGTCAACTGCCCATGGCTAATAAAGTCAAGGATCTTGGAGGAGAACCTACAACCACAACTTCACTAGATCAGCATAATCTCTTAACTAGTCTAAATATTTGGCCTTATACCCACAGATAAGTGTTGTCAGTACTCCTCCCCTCATCAAGGAAATTTCTCTTTGCAACAGACAGGGACCATTGCAGAAAAACAATACCATCAAATTTCAGAGTTGTGGAACCTACTCCCAACTACAACTACAATATAATAATAATAATAATAATAAATAATTATATAAATAAATAAAATAATAATAAAACACAATCTACAATACAACTCCTGCACCTAAGGCTCAGCGATCAGTTTGGGAGAGGGGGTGAAACAATTGTAAGAGCCAAACATTGGAAGTCTGTTGTGAGAGTTCATCTCCTTGAAATGTCAAGACAGTCTCAACAACATGGATATCTAAATAACACTCCAACAAGGAGACACAATAGATATGCTAAAGGAGGCGGGGGTAAGCTCATAAGGCCTTGACTCCTAGACAAAGAACTACTAAGAAATGCTGAAAGTGGCAAATGGTCAGAACCGGAAAATATCATCCTTAGTGAGGTAACCCAATCACAAAAGAACACACATGGTATGCAGTCACTGATAAGGGGATATTAACCCAGAATCTCAGAATACCCAAGACACAATTCACATATCAATAGATTTCCAAGAAGATGGAAGGAGAGAACCCTGGTCCTGGAAAGACTGGATGTAGGGGAACACCAGGACAGAGAAACGAGAGGGGGTTGAATGGGGAACAGAGGGAGGGAAGGGAGCTTATGGGACTTTCGGGGAGGGAGGCAACTGGAAAGGGGAAATCATTTGGAATGTAAATAAAAAATATAGAAAATAAAAAAAGTCAATGAAATGATTTCTAATGATATTCTGTTATACTCATTGATTGGTATCTAGCCCAGTTGTCATCAGAGAGATTTCGTCCAGCAACTGATAGAGAAGCAGAGGCAGAGAGACCCACAGACAAATACTCAGAGGAGCTTGAGGAATCCTGCAGAGGATGGGGAGGAAGGATTGTAGGAGCCAGGGGAGTCAAAGACACAAGGAGAACAAAGCCACAGAATCAACTATTTGGGGCTCATAAAGACTCACAGAGACGGAAGCAACAATCATGGAGCCTCTATAGGTCGGACATAGGTCCTCTGCATACATATACATATATGTATGTGTGTGTCTGCATATATATATATATATATACATACATATGTGTGTGTATGTATGTATATTATGGTTGTGTAGCTTGGTGTTCTTGTGGGACTCCTAACAGTGGGAGTGGAAGGTGTCCCTGACTCTTTTCCCTACTCTTATATTCAATTGGAGCTTGATTACAGCTTCAGAGGTTTAGTAATCATGGCAATCATGACAGCACACAGGCAGACATGGTGCTGGAGAAGTAGCCAAGGGTTCTATATCCAGAACCACAGGCAGCAGAAGAAAAAGACTCTGGGCCTGGTATGGTCTTTTGGAACCTCAAAGCCTACCACCAGTGACACACTTCCTCCAACAAGACCACACCTACTGCTCCAGCAAGGCCACATCTTCTAATTCCTCTCAAATAGTGCCACTCTCTGATGATCAAATGTATGAGCCTATGGGGGCCATTCTTATTCAAAACACTACATGCTTGGAAATAGTCGTCTCTATCCATGGGTTCCATGTGGATTCAACCCAACCTGGTCAGAAATACTCACTGAAATTACACTTGTATTGAACTTGTGTATACTTTTTTCTTGTCATTGTTTGCTAAACAATATAATGGACTAGAGGACTTAAACTATATTATGTATTATAAGTATTCTAGAGGTGATTTAAAGCATAAGCAAAGGCATGCATATGTTTATGTGACTACTTTGCTATCACATACAAGGAATATCAACATCTGTAGCCTTTGGAATCCATGGGGGACAGGAGTCAGCCACATGTAGATACTAATGAATGACCATATACACATATCTATGCATATGAATAATTTTGTTAACATAGGAATACAAAGCATACAAATTACATGTAAATGAGGACAATAAGAATTCAGAAATATATAATCATCACACTAAGTACCTGTGCCTTCAGGTTCAGATACCTGTTAGCAAACAGATCGAACTAATGCAGACAAAGAGGATTTATTATTATGTGGAATGTGCTGTAGAGAGTACAGTAAGGCAAATACAGTCCTGTTTATTCACAATGGAAGAATAAATTTCAACTTAGGAGATAAAGACATCTAAGTACCATTATAATACTTTGCCTCTCATTAAAATAGTAAAGTAGCAGTGGCATATCATATACAGAACAAATAAATACCTTAGTAGTATCAAGAACCAAAAAGGTTAATTCAAAATATAATGTCACCATATTTGTGCACGTTTGTAATCCCAACACCTGGGAATAAAGGCAGGAAGGTTGGGAATTTAAGTTCATTCTCTAATATTTAGTGAGTTCAAGACCAGAATGGGCTATGTAAGACCCTATTAAGAAATATGAATTGCAATCTACGATCTACTTTGCAAGAGTGGAGTAGTTGTCAAGAAACTGTGTGAACACAAACATATCTAAAATTGTAATTGACAAGCTTTAAATATATTTTTAAAGTTGTATACCCACAACTATAATAGGATGCTGTCATCACTCAAAAAAGGAGAGAAATGTTAGACGCTTTAGTAAACAGTTTCCACTTATCTCCCATTACCCTAGACTACCGTCGATCTACATTCCCTATAGATTTGCCAAATAAAGTTCATACAAATACAAGCAAGCCTACATCATTTGATGCTTTTTTGTGGTGCTAGGGATCAAACCCAGAACTTCATGCACAGTAGGCAAGTGATCAATAACTGAGTTACAGTCTTAGCCCACCATCAGATATTTTATCACATTCTTTTCTATTGGTAAAATGTTTTCAAAATTCTTCCATATGTTACATGTTACACTTTCATTTCAGAAAACTACTATATTGGATATGGCAAAGCTCATATTTTTGTGAAGCATCTCATGAAACAAGTAATGAAGAGACAACTAGATGTTCTTTTTCTGAAGCAGGCAAAAATTAGAATGTGATATTATCAGAAGACAATTCTACAGAATCCCAGGCCTGTTTATCCACTATAATTATGAACAAAGGGAATTTCTATAAGAACCCAAGAGACTTAGAGCACATAGAATATATAGGAAAATGGCAGCAATGCTAACATTGATTTAATGAATATAACTAAAAATATAAAGCCTTTTCTTACTCTCTAGCATGGGCTCCATTAGGCCATGAGCTTATGGTGAGTCTGCCCACCTTTCTGAATGAAAAGTGTATCACATCCCTTTTGTTTTTTCTGCCTCTTTATTTTGGATGGTAACTAGAATTTAAGTATTTTTCTGGTACTTTGGGCTTTTTCGTGTTTTCCCTGAAGCTCCCCTGATGCTATGTGGCTTATTGCCTGCCATGTGGCTGACCTCCACGCTGGCTAGAAGCAGCATGGCATTTTTCCATTCCTCATTCTCCTCCTCCCGGCAGCTGCTGAGACTTACAACTTGTCTGCCTTAGGAGTGTTTCTTTTAAACTCTAATAAAATGTTTCTCTTTGAATAAACTTTGTTGTCCATGACTCTAAAAAAAATTAAAGAATAAATAAATAAGCTTTGAAAGAACCCCCATGCGAAGGCAGGTAGATGGCTCTCTGAAACTATGCCCTTAAAGTAGCAATAGTTACACTTGGGGATTAATAATCTAAATTAATATTTTAAAAAGATGGCTGTACTAGCCACCATTTCAGACTTTGATGGCTTCAATAACCCAGTCCCTATCATACTTGAGAACATGGATAAAAATATTTCCATCTTTGTAGAAAATCCTTTTGGGCAGTTCTGGTCTCCAGATCCATAAAATTGTCAGAGCATAACCCATTTAATCATTCTGAAAATATTTATTAAAAGTCTACTACGTGCCCTGGGGGTATCACTCAATAGTAGAATATGTGCTTAGCATGGATGAGGTCCTAACTTCCATAATTATCAAGCAAACACACAAAAGACAGGGTGGGGAGAAAGCATCAGGTATGTGCGGGGCACCAAATGACTCTAGGAATTCCCCAACACACAAACCTGATGAAGTCCCTCTGTGGAGCCTGAGTGTTATGTTAGTGACACAGAAGGAAGAATAAACAAATGAGCAAAGTGGATGACAATTTAGTGGTGATAAAATAGATGAGGAGGGGTTGTTCTTAAAATAGTGCACTGAATCTCTGTGAAGAAAGTGCTCCAAAAAGATGTAAGGATTGGAAAAAATATGTACTGAATCTATAGAAATATAAGATAGGAAAATGAGCACATAAAGAGAAAACAGCTAATTCAAAGGGCATATGGCAGGTAGAACCTGGGTGTGATGGGTTGCTTTGATGCTGCTTGTATTGAAATGCTAAACTCTGTATCCCTAGACCTGGTTGCTCCCAGATGAGCAGATCCTCAGGTATACCAGCTTTTGTTGTATAAACCTTGTCTCCTGTGATTGGTTAATAAAGATGTCTACAGCCTGTAGCTGAGCAGAAAAGAGGTAGGAGGTAGGAGGGGCTTTGGTTCCTAGGCTTGGGGTCTGAAGCAAGAACCACAAGGAGGAACAAAAGAGAGGAGAAAGAGGTAAGTTGCCTTGGGGGTAGGTGGTTCTTGAGTACATGGCCAGGAGGGCTGGCCTGTTTGCATAGGAGCAGCCCAGGTGGATCACAGCAAGTGATATCTTGGGGTTATTGACAGAAGAGTAGACAAAATAGCATAGAGGATTGATATCTGCCCAACTTTAGGGATTTAAGGCTTATTATAAATATTAAGGTTTTGTGTCTTTTATTTGGGAACTAAATTATCTAAGGTAGGATAGAAACCCCCAAATAATATTTACAGCAACATCCGGGCATACTCCAAAACTGTGCACCTATACCACAATGACACATGAATGAGTAAAAGGAAAATCTATGTAATTGTGCAAGAAACACAGATTGGGAAGAAAAAAATCTTATTGCCATTTGGAAAGACTGGTTAAACTATTGCAGAATGTTTCTATATCAAAGACTTCACCAAATTAAAAGAGAGATTTCTAAAATGGTGATACAATGAGCCTCATGAATCATTTACTGTACTACCCAATCCATAAATAGAGAACATTATTTTTAAAGCAGAGAGAAAAACGAGAGGATCACTAGGAAGAATTCAAGGGCAGATATGCTCAAAATACCTTGTAAAAATGTATACAATTTCCAAAGAATAAAAATATTTAAAGATAAAATTTTGAAAAGAAATACAATTAAATGTTCTGCTGTAGGAAAGTGCATCAGTGTGAAAGATGCTATCATTTTGACTTAGTTCAACTGTGTATCATATCCATGTTATAGTTATTCAAACGCTTATATATTTAATACTAGTGAGTTTTAGGATATAGTAGTTACAGTTCTCTAGTTTACCCTTTATCCTGTTGCTGCCTATCCACAGGAGTCCTTCCTCCCAGCCCACTCCTATGCCGTAGACAGTCAACCTCATGGTATAGATCCAAGGTTCCTCTAGTTATTCCTGGTGGACCCTTTACGTTCCAGGCCTTTGTGACTCCTCAAACCGACAGAACCTCTTCCTTACCGGGGACCCAAAGCTACCACACTGGACAGCGACTCATGTAGGGGACCCTCGACTTCCTTCCCTGTCTTTCATTCTGTGTCTCCCAATTTGTTGTTAGTCCTGCTTCAACCTGACCACAGGGGCCTCTCCTCCAGTCTTCCTTCATCTTCTGTGAACTTTACCTTTGATATACACCCAGATACCCCTAGTTGTTTTCCACTACCCCTTTCAGGTTTTTCTTTCTAGCTCAACTCCATTCCTTTGTGACTCCCACTGACCAACAGAATAGATCTATACCAGGGACCTCACACCTACTACATTGGATGAGACACAGCACCAACCTCTACCAGGGATGCTACAGCTGCCACAATTGGGCAACAGAAACCAAAGACAGAATATCAATTCAAGCCGGGCAGTGGTGGCACACGCCTTTAATCCCAGCACTTGGGAGGCAGAGGCAGGCGGATTTCTGAGTTCGAGTCCAACCTGGTCTACAGAGTGAGTTCCAGGTCAGCCAGAGCTATACAGAGAAACCCTGTCTCAAACCCCCCCCCCCAAAAAAAAGAATATCAATTCAACAAAGATGAGATAAGATATCTATATAAAGAAATACTTCAAACATTATAACTCCAAGATACCTATACCCCAGTGCAAAAACACAAAATTGTACAACCAAAATATGCCTCTTCCATAAGCCAGGATCCCTATTGTATTAAGCCCCGAGAAAAGAAATTTATCCATAGCACAAGATGAAGACTTCAAAATAGCAATCATTAACATGTTCAAAGACTTTAAAAAGGATATTAATAAATACCATAATGAAGACTATGAAAATAGTTGAATGATATAATAAAAATAATAACATTAAAGCAGAATATAATGAAGAAGTGAAATCAATAAAAATAAACCAATCTGAAATATAACTGGAAATAAAAATTTCAAACCTCAGAAATGAGCCTCACCAATATATTAAAAGACAAAAAAGAACTTCAAAGTGTTGAAAACAAGGTAGAAGAAATGGATATATCAGTCAATGAAAATGGTAAATTAAAAAATGACTCCAGAACAAAACACTCAGGAAACTGTGATCCAATGAAATGACCAAATCTACAAATAATAGACATTGAGAAAGGAGAAAGAGCCAGAGTCAAAGGCAGAAATAATATTTTTAATAAAATCATACATAAAAAAATCTTTCCAACCAAATGAAAAAGATGTCTGCAAGAGGTATAAAGAATATCAAATGGACAAAACCTCAAAAGAAACTAGGCACAACACCTAATCAAAATGCTAAATGTATAGAACAAATAAAGAATACTGAAAGCTGCAAGATTAAAAAAAAGACCAAGTCATATATAAAGGCTGGCTTATTACCTGACATTTCAACAGATAATCTGAAAACCAGAAGGGCCTGAATCTATATCTTCTAATTGACCACAGATGCCAGCTGAGACTACTATACTCTGTAAAACTTTCAGTCACAATAAAGGGAGAAAGAAAGACAATTCATGATAGAATCAAATATGAGCACTATCTATCTACAAATCCAGATCTACAGAAAGCACTAGAAGAAAAACTTCAATACGGAGAGAAACTTAACTATATTCAAGAGGACCTAAGGAATAAATATCACAGAACAGTTAGTCAAAAGAGGAAAGTAAAACCTACACCACAACAACAAAACAAGGGAAATAAACATCGCTCATTCATAAGCCTAAATATTAATAGTCTTGATTCCACAATAAAAATAATAACAAAAATAACAATCGATCCGTCTGCTATATCCAAGAAAGACACTTTACTACCAGGGACAGATTATCATCACCTCAGGTAAAAGAATGGAAAAAAATTTTCCAAGAAAATAAGCTCCACTATCAAGCAGGTATAACCATTTTAAAATCTGCACAAATGACTTCAAACCAAAATTAATCAGAGGAGACAAGAAAAAGGAAAAAAATAATCACCAGAAGTATATTGCAATTCTTAACATCTATGCCCACAAACCCAAGTTCATAAAAGAAAGACTACCAACGCTCTACCTGCAGTTAAGACAGATGCACATACACACAACCAAGTACTAGAAGTAAGTCAAGGACCCATATGGAAGAGTTAGGGGAAGGACTGAAGGAAATTAAAGGGATGGCAACCCCATAGGAAGACCAAAAGTCTCAATTAACCTGGAGCCCTGGTAGCTCCCAGAGACTAAGTCACCAACCAAAGAGCATATACCAGCTGGTCCAAGGCCCCTGACACATATGTAGCAGAGGACTGAATGCCTTGTCTGACCTTAGTGGGAGAAGATATACCTAATCCTATAAAGACTTGATGCCCCAGAGAAGGGGGATGGCCAAGGGGGGGCACTCTCTCAGAGGAGAAGGGGAGGGGGAATTGGGTCAGGAACTCTGGGACAGGGGGACTGGAGGGACAACATTTGGGATGTAAATAAAATAATTTAAAAAAAAACTAGCCATCACACCATGTAGCCAAAAACGTTTGTTTTGAATGACAAATTCACGAGGTAGGAAGATATTCATTCATGAATATATTCTTTTTGTTTTCACTTATGGGGTGATTCACATATACACTGACACTTCAATCATTTTGGAAGAATTTGGAATTAAATCTGGAAGGTATAATACACCAAAACTCAAGTTAACTGTTAATAACTAAGGAGGAGACATGACAGAATGAACCACTGATGGGGAAGAGGGTGGTTCTGGAAGAGTTCATGGAGGCAAATCCTCTGCCACATGTTCTATCACAACTGAAGATGGGAATACAAAAAAGGTGGCATAAGTCTCTTGGAGATGTTCTAAAAATCCTCCAGCCTGTATCTAGACACTATTGCCTTCCTAGCATCTCCCACAACCAGAGTGATCTCCACCCCAGTGCCTGCTCCCATCAGCAAGAAAGGTGCTTTGTGATGTAAAAGCCGCTCCTCAGCCACTGTTGGCTGAGAAGGATCTTGCTAACCAGTCAGGGCTCAGGGGTGTGGCCTCCCATTGTTCAGGGTGGGTTCATAAGACCGTGCCTCTGAGTGCTCTGGACCAGAACTCAGGCAGCCCTCAACATGCTGAAAGCTACTAAGAAGAGTAAAGAGCATCCTACATCAGATGATGAGTCATTCACCTCGAGTTCAAACCCCAAAAGAGTGAAGAGATGCCATCAACTCACAACCACAAACGATGGCAAGAAGAATCGTCGGTCCACATCCAAATCTACCAAGAAGGTAAGAAGGCCCAAGCTAAGCATAGTCCTTTCTCCGGTGATTTCCCCTCCCCCAGCACTGCTAACCCTTCTTGGCCTGGCATTCACCCCCTTCTCAACCCATAGCCCTTCTCCTATCGTCCCCTTCACGTATTCCAGCTTTTCGAAGACTCATACGCCCTTGTCACCTTACTCTGTCGATCTTCCAGGTGAAAAAGACGACCATGAAGAGCAAGAAAACCCTGCCCAGGACCACGAAAGGGAATCTCTTTGAGGAAACCACACCACCTACAAAAATGACAAGGAAGGGCAAGGGAAAACGATTTGATCAACACCAGGATCCAATGGAAGAGATGTCAACTGGAACTGTGACAGAACCAGACCTTAGTAGCACCACTGACAGCTCCAGCATTTCAACCACCGATGATCAAGAGAGTCAGTAGAGTCAGCGTGCCACCACCGAAAGATCTGTTCACAGATCTGGCAGCTGAGCAATGTCAAACTGTGTTAATTGCGTACTGACTACACAGTGCTTTGACACTGACAAAAATAAAATCAATATGATATGAAAACTATGTGTCCCTGAGAATCTCTGATAGAACAAAGAAGGAAGGAATGGGAGGGAAAGGGGCCTGGGAGAGAAGGAGGGGGTGGGACAGAAGGAAGAAACAGGAGTATACAAGCAGGAAGTATTGGGTCCTACAGGGGTGGGAGCCAGACAAGAAAATCTAGACTCCAGCAGACAGACAATGAAGGATTATGATTGAGCTAGCTGAAGACAGTCTTTCCAGGAGGGAGGGATACTGTGAAAGGGGATAACATTTGAAAAGTAAATAAAGAATAGGGTAGCGCCTTGTTACTCTCCTGCCTGGGGGTGGGGGCTGTGAATAGCTGTAATGGTACTTTAAGAAGTCTGGGAGTGGGGCCTGGCCAGTGAAGCTCTTCAAGCAGGGCCCTGGAAGCTCCTGTGCCTCAAGACATTAGGCCTGGCTTGAAAGGGTCCCTGCCACCAAAGTCCTCTAGGAGCCTGGCAGCAAGAGGTCTCTGGGAACAGGACTGACAAGGGAAAGCTGTCCTGTCACCCAACTGTCATGAATAGAATAGTCAACAAACTGCTCTTGCAGGGGACCCAGGATTTGGTTCCAAGCATCCACTTAAGTGACTTGTAGTCCCCTGCAAGTCCAGTTCCAGGAGATCCTTTAGAGACCTGCACATACATGCACGTAAGCTTACACAGGCATACATTTAAAAATTTTAAAATGGTATTCCTAAAGATGTATATGATTCAGAGCTATTTATAATGATATGGCTCACAAGCAACTTCTTCTAAGGTTATAATTCAAATATATAAAAAGATATACTGGAGTCCCCTTCTGATCCTTCTCCCTCTTCCACCACCTCCAGTCCTTTCTGCTGTGGCAGAACCTTGCCAGGTCTGCCACAGTGAAAATAGCATCTCCTGATACTTCCTAGAGAACCAGCCACTCAGGGCAATTTGTAAGAACCCCCCTCCCACCTCTGGAGGCCCAGAAATGCTGCCAGGGGTCCAACAGGACTTTCTACCAGCAACCACCAAAAGCTCCGCCCTTCCCAATAGCAGTCCCCTTCTGATCCTTCTCCCCCTTCTGCCCTGCCAGCCCTTTCTGCTGTGGCAGAATCTTGCCAGGTCTTCCACAGTGAAGACATCATCTCCTGATATTTTCAGCTTCACTCAGGGCTTTGAGAACCAGCTGCACTCAGGTCATTTGAAGTGCAGAGAGGCCTGGGAGCACAGGATAGCTGGTCTCCCAGGAGAGCCTACATACCTGTGTGCACAGAGAGAACAGGAATCCCAGGAGTACAAATACACAGGCTTGCAGGACAGATAATCCATAATCAGAGATAACAAGACCAGCTAACACCAGAGAAAACTAGATGGCAAAAGGCAAACGCAAGATTATTACCAACAGAAACCAAGGCAACATGGCAACATCCAAACCCAGTTCTCCCACAACAGCAAATCCTGGATACCCCAATAAACCAGAAAAGCAAGATCTAGATTTAAAAAAAAAAATCACATCTCATGGTTCTAATAGAGGACTTCAAGAAGGACATAAATAATTCCCTTAAAGAAATATAGGAGAACATGGTCAACATGTAGAGGCCCTTAAAAAGGAAACACAAAAATCCCTTAAAGAAATATGGGACAATATGGGTCAACAGGCAGAAGTCCTTAAAGAGGAAACACATTACATACAATCACCAAAAAAATATACTTGCTTCTCAGTAGTCCATAGAATTTTCTCTAAAACTGATCACATATTAGAGCACAAAGCAAATCTCATGAGATCTAAAAACACTGAAAAAATATGATGCAACCTTTATGACCACCATGGATTAAAGCTGGCTACCAATAAAAGTAACATGAGAAAAAATGGCCGAACATATGCAAAATCAGGAAATTTAACAACTACAAATCAAAGAAACAAGACAGAAATCAAGAAATGGTAAACACTTTTTAGGATTTAATAAAATTGAAAATACAATACACTCAAACCTGTGCTACATAATGAAGGCAATTCAAAAAGGCAAGACAAGATCATCACACTATGTACCTACATAAAAAAATAACTGGAGAATTTTCACATTTATAACTTAACAACACACTTGGAAGCTCTAGAAAGACAATAAGAAATAATTCCCATGGACAATAGATGGGAGGAAATAAACTCAGGGCTGAAATCAGTGAAATAAAAACAAAAATAATATAAAAAAATCAAGTTAGGAAGAACTGATTCTTTGATCCAGATAAATCATTACAAAGTTAACCAAAGGATGCAAAGAAGATCCAAATTAATAAAATTAGAGATGAAAAGGAAGACTGAAACTGAGGAAATTTAGAGACTCATAAATATATACTTTTAAGATCTATATTCCACCAAACTGGAAAACCTAAAAGTATAGATGAATCTTGATGTACACAACCTACCAAAGTTAAATCAAGATCAAATAAGCATTTTAAACAGGCCCATAATCCCTAGTGAAAGCAGAAACAGTAATTAACCACCCACCTCCCAGAAAAGTCAGATGGATTCAGGGCAGAATCCTACCTGACCTTCAAAGAAGAACTAAAGTTTAAACTCTTCAAATTATTTCACAAAATAGAATCTGAACAAACATTTCCTAAATCTTTTTTATAAAGCTACTATTACCCTGATACCAAAAACATGCAAAGACCAAACCAAAATAATAATAATAATAATAATAATAATAATAGTAATAGTAGTAGTAGTAGTAGTAGTAGTAGTAGTAGTAAAGGAAAATGACATCAATATCCTTTAGCAACACAGATGCAAAAACTCAAAAAAATTTGCAAACCAAATCCAAGAATATGTCCAAAATATTATCTACCATGACCAAGTTGGTTTCATCCCAGGATGCAGGGATGGCTTCACATACATAAATCAATTAATGCAATCTACCTCATAAACAGACAAAAATGAAAAGATCACATGATCATCTGATTAGATGCAGAAAAGGCATTTGAGAACATCCAACACAACTTGATGATAAAAGTGCTAAACACACTACAGACAGAATGGACATACCTCAGCATAATAAAGGCAGTTTATTACATGTCCATCCATAACCAATATCAACATTTATGGATAGAAACTCAAAATACTTCCAATAAAATTAGCAGAAACAAGAAAAGGATTGCTACCCTCTCCATACCTATTCAATATAGCGCCGGAAGTCTTACCTAGAGCAATAAGACTGAAGGAGATCATTGGGACAGAAATGCAAAGGGAAGAAGACAATATATCTTTATTTTCAGATGATATAAATTATTTCAATAAAGACTCTACCATGAAACATCTATAGCAAATAAACACTTTCAGCAAAGTGGCAGTATACAAAATTAATAAACAAAACCAGTAGCCTTCCTATATGCAAATGTCAAACCGAGAAAGAAAGGGAAACAGTACCTTTTATAATAGCCTCAAAAAAAAATCTTGGGATGACTCTAAACAAGCTAGTGAAAGACTAGTAAAATAAAAAAAATTAAAACACTGAAAAAATAAATTGAAGACATCAGAAGATGGAAATGCCTCACATGTTCATGGATCAGCAGAATAAATACTGTGAAAATGGCCATCCTACCAAAAGCAAACTACAGATTCAACCAATACTTATTAAAAAGTCCAACACAATTTATCACAGAAATTGAGAAAAAAATATTAACTTCATATGGAAACATTAAAAAAAAATACAAGATAGCTAAGGCAATCTTGAATAATAAGAGAATTGCTGGAGGTACAACCATGCCAGTTTTCAAGTTTTATTACAGAGTTATAATAACAAAAACTACATGGCATTGCCCTAAATATAGGAAGGGTAATCAGTGTAATAAAATTGAAGACCAAGACATAAGCTGACACACATATGGACACCTGATTTTGACAAAAATCCAAAAGTACATAGAAAAACAGCATCTTTGAAACATGGTGTCAAACTGGATGGTTGTATAGAGATCAACATAGATGAGAACAGATCTTTATGTGTCAGCCTGCACAAACCTTATCTCCAAATGGATGAAGAAAACCAACATAAAACCTAGACTGTGAAAATGAGAAATTAAAGAGAAAGTAAAGTGTGGGCTTGACTCATTGGCATAGGGAAGGAGTTTCTGAACTGGACACCAATAGTAGTTCTAAGCCCAATAAATAATAGGTCAAGAACACCACCCAATTTAAAAATAGAGTATAGAAATAAACAGAAAATTCTAAAAAGATGAGACACAAATGGCTGAGAAACACTTAAAAGTATTCATCTTATTTTAGGATTTCATCTTACCCTGGACAGAATGACCAAGTCAATAAAACATGATAGCACATGCAGGTAGGGATGCTTGGGAAAGAGAGCACACATTCATTGCTGGTATGAGTGAAAACTGGTTCAGACACTATGGAAATAAGTGTGGAGGCTCCTCAAAAATTGAAAGTTTATCTACCCCCAAGATTCAGCTTTACCATTCTAAGACTTATATACAAAGGACTCTACACCTTACTACAGAGACACTTGCTCATGTTCTCTACTGCTCTATTAGTAACAGCTAGAAAACGGAAACAGCCAAGATGTCCATCAGCTGACAAACAGTTAGTGAAAATGTGGTACCTTGAAATAATGGAACATTATTCAGTTGTTAAGAAAAAATGAAATCTGCAGTCAAACGGATGAAGGATAATCACCCTCACTTCCTCACCAGCATTTCTTATTGTCTCTTTTTGCAATTCTAGCCATTGGACTTGGGTGTAGTGAAATCACAAAGCAGTTTTTTTTTTTTGTATCTGCCCAAGGATGTCACATACATTTTGAAATATTTGCTTGCCATTTGTATTTATTTGGGAAATTTCTGTCCAGTGCCTTAAACCATTTATTGATTATTAAGACTTTTATTTTGGTATTTAAATTTTGGAGTTATTTATTGTTAGCATTCTTTCTAGGCTCTGCCTAACAGTTACCTGGCAATAGGCCAGGCAGGCCTGGCTTGCTATATAAAAGGGGCTATTTAACCCCTTCTATCTGCTCTGGCTCTCTCTCTCTCTCTCTCTCTCTCTCTCTCTCTCCCCTCTCTCTCTCTCTCCTCTCTGATTCTCTTCTCTCCCTGACCCCTTTTCTCTCTCTCTCCTCTCCTCTCCTCTCTTCTCATTTCTCTTCTCTTCTCGCCTGTCTTTCTGTCTCTACTCCCTTCCTAATTGCCCTCCCCATGACCTAGATAAACTCTATTCTACACTATACCTGTCATATGGTTGGTACCTCATGGGGAGGGATGTGCATGGGCCTGCCAAGGCACCCCTCCCACCTCACTGAGCTCTATAAAACATATCCTGGTCTTTTTATAAAACACAACACAACACACACACACATACACACTACATGTTAACTACATGGAAAATAGGTGTGAAGCTTTTAAAAAAAAACAACTAAAAACAGTATTGCCATATGACCCAGCTATACTACTCCTGGGCATAAGTCCAAAGGACTCTATCATATTACAAACATTCTTCCACATCCTTGCTTATTGTTTCCTTACAAGAAATGGAATCAGCCTAGATGTCAATCAATAAACAAATTGATTAGAAATATAGCGTACAAACACACAATGGAATTTTATTCTGATATAAAATGAAATGAAGTCTGAAGGCAAGTCAATAGAATTGGAAAAAATTATACGGAGCGAAGTAACCCATGCCCAGAATGACAAATACAACATTCTCTGTATCATATATTTTAAATGTTTAATTTATACATATGGGGCTTTTGTTTTTTTGTTTTTGAGAGGGGTGAGCATGAAGAGAGTGCAGGAAACTAGGAAGTCTCTCATTTAGGGCAAGAGCGAGCATTGAGGGCAGTTCATGGGAAGAGTAAGAGAACACATGTGACATCAAAGTGGAAGGGGACTTCTAGGGTCAAAATGTATAAGCAGGGAAGGGGCATAGCCAAGGAAAGGAGTACAGTGGGAGGGAAAACCAACTGAAACAAAATACTGTATGGAAGTATAAAGGAACCTGCTGATTTGTGTGCAAAAAATAAACAAAAATAAGTAAGTAAAAAAAGAAAAAATAACTTTAAAACACAGATCACATACTAAGCAAATCTATCTTTTCAAAATGGCAAAACGGAGATCAAGATTATTTAAAAAACAAAAAAAGTTGCAAATTCTGTTCCTAGCATTAAAAAAAAGTTTGAGGCGGGAGGGCGAGAGAGGTCTCAGCCAGTAAAGGGCTTTTAAAATAAGTATGAAGCTCTAGCACCTACATAAAAAGTCAGGTGACACAGTCACCAATCTCAGCACCAAGAAAGTACACTAGAGTTTGAGGGGTAGACAGCCAGTGAGCCTGGCTAAACGGATTAGCTCAGGTTCATCTCAAAAACAAGATAGATGACATTTGCCAAAGTTTCCCCAACATACACACACACACACACACACACCCATTATTGTGACTAAAAGTTAGTGATAGAAGACAGATATTAGTCACAAAACTCAAAAAGGTCAACAAGCTGAAGTGCCCAAAAAAGGAAGCCTCAGTCCCACTTGGAAGAGAGAAGAAAGCAATCACAAATGGGGAGGGAGGGAGGGAGGGATCTGGAAGGGAAAGGAGAAAAGGGAATGGGGGGGAGAGGGGGACCTGATCAGGCACTGGGTGAGGGAAGAGGACTGAAGCCCTGAGGGCCAGCAGAAAAAAGGGAAACAGGCAATCTCAGGAGATAGGAGTTTGGGGGGACCCTCCAGACTGCACCAGAAACCTGGGAGGTGAGAGACTCTCAGGACTCAAAGGGAGGGATCTTAGGTGAAATGCCCTACAGTGGGGAGAGGGAACTTGTAGAGCCCACCTCCAGCAGGAAGACGGGGCATCAAATGAGGGAGTGGATTGTCATAACTCTGACCCATAATTGTTCCTGTCTGAAAGAATTACAGGGATGTAAGTGGAGAGGAGCCTGAGGAAAAGAAGGTCCAGTGACAGGCCTAAAGCGGGATCCAGCTCAAGGGGAGGTCCCAAGGCCTGACACTATTACTGAGGCTATGGAGTGCTAACAAAAAGACATGACAGCACTCTGGAAGACCCAACAAGCAGCTGAAAGAGGCAGATGCAGATATTTGCACCCAACCAATGGACAGAAGCAGCTGACCCCTGTGGTTGAATTAGGGAAAAGCTGGAAGAAGCTGAGGAGGGAGACCCTGTAGGAGGACCAGCAGTCTCAACTAATCTGGACCCCCGAGATCTCTCAAACACTGGACCACCAACCAGGCAGCATACACCAGCTGATATGAGGCCCCCAACACATGTACAGCAGAGGACTGCTGGGTCTGGGTTCATTCAGAGATGATGCACCTAACCCTCAGGAGACTGGAGGCCTCAGGGAGTTTATAGGTTTGGTGGGAAGGTGGGTAGGGACCTTCATGTGGAAACAGGGATGGGGAGGAGGTACGGGATTTGGAACAGTCGACCGATGGATGGGGGGGGGGCAGGGATAAAATATGGAGTGTAAAAAAATAAATTAATTAATTAAAAAAGTAGACAATTCAAATCGACTAACACAAAACAAAGAAGTTTTGTTGTTGTTTTGGGGAGTTTTGGTTTGCTTGTTTTTAGAATAAAGGCTATGACAAAAGACAATATGAACACATTTTTCTGGTTAACTGACTTAAAGACAAATTATGTACACTATAAGATTATTAAACCCAAAACATAAAGAAACAAAACCTATTTCATGATAATATCAGAAAGAATGTATGTATGACAGGGAGAAGTGTGTAATGGGAATCTACAGAAAAATAATGAAAAGCATTTCAAAAACTGAATAGAAACTTTAATATAGCACATTTTATAAATATATACTTGCTCTCCATTCTTCAGTTTTTCCCAGAAGATGGAAACACCATATGAGTTAATTATAATAATGTGCTTTGTATTTACTATATTGTATAATACATATAGCAAAAATAGTATCAAAAAAGGAAAAAACTGGAAAGAAAACGGGCAAAGAAAAGTAGCACTTGTGTATATTGCTGAAATAAAATATTTAAACAGACTGTGGTAAATCTGGGTATAAGTTTTAACTTTTGGAGCAGAAACTAAGAAAATAAAATGCATATATAAAGTGAAAATTCATAAATTAAATGTTACGGTAGACTATATTTACTTAATGAAAAATAAAACCATATGACTAAAGCTAAATGACTCACGTGGGCTTGTTGGCCCATGCCTTAGTATCACTGCACTTAATGAGTTGAAGTGTATTCACTGTTGATAAGCCCTCTGGAGATCCATTTGAAGAACTCTCGAAAAGTTAAAAATAAATATCTGATCCAGAACGACTCCTTAGCATCTGTCCAAAGGACTTGACATCCTACTCCACAAATACATGCTCAGCCATATGCACTGCTGCATTATTCACAATAGCAAGGAAATGGAAATAACCTAAATGTCCTTCAAGTGATGGATAGATAATGAAAATGTTGCAATAAACATAATAGAATACTATTCAGCTTTTTAAAAATATGAAATCACGAAATTTGCAGATAAATAGATGGAATGAGAAAATAACATTGAGTAAAGTGATTCAGACAAGCATCACATGTTCTCACTCATCTGAGGTTCCTAGCCCTAATCGTCAATTGTCAATAGATCACCTGGAGTAATGGTGGAAAGCAGTAAGTTAAAAGGAACTATTAGAAAGGGGCACTAGAGAGGGAAATGGCAGGATATAAGTGACATGAAAGGAGAAATGGGAAAATGGGTACCAGAATTAACTAGGCAGGAGAAAGAGAGAGTTAAACCCAGGAGAAAAGGTTCTGAAAAGGACATAAGGAATTATTTTTAAATTACATATAATGCATCAAGTATGTATGTATATATATGTATGTATATATATATTCCAAAATAATAAAAGCTATTATTGTTGCGCTTGATTACCTCCCAGAGATTGTAACTAAGTTCTTATTGCCCAAGACACCACAAACATTGGACAAAGTACTTGGAGGTTCTAAGAAGACGTGGCCTAAAAAGCCCCTAACCTAAGTACTAGCTTTCCTACCACAAGAAGGTACTGTACAAGCTGCCAGGAGACAGAAGCAACCGATAGTCCTAACTAGCTGTGACACCTATGAACCACAACAAATGGTTGTTCATACAGTATCTAGCATGGCAAAATATCCCTAAAATTGCAATAATGACACTCATATTTTGGCAGTAACTAATGGTGGTGTAACTGTGACTTACAAACCACTCAATAGGGCAGAAATCATACCTTGTAGTGCAAACCCACCCCACTTTCAAGAACTAATGAGGTCATGGATCTTAGAGAACATTTTACCACCACTTTACTAGACCAGAATAATTCCTTTCTGATTTTTAAACACATATCCTTATTCCCACAAATAATCATAGCTCCCACCCCTCATCAAAGAAGCTACTCTTTGCAGCAAAGATCATAATAAAATACCATGACTCGTCAATCTCCAGATATCAACTGATTATGAGGTGTCAAGCCCCAAAAGATACACCTATAACTTGACTATTGCCCCCAAGACTCAGGTAACATGAGAGAAGAGGGGAAAGATTGTAAATGTCAGAGGAACAAGAACTGTGTGCTGTGAGATTGTTATCTCACAGTAAAGATACATCCACAGTACCTCAACAATATGGCTGCCTAACGAGAACCTGAACACCACCAATAGACATATTCTCATGGAAGGGTGTTCTCATAGCAAGCCACCCTAGAGAAAAAACCTTAGGCAACTACGCACTGCTGAGAGAAAGAAAATTAGTCATCTCTGAGAATAAGAGCCATAACTGGTTATCCAATTCCAAGTGATTATCCCTGAAATCACTTACATATAAGCAACAGTAAATGGACTCAACAGGTTGTAGTTATATGTGCGTGTGTGTGTGTGTGTGTGTGTGTGTATGTGTGTGTGTAAATAAGAACTAAAATAACCCAGGAATTTGAGAGGCAGTGAAGGGGTGGGAAGGAGAAGAAAATGGAATGGGGAGGTAATACAATTATAATTTTTTTTATTTTAAAAAATTTTTGAATTATTATTACTTCTTTTCCTTTTTAAGATTATATTATTACATCATTTCTGCTTTCAAATTCTTCCTTCCATATAGTCTCCTTACTGTCCTTCAAATATATATATATATATATATATATATATATAGGATCGTGACAAAGATGGAATGCACACATGTATTCCCAAATATTCAGAGGCTGTGTTGAAGTCTAGCCTAGGCTACAAAGTAAAACCCTATCTCAAGAAAAAAATTCATTTTAAAAATTCTCCTTCTTTTACTTCATTGGCAAAGAAAATATGAATTAACATAGTTGGATATTACAGGTGAGTAAAATCTAAAAATAAAAAACATTGCTGGTTAAAAACAAATAGGAACATCCTTTAAGTTGTTCATGGTATAATTCTGGTCGGTTTGTAAATCCAAGTCCCTACAATTTTACCCTGATAATTATATATGGACACTATGTATTATGAGCAAATAGGATTTGAGGATTATGAGCAAAAAATATGTATAGCAACATTATCTATAAAAGTCAAATGGCAGAAATATGAAAGAATTAATGAATATTAATTATTAAGAGAATAGACAAAGGATTTATGAAATATTCATATAATATAATACTATATAGCAACAATGATGAAAAATGGGGCTTTGCACAGCAGCATGGACAAACTGCTAGAGGGTAATTATGAATGACAAGAGTAAATGGAAGGAGAATATTGCACTGTGCTATCATTTGAATAACACAAGCCAGTACATAGATGTGTACTTGTATATACAGTTGAGTCATGTAAAGTTGCTATAACAAATTATATCTCAGACATACTGGAATAATGGCCGGTAACCTGTATCAAAGCCACAAACAGAAAAACAAGGCAAAAGGATATTTAATAGCATATGATGCCCAATTTTGGTCACTGTGAGTACCTAGACATGTGGCAGACACATACACATAAATGAAAATAACTCTTTAAAAGGTATACACTAATAATTTAGAAGGAACTAAAATAATTATAAAGAAATATTACGAGCAAATACAAGCCAACAAATTATATTCCAACAAGATGGAAAGGATCCTAAAAAGAATTATACTAAAACTTAAAAGGCATATAGAGCTTAATGAGCCCTATAAAAATTTTAATTAGCCATTCAAAATCTTGCCATGAGGAAAAGTCCAGGCCCAGAAATTTTCACTAGTGCATTTTATTGTTAAAAATGTCAATTCCAATAATCAAGTTATTCTAGACAATAGGATGCATACTCCTCAACTCATTCTACAAAGACAGCATCATAGCAAAGCAAAAAATTACCACCACTAAGAAGTATAGAGCAATATTTTTTCTAAATATAAATGCAAGTATTTGCAGCAAAATATTAGGAAATAATATCCAAAACATATAAAAGTTTAATGTGGCCACCTAGGATTTATCCAGATATACAAGACTGGTTTAATATCTGAAAATTCAATAATGTAATAAAGCATATTCATAAAATAATGACAAAACCATAATGCCACCTATCCACTTGACATAATTCAATGTCAGTTTTTAACAAAAAAATACTAACAAATAAAAGTTAGACGAGAACTTTCTCACCTAATAAATGATATGAGAAGAAAGAAATGTTTTCTAAGATTGAAGAAAAGATAAAGATGTCCAGTCTTTTCTATTTTAATTGTCCACTGTTCTATATCCTTTTATAAAGCATTTATTTTATGCATGTATACACATGTTTATAGGTACCTACTTGAGTGTCTGTATTCATATATGCACAGGTGCATGCACAAAGGCCAAAGAATGTGGCATTAATTATCACTGTCCATGTATACCTTTGAGATAAATTTCTCCCTGACCCTGACCTCACATCTTCTCAACTAGGCTGGAATCCAGTAAGGTGATCCTCCTGTCTTTGTCCCACTTAGTGCTGAGCTTACAATCATTTGTAAAGATATCCAGCTTATTACATGGATGCTGGAATTTAAAATCCATTCCTTAGGTTTGTGTGATAAGCACTCTTGACCACTGAGCTACCTCCCTATCCCTTAAGTTATATTTCCTAAGTTTGTGTGATAACCACTCTTGATAACTGAGCTATCTCCCTAGCCCTTAAGTTTTCTTTCCTAATGACAGGGTTCCATACATAGATAATCCTAAAAACTCCTCTTACACAAATTATCAGACCTAATAAATGAGTTCATGAGATTATGGGACATAAGGTCAATACATAAATCTCAATTGTTAGGAGGTTTATATTTAGTCATAAAGTACTTGCCTAACATGTACAACACCCAGTGTTAGATGTTTACACTGAACAAACTCAATTGCATTTCTATATATGACTAATGAATAATATTAAAAAGAATACAGAATTTTGTGCACTATAAAATAAAAAGAATGAGATATTTCAGAGTAAAATTTTTTGTATACAGAAAACTTGGTGAAAGGAAATAAAATGGGTTTTCATTTCTTTTGAAAGGGTCAAGATGGCAATTTACCCCAATATTAATTTGCATATTCAATACAATTCCCATAAAAATTCTAACAGGCTGTTTTATAGCAATTGACAAGAACATTAAGTTAAACAGAAATGCAAAACACTTGCAAGAGTAAAAACAATTTTGCAAAAGTAGTAAACTGAAAGGACTTTCATTTCCTGATTTCTACACCTGCTTATATAAAGGCAAATATATAAATCAGAGAATGGACCTGAGAGGCTAGAAAAAAAATGCTATATTCATAACCAATTAAATTTTCCCAAAGGTAAAATTCAGTAGAGAAAATAAGTCTGATACTATTATGCTACTGAGACAATTTGATCATTTAAATTTTTAAAAAAGCCTTCAAACTAAGTGGTGGTGGCAAGTACATATAATCCTGACCCTTGGGAGTCTGAGGCAGCAAGACCGAGAGTTTCAGAACAGGGTTATATGGCAAAATTCTGTCCCCAGGAAAAAAAGACAAACAAACCAAACCCCTGGGTGCTATAAGTCAGTGTCAGAGTAATTGCCTAGCATCCTATACAAATCCCTGGGTTCTATACTCAGTAGTGGGAGTGGGGAAGAACCTGAACCTTCAATGCAGGCCACATACAAGAATTATCTAGCAATAAATCAAAACAAAGGAAATTAAGTTAAGTGGTATTTTCTTTCTTTACAAACATATCCAGAGCAGCCTGGCTTCTTGATTGCAAGGTGAGCCAGGAAGTGTGCAAAACACCCCTTGCATGAAGAGAGGGTGCCAGTGCATACAAAGGCCATCCGGAGACTGCCCCACCTGGGGATCCTTCTTATCTGCAGACACCAAGTCTCCATATTATTGCTGATGCCAAGTGTTTGCTGGCAGAAGCCTGGTATAGCCGTCTCCTGAGAGGCTCTGCCAGAGCCTGACAAATACAGATGCGGATGCTCACAGCCAACCATCAGACTGAACACAGCGTCCCCAATGGAGAAGTTAGAGAAAGGGTAGGAGAAGCTGCAGGGGTTTGCAACCCATAGGAGGAACAACAATATGAACCACCCAGTATCCCCAGAGCTCCCAGGGACTAAACCACCAACCAAAGAGTACACATGGAGGGACCCATGGCTCCACCTGCATATGTAGCAGAGGATGGTCTTGTCAGACATCAATGAGAGGAGAGGAAGGCTTGATGCCCCAGCATAGGGGGATGCTAGAGCAGTGAAGGAGTGGTTAAATGGGTGGAAGAGCTCCCCCTTAGAGGCAAAGGGGAGGAAGAGGGGAATGGTATGGGGGGTTCATGGAGGGGTAACCCAGAAGGGGGATACCATTTGAAATGTAAATGAATAAAATGATTAATAAAGATTAAAAAAAGAAAAAAGGAAAAAATATATGATCAGACATTCATCAAATAAGTTACACAATTGGCTAAAGAACACATGGACAATGCTCAGAATTATCTTATCGGTCAGAAAGGCAAATTAAAGCACTTCAGACTCTTGTAAATTCTTATAAATAAATGGCAGACAATAGTAACTGATGGTGAAGATGTGGAGAAACAAGAACCCTAAGGCGGAAATGGATATCAGTGCAGCTACTTTAGAACATAGTTTTGTGTCTCCTCAAAAAGCTAAAACAGCAATTAACTGTTCAACCCAGTAATTTCACCCTCAGGTATCTAGCCAATAAAAATAAAGATATACGCCCACACCATGACTAAGACACAAACATTTATTCAAAATAGCTCCAAACTGGAAATAGTTCAAATGAACATTAACCAGGGAACAGAGTAACAATGTGCAGCACCCTAGACCAGAGAATTCTATTCAGCAACAGATAAGGGAGAGCTAAAGAAGCATGAGTTTATCACTGATGTTTAAGAAAATAGCATGCTAAGTGAAAGAGGCCATATATAAGATCAACTTTATGAATATTCAGAAAAGGTAAACATACTATCAGAAAGTAAGTAGAACACTAGAGGTAGATATTAATGGGGTTATGAAAATTTTCTACAACAGGATTATACAATGAGTAGACTGCTCAGTAATGTTAATGAAAAACTTTCAATTGTAGATTTCAAATCAGTAGTGTCATGACCTGTAAAAAAAATCTCAAAAAAAGATTGTTTCTAAACCTAAACACATGAACCATAAATTCTACTTCTAAGTGAACTGGCAACTGACATCCATGCATATGTTCACTTAAAGGCATATTCACTTAGCCAGGCACACGTAGGTGGCACAGGTCTTTAAGCAAAGCACTCAGAGAGCAGAGGCAGGCAGATCTCTGAGTATGAGGCCAGCCTGGTCTACAGTATGAGCTCTAGGACAGCCAGAGCTACACAGAGAAACCCTGTCTCAAAAAACAAAAGACATGTTTACTTAATGATATGTACTAGAGCATTCATAACAATGATATTTTTAATAGTCTTATAACTTTAAAACGAAGTCAGAAAACTTTGTTGGTTCAGATTCCATTTTGAACATTTAACCTTCTTATACTTGAAGCAGGGCTTAGTACTTTACCTTCAACATAACTTCCAGTTCTCCGGGTCTGCTAAGCTCCTCAGTATGGTGGTCCAAAAGTCTATATATAACAGGCATGACCTATGCCCCTGCACAGACTGCTCTTATATGCCAGTGTCAGCCTTCCTCCCACACTGAAACCACATGGAATTTGCACCTTATTGCTTTAAACCCATCGTTTGAAATTCTCTATGGAAATCCTGCCTGGCTATTTCCCTGGACCCAAATGAAGACCTTATCCTATAGGACAAACTGACTTTTATCTGAAATTTAAGCATATTACCCCTAAAATCAATGAGAGTGTCCCATTTTATCTCAGGATTGTTTTCTTATTTCACGGTTTGTATTCTGATGTCTCTTCTGTCTCACCAGAATGACACACACATTCTTAACTTTAATCCACTTAAGGCTCCCTTAGAGAGTGGCTGTGCTGGCAGGAATGAACAGGACAGACAAGAGTCATGGGTCATGTGCCAGTACAAATGAGTTTCCTGTGACTGAGACATCTGATCATAGGTCAGACAACTAGCTATTAAACTCTCTTCCCGGATAAAGAAGCAAGGCTAGAGATCATTATGTGTAAGATTTTTCAATTGTAAAACTGTAGTTTTGAGACACAAGTTTTATATTGTAAACTTAATAAATATGGTTTCTAAATATGTCTTTAAAAGTCTATTCTGAGTCACATAGCATTGTTTTGGAAAGCTAGGAATAATCTGAGCACACAGTGTTTACAATGTATTTAATTGGAAAAAGAAGTTGTGGAGTAACTAAAAAAGGAAATGTAACTTTTTAACCAAAACAGGATTCTTTCCCTATTTAAACATCTAAATAGAAAAATAATAACAAATCAATGTTACATTATGTTCAACATCCAGGCAAATAAAGTTTACTTCAGTAGAGCAATTTGTTGAACTATGCCTGAACCCTGTGTCCCAAGGAAACATTCACGATTATTGGGAGATCCCCTTTCCCTTTGTGTTCTGAAAAACAAATAATTTCAAAGAATCACCCCACCCTTCCATATAGGAGACATGTCCAACCTTCTTCATGACTCATATAAACCTCACAATGACTCCCTTGATTGCCTGCCTCTATAAAATCTCAAATTTACTTCTTGAGAAATTCCTCAACAATGAAAACTTCCCCTGTCACAATAGAAGAACAAAAGTATCCTTTTAATTATCCAGTGCATCTTGTCTGTAACAAAGCTAGAAGAATCAAAACAGTGTAGGCATGCAGAACAATATAATAGAGCAGAGTTCAAAAGAAACTCTCACAAGTATGCTGAAATGATTTTAACAAGGTTATCAGGATCATTTAGTGGGGGTGGGAAAAGGTAGTATTTTAATGAATAACATTATCTACAAACAAAAGAATAAAATTGGACCTGTCTAATACACTCTCTATAAAAATGAACTCAAAGTGGATTAGTCTATGACAGACACCCATGTAACTAATGAAAAGAAGAAAAAACTTGGGAGGCAAAGACAGGAAGAGAACTGGGTGCTCAAAACCAGCATTTAGATATGCAATTTTAAAACCACAACAAGATACTGTCTCATGTCCCTTTAGCTCAGTGGTTTTCAACCTGTAGGAAGAAATCCTTTCACAGGGATCACCTAAAGACTATCAGAAAACAGATATTTACATTAGGGTTCATAACTAGTGAAATTAGTTATGCAGTAGCAACAAAAATGAACACCACATAGGAGCTTAGAATTGTCTATAACTCCAGTTCTTGGGGATCCACCACCCTCTTCTGGCCTCCTCAGGCACTGCATACATATAGTTAACATACATAACAGCCAAACACCCATATGCATTAAATAAAAATAAAGAAACTCCTAAAAAAGAAATAAAGCAAAGGGGCTATAGAAAACTGTCTATGGTTTCTCAAAAAAAAAAAAACACAAACTAAAACTAGAATTACTACAGGATTCAGCAATTCCATATCTGCTTATATACTCAAAGAAGTAAAAGTAGAATCTTGAAGGGATGGATATTTATACATCTATTTTTATAATCACCATTGTTCATAACACTGTTAGGAACATTATTTTTGTTATGTTCTAAAACATTGAAGCAACTCAACTATTAAGAAATGAATAAACAACCAGAATGTGGCACATATTCCCACAGACAGTGAAATATTATTCAACATTAAAAAGGGCTAAAATTTTAGATGCATAATACAATGTAAGTGACTCTTCACAAGATTATAACAAGTAAAATAAGCTAGTAATACATAAACAGGAATAAATGTACCACACATATGAGGTTCCCTGACCCTTGGGAAGTCAAATTCACAGACAGAAAATAGACTGGCAACTTCCAGGAGTGAATGGAAAGTAAAAATGGAAGGTTGTTCCTTAATTGAGCAGATTTGTGGTTGTGCAAGATGGAAAAAGCTCTAGATATTAGCTGCACAATAATGTGGATATATTTAACATTGCTGAACACTAGTTAATACAAAAAATTTTATTACATATGTTTTACTACAATTCAAAGTAGAAAGCAACATTTTTAAAAAGTAGATTCCCCTCAATGGTGGCTTGATTAATTCTATGGGAAATTTTAATATGCAGGCCCAGCTAGACAATCTTGTCTGTTGCTCAAGAATTAGACTTATATTTTCTTCAGAGATGCTATGCTAATTGTTTGGTAACCCACACATTATTTTTTCTGATCTCGAATTAAAATAAAATGAAAGGGGTACAAGTTTCAAGGACATGCATAACTGATAAGCTGGGTGGATTGCTTACTTAATAAATGAACATGTTGCATACTTCTGGATTAGAGACACCATAGAAAATTAGTGAGACTAAAACTACATTCAAATAAAAAGTTTGAAAGGCATCTCAGGCTGAAAAAATAAGCACTACAGAATAAAAACTGAAACTAAAGGCAGCCATATAATTTACTGTCTTGAATAGTATGAGTTTATGGTTTAATTCTCTGCATTAATTTGAATTACTATTCCAGGAAATTCCTGCCAGTACATGGAAGTTGCAAACAGCTTCATTTCAGAAACTTCCTGGAAATCCATTTGTCTGAACAACAAGCTATCAAGTAGCTCTCATCTGGATAAACAGTGACTTCTTAGAACAGCTTGAAAACGAGCATGTCAAATGCCTATTTACTTTTCAAAGTTTCCTTCAAAGCCCTTAAACACATAAGTCACAAGCTGTGATATAATGTTAATATAAAAATCAGATCATTAACTTATCTAATTTTAACCATTCAGATCCCAACAAAGACCTGCTGAAACCAGATTCCAAAAGCATTATAAATATACACCGCAACCTTTGATTCCCCTTTCTTAGAGGTTACAGGGACAGTGTATTCATGGTAGTGGCTTTACTCTGTGCTCTAAATAACAGACCTGGATTCATTTGATTAGCAGTCTATTTTAGTAGGTTTAGGGATCATCAAGTTATCAGGATGCAAATCTAATTCATAAAACACCTCTGGGGTTTCACATTACTGTTATCCTAAATAGCAAAATCTTTCTTTGCCCAGGAGGACTATATACAGTGCTGCAGAAGCTGGCACCAAATTGATAACCAGATAAAATTTAGACTGACCAGTTAAGTTGAATTTCATGAAAACAGTAGCTTTTGGCACGCATATATATGTCTGTTTAATTGGAATTTTAATTGAAATGAGACACTTGTATTTTGACTCGCAAAATCTGGCAGTGATCCTCCACCATTTTTTTTTTTTTTTTTTTAAGGAACAGAACTCCTCTTTCAGAATCTCAGTTCTGAAAACAAACCATGGAGTTCACAAAATCCCCCGTTTAGAACCCAAATCCCCAATTTGGGTTCTACCTGAACCTTTAAAGCAGGTAATTCACCCAGGCAGGAAGTAATTCAACTGTCAAACTGAGTAACTGGGAGGATCTTGCAGACAGCAGGTATGTATCCATAAGGTTAATAGGTGTACCATGGGCGTTAGAATAAAGAACAGACAAGACTGCACTAGCAATTACTGCTTGATAAAATCTTTGGACTAACTTGGAAGGTTTATATTTGTTTCCTTCTGTAGAGTTGCAGATTCCTATGCTGAGGAGTACCACCATACATACAACAACAAATATACACTGAACTGGACCTAGCCTAAGGACTAGAAGATCATGGAGAGACCTGAGGCAAGAGACTACAAGGGAAAAGAAGCATCTATGGGGGGAAAGAAAGCTGTGAATAGGGGAAGAATTAAAGGGGGATGTGGGGAGAAATAAGAAAGGAAGGAAAAGCGAGAGAGAGAATGCATAGGCATGGCCACATAGAACAGGAAAGAGAACCAGATTTTTATTTGACTTCTTCAAAATCTAAACAGTATAAGCAGTTAGTGTGCACAAGATAGGCCAGAGAAACCAGCACATATATGGCATTTTAAAGAAAACTACATAATGTAATGGGCTAGCCCACAGGTGTCCTTAGTAGGACTAGAATTAATGCTAAAAACAGAAACCTTACCTTAAAATTTTTGCTTCATCTTCTGTTTATAAAGAACTTCTAAAGATCATTCAAGTAATTTGATGGCAATAGTTTCTGACTCAAACTGAGAATTTTCTAAGTATTTCAGAGAGTAGTGGAGGGTATAATTGTCCACAGACAGACATATTCCATTACATTAAAATCCCGCACACCACAAATATGACTGTATGTGTGATTTGCGAGCAAGATTAAGAGATGGTCCCTTTCCTTGAAAGACAGGAGAAACACCCTTTCCATGGTGAAACAGTACAGATAAACCCCAAAATATTTATATTACACTAGGACATTCACAATAATTGAAAGAAAAGTACAGAATTATTAGTGAAAAATAAATGCTTAACTGTGTTGTTTTAAATGAGGTTGTAAGGGTAACTATGGAGATAATTCAGTGGATAATGTCCTTGCTGTGCAAACATGAGAACCTTGGTTGGATCTCCAGCACTGATATAAAAAGGTAGGCATGGCAGCACGTGTCTGAAAACTCAGTGCTGGATATTGCAGGAGGTAAAAGCACATCCTTGGAATCTTTAGCCAGTCAATCTAGCTCACATAGTGACCTCCAGGTCCCCTGTGACACGTGTCTCAATAATAATGGGAAGGGAGAGACAACTCAGTGTTAAGAGGACTTACTATTCTTGCAGAAGACCTGGGTTTAGTTCTCAGTACCCATATCAGGAAGCTCAAAACTGTAACTCCAGATCCAAGGGATCAGACACCCTCATTTAGACTCCACAGGTATCCACATGTGTGTAATATGCATACATAGACTCAGGCACACATGTACATAAAATAACTAAATCTTAAGTGAATAAGGTAGAAAGGAAGATTCTAAGGTCAGTCTCTGGCCTCTACGAGCACTTGCACAGGCAAGCACACTAGCACGCATACACACTTATACGAACACACCACACACACGTGAAAAGTAAGCTTTCACTTCAGAAGCTACTGTGCTACTAAAGAATAGAATATGCCATCCCAAATGGGAAGCACTGTGCAACTGAAAGCAATTATGACAAGCAAGGAGACTGGAGGGAAAAAACCTCAGTGACAGAGTACTTAAGTGTGAGACTATGGGTTCAAACCCCAGCATCGCAGGGAAAAAAAATGGAACAAGAAAACAAAGACAAATAAACAGCAGCAGATGCTGGTCCTACACCATTACCGCATTTATAAAAGCAGGACTTAGATTTACAGGTAAAAGGAATCCCACATCCACTCTACCAAAGAAAACAAAGGGTAGCCACTGCCTGGCCACAGTTTACACCTTGTCAGTCAGAACACAGTGCCAGAGGAATGAACAAGTTCTACCAACAAGCCTTGGTTATGTCTTGTCACCAGCTGTTGTCTTTAATCTCAAAGTCTTTTCTTTCTGCCTTGTCATTTTTCTGTAAATTGTTGAAGATGTTACATAGGCTATAACTCAAAAAAAGTCCTCTTTGACAGCTACTCATTTCCTGGATGTCACTCCCGTATATATGAAATATGCATGGCCATTAACTTGTTTGTTTTGTTTTTGTAGTTATAGAGGTCTATTCCAAATAAGAACCTATGAACAGTATGGAGATATGGAGAAAAAATATTTTCCTTTCCTGACAATATCAAAAGGGAACTTTAGTAATTAGCAGAATACCCAAGTAGACAGATATAGATGAATAACAAAACTGTTTGACTTCATAGATGAATGACATAGCTTTTCTTAATCTAAGGTGGCAATTGCTCCACTAAAGGGAAACTATAGCATGAAATAATAATAAAAAAAAACACAAATCTGAATGAGGGTTAGAAAAAGAATGAACCCTAAACTAAGCAGAAAAGCACAGTTTATGCTCAAGGAAAGCCACGTGCATCTAGCAAGCAAATGAACAAAATCAATTTCTTTCTTTTTAAAAGAAAGACGGGATTGAGAGGAACAAATAAGAGATGCTGTGATGGTTTGTATATGCGCAGCCCAGGGATTGGCACTATTCAGAGGTGTGGCCTTGTTGGAGGAAGTGTGTCACTGTAGCAGTGGGCTTTGAGATCTTCCTCTTAGATGCCTGAGGACAGTCTTCTAGTGGCATTTGGATGAAGATGTAGAACTCTGCCCTTCCTGTACCACACCTGCCTGCATTCAGCCATGCTCCCTTCCTTGATGATAATGAACTGAACCTCTGAACATGTAAGCCAGTCCCAATTAAATGTTGTTCTTTATAAGGCTTGCCTTGGTCATGGTGTCTGTTCACAGCAGTAAAACCCTAACTAAAATAGAAGTTGATACCAGGGATAGGGGTAGTGCTGCTATAGGACTGACCATGTTTTTGTTTGGAAGAATGTAGACTTTGGGATTTTGGGTTTGGGAAGCTATGGAATGTTTTAAGTGGGGCTTAATGAGCCATCCTAGTAGGAATCTGGAAGACCATGGTGCTGAGGGTGATTTGAACTGTGTAGGCCTGCTGAGCCAAAAGGTTTAAATGGAGAAAAATGTTAGTATGTGGCCTAAAGACTGTTCTGTGGTATTTTGTGAAGAATGTGGCTGCTTTTTGCCCTTGTCTGAAGAGTTTACCTGAGGCAAATTTAAAAGGATTAATATTAGTTTCATTGACAAAGGAAGTCTCAAACAAACAAACAAACAAACAAACAAAACCCAGGGGAGACTTTGTTCTCTGGTTTAGTCTTATGAAGAGTGTTTTAATGAAAAGGAGCAAGCTGAGAAAGGAAAAATTAAAAAAAAATGTATGTGGTATATTTACACAATGGAATACTACTCTGCAATTAAAAACAATGAATTCACGAAATTCCTAGGCAAATGGTCAGAACTTGAAAATATCATCCTTAGTGAGGTAATCCAATCACAAAAGATCACACATGGTATGCAGTCACTGATAAGGGGATATTGACCCAGAATCTCAGAATACCCTAGACACAATCAGCATATCAATAGATTTCTAAAAAGATGGAAGGAGAGACCCCTGGTCCTGGAAAGACTGGATGTAGGGGAACGCCAGGACAGAGTAATGAGAGGGGGTTGAACGGAGAAAAGAGGGAGGGAAGGGGGCTTATGGGACTTTCGGGGAGGGAGGAAACGGGAAAGGGGAAGTGATCTGGAATGTAAATTAAAAAAATAAAATAAAATAAAAAAAAAATGTATGGTTCAAGTAATAAAGGAGCACCAGGAAGTGAAACGCAGCTGAATCCTATGTTCAAGGAGATAGCAGATTAAGGGAATAGTGATCTCAGGGCAAGATCCCACACAGCTAAACTTAGGTTCAAACATGGTGGTACACAACTTTAATCCCAGGAAAGAGAGGCAAGCAGATCTCTGGGTTCAAGGACATTCGGATTTAGAGCAGGTTACAATTAGAGAAAATATTAAGTCCAGGTATGGTGGTATATGCCTTTAATCCCACCATTCCAGAGACAGGGCCATGCAGATCTAAGTTCAAGGTCAATTTACAGAGCAAGTTCCATGACAGTCAAGTTTAGGCAGTGAAGGAGTTAGAAAACAGAAAGCTGGTAATAGAATAAAGGGAGCTATGCTCCAGCCCCAGCAAGCAGCAGAACATGGCAGCTTCAGCCATGTAGCTTTGGTTATAGAGTCAAAAATAGCAGGGACTACTGGGACAATTGATGCTGGTTAGCTAGAGCTAAGAAATAAGTGGTGATGAAGAAGAGACCAGCATCACTGAGGTGACATCTTCTGGGAAGTGTTTTCTGAGAGCACAAAGAAGCTGTGTTCTAGAGATAGCTAAGGTAGTAATTCATGCTACAACTGTACTTGGTGATGTGTAAGAGTCACCCAGGTGGTACTGGTATTGAATGCATGAAAAGGACATGGAAAACAGCTGAGGCTTGGCACTATGAGAGGCCAGGGAAGGCCATTGATGAAGGTGCAGCCTCAGTTGCAGGTGGCAGCTCAGGACTGAAGGGGTCATACAATGAAGTTGAGGCTTAGCACCATGAAGAGAGCCTGTGAGAGGCTACTGGTGAAGCTTAGTTGCACTGGGAAGACCCCAGTGTATTGTAGATGCCAGTGCCATGGGATGACCACCAAGAACAGCAGCAGCAGTGGGGTAGAGCCAACAAGAGTCTGGAGTCCTATAGAAGGCAGAGCTGGGGATGTGACCCAAGCTTTTTGAGGGGGCTAGATCATGTGTGGATCCCAGACATTGGAACAAGAAGCTATAAGCTAAAGTTGCCTTGGATACCTCAAGATGTCTGAGATGCCAGAGTCATAGGATACCTGCTGAGGAAAGCTGCTAACAGGGAGTGGAACCAGCCCAGGAGAAAGAAGTTGGTTGCAGTCAACACAGAAGAGAAAGGAGTTAGAGAACTGAAGACCTCTTTGACATCAGACATGGAGATGCAGAGTTTGGAGTTTTCCCAGCTGGTTCCCTGTCTTGCTTTGGGGGTTATAGTTAAGTGTTTGGATGAATCTCAGAAGAAACTTTGAATTTTGGACTTTTAACATTGTTGAGATTGCTATAGACTATAGGGACTTTGGAAGTTGGACTAAATGTATTTTTTATTATGCTATGGCTAGGTATGGCCCCCATAGACTCATATGTTTGAACAAGACTATGTAGGCCAGGGAGTGGAATGTAGTGGTTTGAACATGCTTGGCCAAGGGAGTGGCAGTATTAGAAGGTGTGGCCTTGTTGGAGAGCATCACTGTGAGGGTGGGCTTTGAGACCCTCCTCCTAGCTGCCTGAGGACAATGTTCCCCTAGAGGTATTCAGATTAAGATGTAGAACTCTCAGTTCCTGCTGAACCATGCCTGCCTGGATGTAGTCATGCTCCCTCCTTAATGATAATGGACCTGTAAGCCTGTAAGCCAGCCCCAATTAAATGTTGTTCTTTATAAGAGTTGCCTTGGCCATGGTGTCTCTTCACAGCATAAAACTCTAAGACAGATGTTCTCCAACAGAGGATGGAGCATCTTGGTTCTAATCCTCTGGATTAAATGAAGAATCCTTTCTGACTGAGATTTAGGTATCATTCAGAGTTTTTGCTTCTTATAATATTAATACCAGTGGTTTGTCATTTATAATCTATTTCCAAGTCTTAATTGCATGTCATTTCAGATCTGAGTAATAGTAATACAGGTTGTGATGATATGTGGCAGATAATTTGTACACAAGTGTCAAGCAAAGCCATGTAACAGATTGTTCTTGTTTTAGAAGGGAAAAAAACTTCTACTAGAAGAGACACATACACAAAAAATAATTTCAATATAATATGATAGGTACAATAAGCAACGTGTTCAATGAGGCTATGATCATAGCTCAGAGTTAGACAACTTGTCTAGCATTTAGACAGACTTAAGTCTGATTTGTAACGTCACAAACAAGAGATTCAAGATCTACCAATATTTTATACATGGTTAAAACATAGATTAATTTATTCTAATTCTTAACACTAATCAAATGTGTTTTCACTCATCTGTAATCCCAGTACTCAATAGGCTGAGGCAAGAAAATTCGGGTTTGAGATTATCTTGGGTTAAGTAGTGAGTTCAGAGTCAGTCTGGGCTATACAGGGGGTTCAAGGCCAGTCTGTACTATGTAGCCACACTCTGTTTAGAAAAAAGAAATTCTTTGGATAAGTCTATCACTTGTGAGCTTCGTGCTTCCTTCCAATCCAAATTTGTTCTCTTTATAATACTCCATAGTTTTTCTAAATATAACTATGGAGTACAACATTCTAAATGAACACATTGACTAATTAACCCATGAAACCAACTGAGAACTGTACTCATATTCAATGGGACTCACTGAGAAGTTTTAATGAATAAATTTATTTTGTTGCTATGCCAGGGCTGGTTTATATCCATGGGAAGCCTGTACATTTCTGAATAGAAACAGATGAGCGGATGGGTGTGGAGGTGAGGAAGAAGGACTGGAAGGAGAGGAGGGAGGGAAAACTGCATTTGGACTGTAAAATTAATTCATTCATTAAAATAAGATCTGTTATTCCCTAATTTTTTGCTTTAACTTGAAAATTATATAGAACCTCATTAAAAATTATCTGACAATTAGAGCAGGAGGAACAGTGAAACTCTGAGTGAATGTATTGTTGACATGAACATGTCAAGGACCCTCAACCTTCGGAATCATTGAAATGGCAAAACTTTCACCAGGTCGGCCTCAGGGAATCAGCAAAGCCCCCCTCTCCACCTCTTATTCATATAGGGAGTGTTGATGATGTGTGCAAAAAATTAGCAATGCCCTGTTCCTTCTCTTAGCTAACTATAATCTGAGACTGATCCCCTACAAAGATCTCCCACCAGCAATAGCTAACTCCTCCTCCTTGTGCTATACACTATTGGCCTTCTGAATGCTGCATATAATAAACAGTGAGCTCTTAGCTTGCAGCATAATAGTAGTTATCCTCCATCAAGGCGAGCACAGCTCACCCAACTCCAGCTTTTCCATATGTGGATCCTGTTTATTCATTGTCATTTCATTTCCATATCACCCCAGTCAAGTTTCCAAGCCATGCTGGATGTGACAATCTATACTATCTATTATTCAAGATATCTGGGAGATATCTGAATACAGAACAACAGCTAGATAATCCTGTGGTCATCAGTGTATTGTAAGCTTTTTGACTTTTGGGACATTATTAGTGTGAACAGTAACATTGGTTTTCAATTTGACTGGATCTAGAATCAACTAAGAGGCAAACTTTTGGATACATCTGGGAGGGATTTTCTTGGTTACATGAACTGAACTGGGAAAATCCATGCAGACTGAGAGTAATACATTCTAGCTATGGGCTAGATATGAGGTGGCTACAGGGAGGTAGACCCTTTTGCTTTATATCATGTTAGCAAGTTTTTCCACCATGTTACTCCCGCTGGCATCGGAATCCAGTTTCTTCCACTCCCTTACAGGGACTGAAGCTACAAGTTCATTGTAGCTACACTGGCAATTGCTCATTCTCTACTACAGCAAAGTTTTAGTCTATTCCCTGGTAACTCCAAGATGTCTCAAACATGTCCAATGAAGGATGTAATTTAATCTCTCTTACCATCAAGAAGCATGCTTCTTTCCCTATTCCAATATTTAAGCTAGACAATTTCACAGATTTAAGTCCTTAGAACAGAGGGGGAAAGCCATGGGGCAAGTCCATTTTCCAGGACAGAGCCCTATGATGCAATGTCAATCCTACACTGAGATTACAGAACAATATACCATATTGTAGAGGTCCAGTTGACAGGAAACCAAATGTTACAGAATAATCAGCAATGACTTTTTTCCCAGTAGGGGGCAAAAATGGTCACCATTACACATTGTTGAGAATTTTTACCTCAATATTTCTTTTAAATGTATGACATGCAGATGTATGTTTGTACCCTGTGCTAGTGAAAAGCTCACTGCAAGGCTATGCCCAGCCAAACATGCATTTCCTATTCTATGGAGAATAAAACAGAATGACATTTTCATTTTTATGAAGCAATGATTAGAGTCAGCAGACTAATAAAAGGGTGGTATAATGGTTGTTGTACGTCCCTATAATTTCAGGCAGTTTAGCTGATTACATAAGGAAATTGATTTGAGGCTAGAGCAGTTTTACAAACATTATGCTGTGAAAAAATTCATACATAATGGTTATAATGAGAGGCCATAGGAATAAAGTCAACAAATTAAGTGGAAAAAAACAAAACAAAACAAAAAAACCCAGAATAAGTAAATGGAGCTAACAGGGAATTGTAGGAGTTGCTACATCTCTTCTGGAGAAGAAACTATTATTCGTTGGCTTTTGCAGTTTCTTTTTTAGCTCTTTTTCTTCCAGAAGCATTGGGCTGAATTCCTATGCCTATGCATCTCTCTCTCTCTCTCTCTCTCTCTCTCTCTCTCTCTCTCTCTCTGGTCTCCTCTCCTCTCCTCTCTCCTTCTTCTCCTCCTCATCCTCCCTCCCTCCCCTCCCCCATCTCTCTCTCTCCCTTACTCTTTTTTCTGAACTCCCTCCCCCCACATTAAAGCACCTATGGATGCACTGAGCCTTCCAGGATGACCAGGGAAAATTCCATGTCAAAGTCCTGATCAACAACCGCAATTTGACTTGTATCCTCCATTCCCCTTTGTCATTTTTAAAGGAAACATGAAAACTATGCACTTAATCTAGGCTTTGGCTTGCTACACAATTTGTTCTCTGACACTTTGTCAGAATTACCTTCTCAGATACCTCACCATTACTCACAAAAGGAAGATGAGAAGGCTTGCACTGAGGAAAAGAAAGCATGAGTTTTATGTTAGTCATGGAAAATATATGTGCCTATGGGCCATCTATACAAAGAGATTATGCAGAGTGTCTAGTATTGATTCCTTGAGCTTCACAGCTTACTGCCTTGGTTATCCCCAGTGTGCTATAGAGACACAATAATGATAGTCTGCACACACTCTTATGTGTGCCAGAACCAAAGTAAGGCTGAGAAGTGCAGGTTTAATTCGCAGTATATGCATAGATGTAAGGAACGGAAATTCTGAGATTTCAGCACGTAAGTGCTAGTACCAAACACACAGAGGGATTTTTCACTCCCAGATATAGTGGGGCAACTGGCACAAGACTTACTAGTGCAGGCATGTCTGACAAAACAGACTGAGAAAGACACAGAAAGGAAAGCCTTATCACCGCAGCTTGCTATCTGAAAACATTTTTTGGATAACAAACTGAGTTAGAACCCAAGTTAAAGTCTTGCTCAACTGAAGAGACCAACAAACAAACAAACTTCTAGAAAGCTTAGCTAGCTAGAATTTCCAAGGCATGGCCTAAGGCTGAGCCTTAGTGGAAGAAGATTCTTCAAGAATGCATAACATACTGAGTTCCATGCCCAACATGAGAAGAAAAATGTGCCCAGCATAGTAACAAAGAATGAGCTATGTAGATAAAGCAATGGCCAAAGCCTAAGGATCCTCAAGTCAGCTGCTAAATACAAAGCCATGTATAAATGATAATGCGAGGGCGAAACTCCACAGGCCATGCAAAAGAAGAAAAGAAAGTCAAATAATGGAGCATCATGCTGAAAAATGCTAGGAGTTCACAGAGCAAGCAGGCATACATATTGTTTTTTGAATGTCTGTGCATAATATGTGTGTGTGTGTGTGTGTGTGTGTGTGTGTGTGTGTGTGTGTGTGTGTACTTTGGTTTTACGTACATGTTTGTGCATGCCTGAGTGTAGGGCTGAGCGTCATGGCTCCCGTGTGGAGGTCGGGGCACCTATCTTCTCAGGTATTGTTCCTCACAAATTAAACTTTTTGAGATAGTCTCTTCTTCACTGTGTTTTACATCAGGTTAGCTGGCCCACAAGCTTCCAGGAATTCCCCTGTCTCCACTATCCATTTGCCTCAGGTACACTGGTATTAAAGATGCTCCCTACCTCATCTGGCTTCTATGAGTTCTGGGGAGCCAGATTCGGGTCCTCATGCTTGCAGAATAAGTACTTTACCCACTGAGCCATCTCCTCAGCCCCAAATTTGTGTTCTAATCAACAAGAATGAAGACATAAGAGACATCAAAACTTACTAGCAGGTTGAAACAAGCCAGTAGAGAATACTGTTTGTCTAGCCTAACAAACTTTCAAAGAAATTTAAATAGATAACCTACAAAAAAACAATAACAAAAAAATTCAACAACTCTATTGCAACGGTCATTGACTCCATGAAAATAAGACACTCCATAGTCATAACAGCATCCAAAAAAAGATTACAAAAGACACACACACACACACACACACATACCCACACACACACCACTGTTTAAATGGAAAATGTAACCCATATCCAGTATAAATATCACTCAGTAAAGGAAAAAGTAATAGAATGCCCAAGATAGAACTCTGGGAAATACCTTTATAAGGTGGGGAGGGGAGGATCCAGGAAGAGTCACTGATGAAAGAGTAATGCAAAGCTAATAGAAATGAGGAGAGTTTTGTATCATTGAGTCAAGTAAGGAGATAGTTCCCAGAAGGAGAATGTGTTCAAGTGGGAGAGCAAGGAAGACAGACTGAAGAGTGCTGCTTGGACTTGGTAGAAGTGCACATGTGCACAATCATCATCATCATGGCCAGAGAAGTTTGAGCAGAAAGGCAGTAAAAGACCTAGCTTTCTTGGGCCTGAGGAGTGAACAGGATGAAAGGATGAGAGGTGACAGACATTTACTCAATGCAAGATGGTCGCTGACTCAAGGTATGTAAAATATTTGTCTGGTTCACCTCTGAAACTATTTCTTAATAATCTATAGGCCAGATATGATGCTACTTGGGAGGTTGAGACAGGATGATTACTTAGCATAAGAGCTTAGGACTAGCCTGAGCAACAGAAGAAGACCACAACTCAAATTTAAAATGTTCTTCAACCTTTCGGAGAAATGTGTTCTTTTCTCTTTCATTCACATTTGTTTCTATATAAACTAATCCCAATCTTTTTTTAAAAAAATGTAAATTTGTTACCAAAAAAGGCATTGAGCAGCTTCTGAACCTGGATGTTGCTGCCCACAGTGCGGTACAACCCTTCTGTCTTGATCCCTAGGAAAGGAAAATCAGGTCACCTTTATTAGCATAGCTCCAGCATTCAAGGTCCCCAAGGCAGAAAAAGGAAGCCTTGGAAGTTCACAGACAGGGAGAGGCTCCCTTGTCTCTTCTAGTTCTCCAGCCCTCCCTGGTTACAGAGGAACAATCCTACAGTCCTCATCATGCGTCCCAAAATCTGTCATGATTCCATTTGTACCTATCCCCACCCCGTTAATCTGAAGGGAAGTGAACCCACTCTATAGTAAATAAGCATGTGCTTCAATGAGTCACAACATGCAGCTGTGAGACAGGGAGCTAGCAACTGAAATATACGAAGGTGATAACAACCCCCCGGTTGTTCTCAGACTATGATATAAAGGAGAAGCTCCGGAGTACAGCAAACTTGGAGCAAAAGGCCACTTTCCCACTGAGAAAGGTTGATGCAATGCTTCAAAGAAAACAATGATTCACACACCACAGGCACCTGCATTCTAAATAGCCTTAGAAGGACACAAGGTCATTTAATGGTCAGTGGAGAAGTATGCTAATTCTCTATGTCCCTGAGTTTAGATTTGAACCCATCAATTTTTAAATTGATGTTAAAATGATATGTGGTAGCTCTTGGTCGTTTGAGATGGGACCATCACTAAACTGCTTGAGGAACAGTAGGTACTAATTCAGAATGCATTCTAAATCCTTACTAGGCTTTGCTCTCTAAAAGTGAAAACCACAAATCATACATCTATGGCTGGATGAGGAACGCAATGATGGAAGTCAGTTTAGAACTGGCTGAAATCTTAAAAATGGTGTCCAGTGTACAAGTTATCAGAACACAGTCCAAGAATGGACTTGTGCAAGGGGAAATTCTGAGTGCTTGTAAGAAAACTCCAAGAAAACAAGATAAGAGTTCTGTGACCTCTGTTTCTTCAAAAACGTGGAATCATTCTTGGAAGGTGTCTTTGTGTCCCTTCCAGCTGTAGTGTATAGGAGTGAGTTTACTGCTATTCATTAATATGCCTCTATGGAAATGTGATTTTCCGCGTATGGTTTGTTCTTGTGATTGCATACTTTCCTCATGTGACTCTTGTTAACCCTTAGAATATAAATTGTCTGGGACTCTGAATAAAATTGGCTATTGCAGGAGACTTTAGTCTGCCTCATTCTTAGGCTCCATTCTCCGGAGCCCAAACCCTAATTAGAGTGATAAATACAAGCTTTATAAAAAGTTGGCATCCTGAAGATGGGTTCTCAGCCTCAAGTAATGCCAGTCTTACTTCAGAGGAGGTTCCTTAGAGTAAAAGGAGAGGTGTGGGGGTGCACATTCAACACTTTCAAGGTGATGGTTTCTATCTTACCTTTGGTCTCAATAAAATTGATGCACTTCCTAACAAACTTGAACCCCACTTCATTCAGTTCCACTGTTTGGAGTAAAGGAAAGTAGAGTTAGTTCATTGCATAATGCATAGTTTCTACCCAAGATTCAAGAGATACAGGAAGAATCTTCAGTGAGAGAACCAGGAGGGCAGGTGTATATCTCCACTTACCCTCAGACTGAAAGATGCCATGCTCAGGGTAGGTTTAGACTGTTATAACACAAAGTACTTCTGCTTAGTCCTTTATATCACATCTACCCTGAACATGAGCAATGCCAGATAGGAAATGCTACTGTGGAAATCCACAGAATGTTGATCATCCTTCTAGAACAAGAAGGAAATAATGAATTTCTCTGGATCAAGAGTAGCATTCACACCATAAGTTCCAATGGAGTAACTTCCCTCATTCAATCAATATGTAGTTTCAAATCAGGGCTAGGTTTAATTCAGCTTTGCTTGAATGGTGTATGTCATCAATACCAGCATTTACTGTCAATGGGACAGCATTGAGCTTATGACGTCCATAGAGTCAAAATTGGAATTACTTACTTTCTTGCTGTTTTGTTATAGGACTGTGGTAGATCTACAAAAGAGAAACCAAAAAGGACTAGTTTATTGTGACTCACTACAGCTAAGCAGGACAAATAGGATTCAGTTTCATTACTTAGACAGGCTATCAAAATCATTAGAGATGCTAGACCTGTAACAATGACTAAAAGGAGGTGAAACCAAGTTCTCTTTACCCAGATCCCTAGAAAACATAATCCCTGAAAGTTGTACTGGATGTTCATGCAGCTTGCACAGCTGAAGCTGCAGCTGACTCACCTTAGGGCAGGATTTTTGTGGTGAAGCAAGAATATATTTTTAAAAAGGAAGTGGTCTTCTTAAGGACACCCAGGTAACAATAAAATGGTTAATTGATACCATTCTAAATATACACACTTTACATACAGAACACTGGCAGTTCCTATTTCATAAAACAAATACCATCAGGGAAGAAACTCACAGATTAACCCAAACACAGTAATAGTGAAAAATTTCAATACCCTGCTCTCATCATTATGCAGATCAATTGGACCAAAAAGCAAAAAACAAAGCAAAAACAAAAAGTAACAGAAACATTGAAACTAATTGGCATCATAGATAAATAGGCCCAACAAAAATTTATAGAGCATGCCATCCAAACTCTACAGACTGTACATACTTAACCCATCGAATTCACTTTGAAATGGATCCCATACTAAGATACAAAGAAATGCTCACTCAGAGACAATGCCAAAAATCTAGGAATCAACAGCAAGAGAAAAAACAGAAAACACGGAAGTTTATGAAGATTAAAAAACCATTTAAGGGGCCAGAGAGATGGCTCAGTGGTTAAGAGCGCTGACTACTCTTCCAAAGGTCCTGAGTTCAAGTTCCAGCAACCACATGGTGGCTCACAATCATCTGTAATGAAATCTGATGCCCTCTTCTGGTGTGTCTGAAGACAGCTAAAGTATAAATAAATCTTTAAAAAAAAACTATTTAATGATGAAACCATCAATGAAGAAATCAAAAGAAAATCAAAAGTTTCCTAAAATTTAATAAAAGTTAAACTGTAATACATCAAAACATGGGACACTGTTAGACAGTCCTAAAGTGGAAGTTTATAGCTCTGATCACCTACATTTAAAAAAATCAGATAAATTTTGAATAACTTAGCCGAGCAGTGGTGGCGCATGCCTTTGACCCCAGCACTTGGGAGGCAGAGGCAGGCAGATTTCTGAGTTTGAGGCCAGCCTGGTCTACAGAGTGAGTTCCAGGACAGCCAGGGCTACACAGAGAAACCCTGTCTCAAAAATCAAAATAAATAAATAAATATATATATATATTTTGTTTACTTTAATGCTTTTCTCTCTATATATATGTTTATATTAATGCTTTATTTATGTGCACACATGATTCATATGATCAGTGGTTTTGGTGTTTAATAAAACACAACAAAAGAAAAAGTGCTGCATATGTGGGGTCCTCATAATTACTTCAGGGAGAGGCGTTTCTTCATTGGGCAGCATTTGCTGTGACTTTTATAAACAAGGGCTCCATGGAGTCAGCCACAGCCAAAGCTGTGGAGGCTGCCTGCTCAGAGAATCTATATTTTAGCAGCATTCTCCACAATTAGCCTCTAATATCTTCTGATAGTCGCAAAGCTAAAGGGAGACCAAGTGGAGGAGAGGGATGAGCAGAGAAAAATGCCTTGCTCCTAGCATCCTCTAAGAGAAACACCATGGGTATGCCAAGGGCCAAGCTTCAAGTTTCCAGGAAGTACACCTCACTCCACTTCTAGCAGCAATCTCAGAGCTGGCTTCTACACTCTTAATTTCTTTCACTTATATTTTTATTTGTGTTAGGGGAGGGGCATGTATGTCACAACACATGTCAAAGGACAACTTGTAGGGTCAGTTCCCTCCTTCCACCATGTAGGTTGCAGGTAATTGGACTCGTGAGGTTCCAAGCTTGACAGCAAACACCTTTACCCACTAAGTCATATATCTCTACTCTGCAGAAAACAGAGAAAAAAATGTTTCCCCACAGGCTAGGTTTTCACTTGAAGAGATCCAGGAGGTAATACTGTATTCAAAGAGGTTAGCAGTCTGTCAAAGCAGAGAAGAGGACCCAAAACTAATACAGCACTGTGGTATGTGTAGGGTGGTTTTCACCTGGATGCTCAAAGTAATCCTGAAAGGTACGTAGAACAGAAATGATTAAAAACCATTTCAATGAGAAGAAGAAAATTAAGTGGCAGACAGCAAACTAACTTGCTTAAGGCATCACCATGTAACAGCAAAACCAGGATCAGGCATTTGCAGCTCTAACACCACAAAGCTCATGTTATATCACATCCCACCAAAATATGTTGAAAAGAGAATGCTTTCTGATGATTTCTGCATTGTTTAAAATGTAAAACTAATTCTTACACCTCTAAATGATTTTTTTTCCTCTCCATCTTCCTGAAAGGTAAAGGACAACAGCTCTTATCTCCTCTCCCATGAAAGGAAACAAGCTGAGTTTGTGGGGCAAGAAGGAGGGAAGAGGGATTATGGGACTTTCGGGGAGGGAGGAACCAGGAAAGGGGAAATCATTCGGAATGTAAATAAAAAAATATAGAAAATAAAAAAAGAAAAATAATTTTTAAAAGAAAACTAAATGGAGGCTTACTTACATCTATGACATTGATTTTCCCACCCTTCTTCTATAGACAAATCAATTTTATACTATGAAAAAGGATTAGTTTTTCATTTTTAAAAACTTGTAGGAATAGCTACGGAGTCTAATATTGCAGGAGGTAGATTTAGCACCTTCTCCGGAGGATAGCCTACATAAGTCCCTCATGTCTGGAACTCAGGTTGGGTTAAACAAGAGTTGAGAAACTGACAATTCCTTCTAGCTCTAAGATTCAGAATCTGCTGAAGAACCTATGACCATTTCCCCACTGCTACCACGAGAGGGCACTCCGACACTATGCTGCTGAGGTACCTTCCACACCCTTCTGAACCCTCCTCCAGTGTCTGAGATAACTTACAGGTTCTTTCCCATCCATGGCTTCCATCCATAGCCTTCTATTGGCTTCTGAAGGTGCCTGTAGAGTGATGGTTCCTGGTCTGGGGTGAAAAAATAAAATAACAAGTTGAAGTCAGACTACTCACCTGAGAGAATGATATCTTGTGTTTCTCTCATTGCTTTTTTTTTAACATATAGTTTCAATTAATGCATATTCATTGTATAAAATGATGGTTTATATTGGAAAATTTGCATACATGTATGTAATATATTTCAAGAACAAGATCCTTAACTACTATACTATATGGCCTCTTACCTATGGCCATTGCTCCAAACTTTGATTCTATTTACTTTTCGGTATTCTGCTATGGTCTGAAAATAGAAACAAGCACCCTCACACCACACCCTCCAAAACGTCCTCATATTGAAATGTAATCGCTGATGTGAGAATAGTAAGTTGAGTCTTCAGGAAGTGAACCAGCACCCTTATAAAAAGGTTTAAAGTGCAAAGAGTCCTTCTCTCCCTTCTTTCATGTGAGAACAAGTATGTTTTTATCTGGAGGATGAAGAGGCAAAACACTATCTTGGAACCAAATATTCTCAGACTCCAAACCTGCTAGCATACTGATCTTGGACTCCCAACCTAAGAACACTAAGAAATAAATTTCTGTTGCTTATGTATAACCCATTCCCAGGCATTAAAGCTATGAACTGGATGAAGACACTAAAGATTGGTATGTCTATTCTAATATATCTAGACCTTCAGAACCAAACAGGACACTTGGCGTTGAGCAGATTCCTGTGGGCATGAAGTCTTGGTGCAGTCTCCAGCCAGCAATAGCATTATGAGACGCTTGCCTCGCACCTTTCTACACCATGCAACCTCACTCCGAGTCGCAGGATGTAAGAGCAATAACAAGAACATTCAAAGAAGCCAGGCGGTGGTGGCGCACGCCTTTAATCCCAGCACTTGGGAGGCAGAGGCAGGCAGATTTCTGAGTTCGAGGCCAGCCTGGTTTACAAAGTGAGTTCCAGGACAGCCAGAGCTACACAGAGAAACCCTGTCTTGAAAAAAAAAAAGAACATTCAAAGATGCTGGGTTCATCACTTTGTCTCTGCACTGTTACTTCCTCATCTCTAAGTGTACTGGAATACACACTCTGTAAATTACTTCCCAGTGCTAACATCAGGGAATTCCTGTCATACCCCTTACCTGAAAAGCTAAATGCTCTTTAAGATAAAAGGCTCTCAAAACTAAACTCTTTCCCATTTACCTTTCTCTAAGAACCTCATCCTTTGAATTATGCCTTGCAGGACTAGAAAGCCTAGTGCCCTCTATAAAGACAGCTGTCAGCCAAGTCACAAAGCCAAAAGGAGGGAGAGCAAGCAAATGAACAGCCATGAAAGTAACTAGGCAGTTTGATGAGTGGAGCCATCAAACCCAGATGCCCCACCTGTCAGCTCACTTCTGATCTCAGAAGCTAGAGTAAATGTCTGACTCTTAGGGAAGCATATGGAGATTCTTTAGTGTTACAGATAGTCAAGTTCAAAGACTATTAAGGACTAGAGACTAGAAAAAGAGCTAAGGACTAGTTCAGTATCCTTCACATAGGATTCATTATAACCTTAGATGAATTGTTTGCCCTCCTGAAAGTTCTGCTTGCCCATCTGGAACCAATAGGCAATGGATGTCATATATTCAGTAGAGTGCACTGGTTAAGAAGGCAGGGGCTCATGGCTTCAGCCTCATATGTAGCAGAGGATGGCCTTGTCGGGCTTCAATGAGAGGAGAAGCCCTTGGTCTGGTGAAGGTTTGATGCCCCAGAAAAGGGGAATGCAAGGACAGCGAAGTTGGAGTGGGTGGGTGGGGGTGGAACATCCTCATAGAAGCAGGAGGATTCAGGGAAGGAATTTGAAAAGGAGATAACATTTAAAATGTAAATAAAGAAACTATCCAATTAAAAAAAGAAAGAAAGCAGCCTTCCTAAGAGATTCAAAAACCTGGTCTTGGGTCCTGGCTCCACCCATTTAATAGCTTGTTATTCAAACTGGTTAACTTCTCTCTTGCCTCATTATCTTCATTTTTGAACTTCATGTAACAGCAAACTCTACTCTGTGTGGTGAAGACTAAAGTTCATTTAAAGGACTGAACAGGGCCTGACAGGTAGGAGTCACTTGGAAAGCAACAGCACTCTTGTGTGATACATGCCTATGATTTCAAATATTGGTACGAATGTAATTATTTTGATGCTATTCTACCTTCCTGAACAAGAAAAAAGGGAGTAAAAGACCTCTGCTTGGCACTCCAGAGAATGGGAGTATAATCCTTGCTGGGAAACCTGACTCTTTCTAAGATCAGACAAGGGAAGGAAGTAACTGCCACATCTTGACACGGTCCAGGGAAAAGTAGTGTTAGTTAGCATCTGTGCATGATGCTATTAACTACTTTATTCTGATCAATAATGGAATAACAAAGGCAATGACTGTGGGGGCACACAGCTCAGGGCTCTGTCTTGCAGCAGAGTCAGCTCATGTAATTGAATCTTGGTGTTCCTACGTTTAAAAGAGGGAAGAGATTGAGTAAGCCAATGGTTTTTAACATTCAAATAATATGGTAAATATTCACAGGTGAATCATAACCTTAGTTCTTGCGTTCTACTCGAAATATTCCTCGAAATCCTGGAAAAGATGGAACATATCTAAAAATTAACACCAAGCTTCCCACCTGAAAAGAGCCAAGCACAGTAGCACACTGTGCAAGAAATATAAAAAAATAAAGTCACCCAGTGTCTCACCCAAAGCCAAACTATTTGTAATTAAGTTGGGGATATTATTTACAGGTAGCTGACAAATTTAAGCTAAGAAGGGAATCAAGATGGAATTCAATATGGAAAATTTCATCACTTTTAAGCACCTTGATGCTGCAGAACCAGAGATGCTATGGGTTCACACAGGAAGTCAAAGCCCACAGTTTTTTTCTCATCCTACAGGGCCTGATGTTATTAGAAAAATAAGTGCCAGTCACATGGCTACTGATAACATCATTTACTATCGCAGTCCTTTGGATGGGAATCATCTATTTTTTAAGAAAGACATCTCAGAACCTTATGGTACCTTCTCCAAACTCCACTATATAATTGGTCACAAAACAACCCTCAACTGATACAAGAAGATTGAAATAATACCATGCATCCTATCAGATCACCGTGGTCTAAGGCTGCTCTTCAATAACAGCAAAAACTACAGAAAGCCCACATACACGTGGAAACTGACCAACTCTTTACTTAATGATAACTTGGTCAGGAAAGAAATAAAGGAAGAAATTAAAGACTTCCTGTAATTTAATGAAAATATTGACAAATCATACCAAAACTTATGGGTCACAATGAAAGCAGTGCTAAGAGGAAAGTTCATAGCACTAAGTGCCCTGGTAAAGAAACTGGAGATCTTACACTAACAACTTAACAGCACACCTGAGAGCTTGAGAACAAAAAAAGAAGCAAACTCACTGAAAAGGAGTAGAAGGCAGGAAATAGTCAAACTCAGGGCCAAAATCAACCAAATAGAAATGAAGAAAACAATACAAAGAATCAATAAAACCAGAAGCTGGTTCTTTGAATCAACAAGATAGATAAACCCCTAGCCAAACTAATTAAAGGGCCAGGAGGCAGTATCCAAATTAACAAAATCAGAAACAAAAAGGGAGACATAACAACAGAAATGGAGGAAATTCAAAAAATCATCAGATCCTACTATAAAAGCATATACTCAACAAAACTGGAAAATCTAGAAGAAATGGATGATTTTCTAGACAGATGCCACATACCAAAGTTAAATCAAGAGCAGGTAAACTATCTAAACAGGCACATATCTCACAAGGAAATAGAAGTCATTAAAAACCTCCCAACCAAAAAAAGCCCAGGGCTAGATGTGTGTATTCTGAGTCTATATACTCCTTATGCTTTTTCTGTCTATTTGTTTTGGGGTTTTTATTTCGTTCATTTGTTTGTTTTGGCCTATTCAGGTTTGTTTGGTTTTATTTTACCTTATATTTTCTAGACTGCTGGTTTTCTAATGAGAGAGGGCAGGAAAGGGTGTGGATTTGGGAAAGTGAAAAGGTGAGAAGGGTCTGGGAGGAGTTGGGGGAGCAGGAACCATAATCAGAATAGATTTTATTTTAAAAAAACTATTTTCAACTGTTTAAAGAACAAAGGTGTAATTATCCTTCATTAAATTGTTTTTAGCTTGAGGAAGAGGAGAGGGGAGGGGAGAAGAACAGAAGGCATTGGAAAAAAACAATATAACCATGCCCCAAATTTGCAAGCAATGACTCAAATATTTGGAAGTCAATGAATTATTCTAGTTCACATACATATCTTCAAAGTAGGAATGGCTTGCATTATTTTACAATAAGCAAGGAAAACTCCCCACTACTACCTCTACCCTTCACCCTCTCTTCCAAGTTGTGTCACTCTATTTCCCGAGTCACACTTAAAAAGAACAAGCATGGTTATTCTGTCAGCTTTTCAGCACTTTGAAAAAAAAAAACAAAGTTTTACATATATATGACAGCAAATTAAATTCAAGGAGATACTTTTTTCTGGCCAGAGCCAATAAGGCAATTATGGCTGAGAGATATAAAGAAAACCAAACCAAACCAAAACAAAACACTCTGACCTGGTCTAACAAGGACCCTTGTGAAGGGCAGACTGAGAGGCAGGAGCAGCAATGGCCTATATATAACTTGCTCCTTTTCAGCAACAAGAGACATGGGAGGAAAATAAAAGAGCCACTGAGATTCATGGGTGGTACATGGTGACCCTGTCAACTCACAGCATCCCAACTTACCTTTCATTAGTTTCTATATCAAAACAGAATCTCTTGTCAATTGACTCTGTCTTCCTTCTCACGCAGTACTTCAAAGTTAAGTCCACAGGTCCCTGATAAGAAAGAAGCATTTATTTAAAATCCAGAAGTTTCTTCCCTCACCTGTAGTGTCCTCAGGTTCATTTGAATGGTGTCAACCAAGACAGAAGGAGCAATGAGTTGACTCATTAAGAACTTTTACCTTCAAATCTTGGAACTATATGGTCGATGGCTTCTCATTGTTCCAAGTATTAGTATCCAAGACCAGGTGAAAATGTAAATGCTCAGGGCAGGCCAGTGAACCCAAGTATGGAGGATACAATACCACACATCACTAGGGCAGTGCAGGAGAAATGGAGTGCCCAAATGGCATTAAGTACATATAAAATTTTCAGGAGGTTTCTGAGTAGGAAGCCACAACTGAATAATTAGCTCTCTGAGACCATCTATAGAATGTTCGAGAAAAGGTGAGTGTTGAAGCACTACTGGATGTGGTAGTGCATACCTTCAAGATGACAAGTCATAAAAATGGTCTCTCCAGAGGTAGGAAAAAGGCATGGAAACAAGCAGATTTGTTTACTAATCACAGCAACATTTTGATATTTGACACACGTGGAGTAGTGTAGTTTATAATATTCCTGTGGTAACACTTATCTACCCAGCCCCTTGGTGGCTACAGACAAACTACCTGATTCTTCATTGTTTCCTTTCCTCTATTTTCTCAATGAGGACAATGAGGCACCGAAAGGATATAAGATTTAGTTAACCCAATGAACCACATACTGTACAAGGCGTTTTTAATAAATTAGTTTTTTACTATTTTTTAAGTAGTTTAACACAAACTTCCCTCACCATAACCCTTTAGAGGTAAATGTGAGAGGTAAAATTTCTTAATGGTATGCAAGTTGGTAAGGTCCAAGTAGCATTAAACTAGGAAGCTTAAGATTTGGGATATTGCTTTCTGTATGCCATTTGCTAGCTATGTGATGCTCCCTGGCAAGGCAATTGCTCTCTCTGAGTCTTAACTTCACAATTTATTAAATAACAAAAGCACTAGTGGCCTACTGTCTCAAACTCAGAAACACTGCAAATATTCCATGTCTGTCCATGCAAACAATATGCACCATTGGTGAATACCAATTTACTCAGTTGAAAAGTAAACAGATCAAAAAAAAAAAAAAAAGAAGAAAAGTAAACAGATCGCAGAGCTAAGATCTATACCCAGTTCAGACATGATGAGATATGCACACCTACAATCCCCAAACTTCAACCTGAGAGAAAAAAGATAACAAATTCAAGACTAGTCTGGATTACATGGTGAGATTCTGTCTAAAATTTTAAAATGGAAAACAAATAAATAAATCAAACTCAACACATAAATAATCTCAGATCATGATATTCTTTAGCTAACTACCGGGTGTTCCTCTCGCAGTACATTTGGCCATTCATGGACCAATCATTTCTGGTGTTCTTCCACTACAAGAACTCAAACTTCCATTAACTCTTTTCCATTATGTGGAAGGGTAAAGTTCTGATAAAATAAACACTGCTTTGGAGGAGACTGGTAGATGGAGTATATGACATAAACAAGACTTAACAGGTTGAGCTACTAGGGGACAATGTTAAGTGTCACAGTAAGGAAGAGGGCAAATTCATTCATCTCCAAATTGGGCTCATGATATATGCTCCATAGTGCTGCTGAAAGAGGAAAAAAGGTACGTGGCAGACAATATCCTTGGAAGACAACTGGCATTTAGGAAAAGGGGGTTCTTACCAACTGTCGTTGCTGCTATCATCATAGCAACCTTTATTTATATTATTTTCCTTTCAGAAACATGATGTATTACTAGGAATGGTATCAGAAGACTAACAAGAAAAAACATTTCCAAATACGAATTGGGAGAATTCATTAACTACTTCTTCTACTCCATCTGTTGGCTTACAGGTGATCAGAGTCCTAGCGACAGACAGTCATCACCAGCACTGCTGCCAGATGCAGGTGACTGGCAGCGTGTAAGAGGAATGTTCCCTACCCCGGCTCACTCTTGCTCATGCCCCCCCCCCACACACACACACTTACACACTTCTTTCTCTTATTCTCTAGTGTTCCCAGCCAGCCCCACTCTCCCCATGTCTATCCTTCTTTTTGTCCTTCTCTGTCCTCATGGCTCTGTTCCCATCTTTCTACCCCTAGCCCTTCTCCAGGCCCACACACTCCCTTTCTTTCCTCCAAATAACTCCCTTTATATCAGGTCTCTTGTATGGCATCATTTCTCAGGGCATGAGCCAGCCAGGTACTCCCTTACCTCCACCCACTGCCACATTATTATAACACTGTCACTACTTTATAAATGGAAAACTGAGTTCTTTCAATCCCTTAAGGGATTCCACATTAAAATTACTTAGGCTCAGGGCCCGGCACACTTGGCTTTAATCCCAAAACTCAGGATGGAGAGGCAAGTGAATCTCTGTGAGTCCAAGGCCAGCCTTGTCTATATAGTGACTTCCAGGACAGCCAGAGCTTCATAGAGAGACTCCATCTCATAAAACAAAACCCTGCTTAGGCTCACTGTTAGGTTCATACAATAGCAGTTTTGAAAGCACCCACTCAATGAAACAAGAAGGAAAAGAAAAACTAAATTGCTCTCATATGCTAATGGGGATATAAAAGTGTTTTCTACTGATTTTGTCCTGGACAAAATGTTCTTTTGAACAAGAATAAGAAAAACAATGAGAGTAGAGCTAGTGTCCAACCTCCAGATACTAATTTATATAGAACTAAAAACAATGGGGGCTTAGAAATTAGCTCAGTTATAAGTATCTCAAACCCCTGGATTTATCCCCACCCGGTACCACATAAACCAGTCATGAAGACATATACTAGTAATTTCAGAACTCAGGAAGTTAAGGCAGGAGGATAAAAAGTTCAAGGTCATGCTTTAGATTATGAGTTGAAAGCCATCCTGGGCTCCCTGAAGCCCCATCTCAACAACTACCATACCCTAACATGAAATAGAAAAAAGGACTGCAGCTAGTGTGGTACATAAGCACTTAATACTCAGAGCCAGGAGAGAAGCAAGATGATGAAGGACAAACTCTATACCATAGCCCAAGATGAATTTGATGAAGCCTGTTGACATATTACCTAAGGGTGTACCCCAGCTTAAACATACACTTGAGGTACAATAGTAGGTTCTGTGCTTAAAGACCAATGCACAAAAGTAGTTTTCAACAGTCTGTAACCAAAACTGACCCCTCTAGTTTTCTATGTACAAGCTATACCACATTGGTCATCTACAGAAAATACTGTTAGTAGAAATTGGCATTTGTCTCCAAATTCCTGTCTACCTAAATTGGGTCTTCGTGTATGCACTTAAGGCTTCCAGCAATATGTAAATATTTTAAAAGTTCACAGTGACAGCATGTAGGCAAGCAAGTAAAGGGTATACTTTCAGAGAATGAACGATGTGATGATCACTTTTTACCCATAGAGACATCCATGCATAAAAAGGATCATGTTTTTTCAGAGAGTAATCTAGCCTCTCAGTGGTAAACTAACCTTAGCATTTTGATAAGCAGGAGAAGGCCTGAAGAGTGGAGGAAGAGATATGTACTCTTTATAGACATTTTACAGGGTGTGTAATTGATGCTAATTTTAGGATATATGCACATACATATAGATGTGCTTTTAATAAAGGCATACTAAAATTAATTCACATTTTAAGAACTCATTACTTAAAAGAATCATTAATGTTTTGGATATGTTCTTTGTACAAGTATAGGCAATTGTTATACTAAATAGGCTGGAAAGGTAAAGACTCCATTATGATGGTAGGAGCTGCATATGATATAACACACCTGTTAATCTCAGCACTCAGGAATCTGAGGCAGGAGACTTGGTATAAGTTCAAGGCATAGGACTGTGCTACACAATGAGTTCCAGGCCAGCCTTTTCTCTAAAAGCAAACCAAGTTTTAGTTTAACATGACAGTGACAGACTTGATTATTTGACACTGTGTCAATATATATTCTTTTCGGACATACCATCACACAGATGAGCTCAAAAACTAGCAGTAACAAAATCTGACCTGCTTAGCACCTGGCTTCTGTTCCATCGGTGTCATAGTTAGCGTCCTGGTCTCTTTCTCATACCGACAGTAGTATTTCACCCAGGATATCCCCAGGGCCCCTACAAGACAAGAGAGTGTGAATGAGCAGAATATTTTACCTCCCCAAAGCAGAAGCTGCTTACTTGTTTCCTTTTATTTCTTCCATGCTTGAGATTAAACACAAGGTCTCTATATAGTATGCACATTCCCAGCCTATTACTTATTCTTTGCTGACAAACCCCAGGTCAATCTCTGCCCTTTGCCTATGCTATGCACCATCTTTACCTACCTACTGCACCCACAGAGATGCTGACCCTCACCAACTGCTTCCCATATCCATTCTTGGCTCATTCTAAACCTACTCTTCCAACAACAGTCCTTGGGAATAAAGACATCTATGCATCCAGAAGCTGGAAACCCCTGCCAGTTTGCTCTTTCCTGAAACCTCTTATTTAAGCAACATTGAATTGTGCCCATTCTATTCCTCACATGTCTCTTCTTCAAGTATTTCTACTTCTTTTACCCCTTTAGCAAAGAGTTAGCTAAAAAGGATGTTATCATTGTCTTGTTTTCCTAATGGTTATAACATTTCCAATAAACTACGAATGTACTTTTTTCTCCCATTAATCACTTCAAGCAGGCATCTCTCATTTCCCCAGCTCTTATTTGCTCCTATCCAACACTTCACCATTTTGCTAGAACATTACTTTAAAAGATCGTTCTATTGATGTCATCTCCCTTGTAAATCATGCATGGCTTTCCTAGTCTCTCCAAACAACTTAGTCTACCTTCAAAGCCCCGAATCATTTGATCAAATTGACCTTTCTGGCCTTGTCACTGGGTGCCCTCACCTCTATGCTCCTGTGTCAGTGAAATATTTTGTTATCAAATGCTTAAGTGGCCATATAGTTTGTACTGCAAACTCTACATGTAGTTAAGAATGGATTGTACACAATATAATCTAAAATGAAGAATTACATCAGGACAAGGGTTATTCTTAACAAACCAAGACCTAAGCATGACGTATGTTCTCCAACACTCCTATGCCTCTACTCATACAGCAGCACACACGTGAAGTTCTCTAGCCACCCTCATCCCATTTTTAAACCAGTCGCTCTCACCGAACAGTTAAGTTCTAAGTCAAACATCACTTTCTCAGAGAAGCTCTTAGATATATGCCCCAAAGAGAGTGCTCCAAATGCTTCACAAATATACTTTCCTATCTCTCCTGTCAACCTGAGAATTGCTTTGAGAATAAAAAAAAAAAAAACAAATGTGAGATTCATTTTGTTCTTGTACTCTCAACATGCCGCATATAGCATTTGGCAAAAAAAAAAAAAAACTGGCTTGGTGAGCAATCATTTAACTGAGTGACAGCCATTTGTGACAACTCAGAAAACTGAGGCACAGAAGCAGCCCGCAGGATGTAGCAGAGGTTCTCAACTAGGGACACTTTTACTTTACTGTAGACAGTTTAGGCTGCCGTGTACGGAGAGTCCTACTAACACGAGGTGAGGAGAAAACTAGGTTGCTGCTCAGCACTTCACACTGTGGAGCAGTGCTTCTCCACCTTCCTACCACTGCGATCCTTGAACAGTTCCTGAGCGCCGGGCAGTGGTGGCGCACGCCTTTAATCCCAGTACTTGGGAGGCAGAGGCAGGTGGATCTCTGAGTTCGAGGCCAGCCTGGTCTACAGAGTGAGTTCCAGGACAGCCAGGGCTACACAGAGAAACCCTGTCTTGAAAAACCAAAAAAAAACCAAAACAGTTCCTCAGCTTGTGGTGACCCCAGCCATAAACTTATTTTTGTTGTTACTCCATAACTGTAATTTTGCTGTTATAAATCGTTAAAAAAGGGGGGTCTTTCAATGATCCTAAGTGACCCCTGTGAAAAGGTCATTTCAACCCCCAAAAGGGGTCGAGACCCACAAGTGCTGTACAAGCTCTGATGGTGGTGAGTGGGATACAACACACTGGAAAGGGTATCAGTTTTGGTATAGGATACATCTGAAGTTAACCTTTGATCTAGTGACAGTTCAAAGCCTCAGTGGTCTCATTGAATCCTAAGCATAATGTAGAATCAAAGATTAAATGGGATGAAGCTCTTAAAGCAGTGCACATAGTAAGTACAGTAAATATCTTTCTACTCCCTTTGCCCTACCCTCTTTTTTGACCCAAAGTTCAGAAGCCAATATTAACATTCCTCGCCTTGAATCTCAGAGAAAAATTTAGAGACATAGTACTCTATGACATAGTAATTTAGCATGCCCCTAAAGTTTCTTTCTTTTGCATTTTTACTATTCCCATCCTACCCTCCAAAGAGTTCTATCTGGCATGGATCTATGAAGGACACTTGGGTTCTCAGAGTTCAGAAAGGTAAAGCAGCAAGCCTCTTGGAAGCCAGAGGATGACCCTGCATGCCCACACACATTTCTCCTGTGTATAGAGATAGCCTTCAATGGTTGGCTGTCCTGGAAGCTTGCATGTCTGCGGAGCTTCTTTCATCCTTTTCTTAAGTTCTTCCATCTCTTCCCGGGTACTGGAGAAATGATTTCTTGTCTGTCAAGAAATCATTATAATCATTATCACCTTTATCATCAAAAAGGACTGTATTAATCCATCATAGATCTAGTACAGAGATTTCTCTGCTCACAGCATGTGCTAAAACATATAGAAAACTGCTGAATAGTAGTGACTAGAAAATAATTCTAGAGTTTAATGGTACTATATACTAGAAAGGAAACAAAAACACAGATACCACAAGAAGCAAGAGCTTTTACCCAGTGGGATTAATTCAAGCTTCAAGTAAATGGGAATTTGAAACTTCTGACGTTAGACTGACCCTTACTTTACAAGGGCAACTATAGAGAAGGATCCCAAAGATAATGTTATCATGGCAACTTCTTTATGTTAGTGAAGAAGATGTGGACTACACTAACAGCAAGTCAGCCATGAGTACACATGCAAACGCTTGGTATTAGCTCACATTTGTCAAGTTACATATGGTAGAGGAGTCAACTTGATTGTAGAAAGATTTTGTAAGTCAGCAGAAAATAGGTACTCTCATGTTCAGGTAAAGGAGAGGACCCAGAAGGAAGGAATAAATGCAGAAAGAAAAAAGTAGGTAAAACTGTACATCATAATCCCCATGAGCTAGCATCTTATCAGCAGTTTTTATTAAAAATAAATCTATGAATGTCATGCATTGTAGCACCCGGTCCAATGTCAACTGATCTTAATGACACCTTCTCTGACTACCAATTGTTACACTCTCTATGATCCTTTAAAAATGCTGATTTAGGGACTGGAAAGATGGCTCAGTGGTTAAGGGTACTGGTTCCTCTTCCAGAGGTCCTGAGTTTAGTTCCCAGCAACCACATGGTGGCTCACAACCATCTATAATGTGATCTGATGCTCTCTTCTGTCATGCAGGTGTACATGCAGATACAGCATTCATATACATTAAATAAGTAAATATTTTTTAAATGTTGGCTTGATTACATATAGTAACAATTAGTATAAGGGTTATCTGATTTATCTCTCTACTCTAGAAAATATATGATCCTTCAAGACAGACAAAACTTGGTGCCTCATTCTGGTGTGCCAGAGACTTTCAACTTTCACACTGTCTCAACCAGGATATATTTTCATGGTATCCATAAATAATCATCAAATGACAAATTAGTAAACTCTCATGTCTCGATAAATAATATATGCTAGGTCTGTGGTCATTTATAAGAACTAACATGTATGTGAAGTTGGAGAAGTCCTTTAAAATTCATTTATTTAACTCTTAGTGATGAGAAAAAAAGATAACGGATACCTAAAATAATAAATCAAGCGGCTTAACTGACTTGGGGACTAGCCTAAGGCCTAAGCCTCACATTTAAATACGCCTACAGCTGGACTCTGATGTAGAAGATATACAGTCAAGTACCAATGCTTAATAAATCCTGGCTATTACAGATACAGAGGTGAATACTAGCAGCCAACCATTGGTCTGAGCGTAGGGTTCACTATAGAGGAGTTGGAGGGCAGACTGGAGGAACTGGAGGAGAGGTTGTAGCACCATGGGAAGAACGACAATGTCGGCCAACCAGACGCCCCAGGGCTCCCAGGGACTAAGCCATCAACCAAGGGGTACATGTGGTTCCAGCCAAAAGACTGGCAGAGGAATGCCTTGTCGGGCATCAGTTGGAGGAGAGGTCTTTGATCCTGTGAAGGCTCAACAGAGGCCCCAGTGTGGGGAAATTGAGTGGGGGTCATGGGAGTGGGTTGGGTGGAGGAGCATATTCTTGGAGGCAGGAGGTGGGAGGATGGGTTGGGGGTTTTCGGAGAGGGGGGAAATCAGGAAGGGGTATAACATTTGAAATGTAAATGAAGAATATATTCAATAAAAAAGACAAAATAAATCCTGGCTAGATAGAGCTATTCCTGAAGAGATGATGGGAAGCAGCAAACCATCAAAACTGAAAAAAGCAAGAACATGTCGATGTGTTAGAAATGTTTGTATGCTATACCACTTTGTCCTAAATTGGAAGTAGTGAAATGACCTGAAATTCCAAAGTTAAGACCACTGAGGCTCAAATTCCGATGGAAAGACAGGTGAAGACATCCACCTGCAACTCACATTCTGTAAGCTGAGCTGCAGCTGCTGTTTGTATGGCAGGAAATCCTGTGTGAGCTCCACAGTCAAGCTGTTAGAAATGAAGAGGCTATGAAGGAAGGCCAAGACCTAGGGGAAACAGACAAAAAAAAAATCACCTTTAGAAATTTACCATTATCTAGCATCAGCACTTCCTACCTGATCAAATAAAGAACCATGAAGTCAGGGAAGAAAGTCAGGAGCATTTACCAAGTACACCATTACAGTCATGGCTGCACAAGTGGATATACCTGTATGAAGTGTCCACTTTTAATTTTCAAAACATTGAAGGCATGGACAGTGAGATGGCTTGATGGGTAAAGAGACTTGCTATACAGGTCTGATAACCTGTGGTCACTTCTCAGAACCCACAGAAAGCTGAGAGGACAGAACAGACTCCACAGAGTTACCATTTGATATCCACATATTTCCCATAGCATACATATCCCTCCCAATAACAAATCTATATTTCATTCAATTTTATTAAAAGCCAAATGTATACAAACAAAACTAAGAGAGGAAAATATAATATAATTCTTGCCTAACAGTTATAAATGTTGAAAATAAAAGTTCAATGTTCATAAAGTATAAAAGGTGGAAGTTAACACAGCTCCATGTGCTGTAGGAAGCAAAAAGATAGAGAAACACGTGAACATATCAGATGTAAAAAGGTAAACATAAAAACAAGACAATACATACATACATGGACATTTATTACAAATTGTTCTGATAGGGCATGCTTAATCCCCTTTTAGTGGCTTTCTATGGCACTGATGCTGACATTCAAATCACACTACATGACAATGGGTCCCAATGGGTCTCAGTCAAACATCACTTCCTGAAATTTCCCTTTTCTTCTACCAGTATCTCAGGACACACTCTTTACATTTTTGAGAATGTCTAAACAATGCTCACTCTCATGAAGGAAAGCTGGATTTTTGTCAAAGACCCTTTCTGAATCTATTGAAATGAACAAGTGATTTTTATCTTTAAGTCCATTTATGTGATTTATTATATTAGCTTTCAAATGTTAAACCAACCCTGTATCTGTGAGATAAAGCCAACTTGGTCATGGTGGATGATCACTGTGATGACATATGCTTGTATTCAGTTTAGACCTAGTTTATTAAGGTTGGTGAATCTATGTTCACCAAACAAACATAATTTGTTTCTTTCACAGCTTTTATCACAACTAACAACTGTTTAGATAATGTGCATACTTTTCTGTATTCTTTCTACCTCATGGGAGTACAGTATTCATAAAGAAAGAAACTGGCATTCTGGTTTACTGCAATATACCCAGTGTTTAAGACAGTGTCTAGAATATAACAAAATCTTGATGCTTCTTTAATAAATAAATGAATACTTGTTTTCATATAGTACATATAAAATTATAAAAATGTAGACATCAACACAAGTATACTCAGTCATGTGCCATATATGTAGACACATTCACTCAATAGTACATATATACACATAAAAAGAGATATAATATATACATAAACAATTTGGGAGGGAAAATACTATACAACCAATACATATTCTTTTTATATAAAGAATTTTTTGATCATCCAAATGCACTATCTTAAACTTTTCTGTGATGAATCCCCTATGTAGTAATAAAAAGTTATCAAAACTCAGCATATTTTCCAATCAAAGTACACTACGTTTTGTAATAAATTAAAGGAAATTTAGTAGGAACAATTATGCAAGGTAGTCGACTAGTAGAACAGGAAGTAGAACAGGAGGTGATTAAATGTAAGGGCCATGAGTTCTTAGCACAGGCTGAAGCATGTGGTATATAGTTTTTAAAACTTCTGAAGGCACGAGGGGAAGAAAGCCAAAACATCCAGGCCCACATGCGTTCACAGCAGAGTAATGCAAGGGTTTCAAAAGAGATCAACAAAGAAATACTTCTTAACTTGTTAAAAATAAAAATAAGCCAAGCAGTGGTGGGACATGCCTTTAATCCCAGCACCTGGGAGGCAGAGGCAGGTGGATTTCTGAGTTCAAGGACAGCCTGGTCTACAGAGTTCCAGGACAGCCAGGGCTATACAGAGAAACCCTGTCTCAATAAAACCAAACCAAACCAAAACAAAACAAACAAACAAAAAAAAAAAAAAAAACAAGATGAGAAACACAAGAAGTCTTTCGAACTCCTTTTACAAAGCTAGCATTATCGTTTAATAGCAAAACCAGGTAAAGACATGGCAACCACCAAACCTACAGGCCTGATGAACATTAGGGCAAAAATAAAAATCCTCAATAAAATCCTGGTAAACTGTGTATAGGCACATATCAAGTTGGCTTTACCCAGAAATGTGGGGCTGGTTCAACATATCTAAACCAATATATATAATAAATCATATAAATAAACAAAGGCAAAGTTCATATGATCATCTCAATAGATGAAGAAAAAGCCTTTGACAAAATCCAACATGTCTTCATGATAAGTATCCTACAGAAAGTAGGAGTAGAGGAAACAAATTTCAACATATAAAGACTGTATATTACATACCTGCAGCTAACATCAGCCTAAATGGGGAAAAATTCAAAGAAAGTTCCATTAAAATTAGAAATGAGACAAGGCTGTACACTGTCCCCATTTCTTTCAAATATAGTGTTTAAAACACTAGCTGGAAGAACAGAATAAAAAAATAAAATTCAATGAATACAAACAAGAAAAGTTGAATCACCCCATTTGCAGATGATATACTTAAAAGATCACAAAAACTCCACCAGAAAACTAGAAATAGTCCACAATTTCAGCAAAATGGCACAATAACTTACAAAACTCATTAATAACTCCATATGTCAACAGAAAACAGGTTGAAAAAGAGATCATGAATGCATTTCCACTCTCAAGCCTCAAAAAATACCTAGGACTTAACCAATCAGGGAAGGAGAGGGAAGAGGGAGGGAGGGAGGGAAGGAGGGAGGGAGAGACAGAGACAGAGACAGAGACAGAAACAGAGACAGAGAAAGAGAGACAGACAGACTTCTGAAGAGACATGGGTTGATAGAATATTATTGTGACAATGACCATTCTACCAAAACAAGTTACAGATTTAGTACAATACAATCAAAATACCATAGTCATCCATAGCCATCAAAGAAAAGGAAAAACTCCTAAGCTTTCAATCAAACTACAAAAGACCCTGGATAGCCAAGGCAATCCTGCATAAAAAGGGAAATGCTAATAGGATTCACATTCTAGATCTCAAGATTTATCACAGGGTTACAGGATTAAAAAGGACATGGTGCTTGCACAAAATTAAACTTGTAGGCAAAGAGAGCCAAACTGAAAATAAATGTAACAACAGTCATTGAAGATTTGACAAAGATGCCAAAACTCTTTGCAGAAAACATGGCATCTTCAGCACATAGTGCTGGAAAAACTGAATGCCTGCATGTAGAAGACTAAAATTAGGCCTATGTCTATAATCCTACACAAAATTAAGTCCAAATAAACTGAATATCTTAGCCTGGAACACTGAAACTGCTAGAAGAAAACATGGGCAGTATCCTTCTAGATTTAGGTTCAGGAAAGAACTGTCTGAACAGGATCAGGACAATTGACAGGTGGAACATCACATAAAACCAAAAACCTTCTACACAGCTAAGGATAAATCCATTGAGTTGAGAGAGGAAGCCCAAAGAGAAGCAATATCACTCACAGACAGACAGACAGACAGACAGACAGACAGACAGACAGACAGACAGACAGGCAGGCAGATTGATTCTCTCTCTCTGGGAGGTAATTTATATCTGCTAGTATTAATTTAACCAGCTACTACTTGTGGCTAGTGAGGCCCTGCTACCTAGAGGAGAATTTGTTCTTGCCATTTTCCTAAACCAGCCTAATATGTAACAACATTTGAAATACTCATCTTTCTATAAAGAGCTAAGTGTAGCTCTCGACCCTTATTTTTGCAGGAGAGAATATTACAGAAAGTCATAACTGGTCAGAATTCAGAAATAAACTGATAGCAGAGTCCCTGCCTCCAATTTAGAAGACAACCCCTAACCTTAAGGGAACATCTTGGAACATCACAGAAAAGGGGACAAAATATTGTTAAGAAGCAGGAAAGCTGTTCCAAGATAGCCTTTTCTTCAAAAAAGGGGCAGGGGTATGAGTATGAGTCTGGGTAAAAGGAGTGTTGTGAATATGATCAAGACACATTGTATAACATTCTCTAATAATTAATAAAATAGTAATTTTAAAAGTGAAAAATAAAGTGTGACATAGAAAGTGGAGGAGGGGTTGAATCAAGGAAAAAAGAAAAATGAAGAAAATGGCCATAAATGGAGAGAAAATAGTATAAATGTAGAAAGGAAGAGTATGAACATTTCTAAGAGTAAGCAAAATATAAATCCATGTGCTGATATTCTTGACTTATATTGTTAAGTGTGAACATGAATTGATGTTTTTATTCTTTGAGCTTCCAATTTTATGACCAACGTTCTATACATTCACTTGGGCATTTGTGACTACAGATACAGATAGATAGATAGATAGATAGATAGATAGATAGATAGATAGATAGATAGATAGATAGATGGATCGATGGATCGATGGATGGATGGATGGATGGATGGATGGATGGATGGATGGATGGATGGATGGATGCATGGATGCATGGATGGATGCATGGATGGATGCATGGATGGATGCATGGATAGATAGATAGATAGATAGATAGATAGATAGATAGATAGATAGATAGATAGATAGATAGATAGATAGATAGATAGACAGAGATAGATAGATATTGATATATTAATCACCAACAGATAGAACTTACTGGCTCCACGATATTGAACTTCTTTGATTCCTGAACTTCCTGAATTTGATAAACATAGTCAAGAGATGATTCGAAGAAATTATGCCTTTCCTTATCCACTTGGAGGTCTGCCTGTAGAAAGAAGGCAACAAATGTCACAAAGGGGCATGGTCATTTTGAAAGTCAGGAATGAGAGAATCAATTCGACTCTAAAGCTAAAGAGGCATTGAGCTATCTGCAAATATTCTATTTCTATTGTTTTCTTTATTTCCATTTTACTTTATTTTACAGAAAGGGGATATGAGACCAAGAGATTAAAAAGATTTGAGGCCTCCTACTTCTGGTCTAGCATGAAGGAAGCCTGGGAGCCATAAAACAGATTTTCAGATCAAGAAACAGGCTGAACAAGTTGAAAAAGCTTTCTTCTTAAATCCAACAGAAAATTAAAACCATAGGGGAAAATCTAGCATATAGGTAGGTGACTAGAGAGTAGCAGAGCTCATGAGAACAGACACCTGAGAGAAAAAGGTGCTCGATGCTGAGGGGCTCACAACCCTCACTGAAGAACTACTGCCAGTTTAAGAATAAATTGCTTAAGAAATGCAAAGAGACTTGAAGTTCTTGTCATACAGATCTTTCACTTGTTTGGTTAGAGTCACGCCAAGATACTTAATATGGTTTGTGGCTATCGTGAAGGGTATTATTTCTCTTACTTCTTTCTCAGCCTGCTTATCCTTTGAGTATAGGAAGGCTTCTGACTTGCTTGAGTTGATTTTATATCCGGCCACTTTGCTGAAGTCGTTTATCAGCTGTAGGAGTTCTCTGGTGGAGTTCTTTGGGTCGCTTATGTATACTATCATATCGTCTGCAAATAGTGACAGTTTCACTTCTTCCTTTCCAATTTGTATCCCTTTGACCTCTTTTTGTTGTCTAATTGCTCTAGCTAGAACTTCAAGTACTATATTGAAACGATATGGAGAGAGAGGGCAGCCTTGTCTAGTCCCTGATTTTAGTGGGATTGCTTCAAGTTTCTCTCCATTTAGATTGATGCTGGCTACCGGTTTGCTGTAAATTGCTTTTACTATGTTTAGATATGGGCCTTGAATTCCTGATCTTTCCAAGACCTTTAGCATGAAAGGATGCTGAATTTTGTCAAATGCTTTCTCAGCATCTAATGAGATGACCATGTGGTTTTTTCTTTGAGATTGTTTATGTAGTGGATTACATTGATGGATTTCCTTATATTGAACCATCCCTGCATCCCTGGGATGAAGCCTACTGTTGGCGAGGATGAGGAGAAAGAGGAACACTCCTCCACTGCTGGTGGAATTGCAAGCTGGTACAACCACTCTGGAAAGCAGTCTGGCGGTTCCTCAGAAAACTGGGCATGACACTCCCGGAGGATCCGGCTATACCACTCCTGGGCATATACCCAGAGGCTTTACCTGCATGCAATAAGGACACATGCTCCACTATGTTCATAGCAGCCTTATTTATAATAGCCAGAAGCTGGAAAGAACCCAGATGTCCCTCAACGGAGGAATGGATTCAGAAGATGTGGTATATCTACACAATGGAATACTACTCTGCAATTAAAAACAATGAATTCACGAAATTCCTAGGCAAATGGTCAGATCTTGAAAATATCATCCTTAGTGAGGTAACCCAATCACAAAAGAACACACATGGTATGCAGTCACTGATAAGGGGATATTGACCCAGAATCTCGGAATACCCTAGACACAATCCGCATATCAATAGATTTCTAAGAAGATGGAAGGAGAGACCCCTGGTCCTGGAAAGACTGGATGTAGGGGAACGCCAGGACAGAGTAATGAGAGGGGGTTGAATGGAGAAAAGAGGGAGGGAAGGGGGCTTATGGGACTTTCGGGGAGGGAGGAAACAGGAAAGGGGAAATGATTTGGAATGTAAATTAAAAAAATAAAATAAAATAAATAATAATAATAAAAAAAATAGAAAAGTGGGAGCAAAGCTTTGAGATCTGGTAGGAAGCACGCAGTGGTGATTAAGGATATTTTTTACCACCTGGAGTAGTTATGGCTTGTAAAAGTTTTTATAGGAAAAGTGTGTCAAACAGCAAGGTAGATTTTCCAGATGCTTGGAAAATCCCCTTCTGTGTGAAAAACATTTGGAAATTTAAATGAAATCTTTAATGACAATATGTTGTAAGTTTTCCCCTTGCCTTATTAAATTCATTGTCTCAGGAAACTTTGTTAGTGATAATGAAGGGCGTTAACAGTCTCAGATTTTGAGATTGTGACTCTACGTGTGCGCTGAGCTGATCTCATTTCAGAAGGAATTAACATACAGGTTTAGACAAGCACTAACATATTTAAAAGCATAAGAGGCAGGTTATTTGCTGCCAAGCTTGCCTAAGAATACCTAATGCACAAAATTGTATATATACGTACATGCATATAAAATGTATTTAAATATACTTATTTACAAATTTAAAAAAAAAAAAGAAATACAAAGAGAAAACACAGGATCCAAAGGAACTACATCAAGAGCAAATGAAGTCCAAGCTAAGTCCTAGCCAAATAAGCATGAAACCTCACAATGAGCACTTACTTCACTTTCTTTTGCCAGATATTCTACCTTTTAAGCAGAAAAGCAAACAGGCAAAACAACAACGAAACCCACAATCTGAAGCAAAATCAAAAGCATCAGAAATTGACTTAGAGAAGGCAGACGCTGTGTTGAATGATAAGGCCTTGAATTTTAAACAACCATGGTAAAATGCGAAGGGAAAAATGCAGTGGAAAAAGAGAACAACCTGCAACAACAGATAAGACAGATGAAACTTGGAAGCATGGATCCAAAGGAAATGACAGAAACCTAAAATATTTTAATAGAAATGAAGCCTGCTATATTGGGCTCACCAGCAGTATGAATAAGGTTGAGGAAAGAATGAGGAAAGGGCTCAGCACATATGGGCCGTTGACTAAGAGTCCTGACAATATGAGGTAGGGGGAATCAGCAAGATTGAATGTACATGAATACAAAGGTTAAAACAAAGAGAAAACAACACAAAATAAAACATCTGAGAATGTCTAGACAAAATGTATAGCATATGTGAACTTGGACTACAAGCGATGGAAGAAACTGAATGAAACAGAGAAACAGTTTCAATGACAATTGCAGTGCTCTGCAAAATTAACAAGCTACACAGCTCCTGTACACACCAAAGGACTCTAAGTCAGCACACTACAGAAACACTTGTGCATCCCTATTATTGCACTGTTCATAATAGCCATGATGTGGAACCAGCCTAGATGCCCACCAACAGATGGACAGATTTTAAAAATGAGAGACATAAACACATTTAGCACTAAATAATAACAAAGTTATGCCATTTTCAGAGTTAGAAATCATCAGGTTTAGTGAAATAAGACCAAGCTGGGAAAACAATACCACATCACTCTTCTCAATCAGGATCTGGACTTAATTCATGTGTACTGTGGTTCTGTAGGACAGAGAGGGAGAAAAGCACTAGGAGTGAAAAGGATGTCTGAGGGGAGGGGAGAGAACAAGAAAGGATCATGGGATATGTGTTACGGAAGCTGAAGTAGGCACTAGTGAACAAGGAAGAGTATCAGCAAGAGGAGGATGGAGAGCTGGGTAGAGCAAATAAGAAAAGAATGATGACATATATGCATAAAAATGTCACAGTGAAATATATTTATTTTTATACTAAAAAAATTTAAAGTTTTAAGTTTAAATTTTTCACTATCCACATCAGCATGTTAAATGATACTGTAATTATGCCAGTCTTGGTTCAAGTAACTATTTTGTTGAGACTTCATGGATGCCATTTCCTTCATCAAATTTAGGGAATACTATCTTAATACTCTTAGAAGATAATATAAGAGAAAATCTGGCCTATGATGCTAATAACATGATGATAACACCTATGACAGTACTTAAGAGTCCAAACAGCAAAATACAAGACTGAGATCACATGTTACAAAACATGTTGAGGGAGCAGAAAAATCTATGTTACTTTAGATTGACAGGACTTTCAAATATATCAAAAGCACAATTGATTGAAAATATAGATATGCAAAATTTAATTAAACAAAAAACAGCTGCTGTGCCAAAGACCCTAATAACAGAATAACACAGATACATACCTGGAACTCTGTAAAGCATATATCTGATACTGGGTTGGCACCTAATATCATATAGAGAGCACTTAAAACATAGCAACAAGAAAACAACTCAATTTTAAAAGAGACAAAATATCTGATCAGACATTCACCAGAGAAGACAGGTGGCAGGTGAGAATATAGGAAGATGCTCAATATTACATGTCAATGGCAAATTTCAAATGACAAGAGAAACAGGATACCACTGCACACCTATTAGAGTGGCTAACAGTATAAACACTGATAACGGCAAATGCTGATAAGGATGCCAAGCAAAAGAAAGTCTCAGAGCTGGTTGGAAAGAAGAATGGTACATGTTGGTAAATAGCAGATTCTTACAAAATAAAACATAGACTAACAAAGCAACCCAACTTTTGTACTCTACAGCATTTACCAAAAGAACCTCAACAAAATCTGTAAATATTTAGCATGGCCATATTAATAACTGTCAAAATTTAGAAGAAAAATTCTTCCATAGGATATAAGATACATATGTGGTACAGCTATTAACAACAGCCCTGAAAAGAAATGGGCTGCCGAGTCTTAAAAATGTACCAACAATTGATACCTATTGCTAAATTAAAAAAAAACGAAAACCAAACATGAAAAGGCTCCATGCTGTAGGATTCTAATGACATGGCATTATAGAAATGACAAAAATATGAAATCCAGAGAAAGAGAAATGGTTGCCTGGGATTTGAGATAAGTGAGAGTGGAACAGATAGAGTATCAGAAGAGTAAAGCTATTCTCCAAGACACTACACAAGACACATATCATTATACACTTGTCAAATCCAACTAAATGGGAATAAAAGAGGAGTAACTCAGTGTCACAGTGCCTGCCTAGCATGTGCAGGGTTCCACACCCAACGAAATAAGAACAGGCAATCCACAGTCCACAGAACTTAAGACCCACTGGTTCACCAATTGTAATAAATGAACACAAGAATTTACTTATTAATAGTGAAAATATGTTCCAGGAATCTTTATCTCTGTATTTCCCATTCATCTTTTTTTTAGTTTTTTTTTTCTCTTTATTTTGGTATATAAAATCTCTTTGCATTATTTGTTATAACCACATGTGAATTTATAATTATTAAATATAAAATTAAAGGGAAATAACTTGTCTAGGAATGTAGTTCAGTAAATATTTCTCCTTATCCCCTCAAAGGAAAAAAAAATAAAAGAAAAAGAAAAGGCCTAGCCCTATCCTATATGTAGGGTATCCTGACTTCCCTCACACCATTCTAAGAGAGAAGGCAATGTAACAATAAAACTGAAAGTTATTTAACAATGATATGATTCTTTGTTTCCTTCTGGGGGACAGGGTGTCATGTATCCTAGGCTATCTCCACACCCTCTATATACCCCAAGGATAGCCTCAAACTCCTGAGCTACCACTGCAGCCTTTTCCCTCTCTCTCTCTTCCCTTTCTTCTCTCTTCAGTCCTCCTTATCTTCATTTTTAAGATAGAGTCTTACTATAAAAAAACCTTATAATGTAGCCCATAATGCCCTCATATTCACGGTAATCCTCCTGCCTCATGCTCTTGAGTGTTGGGATTATAACCATTATCCACCACACTTAGCTAAATAAAATACCTCTAAAAAGTAAGAACTCTTTTTTTTTAAGTGACTGAATCAAGTTCCCTTACTTCACTTTTCAGTGAACAGTATATGGGCTGCAACCTTGCCCGTCAGAAATGTCAAGTAAGGCTGGCTATGGTGGCTCAAGTCTACCATCCCAGCATGTGGCAGAGGCAGGGAGACTTCTGGGGGTCTCAGGACATTCTGAGGGAGATCCTATTTGAAAACATCAAAATTCCCAAAGTGTCAAGAAGGACAACTACATAGCATATAAAACTATCAGAACACTCTAAACACCTTCAGAGCAAATAAAACAATCTAATAAACAAAAAACAACAAAAAATCCCTTCGAACTATGTATTGTATCCCCATAGGTCCTTATGACTATCCCAGATTTGGTAGTCACTAATAGGACTAACAGGACTCGGGTCATAATCCCAGATGACACTCATTTCAGTGAAAGGATACAAAGGAAAATAATCAAAGAGGAAAGGTGTGAGGGAGCCATCTCCAAGAAACTGTATATAAGCCTCCAAGAGATTCCTTAGTAGTTTCACAAAGGATGCATAAAATTCCTTTCAGTAAGTTATAACAACCCAGCAAAAATAGTTGCCAGAGAGATTCTTTAGAGACTGATGATACCCTAAGGTTTTCATAGGGCCTGGTAAAATAGGCACTCCCTGCCTCGCATGTGCTATAATTCTAGACTGTCTAAGGAACAGGTATTTGAGAAAAGCCACACAGTCTGCACAGGCAACTCATGCATACAGAGCCACTATTATCATTTAGGGAACCATTTACAGAAATATGGGAAACCAGTTGTGTTCACAGTTGCTAAGCAAGGATGAACTCTTATTTTATGGGCCTTTCTAAAATTGTCCTCACCCTTCTAATGTTCAGAGAGTATCACTTTGGAAGTTATCCCTGTGCTCTCATTGCCTGCTGCAGGCAATAAATTTTTCTCCACTCCCTGATGTCTTAGCCACATTTTCTTTCCTTTTTGTTGTTGCACCAGTCAAGATGTGAGCCCACTGCATTTGATTATCCTATCTCATCATCTTTTAGAGTAATATCAATTCTCAACAAATTACTTCTCAAGACTATCTCATGCCTTTCAGCCTTGAGGCTACTAGCCTCTTTCTAGAGCAATTTCTCCATTTGTTTCATATTTTTTTTCAAATAATTATCTCAAATTGGAAAGGCAAGTTTCTTCCACAAAGGGAATTCCTCCATCCATACATAAATCTTTACCTCCTCATTCCCCAGGTCCCTTAAGACTATTATATGCATTTGACAGAAAGAGCCTTGCTGCTATGATATTAATGCACATTCTTATATTAGAATCCCACCTAGAAGAACAAGGACATCATATTAGTGTCCCTCTAGCCTTGTTCCACCCAGCATAATGATTTGGTAGATATCTATTACATAGTGGCTTGGAAGAAATGGAGCCACTGATGGTCTCATAGAAAGCAGTGACCCTAATGCAGTATCCCTTTATCCCCACCAAACAGGCAGTGAAACACCATAGGGGGAAATGTCTGCTTCTCATATACCAAATACAATACTACTTTTTATCTATCCCAACATAGTACGTAGAATCATAGACTTGGAAACTCGGAATTGAAAGTGACACCCAAGTTGTTTGAGTATCATTCTTTCACACAGTGGAACAGAAGCCAGGAATAGAGTTCCTTACTAAAGGAGGTTAGTGGAGAGACTGACTCAAGACTCAGAGCCTGGAGGCCAGGACTCAGGTATTCTCTGTGAATGTTTCCACGACTCCTGTTAAGCCATCTTATGGGAAAATCTCACAACCAGAAATGACTAGTTTCTAAGGCCCAGCACAAGAAGGAAGCAAGGTTAGACTTTGTGAACATACCTCTAGTAACTGAGATTCTTTCTTTTTGGATGACAGATGTAAGTGCCGGTCCAGTAATGAGTAAAACCTCTCACCATCCTTTTCAAATTTCTTCTTCCTCTCCTAGATATGGAAGAGAAGCTTTGCATTAAATTTCTATAATTTAATACTATGGACTTAGAAATGAGAATGAAAGGTACAGTTTCAGGTGTCATATGGTCAGTTCCTGCAGCTCCTTGGAAGGAAAGGAAAACTACAGTCAGTGCAGAATGTGCTGTTTTGCACTGGTCTCAAGCAGGTTTGATTTTCTCAAGTATAACCCTAAATCAATATACCTGCAACAAAGACAGTTCCTACTGGTAGAGCTGAAGTGACTGCAAACTCTTGCTCCAAAAAATGCCACTCAAAGGCGGCCTCTTTTGCTAAAACATTTTCTTGCCTTCTGTGTTTTTCACATATGATTAGTATTCTTTTGATCTTTTCAAAAAGAAAAAGAGAAATGCAAAAGTGAAATAAATATACCAAGAAAGAGTGAATCTGTATGAATTCAAATGACTTCAAACAGCCTGCATTTCAAGACAGTAGGAATCTAGGGCTACTTTCTTCGAATGAATTCTTTAGCATTATTGAAGGATTCATGGATGTCTATTAAAAGCAGACAGGGTGGGTGGGTGGGTGGGTGGGTGTGGGAACAACCTCATAGAAGCAGGGGGAGGGGGATGGGTTAGGGGATTTTCAGAGGGGATACCAGATAAGGGGATAACATTTGAAATGTAAACAAAGAAAATATCTAATAATTAAATAAAAAAGAGCTGGCAGGAGTGAAATCCTGGAAGCTTTAGGTAGGAAACGAGACTCCAAAGCTAGCTTTATGGCAGGTGGGGGACTCAGCCTTCACTCTCCTTGGGGATGAAATGTAATTAACTTCTCTGCTGCTGCTCAGCACAAGTCTAAGTCACAAAGCTCCTAAAGAAACACTGAAAAAAAATAAAAAAATAAAAAAAAGAAACACTGACAATACACATTTGTCACAGACTCATTGTCGTGAATTTGTACTCAGTTTGACAGGATCTCGGGTTATTTGGGAAGAAGTTCCTCAGTTGAAAAAAAATGCCTTCATCAGACTGCCTGTCAACATGTCTGTGTGACATTTCCCTGATTCATGGTTGATGTGGAAGTGTCGACATTACTATTGAGTGGTGCCACTCATGAATAAGTGGTTCTGGAATGTCTGTGAAAGCAGTACTGGACAAGCCATGAAGAGCAAGCCAGTAAGCATCACTCCTCCGTAGCTTCTGCTTCAGTCAAGGACACCAGGTTTCTGACTTGAGTTCCACTTTGGCTTCCCTGAGTGATGGGCTGTAATCTGTAAGCCAAAAAAAAAAAAAAAAAACCAAAAAAAACAAAAACCATTTCCTCCCCAATTTGCTTTTGATCATGGTGTTTTATTATAAGAGTAGAAACCCTAACTAAGGCACAGAACGGAATCAGAGAGTGTGATAATGACTGAGTCAGACCTGAACATGTTTTGGGGAGGACTGTGTAAGAACTTTTGGAACTTTGGGCTAGAAAAGCCACTGAGTGTTCGAGCTTAATGAACTATTGTGGGAATATAAAAGAAACGCTGGCAGCAGTGCCCTCAAAGACTCTTTTCACTAAGCTGACTTTGATTGGTGAGTTACCAATACAAAAGGTATTTCTTGTTGATAAGAATTCCTTTTCTAAAGCTGGGCAGTGGTGGCAGAGGCAGGTAGATTTCAGAGTTCAAGGCCAGCCTGGTCTACAGAGTGAGTTCCAGGACAGTCAGGGCTGAACAGAGAAACCCCATCTGGAAAACAACATCAACAAAAAACAAAACAAAACAAAAAACAAGAATTACTTTTCTTAAGGTTGGCCATTATGAAGTAATGTAACAAACTACTTAAAATCTCTTTTCTTAAAGCAAGTATTGACTACTGGACTCAATTTGTACATGATGAGAGAGATTGTGTCTTTTTTTTAATTATTTATTTTATTTCTTTTTTAATTTACATTCCAAATCATTTCCCCTTTCCCGTTTCCTCCCTCCCCGAAAGTCCCATAAGCCCCCTTCCCTCCCTCTTTTCTCCATTCAACCCCCTCTCGTTACTCTGTCCTGGCATTCCCCTACATCCAGTCTTTCCAGGACCAGGGGTCTCTCCTTCCATCTTCTTAGAAATCTATTGATATGCGGATTGTGTCTAGGGTATTCCGAGATTATGGGTCAATATCCCCTTATCAGTGACTGCATACCATGTGTGTTCTTTTGTGATTGGGTTACCTCACTAAGGATGATATTTTCAAGATCTGACCATTTGCCTAGGAATTTCGTGAATTCATTGTTTTTAATTGCAGAGTAGTATTCCATTGTGTAGATATACCACATCTTCTGAATCCATTCCTCCGTTGAGGGACATCTGGGTTCTTTCCAGCTTCTGGCTATTATAAATAAGGCTGCTATGAACATAGTGGAGCATGTGTCCTTATTGCCTGCAGGTAAAGCTTCTGGGTATATGCCCAGGAGTGGTATTGTGTCTTAATTAGGATTTCTATTGCTGCAATGAAACACTATGACCAAAAAGCAAACTAGGGAGGAAAGGGTTTATTTGGCTTATACTTTCAATAACTGTTCATCATCAAAGAGAGTCAGGATAGGAACTCAAACAGGGCAGGAACCTGGAGACAGGAACTGATGCAGAGGCCGTGGAGGGGGATGCTTACTAGCTTGCTTCCCCTGGCTTGCTCAGTCTGTTTTTTAAAAAACCCAGTACCACCAGTCCAGGATGGAATCACCCACAATGTCCTGGGTGCTCCTCCATCAAAGATTCATTAAGACAATTTTTTACAGGCTCGCTACAGCCTGATTTTATGGAGGCATTTTCTTAATTCAACTTGTCTCCTCTCTGACAACTTTAGCTTGTATAAAGTTGTCATACTATCTAGCATAGATGGTGACAGCCTTCTGTCTTTGTACAATGTGTGCTCTCCGCTTCTTGTTTGATTCCTTCTATTTCTCTGGCCAACTACAACTCAGCCTTCAAGATCCCATTCCTTTATGTCAAGGGAGTCTGTTCTAAGTCTTGCTCAATTCCCCTATATCCTACTTGGGAATTAAGAGTCCCTCTTCTAATCCCTCAGCATTGTATATATAAAATGATAACTTAAATCTGGTGTGGTGGTACATACCTCTAACCCTAGCATTCAGGAGGCAGAACCAGAAAGATGTAGGCCAGTATGGGCTTTGTGAAACACCCTCAAAAAACCAAAAAAGGGGTGGGGTGGAGAAATGTGAGAAAGAATAGAAATTTGAAAAACGTCAAAAATGAATAGAAGAAAAAGAAGATGGAGTAAAAATAATTGCCATAAATGGCATTTCATAATTATTATATGCATTATATTAACATTTCACTCATTCTAGTAAAATCTAATAATAAGAAACTCTGTTACTCTGTCATATGTATGTGAGAATACCATTTATATACACGAAAATTGCTACACAAAACATAAGGAGAACAAATTATCAAAGTATGAAAGGTACAGGCAAACTACAACTTCCATTTTCTATTTATGTCTTGCTTTATAAGCATAAGTTCGGCGTTTTAGTTGTACAAATTTTTATCTGTGTTAGACAAAATATAGCCAATAAGTTTGTGTCAAGCACGGGCATAGCTCTGAGGGAATCTAGATAAGGCAAGGCCATTGGAACCAGCTTTCAAGGGACTCATACTCCATCAAGGACTATAAAAGCCCATTTTCCTTTCACTTTTAAAAAATGAATGCTGATATTAAGCTGACAATATCCTTCATAAACAGTAAGAAAACATTACAGCCCAAATCACCTATGGAGAGTACTTTCTTCTGCATTGGCTTGGTTTTGAGACAGATCCTTGCTATGTAGCTCAGACAGGCCTTAAATTCCTACTTCCTCAATCACCAGAGTACTTGGATTATGGGCATGTACCATGACGTCTGGTAGACATGGTTTCTTATACCATTATAAGGTTCCATCTTTTTCAGTCATTCGCTGTTTTATGTACCAAAGTGAATGCTGAAGAAAATATGTGTGAGTGTCATACACAGTTCCACCAAGAGAATCTGCTCTAAAGAAGCAAATGGGTGAGGCACTTCAGAAGCATGACAAATGTCTCAAGAACACCGTGTCCAGGCAGACAGAGCCAGTCAATTTCTGTCCTCACTGGAGGAAGTTAAAATGAATTGCCAAAGATTTTAAGACATTGGTTCTAATTCAGCGAAACTATTGTGGATTGGGGAGGCTCTTTTTCTAGCCAGATGAAGTTAGGATCACTTGAGTTGACCAGACCAGCTGTGGAGCTGATAGCTGTTTCTCTCTCTTCCTCCTACTTGGGAGAGGATGGGAACTTATATTACCTTCTCCACCCAACTGCACTAGTGTCCGGGTTCCCAGCATGCAGTACAGGTGTGCGGGCAAGGTATTAACCACTCTTTTTACAGGATGTCAATGCTGCTGTAGGCAGGAAATAGGACCTTTGCATACATCGACATATGAAGGACCTTCACAAGAATATAAAGAAAAGATTTACTATGCTGCTTTACTAAAAGTGATGACCTCAAAAATTTGAAAACAGGAAACAATAACTCAGGGTTTTCTTTGTGGTGGGAGTGATGGCAATGCTAGCTTTGCTCACCCCACAGGCTCATGTATATGTCCTTCCTAGGGTGTTTACTGTTGAGATAAACATGATGAGTACAAGCAAGTTAGGAGAAAAGGGTTTATTTCAGACTAGGGTTACATGATAGAGTCCATCACTGAGGGAAATCAGAACAGGAATCTAGAAGCAGGAGCCTCATATAGAAGTCATGAAGGACTATTGTTTACTCTCTTTTTATAGTATCCAGGATCACCAATCCAGGGGCAGTACCAAACAAAAGTGAGCTGGACCCTCACACAAAAATAGTCAATAAAGAAAATGAACCACAAGTTTTCCCATAGGGCAATCTAGTGTGAGAGGCCTTTTCTTTTATTTATTTATTTATTTATTTATTTATTTATTTATTTATTTTATTAGATATATTCTTTATTTACATTTCAAATGATTTCCCTTTCCTGGATCCTCCCTCCCCGAAAGTCCCATAAGCCCTCTTCCCTCCCCCTGTTCCCCAATCAAACCCCTCCCCCTTCCCTGTCCTGGTATTCCCCTACACTGCTTCATTGAGCCTTTCCAGGACCAGGGGCCTCTCCGTCCTTCTTCTTGGGTATCATTTGATATGTGAACTGTTTCTTAGGTATTCTGAGCTTCTGGGCTATGGAGGCTCTCATTTCCAATATGACTCTAGCATGTGTCAAGTTGACACGAAACTTGCCAGCACACATGCCAAATTCTCTATGTCCTAACACTAAGATACACTCACATGCCCTCAGCAATATTTATGGTAAGGATAAAAATAACATACTTCAGCAATTTGAAAGAGGGCAATGACACTCAATAGACACCTACAATTGAAAACCTGCATTGAAGGAAGTTGTCTCTTTGCTTTGGCCTTGGATCAAACACAGAAGGCAGTATGAACATGTCTTGAAGCACAACAATTAATAAAAACTATTCCACAAAATAGAAAAAGAAGGAACACTCCCCAATTTGTTCTATGAAGCCACAACTACACTTATACCTAAACCACACAAAGACCAAACAAAAAAGAGAACTTCAGAACAATTTCCCTTATGAATATCGATGCAAAAATACTCAATAAAATTCTCACAAACCAAATCAAAGAACAGATCAAAATGATCATCCATCAGTAGGCTTCATCCCAGGGATGCAGGGATGGTTCAATATAAGAAAGTCTATCAACGTAATCCACTATATAAACGAATACAAAGGAAAAAAGACATGATTATCTCATTAGATGCTGAGAAAGCATTTGACAAAATTGAACACTCCTTCATGGTAAAAGTCTTGGAAAGATCAGGAATTCAAGACCCATACCTAAACATGGTAAAAGCAATATACAGCAATATACAGTAGCCAACATCAAATTAAATGGAGAAAAATGTGAAGCATTCCCACTAAAATCAGGGACTACACAAGACTATCCTCTCTCTCCCTACATATTCAATATAGTACTCGAAGTTCTAGCTAGAGCAATTAGACAACAAGAGGAGGTCAAAGGGATACAAATTAAAACGGAAGAAGTCAAAATATCACTATTTGCAGATGATATGATAGTATACTTAAGTGACCCAAAAGATTCTACCAAAGAATTCCTAAACCTGATAAACAACTTCAGCAAAGTGGCTGGATATAAAATTAACTCAAACAAATCAGTAGCATTCCTCTACTCAAAGGATAAACAGGCTGAGAAAGAAATTAGGGAAATGACACCCTTCACAATAGTCACAAATAATATAAAATGTCTTGGTGTGACTCTGACCAAGCAAGTGAAATATCTGTATGAAAAGACTTTCAAGTCTCTGAAGAAAGAAATTGAAGATCTCAGAAGACGGAAAGATCTCCCATGCTCTTGGATTGGCAGGATTAATATAGTAAAAATGGCAATCTTGCCAAAAGCAATCTACAGATTCAATGCAATCCCCATGAAAATTCCAACTCAATTCTTAATAGAGTTAGAAAGAGCAATATGCAAATTCATTTACAATAACAAAACCCCAGAATAGTGAAAACTATTCTCAACAAAAAAAGAACTTCTGGGGGAATTACCATCCCTGACCTCAAGCTGTATTACAGAGTGTCTTAGACAGGGTTTCTATTCCTGCACAAACATCATGAACAAGAAGCAAGTTGGGGAGGAAAGGGTTTATTCAGCTTACACTTCCAAATTGCTATTTATCACCAAAGGAGGTCAGAACTGGAACTCAAGCAGATCAGGAAGCAAGAGCTGATGCAGAGGCTATGGAAGGATGTTTCTTACTGGCTTGCTTCCCCTGGCTTGCTCAGTTTGCTTTCTTATAGAACCCAGGACTACCAGCCCAGGGATGGCACCACCCACAAGGGGCCTTTCCACCTTGATCACTAATTGAGAAAATTCCATACAGTTGAATCTCATGGAGGCATTTCCTCAACTGAAGCTCTTTTCTCTGTGATAACTCCACCTTGTGTCAAGTTGACACACAAAACAAGCCAGTATACAGAGCAATAATGATAAAAACTCTAAGATACTAGTACAGAGACAGGCAGGTAGATCAATGGACAGAACTGAAGACACAGAAATGAATCCACACACCTATGATCATTTGATCTTTAACAAAGAAACTAAAATCACTTAGTGGAAAGAAGACAGCATTTTCAACAAATGGTGCCGGTTCAGTTAGCATGTAGAAGAAGGCAAATGGATCCATTCTTATCTCCCTGTATAAAGCTCAAGTCCAAGTCAATAAAGGACCTCCACATAAAACCAGATACACTGAAACTAATAGAAGAGAAAGTGGGGAAGGGCCTCTAACACATGGGCAGAGGGCAAATTTTCCTGAACAGAACACCAATGGTTTAGGCTCTAAAATCAACAATAGACAAATGGGAACTCATAAAATTGCAAAGCTTCTGTAAGGCAAAGGATACTGTCAATAGGACAAAATGTCAACCAACAGATTGGGCAATCTTTACCAATCCTACATCTGATAGAGGGTTAATGTCCAATATATACAAAGAAGACAAGAAGTTAGACTCCAGAGAATGAACTAACCCTATTAAAAAATGAGGTACAGAGCTAAACAAAGAATTCTCAACTGAGGAATATTGAATGGCTGAGAAGCACCTATAGAATGTTTAACATCCTTAATCATCAGGGAGATGCAAATCAAAACAACCTTGAGATTCCACCTCACATCAGTCAGAATGGCTAAAATCAAAAACTCAGGTGATATCAGATGCTGGCAAGCATGTGGAGAAAGAGGAACACTCCTCCATTGCTGGTGGGATTGTAGACTGGTAAAACCACTCTGGAAATCACTCTGGTGGTTCCTCAGAAGATTGGACATAGTACTTACTGAGAACCCAGCTATACCACTCCTGGGCATATACCCAGAAGATGTTCCAACATGTAATAAGGACATGTGCTACACTATGTTCATAGCAGCCTTATTTATAATAGCCAGAAACTGGAAAAAACCAAGATGTCCTTCAACAGAGGAATGGATACAGAAAATGTGGTACATTTACACAATGGAGTACTACTCAGCTATTAAAAACAATGAATTCATGAAATTCTTAGGCAAATGGATGGAACTAGAAAATACCATCCTGAATGAGGTAATCCAATCACAAAAGAACACACATGGTATGCACTCAATGATAAGTGGATATTAGCCCAGAAGCTAGGAATATCAAAGATATAATTCACAGACCACATAGAGCTCAAATAGAAGGAAGACCAAAGTGTGGATACTTCTGTCCTTCTTAGAAGGGGGAAAGAAATTAATCACAGGAGGAAATACAAAGTGTGGAGCAGAGACTGAAGGAAAGGCCATCCAGAGACTGCCCCACCTGGGGATCCACCCCATATACAGTCACCAAACTCAGACACTATTGCAGATGCCAAGAAGTGCTTTCTGACAGGAGCCTGATACAGCTGTCTCCTGAGAGGCTCTGCCAGATCCTGACCAATACAGAGGCTGACAGTCACAGCCAACCACTGGACTGAGCACAGGGTCCCCAATGGAGGACTTAGAGAAAGGACTGAAGGAGCTGAAAGGTTTTGCAACCCCATAGCAGGAACAACATCAACCAACCAGACACACACATCCCCATAGCTCCCAGGGACTAAACCACCAACAAAAGAATACATATGGAATGACCCATGGCTCTATCCATATATCCAGACATCCAGCAGAGGATGGCCTTGTTGGACATCAATGGGAGGAGAGGCCCTTGGTCCTGTGAAGGCTCGATGGCCCAGTGTAGGGGAATGCCAGGGCAGGGAGGCGGAAGTGGGTAGGTGGGTGGGTGGGAGAACACAATCATAGAAGCAGGGGGATGGAGATGGGATAGGGGATTTCTGGAGGGAGAACCAGAAAAGGAGATAATATTTGAAATGTAAATAAAGAAAATAGCCAAAAAAGAAAAGAAAAAAAGATACTGAAAAGTCAAAAGAAGAAGAAGAAGACGACGACAACGATGACGACGACGACGACGACGACGACGACGACGACGACGACGACGACGACGAAGAAGAAGAAGAAGAAGAAGAAGAAGAAGAAGAAGAAGAAGAAGAAGAAGAAGAAGAAGAAGAAGAACATCAACAACAACAACAACAACAACAACTCCTCTGGGAATGGTGGCACTCAAGAGTATAAATAAGTTTTGTAAGTTTCAGTGTAGCCTAAGCTATAACAGTAAGATCATTTTTCAAAAACTCTAAAACTAAATAAGTTAAAAACTAAAAGTTTACAAATTATAAATCTAAAGTTTATACTTCATAAATCTTCTAAGATTTAATTAGTTGCTTTTTCTTGCCATGATACAATCCCATGGCCAAAAGTAATTCATGGAAGGAACGTTTTATTTTGGCTTACGATTTCAGAGGGGTACAAGTTCATGATGGCAGCAGATGCATGGCAGTAGGTAGCTGGTGCAGGAAGCTGAGAAATTATGTCTTCAAAGGCGAATGGGAAGCAGAAATATGAAGCAGGAAGATGTCATAAACTCTCAAAGTCCACCCCCATGTCATATTTCCCAGTAAGCAAGGCTGCACACCTTCTATGAGTTACATTCCCTCCCCCAATGTATCACCAACTGGAGAACAAAAGTTCAAATACTTAAGCCATATGGAAAATGAGCCTATGAGGGGGTTTCATTTAAAGCATCACAAACTTACAATGCAGAAGTTAAAAGATATATATATATGTATATATATATATATATATAATTTAAAGTTTATGTACAGTTTAAACTTGTAAGTTTCACATTTAATGCCTTGTAGGAATGGAACTAACATTTTAGCATCAATGACATTTTATATATGATCTCACAAAGAACTTACAACATGGACACAATTATTGCCCATGGATTACGGTCAAAACCAATGCTAGGAAAGGCAAAATGATTCCATATCACGGGAGTAGCAAGTAGAAAAATGAGTCTGTTCCCTTCTAGGGTGCTGTGATGCTCTCGAACAGCTGCACAGTATACTGGACTCAGGAGCTATGCAACTTCTCTATGGCTTTGGCTTTAGCTATTAATTTGATTGTGCCAATCTGTGAGACAGCAATAAGCGAATCTTACCTCAAATTGAATACTACACGAGCATCTAATGAATATGCAAACATAAGTATGTGCTTATAATATTACGAAGTAAAAAGAGGCCATGATTCATATTTAGCATACTGTGCTTCTTCCAGGAATTAAATTAAATTAACCTAAATTAAGATATCAAGTGGCAACAGATGCTTCTTTGAAATATCTCAAGGAAGTGGTGGAGGAAGGGCACAATGCTATCAACTTCTTCCCCTTATAGGACAGAATTGTTAAAAACACAACTGCTGGAGCAAATGCTTCCTCAGTTTGAACTTCTACCCTTCCTGTCATGATTCTGGTCTACTTCTCTTCCTTGGAATCTTTCAGGAAACAGGAAACAGATGAGTATGGCAATGTGGGTAATAGAATTAGAGAAAAAAATGTTAACTACAGGAGAACCAGAGAAGTGAGAACCTCTCCCACCTCCAAATACTTCCCCTTCTGTGACAAATATCTAGAATGAGAAAAAGACCTCAAGGTTCTAGTCTTAGCTCAGTTACTAACCACTTGAGAAAAAAAAAAAAAAACCTAATTCCCCAAGTGAAAATAGCCAGGGGTGGTTGAGCACATCTTTAACCCCAGCACTCCACGAGTCTCTTTTCTCTCTGAGTTTGAGGCCACCTAGATTTACATAGTGAGCTGCAGCCCAGCCAGTGATGACACAGTGTGACCCTGTCTGAAACCAAACAAAAAACAGAAGGGAACATCAAGTGGTAATAGTCATAATACAAATACTAGATGATAAAGTATCTGCAGAGTAAAGAACTTTCTCAAACTGATATTAAACAAGTCAAGGTTGGGATTCTGGGATACAGTAGAACTATAGAGCACTCGCCTAGCATGTGTGAGTCCCATCTCTCTGCAGGGACAAGAGAATCACACCTTCTAAGTGTCAGTCCCTAAATTCTACCCAAGTAACTACCCAAGGAAATCAAAGAAAAGGGTGCTATCAATTTGGGGACAGGGGCTTCAGGGAAGGTATCTGGGAGGGGCTTTAAGGAGAAAAAGACAGGAGGAAGATGACAAAATTTTAGTTCAATTAAAAACAATTGAGATCTTTGCTCCTGTGACTGAGAAGATGGGTGCAGCCAGGAATGCAGGGAACACCCGAGTTTAAGATCACTTGGGACACAGTCTGCCAGGACCCCACCAGCACCCAGAAGCTGGGCAGTGCCATAGCCATCTGTGCACCTATCCTGACATGGGACATCTGCTCTGCAGGGGGCCCCGCATTTAGAGGGAGTCCTTATTTAGAGGTGAGGCCTCCATCTTTGCTCCTGTGACTGAGCAGACCACTGCAGCCAGGAACACAGGGAAATCCCGTGTGTAAGATCACTTGGGACATGGTCCACCAGGGTCCCACCTGCACCCAGGATCTGGGAAGTGCCACAGCACTCAATGCCAGGGGAGAGCCAGTCATCCAAGGGTGCTGAGACAGGCTTGCAGGCACATAGGAGGGACAAGCACCAGCCAGAGACAGCAGGACCAACTAACACCTGACATAAACAGATGGCAAAACGCAAACGTAGGAACATTACTAACAGAAATCAAGGTAACATGGCACCATCTGAACCCAATTCTCCCACAACAGCAAGTCCTGGATACCCCAATACACCTGAAAAGCACAGCTCATGAGGCTGATAGAAGGCTACAAGAAGGACATAAATAACTCCCTTAAAGAAATACAGGAGAACACAGGTAAACAGGTAGAAGCCCTTAAAGAATTACAGGAAAGCACAACCAAACAGGTGAAGGAATTGAACAAAGCCATCCAGGATCTAAAAACAGAGGTAGAAACAATAAAGAAATCACAAAGGGAAAAGACTCTGGATGTAGAAAACCTAGGAAAGAAGTCAGGAATCATGGATCCAAGCATCAACAACAGAATACAAGAGATAGAAGAGAGAATCTCAGATGCAGAGGATACCATAGAAAGCACAGACACAACAGTCAAAGAAAATGCAAAATGCAAAAAGCTCCTGACCCAAAACATCCAGGAAATCCAGGACACAATGAGAAGACCAAACCTAAGGATTATAGGTATAGAAGAGAGTGAAGATTTCCAACTTAAAGGGTCATTAAATGTCTTCAACAAAATTAAAGAAAACTTCCCTAACCTAAAGAAAGAGATGCCCATGAACATACAAGAAGCCTACAGAACTCCAAATAGATTTGACCAGAAAAGAAATTACTCCCAGCACATAATAATTAAAACAGCAAATGCACTAAACAATGAAAGAATATTAAAAGCAGTAAAGAAAAAAGGTCAAGTAACATATAAAGGTAGACCTATCAGAATTACACCGGACATGTCACCAGAGACTATGAAAGCCAGAAGATCCTGGGCAGATCTCATACAGACCCTAAGAGAACACAAGTGCCAACCCAGGCTGCTATACCCAGCAAATCTCTCAATTACCATAGATGAAGAAACCAAGGTATTCCATGACAAAAACAAATTTACACAATATCTTGCCAAAAATCCAGCCCTTCAAAGGATAATGAATGGAAAACATCAGCAAAGGAGGGAAACTACACACTAGAAAAAGCAAGAAATTAATCTTCTTCCAATAAACCCCCAAAAAGATAACCACACAAACATAAAAATTACATCAAAAATAACAGGAAGCAACAATCACTATTCCTTAATATCTCTTAACATCAATGGACTCAATTCCCCCAATAAAAAGACATAGTCTAACAGACTGAATACTTAAACAGGACCCAACATTTTGCTGCATACAGGAAACACATATCAGTGTCAAAGACAAACACTACCGCAGAGTAAAAGCCTGGAAAACAATTTTCCAAGCAAATGGTACCAGGAAACAAGCTGGAGTAGCCATTCTAATATCCAATAAAATAGACTTTCAACTAAAAGTCATCAAAAGTCACAGAAGGACACTTTATACTCATCAAACAAAGAAAAAAAACTACCAAGAAGAACTCTCAATTCTCAACATCTATGCTCCAAATACAAGGACACCCTCATTTGCAAAAGAAACTTTACTAAAGCTTAAAGCACACATTGCACCTCACACAATAATTGTGGGTGACTTCAACACCCCACTCTCCTCAATGGACTGATCAGGGAAACACAAACTAAACAGAGACACAGTGAAACTACCAGACGTTTTGAACCAAATGGATATAATAGATATCTATAGAACATTTTATCCTAAATCAAAAGAATATACCTTCTTTCCAGCACCTCATGGTACCTTCTCCAAAATTGACCTTGTAATTGGTCACAAAACAGACCTCAACAGATATAAGGAGATAGAACTAATCCCATGCCTCCTACCAGATCACTATGGAGTAAGGGTGGTCTTCAATAGCAACAAAAATAACAGAAAGCCCACATACACATGGAAGCTGAACAATGTTCTACTCAATGATACATTTGTCAAGGAAGAAATAAGGAAAGAAATCAAAGACTATTTAGAATTTAATGAAAATGAAGGCACAACATACCCAAATTTATGGAACACAATGAAAGCAATGCTAAGAGGAAAACTCAGAGCTCTGAATGTCTCCAAAAAGAAGCTGGAGAGAGTGTACACTAGCAGCTTAACAGCAAACCTGAAAGCTTTTGAGCAGAAAGAAGCTAATACACCCAAGAGGAGTAAGAGGCCCAGGGTTTCATTTCCAGCACTGCACAAGCTGGACATAATGCTGAATGCCTGTAATCCGAGCATTTGGTAGAGACAAGAAATCAGAACTTCAAAGTCATTTTCAACAACGTAGTGTATTAGAGGCCACTGTCTTACAAATTAATTCCTCATTACCACTAACTTTAAGGCAGAACACAGTTGACTGAATGACCAATCGCCCAAATTCCCACGGCCCATATTCATGCACTTTGCCATGTGATACTGCACTGCCTTTCACTAAAGGCAGAATGCACGTCACTTCAGAATTTGGCTTGTCCATTTGACTAATTTTAGCCCCTGAATTTGTGAAGAAGTCGCAGTGCAATGGCTTTGTGTCTTGCCTTAAAATATGTCATTTCTCTGCTGAAGGACCATGGGTACTGCTGCTGATATCATAAGAACATACTACCACTCTCTTTTACAGGAAGAGTATAAATGCATGGAACAAAAAGAAAGCCCCTGGCTTGAGCCATCAAAATCAACTGAGATCAATGTAGCCATCCTACGCAATATACACATGAGCCGGAATAAATGTTTACTGATATGTGCCACTGAGTTTTAAGATACTTTATCATGTTAGTTTTATAATAGGTAACCAATATGTAAGGTTTGATGGGCCTTCTACAAAAGTATTTTGGGACCATGATAAATGCCTAAAATGACTGAAAATTGACTTGACACATGTACCAACCTTTCTAACAGAGGAGCTTATCATTAAGCTCAAACCCCAGAATCTGTTAAAAGCTTACTTCCCAGCCTCAGTTATTTCATGTGTAAAATGAAGACAAGATTAACACTTCTATCACAGAGTTGTAGCAAGTTCAGAAGAGATGATGCATGATAAATACTTAACACATATATTGCATAAGTGATAAGGACATGGATGGGGAGGTGAAAACGTAGTAACTTCTATAACATTGTTAAAGAGGAAAGTAAATATTTTGAACATACTAACAGAGTATTTCCCTTTGACTACAAAATTCTGTTTGGTGGGTATGGGTTTTATCTCAGTGGAAGGTCATATGCTTAGCATCTATGAGCCTCTATATGTAGTTGCCAACACCCAAATCTAAACTTGGAATGGGGTTAAAAGCTTTTTATTCTCCCTTACTAACAAATAATAACTGTTCTTTAATTGTCAAAGGATATAAGATACCTATAAGGAATTAAGTACATCACAGCTCAAATACACAAAGGCTATGCAAACTAATGCAAAATACATCTCTATTTTTTCAGGTGTGGTAATGCACTCTAGAGGTTCAGGGAGGAAGATCATGAACTCAAAAATAGCCTGGCACACATAGTAAGACCCTGTCTCACAAATAACACAATCATTGCTCATTCTCCCCCAGGGAGTATACACATCTCTGTCAGCAGAATTTAGTTTCCTGGAGGAGATTCTCTCTGAGGAAGCCAGCCTTTGAAAAACTGGATGTCTTCCAGGACTGTTGTGCCTAGTGCCACTGACAGCACACTGCCAGCTAAGAGACAGAACACACAAGTATCTGCTTTATTTAAAACATGGGCAAATAAGACATTATATTAGCTAAATTATCTAGATAGATATTTGGCTTACAGTATCCTTTAACTGTAAAAATGTATCCCTTGGCTTTTGAAATTGCTGTTCAAAGACCTAGCCAAGTTCTAGTCTTGGCTTGTTTCAGACACAGAATTTTAAAAATACATAAATTATACAGCTCATTCCTCTCATCATTTTCAGATAAGGAAAGTAAATCTGATTTATTACTATTCATTTAGATTGTGCTTATTTTTAATAGCAGAAAGGAGCTTTGGTACTTATTATTTAACCCATTTTCAGATAATATAATATAAAATTAATTAGTAGCAACAGATCATATTAAGTTATGGTTTAAAAAACTAGAGATCACAATAAGCATATGAATATAGGCAGGTTTTGTGTAGCAGTTTCCTCCAAGACTAAACCCTTTCATCCTGGAAGGAGGTTCTTTAAGACAAAAGATGTTTACAAGGATGTGAGATAATAGTGTTGTCAGGGAAGATGAAACATTTCATACTGTAGAGAAACTGGTTAAAACTGGAAGTATACAACTCAATATAGCTTCAGGGGGTCCCTGAAACTGACTTGGTCCATTAGGCCCTTCCCTCCCTAAGATTGCATAAGCAATAATAACTGCTGAGTGGCACACTCAGATCAACTGAGCTGCCTAGAAGATGCTCAGACTGAGCAGCCCAGAAGAATCAGAGATCAATCAAACAACCCGGAAGAAGCCAAACTTCCTTAAATTAACAGAGACCAGTCAATCTCAGACCAACTGAGCCACTGGGAGAATATGTTCACTTTCCAACCCACTGAGCTGCCTGGAGCTTGGGCAGTATGCTCTAGGTTGCCAGCTTTTTGGGGTAGACTTTGGTAATATAGTTGTTTCTCAGTGATGCCTGCTCCTGTAAGTAACCCTTCAACCATATTTCTATAAGTAACCCCAATAAAACTCATTGGTTCACCAAGTTGGATTTTGGCAATATCTGTACTTTGTTCCCTTGTCAGTTCCCTATATGGCATAAAAGTATATCTCCCCAGAAACAGTGTCACATAACAGTGGGCACCTTCCATATAAGCTCTTAATATACTTACAAAATTCTGGGTCATTAAATGTGATCCAAAAGAAAGAAGGTAGGAGTCAGAATATAGGACCTATCCCAAACTGCCACCCATTTTCTGTGCATCTTAGAGGGGTCCATTTCCCTTGCTGAGTATTGGATACATTTTCTTTACAGAAGATATGAAATAAGGAAAAACTCTTTAGTGTTTATTAAAATGGCACAGACAATTTTATTCTCTTCCCTGCCTTTGGGGTATACTCTAAAAGTTCCTGGTTTAGTTATAACATCTCTGCTCATAAAAGTTCATGATTAATGGTCAGACTTCATAGCCAGCTTAACAGTCTTCCTCCTTCCTATTTCTTTAGCTATCAAGCACGCAAACATCATTCTCAGGGCAAGGAGAGCCATATTCCTAAGCCAAAAGGAATATTATTATTCCCATTTGTCTTTGCCAATTACTGACCTAAGAGCTGGCCCACAACTCCCAGCCTATGAGATATAAGAAAAAGTCTACTGGCAGTTTTGAGAAGACATTTGTCTCTCTAGACAAAAGAATAAAAGTGGCATATTAATGGAGCCCTTCTTCTTACTGAAAAATGACAATATATTATATTAACCTGTGGCATCTATGGCCTTGAAGTAACATCTAAGAGAGTTGTAGTACAAAGAATTGGAGGTAACTTAGGGAAACTTGGAACCTCCTACCCTCCAGAGCTCTTAACAACAAATGCTGTCATCATATTGGGTAATTTTAGGCATCAACGTGGCTAGGCCATGCTGCCCATATATCTGATCAAATACTAGTCCAAAGGTTGGTCTCAAGGTACTTTGTAGACAAGTAACACTGAATCAGTGCACTTTGAACAAACCATGCTATGAGTGTGAAACTCATCTAATATAGATAGAAGCTTTAGGAAATAAAATTTTCAAATCAACAAAGGAAGATATCTTCATACATCAATTGTAATTTAGTCTCTTCTCTAGGTTTCCAACTTGTTAACTCCTACAATCATTTCGTTAACCCTCTGCTCCCCATCCCAGCCCCCATACACTCCTGAACTTATAAATGGGCTATGTCCTGATAAACTCATCATAAGCTGAAAAAATGTTGCAAGTAAGAAATGTATCAACTACACTTAACTTCCTGAATATCAAAAACAGAGCCAGGCATGGTGGCAAGTGCCTGTAATAACAGTACCTAGAAGGCTGAGATTAGAAGTCTGAGGCCAGCCAAGACAATTTAACAAGACCTTGTCACAAAATTTTTAAAGAACTTAAAGGCCTGGGGTTTTAGCTTTATGGTGGATCACTTGCCTGGCAATGCACAAATTTCTAGATGGAACCATCAAGTAAGGTGGGGGAAAGGTTAGCAACACAGTATATCATCAAGTAGGACTTGTTTTTTGTGACCATGTGGCCAACTTGGAACTCTGGTTTACTGCCACCACCCAACATCACACCAGGGCATCATACTATATTTGGTCAATCTGAGAAACATTAAAGTTCAAATATTAAGTATGCTTTTTGCTGAATGCATATTGCTTTAGCAACATAGTATAGTAAAAGAATTATAAAGCCGGGCAGTGGTAGCGCACACCTTTAATCCCAGCACTTGGGAGGCAGAGGCAGGCGGATTTCTGAGTTCAGGGCCAGCCTGGTCTATAGAGTGAGTTCTAGCACAGGCAGGGCTATACAGAGAAACCCTGTCTCAAAAAAAAAGAATTATAAAGTAAAGCTATCATATACCAGAGAGCATATTTACACACATCTTATTATATTCTTTGGAGAATCCTAATACATGATCTAATCCTGCACTAGGAATAATTTTTGGGCAAGTGACTCATTCAGTCACTTTCATCCTGGATACTCATTATTTCTCCTACCATCCTGAACATTACCAAAGTCCCAGGAGACAAACTAGAATTTCCATAGCTGTACTTATTAATGAAATCTAGCAGGTAGAATTAAGTGTGCTAAGTAATTAAATTTATGCTTCTCTGGCGTAAAGAATGAAAGAACTAAGTATAAGAAAAGAAATAAATCCTTCTAAATGTAGACTTTGAAGTTGAGTCCTGGCTCTGCCATTTTGTAGACTGTGTGACCTTGAATACCTTCTTATCCTTTTGGAGCCTTTGTTGCTTCACTGGTAAAAGAACAAATACCTTCTTCATAGGGTAGCATGAGAATGCTATGTTCTTGCTACACATCACAGCCTCATGCATTGTAAGAACCAAAATGACTGCTAGCTTCTACAGGTTTTTTTCTGTTTAACAATATAAAATTTTTACTTGACCATTAGTAACCATTAGGCATTCATAGTTATATTCATGTGATTAGAATTAGGTAAAATCTAAAATCACATTCCTCAATCAAGCTAGAAACATATCAAGTGCAGCAGCTAAGGACTTGTGACAGTTGATATTTCCTCAGGGGTAGGAAGGGGAAGAATATCCAAATTATAATCTAAAGCAAACGGTGATATGCTCTGATTCCCCCACCTCTCCTTGTACTTCAGCAGCAACACAGAAACCAGCTGATGATAACAACAACATCATGTAAGGCCCTCTTCACCAAAGAAAGACGACACAAATTATAAACTGCTGCGATGGCAGGTTGAATTGGAAAGGGCACTGGGAAGGTTACAGTAGACATGACAGTCTCATTTTGATTATGTAAGAGAAGGAAAATGTTGGTGACTTTGTTCTGTGACACAATTCCTCAGGACTGCAGGATGGCCAAAAAGATGTAACACAAATGTGACTTTTTCCTAGATCAAGTTCTACTCTCTATCATTTATTATGAGGATGGTATTCTCTTTTAACTCCGTTCTTTAGGCTAAACATTGTTACTTTCCTGTGTTTAGGGACAGAACACATTGTAAAAGGATCTTAACAAAGCATCGACTCTGAGCCAAGTACTTCACATTCGTGGTCATATTTGGTTCTAGATAGAAGTGTTTCCTAGAGAGTAAATTTGTCCACTCAAGGGGCTTCCTTCTTCTATATTACAAAGAGTTTATGAACACTTGATAAACCAAATTCTCTTGCATTTTTCTAAATTAGAATATATTTTTCTGGAAAGTAATATAAAGCTCTGTTATATTAGTGGTCACAAGTGATGGTAAAAATTACTACAAGCACCTAGGGATCATTTGATACTACCTCCAGTAAAGGTGCATAGATCCTACAATGCAGATATATATGAATATGAGAGAAGGAAGGAGGGAGGGAGGGAGGGAGGGGAGAGAGATCTTGAAAAGCATTTCAAATGCACACAAGATGACATATAAAGCACTTTTATGGCAATATTTTTGCACTCATAAACATGGAAACATCTATCAATGAACAAATCAAGTTAAAGATGCCATAACATTATATTCTTGCTTAATTGTGGATTATAGCTCTGAATCTTCAGATGATAATTTGAAGTAACATTAGCTACCAGAAGAAAAAATGGGCCATGGTAGCGAGCTTTTGAGGGGGAAACTAGGACATAGATGCTATGAAGGGGGAAAAGAGAAAAACTGAGGAGGGCAGTTACCTGAAAAGAAAGGAGGGAAGACAATACAAAGGGAGAAAAAACAAAGAAAAGTAACACTAATGATATTTGGAACAGACATTGGGAGATCATATTATTTTACTTTTACTGGAAATTACAAGTATATGTAAATACATGTTTTTAAATGAAGTAGGCAACTTGGGGTAACAATGCTCCCCTCAAAATCATAAAAAAATCTCAGTGCTTCATTTCAAGATATTGGTCAGGGAAGCCAAAGAGACTCCCCCAAACAATACAGACTATTGCCATTGCCCCCTGTTGCCTCCTAGAAGTTGAAATTAAGACCCTATTGCTGAATTCACATCAAACTTTAGACACAGGACTTGGAGGAATCCAACTGGGACTTACCTGGAAGCTTCTGCCAGGAGGACTAGCTCTCAGTATCAGAAGGAGCTATGCGAGATGTTGAGGGAGCAACATCATAAATAGTCTTACCTAGCTGTGACAACTATGGTCAGAACAGCAAGATATCTTAAAAGGTTCAATAATAGAACTTATTTATATCCACGTGCTAACAAATAGCTACCAAATTTGATGTAAGGTCCATTCAATAGAATAGAATTCATGCGTAATAGAGTAAACCTAACCAAGTATTGTGTCTAGTGAAGCCATGGGCCCAGAAGAGAATGTACTATTGCCACTTTCCTAAACCACTAAAATTTCTAACTGCATTCTAAATACTTACCTTTTTACCCACAGATATGCATAGCTCTCAGCCCTCATCAAAGAAGCTTGTTTTTGCAGCAGATAGGACTATTACAGAAATTCATAACTGGACAAAGCAGAGAAGAACTGACCATGAAGTACTCAGTCCCAAGTTGATATAGCTACAGCGCAACTCTATACTCAGGGAACATCACAGAAGAGGGCTAGAAAGATTATAAAAGTTGAAGAACTATAAGATAGTGAAGCTCAACAATATGGTTGTCTAAGTAAGATCTGAACAATGACAGTACCAGTCAACACGCCAATGTGGATGAGGAAAGTCCTTTAAAGAGCAATTAATGATGAGAGAGTAGGAGTTAGACTTCTCCAAGGACAAGGCCCCTTTTACATTATTCAATCCCAAGTGACCATTCCTAAGCCAAATACATATGAATAACACTAAAGGGACTTAGTAGGTTATATTTATAGATGTAATCTACACTGACACTGTAATTTTGAGCTTTGTAGAAATAGCATGTAGCATTTAATAGCACTTCTAACTCCAGCATGTATGTGTCACAGTCATTCATGTTATGACATACAACAGCTCTAGTTCATTTGTTCTCACAACTGTAAAGTAATAAAATTTATCCCAATGGATTTATTAACTCAACTAGTCCTAGGCATCATCAACCACTTTATCTGACTTCTCACAGCAACACCAAAAGGCTAAGCTCAAAGTTCAGGGTGACTGTGGTACACTACAATGTTTTCCTTTAAGGCATAGTATGACTACTCCCATTACTATCTTCAAATAGAGAAAACATGGCCAGGTAGACATAACAAACCATGTAATGACAGCCAGGTCTATAGTAATAGAAATAGAGCTATTGACACTCTTTAATAAAGGGATAGAAGGGCCACAGGACTCTCACTTAGGAGTCCAGCTATTACTCTGCCTTGTCCTACTCCAGCGACAAGTCACCTTGGGTAATGTTATAATATACATAAAATAGAAAGAAAAATAAGGGGGAGACAAGCTGGAGAGAAGTCTCAGTGGTTGAGAGCCATGGCTGTTCTTCCAGAGGTCCTGAGTTCAATTCCCAGCAACCACATGGGGGCTCACAACCATCTGTAATGGGATCTGATGCCCTCTTCTGGTATGTCTGAAGACAGTGGCAGTGTATTCATATACATAAAATAAATACATAAATCTTTAAAAAAATAAAGTGGAGAAGGGGAACTCAATGATTTAGCTTTCATAAAGTCATTCACAACATAGTGGGACTTTAGGGTAAAGCAGCTATTAGGAGTCACCCATATTCCTGTGAATAAGACCTTACTTGTATTCTGTAAGAATTCCCTCGTTTGCCAAGTTGACTTTAATGAAATCATTACTTTGCTGCCATCTATGTTCTAGCTAAGATAAAGAGAAGATTGGTTGTGTATCCCCAAGATAAATGAACACAGCAGACAGAAAGAGAAAGATTCCTGAAGTATCAGTATCCTGAAAGTATTCCTGATTGATGTTTTCTATTTGTAATAACTCTGCGTCCCCAAACATGTTATGTGGTCACTATGTATCTTGATTTCTTCATCTGTTGGCTATATCCCTAGCAATCAATAATTATTAAATTATGAGGCTTATAAAGTATTTGCTGTTGACTTCTAAATCATTTATAGACTACCATCACGTAAGTTTAGCTCTTAGAAACCTTGACTACTTGATTTTCCCTTCTAATGCATTGTAGTGACCACCAGCTCCAAAATATGCAAGCATCTGAAATGCAAATTCTTGAAAGCCATTGGTAGCTGCTTCCTTTCATTCTCTCCAAGGGCATGCAGTGGCCTTTGGAGTGGGAGCCAGCACTAATAACCTTTGGCTTTATTTGCTCAGAGTGCTAGCTTCATTTATCTCTATCATTTGAATTTTTTCAGCCTCATGTACTGACAGAACAGCCCTTTCTTGAAACTACTTCTATAAACTCTTGTTCATGAAGAAGAAACAGAAAGAAGGGTAACAAACCAGGATCCTGCTGTCAGTGGCCTCTTGCCTGCCATCCATTGAAGAAGAACACACTGTATCATTGCTTCTGCGCCAACTTTAACTCTCAGAGAGGGTTAAATGCATACTTAGATGTCTTAGTCAGAAGGTTTGGCCCTGGTCTCACCAGAAATCTCAACAAAGGCCTCATTCAGGATTGGATCCTCTCTGGCAAGAGGATCCCTAAGAATGAAAACATCATACTGTGGGCAACTCTGACAAGACTTAAAAAATATGAATCAAAGGGTACAAACACTCTCCCTGTCATGTGTTTAGAAGGGATCACTGAATCTTTATTCTGCCATCTCTACTGGATAGTCCAGCATTCTATACTGCAGAATGAAAGACTCATTATGCATGAACAGAGCTAAACTAAGCCATGCTTGTCATCCTTGATCTTGGGTCAGAGAATGGGGAAGTTACATTACAGGGGTAAGAGAGATGATGTTAAGCAGTTTTCTTAAACATGTGACAGCTAAGATGTACAAACAGGGTTGGAGAAAACTCAAAAATCTGGTATGGAATGGACCTTTTTAGAAATGAAGAGAAATACAACAAATGCTCAGAACAAGGAAGATATTGAATATACACCTGTTCTTGAGATGCTGAGGCAGGAAGATAGTCATAAGTTCAAGGATAGCCTGGGCTGTATGTCAAATACCAAGCTAGCCAGTGATATACACAGCAAGATGCTATTGTTAAAAAAAGTAAAATAACCAAAAGTAGGTAAATAACTCAGCTTGATAGACATTAAACAGTCTCTTGGAGCCCAGGTTTGCCCCAAACTTGCTATGTAGAGAAAATGACTTTAAACTTCTGACCCCTCTACCTCCAACCCCTGAGTGCTAGGATTATAGGAATGCCCCACCACATTTGCTTTATATGATTCTGGGGATTGAACCCAGGTTGTGATGTACATTCAGCAAGATTCTACCAACTGAGCTATACCTTTAACAAGACAATTCTTGGCATTTCCTAACTACAAGAAACTAACACATATATTAACCCAATATAAAACACAAAACATGAGTAAAAATTCACATTTATTTAATAACTGTCTTTGATAAACTATCATATGATTTATTTTACAGGAAGATTTCGCTAATAGTTCCAGACTAATGTAAGGATATTACAACCAATCCTAAAATGGGAAATGAGGCTATGACTGCCAAAACATTGTGGGCAATACAGAGGTAAAGGAATACACTAATATCTTCATCTTACAACGCTATAGTCAAAAGGTAATAAAATGTTCAATGGCAGAGCTGTTGCCAAGCATCTGTGAGATTCAATACCCAGCACAGGAAAAATCAGTGAAAAATAAGAGTTTAACTCTTAGCCAAATACATCAAATGAAAGAGATTAAAATTAATAAAATTGGAGATGAGAAAGGGAATGTTGTATCAAGTTCCAATAAAACCCAGATAATCCTTAGGAAATACTTTGAAAACTTACATTCCCCCCAAAAAATATTGGAAAATGGAGAAGTGGATAAATTGCTAGACATGTATGAGAATGTTGTGGAGGTACACAACTTTCTGGTTGAACTGAAGGCCCTTGCCACAGAAGAAAATGCATGCCTGATACTGTACTGGCCATAATCTATGGTTGGAGAGCTAACAGGCCTCAAGAGTGAATCTACTTCTATAATTCTGTTAAATGAACATAGTATCAAACTGCTCTCTAAATTTGTGTCTCTATTCATAAACCAAGGCAGCTTTGAGACCTCATTTGAGAAGTTACTTTGTTCAAGGGATGGCAGTTAGCAAGGAAATTCAGTTTGTCAAACTGCATAGATTGTCAGGAGAGTGCTCAGCCACAAATGGGAGATCTATAATCACATCCACCTCCCCAAGACTAAGGTACCATTCATAGTAGAGGGGGTGCAGAAAGATTGTAAGAGCCAGCCAACAGAGGGGACCAGAGTGAAACAGTGTCTTGTGGGCATGGCAGGCCCACTGAACTCATAAACTCATAGCATCTGTGGTGGCCTGCCCAAGATCAGGACAGTCAATGCTCTAGGATGGAATCTAGAGGAGCCCATGAGACCTCACCCCTAACAGTTGACGCTTCTGGGAAGGGAAAGTCAGTTTACTTTAAGGCTTTGGATTCTGGTACGTCTACCATACTCTAGTGGGTGCTCCTATACCAAGGAGAATATAAACAGCATAAACTTGGGTTAATAGGTTATTAAATTTAAAAATGAAGATATGAAGTTGGGGGTATGAGTGTGCTGGCTAGTGTTTTGTCAAGATGACACAAGCTAAAGTCATTTGGGATATGACTCTATTAAGAAAACATCGTATTAGATGGGCAAGCCTCATATGACCATTGATAAACACAGAACAGAGGTCATTGTATAACCTCCAAAATTCTTGACCTAGTAGTCTTGACAACAGAATACCATGATAGTTCCATGAGTGTACTATACATCAGAAACACACATGAACACATTTGTGTCCTTCCACAAAGTCAGAATACATTGGATAACAAAAAACTTACAAGATACAGCTGTTTCAGTGTCAGAAAATTGCTTTTTGTGATTGCTATGCTGAGCCCAACACAGGCCTTTTAATGCCATTCTAAATTTCTAACATTAACTCTCAGATCACACATTACATACAGATACACATATATACATACATACAGATATGTATAAGGGGTTAAAGAGGTAAAGACTTTTACAAGTTTCAAAATAACTTAAGAAGGAAAGCCAAGAAACTTACAGGAATGGAAGAGGTTTTATATTTGTTAAGATAACGAATGGAACCATGCTGCAGAGGTTAGAAGACTGCTATGGGTGCAAGCTACTGGTTGCTAGCCTTAGAATTGGGTAGTGGTATCAGAGACAAGCTGTATAATTGGATTCAGATACACAGGCCAAAGAGCATTACAAGTTACAGATGAAGAAATGGGCTGATGGATGGGCATGACAGGAGAACCAGGTAAGTGAACATGGAGATAGACAAGTGTCAATTCAAGTAAGCCACATCAACAGGGAAGACCTAGCCATGCTTAAGCTCCTGGGATAGATGGAAGTTATCTGCATGTCAGTCCTAAACATACATACTTCATGGAGAAGAGACAGATGGTAGGGGCTGTTACCTACCATCACGATGGTAAATGTCTACCTCATTATGGGGTCCAGGAGGGAGTCATACCCCTCTATTGTCTGGAGTGTGTCATAAGTTCTCGGGGATGACTTTCCAGATATGATCTTCATACACCATATGCCTCTATGGTCTTTATTCATTAAGAACATATTTAGTATTCTTTTCCACTCTCCCCAAACCATGACTCATTTACCATTCTGTGCTGCAAGGATTAGGCCAGATGGTGCCACTCACACATTTACTCAGGTACAAAATCATCTCTTTTCCTCAACCTGAAGTCTAAAACTGCTTGTAAAATGGAGACACTCAATGTAAGGCAGTTTGAAAAACCACTCTTCTATACAGCATGGAATAACTTAAGGACAACACAGCCTGATCCTCAACAATTTCCACTTTTCCCTGGATACAAATAGGCTTGGCAGAGCTGCTAGAGTATATGGGAGGTGAACAGTCAAGAGAAGGCAGGATCCTAATAATGCAGCATTCCACACAGTCATCACTAAAATGTATTTGGGAACTCATCCATGCTGAAGCTTTCAGTTCTCACCCATGTTTAAGAGGGATTATTTCATAATATACCTTGGAGTGACCCGATTTCTATATGTAACCCCTTTCTATATGTAATCATTCCCTTCTAATAAGTCCAGTAAACTTATTGGTTCACAAAGCTTGACATACATGGACATGTTATTTTAACCTGTCATTGCTGCCCTATCTGGGGTATACAGACATTTGTTCATGTCTCCCCAGGAAAATTAACCCATTGTGTCTCCAGAAGTTCACTGTTCTTTTTTTTTAATTTTATTTTATTTTCTAAGTTTTTTTTATTTACATTCAAAATCATTTCCCCTTTCTCGTTTCCTCCCTCCCCGAAAGTCCCATAACTCCCCTTCCCTCCCTCTTTTCCCCATTCAACCCCCTCTCGCTTCTCTGTCCTGGCATTCCCCTATATCTAGTCTTTCCAGGACCAGGGGTCTCTCCTTCCATCTTCTTGGAAATCTATTGATATGCGAATTGTGTCTAGGGTATTCCGAGATTCTGGGTTAATATCCCCTTATCAGTGACTGCATACCATGTGTGTTCTTTTGTGATTGGGTTACCTCACTAAGGATGATATTTTCAAGTTCTGACCATTTGCCTAGGAATTTCGTGAATTCATTGTTTTTAATTGCAGAGTAGTATTCCATTGTGTAAATATACCACATCTTCTGAATCCATTCCTCTGTTGAGGGACATCTGGGTTCTTTCCAGCTTCTGGCTATTATAAATAAGGCTGCTATGAACATAGTGGAGCATGTGTCCTTATTGCATGCAGGTAAAGCAGAAAAGTATATAAAATGAAATAAACCTTACACTTAGAACTGTGAAACCTGAACTCAGTTCCTAGCAATGTCATTCCTGGTTGAGTGACCTTAGATAGCACATCACACTGAACCTCAGTGTCCTACTCTTTTTTTTTTTTTTTTAATTTTTTATCATTTTTAATTTTCATTTCTCCAAGTAATTCAAATAAATTGACATTCACAGGAGAAATTTATTTTTTTCACTGATAATAGATTTTTTTCATGCAGAGTATTTTCTTTTTTTTTTTAATTTAATTTAATTTTATTTTTTTAATTTACAGTCCTACTCTTTTAATAGAGAACAATAGCATCTATTTTCCAGGATCATTCAAAGGATTAGGTGAGAGAGAGGGGGGGGAAAGGGAGAGGGAGAGGGGGAGGGGGAGAGTGCGAGGGGGGAAAGAGGGAGAGGAGGAGAGGGAGAGGGAGAGGGAGAGGGAGGGAGAGTGTTGGCAAGGCATAGCACTAAGGAAGGATAGAAAAGCAGAGAAAATTAAGGAGACATAAGATGGAAAAACATCCATCCATCACCCCAGGATCCCAGAATCCCAGGATCTAGTCTTTCCTGCTGACTCAATATCAAGAAACTTCAACACAACCTACAAAAGCAAAGTAGCATGTTTTCCTAAAAACATCTCCAATATGAATATTAAAAACCATAAATGAGTGATGCTTACTTAGGACTAGAATGTTTGTAAACTTTAGTTTTACCTATTAGCCATCGTCTCTTATCTCTAATACTAGACAATACACCTCAAAAAATTGACATCATTTCATTGACAAAAAAAAGCTCACTAAGAAATGTAAAACACACTAGCTCAAATATTTTTACATATATTTTAAACTTTACATAAGCTTTGCTCAATCTGGAAACCTTGCTGTAAATCATATTCTTTGAGTAAAATATATTAAATGTATAAAATGTATTAAAATATAATTGCATTTCCCTTCCCCATTTCATTTCCTTCTTTCAAATGTTCCCAAGGTCATATAAATAGTCATTATAAGGGAATCTAAGCATGACAGTCTCTGAAGAAGCCCACTCCCTGTTTTAGGATCATAATCTATCTTATTCCTATATATCTCTCTATATGAATACTTTAAAATTGGCTAATGTTGATTTATAATGATTCATCCTGAATTTCCTTTCTGTATCATAGTCAAAAATCTGTCTGTACCTGAATAGAAGTCCATAAGTGGGAAGGAACCTCCTCTGGAAACCGGTTGTAAACAGCACTGACTGTGTTTCTCTGTCACTAGTGATAGTACCTAGCAACTACTGGTGAAGTCACAAACCCAGCTAGCAGCATAGTTTTGTGTATTCAGTTTTAGTCCAATCAGGATACAGAATATACTACCAAAAATTATTATAAAAAGCCAGGCCTGGAGATCAAAACCTGTTATTCCAGGTGCTTTAGAGGCTGAGGCTTGGGGACAAGGGTAGTATCACAAGTTTTAGTCATCCTTAGACTAAAGAGTGAATTCAAGGCCAGCAATTTCTTGAGACACTGACTCAAAACAAAACAAAAAGCAAAAAACAAAACAAATAAAACTTTTAAATGGGGATATAGTTCAGTGGTAGAGCATTTGTCTATCATGTACAGCATCCTAGGTTCTACCCCCAATAATACAAAAGGGAAATCATTACAACAGAGTAACTATACAATTTAAGGACATTTTATATGGCCCCATAAGGCTAAAGATTTAAATATAAAACAAAAACTGGATAAGGATCAGACCTCACTGGGAACATGGAAATATAACTCTCTGGGTAGAAGTGAAGTCTGATTGTTTGACTTGGTAGTTTATACTCACTAGATAAGAGGAAGTCATCTCTCCAGAGATAAGCAACACATAGTTTGCATAGTGTGGAGGAATGCTAAGTTGAAGGTGAGTTTCACATGGCTTGTGTGGCTCAATGGGAATCCCCTAAGCACAATAAAACTATATGAAAGCCCAGCAAGAACACCTGACCCATCATACTAATGCTTCCTCCATCAGACAGGCCCCAAGATGTGTGTAGGTGGGGGTGAACTACGAAAGAAGGTGAAGGTGAGTCATGAATGTGTGGGGTCTTTCAAAGTCAATAAACCTGCAGAATGTTATTAAAAGACAGAAAGTTTCAAGGTCAAATGATACACCATGTGTTCTGAGTAGGCAGCTAGGGCATAGCTCCACCATTGCTGTTCCCCACGATGTGGCCCTTAAAATGTCCCTTCCACCTGCAGTGTTGTCTACTGAGAAAGCTTAATGCCATAACTGTAGAGAGATAACTAAGGGAACTGTCTGTTATCACAGAGCAGATATAGAGGGGTGAATTTGGAACTAGGAAACTATAACAAGAAACAGAAAAGTAGACTAACAATTTCATTTTTCTGGCCCTTAGTTAAGTGTAATATCCTCTAGCTTAAATTTCACTGTCAGGATAATTCCAGGTAGTCTATTTGAGACATAATTGACAATAAGTGGGTCTTTGTAGTGGTGCAAGCTAGATCAACTGATAAAGATGGGTCTTTAGAATTGGAAAAAGGCCGGGCGGTGGTGGCGCACGCCTTTAATCCCAGCACTTGGGAGGCAGAAGCAGGTGGATTTCTGAGTTCGAGGCCAGCCTGGTCTACAGAGTGAGTTCTAGGACAGCCAAGGCTACACAGAGAAACCCTGTCTCGATAAACCAAAAAAACAAAAACAAACAAACAAAAAAAGCCGGGCGGGGGTGGCGCACGCCTTTAATCCCAGCACTTGGGAGGCAGAGGCAGGAGGATTTCAGAGTTCGAGGCCAGCCTGGTCTACAAAGTGAGTTCCAGGACAGCCAGGGCTACACAGAGAAACCCTGTCTCGAAAAACACACACACACACAAAAAAAAAAAGTCTTAGAATTGGAACCTTTCAGAGTCTCTTCGACAGGACAATACATTTAAGTCCTGCCTCACAAGTTTGCTGTGAGAAGACAGAATTGAGAAAATCACCAAACCAGTAGGCCTAATATGCACAAAATATATCATGGCATTTCCATTTCTGCATGATAGATAGATAGACAGCCAACCAGTAAAGAATTATACTTACATTTCTTTTGCTGGTCTCAGCCAGGATTGAGAGCAAGTTAGATATATAGGTTTGAAAACACATGACCACTTCAACTCTTGTCGGTGTTAGATAGTAACTGTAATTTAGCAAATGGCAAATATTTTTCTATTACATTTGTAATTTCAAAGTTTCTTCTTTCAATTCTATCCTTCCCAAAATAAATATTAATACTAATTAGATGCCAGATGAAAATTAGTAGAATACAGTTTTCTACGCTATCTAGATTATTCATCATGCTTGAATGTCCATATCACCTTCACTCATGATATCAAGCACTAGGAGTGCATCCACCTATTATTTTGGCCTTTCTTTTCATTTTCCTTTATTGTGAGAGGGGGGTATAGAACTCAGGGCCTCACATATGCAGAGAAAACACTATACTACTGAGCTATAACTGCAGCTTTCCATTTCATAGTGGAAGTTTCTAACTGACCTGACAATAAATCTCTTTCCTGCTACTTTCATATTCTTTATCCAACTCAACTGCCATGGTGTTCAGCTAATAGCCACTGTAAGGTGTATTCTTATTCCAAACATTAGGACTAGATGCTCGTTCAAGATGCCACATTTTAACCTATACAGGAGAAGATACTTTGGTTACATGCTGGACATATACTGGGAATAGATTTGTATACTAGGCTGAAGAAATTAAACTGAAAATACTCATATCATTTTTTGACATGTTAAGTAATAAAAGAAATCCAGGGATTCTGAAACTGAAATCATCCGGTATAGTTGTATGCAACAGACCTTTCAATGATGATAGACAGGATCTATGTATAAACTTTCCAACTAAATAATTACTATGAATTCTGTGACTATTAAGGATTTAAAATGTGGCTAACAACCCTGAAGACTTGAGATTTAAATATCTGGTGGCTATCATAATGGTAAGTTAAACAAGGTGCAGCTGTGCATACCTATAAACCCAGCACCTCATGATTCTAAGGCAGGAGAACCATGAGTAAGAGACAAGCCTACAGTCCTCACAAATCTAGACAGCCTAGCTTAACAGAAATATGTAGTTGGGCATGGTAGTATACAACAGTAATTCTTACATTGGGGAGGCTGAAGGAGGAGGAAGACAAAGACATTCCAGGCCAGCATGGACTTTACAGTGAGATCCTAACTTGAAAAGGAGTAAAATCTAAAGCTAAAAAGACCCTTGTATCCCAATCTAGGCTATTGATACTAATGCTGTAACTTCTATCATTTTATTTGTCCTGTATAAGTCTCAGTTACCTCTTTGCCATATACCCACAAGTATAACTGTAGCTACGGGGGAAAAAAAACAACACAAAACCACTTAGCCCAGTGATGGCTATTGTTTTCATGGGACTCATTTTCCAAATGAAGTAACTGAAATCCTGAAAGGTAACTGAAACCTTTACAGAGATTAGGATTTCTATATCTGAAGTTAGGGAGACATAAACATAACATTTTATCCATCCCTGTCCTCACTAATTTCACTCCTCACTACATCCCAACAACATCAAAAGTCAAAATATTCCAGTATCACTTCAAATGTCTACAGTTCAAAGTTTAGCACATTCATTTTATGACAGAATTTAGATATGGTTGATAGTTGCTATAAAATTATCTTTAACTGTGGGCCTCTGATACCAAACAACAAACATACTTCTAAAAATATAGGTATAGGCATAAGACAGGCAACCCCATTCTACAAGACAAAAATCTAAGAGAGGAAGGAGCGATGGACACCAGGTAAGTTGGAAATCAGTCAAACTCTTCGAGAACTTGAGATCTCAGAATAATCCTCCATGGTTAAATGACATGGTTTCTAGCCCCTAAGAATGTAATATCACTCTTACCTTTCTGAAGATTGGCTCTAAACACTATTCATTGTGATAGCTTCTGCAGAGGAGGAGGGGAGACACATAATACCTTCTACAATGGCCCATCTTTGGAAGACCTGCTGTAGGGGCACCCTAGTGCCAAACTACCTCAAAATCAGTACTGTCTTTAAACAGAGAAAGAAATAACCCTGCACCTAGGGCCTGGAATGGAAATGGGAACCCTAACAGTTTCTGAATTATCTTTGGGATACTTTTCTTGAAGAACAGAACATTTTGTAAGACTAAATCCATTCTAATTTGTTTCCTTAAGTCTCCGGTGGTAATGTAGATATAATCTCTTATCTATGTAGTCTTTCATTGAGATTGTTAATTAGGTCCTTGACTCACAGTCATGCTAATATTTCTATTTAAGATTCCTTATTATTTTTAAATAATTTATACTATGTGCAGTGTATATAAGTGTGTATGTGCACATGAGTGCAGGTGTGCAGCAAGCCCAGATGAGGGTGTTCTACTCTCTGGAGCTGGAGTTACAGGCAACTTTGAGTGCAGTATAGTTGCTAAGAACCCAACTCTGCTTTTCCACAAGAGCAATACCCAAACTCTCAACCACGGAGTCATCTCCAGCCCCAACCATACTAATCTTGACAACTTCTCTTTAGAACCTGCTTTGGTTTTTGTTTTTGGTATGTGTGTGCGTGTGTGTGTGTGTGTGTGTGTGTGTGTGTGTGTGTGTGTGTGTTTGCAATATGAATACACTGATCCAATTATTTAAAAGATACAGATAATTTTGTTTTAAAAAGTCCTTCAATTGTTCTCTTTTTGAATTTTACTACTATCGGACAGAAGAAAATTAGCTGCTTCTTACATGTTCTGCATAAAAAAAATCTTATCTAGAGGAAGGGTAGGCTACCCATGCACATATACACAGAACTAATGAGACTTGACTTGTTATTAGCAACAAAACAAGATATGAAGTTGGGAGGGTAATCAGGTGGGAAACACTAGGAGAAATTGAGAAGAAAATTATTTATGGAAAAATGTGATCAATATACACCATAAACTCGCACAAATTTTTCTAATAAATTAAAAATCATAAAAATGCATATCCCCAGCTTCAAACAAGTTCCACCTTCCAAAAATTCCTTGAATACAAATAAAAACCTACCAAGTTCTTTGCCACTTTAGAGCAAAAATTGTCTTTTCCTAAATGCTCAATAACATCCTCCTTGCATCTATTCAGTTTCATCAGAATCATCCTTAATGGCCACATTTCTCACAACACTACATAACCAATAATCTATAATCTAGATACAGGGACTTTTCTCTATCTCAGAGAAATGCAGGAGAACTTGGGTCAACAGGCAGAAATCCTGAAAGAGGTAATGCAAAAATACCTTAAAGAAATACAGGAAAATACAAACAAACAAGTGAAGGATCTCAGCAAATCCATCCAGGAACTAAAAAAGGAAGTAGAAACAACTAAGAAATCACAAAGGGAGACAACGTTGGAGATAGAAAACCTTAGGAAGACATCAGGAGTCATAGATGGAAACATCAACAATAGAATAAAAGAGATGGAAGAAAGAATCTCAGGTGCTGAAGATTCCATAGAAAGCATCGACTCAACAGTCAAAGAAAATGCAAAATGCAAAAAACGTGTAACCCAAAACATCCAGGAAATCCAGGACACAATGAGAAGACCAAACCTAAGGATTATAGGTATAGATGAGAGTGAAGATTTGCAACTAAAAGAGCCAGTAAACATCTTAAACAAAATTATGGAGGAAAACTTCCCTAACCTAAAGAGAGAGATGCCGATGAACGTACAAGAAGCCTACAGAACTCCAAAAAGACTGGACCAGAACAGAAATAACTCCTGTCACATAATAATCAAAACACCAAATGTACTAAACAAAGAAAGAATATTAAAAGCAGTAAGAGAAAAGGGCCAAGTAACATACAAAGGAAGACCTATCCGAATCACATCAGACTTCTCACCAGAGACTATGAAAGCCAGAAGATCCTGGGCAGATCTCATGCAGACATTAAGAGAGCACAAATGACAGCCTAGACTACTATACCCAGCAAAACTCTCAATCACCATAGATGGAGAGACCAAGATATTCCATGATAAAACCAAATTTTCACAATATCTTTCCACAAATCCAGCCCTGCAAAGGATAATAGGTGGAAAACGCCAATACAGGGAGAGAAACAACACCCTGGAAAAAATGAGATAGTAACCTTCTTGCTTCAAACCCAAAAGTAGATAACCACTCAAACATAAAGATAGCATCAAGAATGGCAGGTGGCAATAATCACTATGCCTTAATCTCTCTTAATATTAATGGTCTCAATTCCCCAATTAAAAGACATAGACTAGCAGACTGGATACGTAAACAGCACCCAGCATTTTGCTGCATGCTGAAAACGCATCTCAGTGTCAAAGACAAACACTACCTCAGAGTAAAAGGCTGGAAAACAATTTTACAAGCAAGTGGCCCCAAGAAACGAGCCGGAATAGCGATGCTAATATCAGATAAAATTGATTTTCAACCTAAAGTCATCAAAAAAGACACAGAGGACACTACATACTGATCAAGGGAAAAATCCACCAACAAGAACTCTCAATTCTGAATATCTATGCTCCAAATGCAAGGGCACCCTCATTCATAAAAGAAACTTTACTAAAGCTCAAAGCACATATCGCACCTCACACAATAATAGTGGGTGACTTCAACACCCCGCTCTCTGAAATGGATCATTCAGGAAAGCAGAAACTAAACAGGGACACAGTGAATCTAATTGAAGCCTTGGACCAAATGGAACTAACTGATATATATAGAACATTTCATCCTAGAGCTAAAGAATACACCTTCTTCTCAGCTCCTCATGGTACCTTCTCCAAAATTGACCATATAATTGGTCACAAATCAGACCTCAACAGATACAAGAAGATAGAAATAATCCCATGCCTCCTATCAGATCACTATGGAATAAGGGTGGTCTTCAATGGCAACAAAAACAAAAGAAAACCCACGTACACATGGAGGCTGAACAATGCTCTACTCAATGATAACTTGGTCAAGGTGGAAATAAAGAAAGAAATCAAAGACTTTTTGAAAGTTAATGAAAATGAAGGCACAACATACCCTAACTTATGGGACACAATGAAAGCAGTGCTAAGAGGAAAATTCATAGCCCTGAGTGCCGCCAAAAAGAAATGGGAGACAGCATACACTAACAGCTTAATGGCTGTTACTACAGCCATTAAGAATCAGGTAGTTTTTGCAAGGCAAAAGACACCGTCAAAAAGACAAAGCGGCAACCAACTAACTGGGAAATGATCTTTACCAACCTTACATCCGACAGAGGGCTAATATCCAAGATATACAAAGAACTCAAGAAGTTAAACTCCAGAGAGGCAAGTAACCCTATTAAAAAATGGGGTACAGAGCTCCACAAAGAGTTCTCACCTGAAGAATATCTAATGGCTGAGAAGTACCTAAAGAGATGTTCATCATCCTTAGTCATTAGGGAAATGCAAATCAAAACAACCCTGAGATTCCATCTCACACCAGTCAGGATGGCTAAGATCAAAAACACAGGAGACAGCAGTTGTTGGCGAGGATGTGGAGAAAGAGGAACACTCCTCCACTGCTGGTGGAATTGCAGGCTGGTACAACCACTCTGGAAAGCAGTCTGGCGGTTCCTCAGAAAACTGGGCATGACACTCCCGGAGGATCCGGCTATACCACTCCTGGGCATATACCCAGAGGCTTTACCTGCATGCAATAAGGACACATGCTCCACTATGTTCATAGCAGCCATATTTATAATAGCCAGAAGCTGGAAAGAACCCAGATGTCCCTCAACGGAGGAATGGATTCAGAAGATGTGGTATATTTACACAATGGAATACTACTCTGCAATTAAAAACAATGAATTCACGAAATTCCTAGGCAAATGGTCAGAACTTGAAAATATCATCCTTAGTGAGGTAACCCAATCACAAAAGATCACACATGGTATGAAGTCACTGATAAGGGGATATTGACCCAGAATCTCAGAATACCCTAGACACAATCCGCATATCAATAGATTTCTAAAAAGATGGAAGGAGAGACCCCTGGTCCTGGAAAGACTGGATGTAGGGGAACGCCAGGACAGAGTAATGAGAGGGGGTTGAACGGAGAAAAGAGGGAGGGAAGGGGGCTTATGGGACTTTCGGGGAGGGAGGAAACGGGAAAGGGGAAGTGATTTGGAATGTAAATTAAAAAAATAAAATAAAATTAAATTAAAAAAAAAAAAAAGAATAGACAAATGGGACCTCATTAAATTACAAAGTTTTTGCAAGGCAAAAGACACTGTCAAAAAGACAAAGCGGCAACCAACTAACTGGGAAATGATCTTTACCAACCCTACATCCAACAGAGGGCTAATATCCAATATATACAAAGAACTCAAGAAGTTAAACTCCAGAGAGGCAAGTAACCCTATTAAAAATGGGGTACAGAGCTAAACAAAGAGTTCTCACCTGAAGAATATCTAATGGCTGAGAAGCACCTAAAGAGATGTTCATCATCCTTAGTCATTAGGGAAATGCAAATCAAAACAACCCTGAGATTCCATCTCACACCAGTCAGAATGGCTAAGATCAAAAACACAGGAGACAGCAGTTGTTGGCGAGGATGTGGAGAAAGAGGAACACTCCTCCACTGCTGGTGGAATTGCAAGCTGGTACAACCACTCTGGAAAGCAGTCTGGCGGTTCCTCAGAAAACTGGGCATGACACTCCCGGAAGATCCGGCTATACCACTCCTGGGCATATACCCAGAGGCTTTACCTGCATGCAATAAGGACACATGCTCCACTATGTTCATAGCAGCCTTATTTATAATAGCCAGAAGCTGGAAAGAACCCAGATGTCCCTCAACGGAGGAATGGATTCAGAAGATGTGGTATATTTACACAATGGAATACTACTCTGCAATTAAAAACAATGAATTCACGAAATTCCTAGGTAAATGGTCAGAACTTGAAAATATCATCCTTAGTGAGGTAAACCAATCACAAAAGAACACACATGGTATGCAGTCACTGATAAGGGGATATTAATCCAGAATCTCGGAATACCCTAGACACAATTCGCATATCAATAGATTTCTAAGAAGATGGAAGGAGAGACCCCTGGTCCTGGAAAGACTGGATGTAGGGGAACGCCAGGACAGAGAAACGAGAGGGGGTTGAATGGAGAAAAGAGGGAGGGAAGGGGGCTTTTGGGACTTTCGGGGAGGGAGGAAACGGAAAAAGGGAAATGATTTGGAATGTAAGTAAAAAAAATACTTATAAAATAAAAAAAAGAAAAAAGTTTACTCTATATGATCCCATTTTTCTGAAATTCAAAAAGTGCTTAAGAAAAGAAAAATAAAAAAAAACAACTAAGATTGGTAATTTGAGTCTACCCCGAGTCAAACTAATATTTTGTCTGAAAAAGTGAAGAAAACAAAGAGGAAGGAAGAGATTACAGAAGGGGAGGAGAGTAAATAGAAGAACAGAGGAGATATGGAAAAGAAAGAAAGAGGAGGGAGATCATAAAAGGGCAGAAAAGTTTGTAACACTCCCATGTCCTTATAGCTATACAGTATCAGGCACCACTTATGTCCTAGATGCTTTGTACTGTGCTCCCAATAACACAAACACTGTAGTACATCAACTTGTATGCCTAATGCATAAAAAGAAAAATTACTATGTCACTAGTTATATACTAACTATACCATACTTGTATCATTATTTTTGAGAATAAGCCATATAAAACATATATAAACAGTATGCTAAACATCATGTTAAACAGTATGCTATATCAGGCTGGCATAGCTTCAAAAATTTCATGCTTACTGCATTTCTTAATTGTATCAAGAAACTCCATTGAGTGAGCTACACCATCTAGTTCTATATTCTCTATGATGTTCACATAAGGAAGCAATCAGTTACAGATACATTTCTGAGAATGCATTCCCATTGTTAACTGACATATGACTCTATTAGTTGGAGCAGCAGCATACTTCTTATTACTAATTTCTGTTTTAGTTAGAGGGTGAGATCATGAGTTAGAGTAAGATAGAGTAAGACATCAAGAGAAAGCCCGCAGGGATTTATTCTAAGGTGCTGTCTCATATGATTATAGAGGGTAAGATCACTATGCTTATGATATGTTACATGGAAGCTGTAAGGAATACCAGTAGGGAAGTAGGAAGGCCCAATAGCCTGATAGTTATCATTGTACATGCCAATTTGGGTTTGAATGCCTAAGAAGCAGTAATAGCAAGAGTCAAGGCTTCAGGCCCCAAGTCATATGGCCTAGTAGTCAATTTGACTTTCTGCTATCCCTTTCCTCTACTCTGGTTCTCAATAGATTAAATGACACTCACCCACAAGAATGAGGGAATCCAAGCAATTCAAATGTCAAATTTGTTTGGAAATACCCACAGAAATAAATTCTAAAATAAGGTAATTAGTTATCTGGTATATCTGAGCATCTTCTGGCCTCATATAATTAAACACTATATCATTGCACAATAATAAGTTGTAGCCCAAACAACTACTCAATTACTATGAAATTTGACATTTTATATACAAAAAATTAATACAAAAATATACCTTTGTGAAACCTATTTGTTCCTTCCGAAAAGTTTCCAGGGGTTTGATCAGCAAGTCACTAGCATTTTGTACCTAAAGTGGAAAAAGACAATATTTAGGTTAAAAGGGCTCCTAGAATTCAATGAAATTGAAGGCACAACATACCCAAATTTATGGGACACTGTGAAAGTAGTACTAAAAGGAAAGTTCATAGCATTAAGTGCCTTCATAAAGAACGTAGACTGGTTCAACTGGAGGTCAACATGCAGAAGAATGCAAATTGATTGATTCTTATATCCTTGCACTAAGCTCAATTTCAAGTGGATCAAGGACCTCCACATAAAACCAGACACACTGAAACTAATAGAAAGGAAACTAGGGAAGAACCTTGAACATATGGGCACAGGGGAGAATTTCCTGAACAGAACTCCAATAGCTTATGCTCTAAGATCAAGAATTGACAAATAGGACCTCATAAAATTACAAAGTTTCTGTAAGGCAAAAGACACTGTCAAAAGGACAAAGCAGGAACCAACTAACTTGGAAATGATCTTTACCAACCCTACATCCGACAGAGGGCTAATATCCAATATATACAAAGAACTCAAGAAGTTAGACTCCAGAGAGCCAAGTAACCCTATTAAAAAAAAATGGAGTACAGAGCTAAACAAAGAGTTCTCACCTGAAGAATATCTAATGGCTGAGAAGCACCTAAAGAGATAGATGTTCATCATCCTTAGCCATGAGGGAAATGCAAATCAAAACAACCCTGAGATTCCATCTCACACCAGTCAGAATGGCTAAGATCAAAAACACAGGAGACAGACAGCAGTTGTTGGTGAGGATGTGGAGAAAGAGGAACACTCCTCCACTGCTGGTGGGATTGCAAGCTGGTATAACCACTCTGGAAAGCAGTCTGGCGGTTCCTCAGAAAACTGGGCATAACACTCCCGGAGGATCCTGCTATACCACTCCTGGGCATATACCCAGAGGCTTTACCTGCATGCAATAAGGACACATGCTCCACTATGTTCATAGCAGCCTTATTTATAATAGCCAGAAGCTGGAAAGAACCCAGATGTCCCTCAACGGAGGAATGGATTCAGAAGATGTGGTATATTTACACAATGGAATACTACTTTGCAATTAAAAATAATGAACTCACGAAATTCCTAGGCAAATGGTCAGAACTTGAAAATATCATCCTTAGTGAGGTAACCCAATCACAAAAGAACACACATGGTATGCAGTCACTGATAAGGGGATATTAACCCAGAATCGTGGAATACCCAAGATGCAATTCACATATCAATAGATTTCCAAGAAGATGGAAGGAGAGACCCCTGGTCCTGGAAAGACTGCATGTAGGGGAATACCAGGACAGAGAAGCGAGAGGGGGTTGAATGGGGAACAGGGGGTTGAAGGGGGCTTTTGTGACTTTCGGGGAGGGAGGAAATGGGAAAGGGGAAATGATTTTGAATGCAAATAAAAAAAAACTTAGAAAATAAAATAAAATTAAAAAAAATAGAAAATAATAAAAATAAAGAAAAAAGAAAAAAAAAGAGAAATCTCATACTAACAACTTAACAGCATACATAAAAGCTCTAGAACTAAAAAGCAAACACAACCAGGAGGAGTAAACAGCAGGAAATAATCAAATTCAGTGTTGAAATCAATAAAAGAAAAACATATAACAATGCAAAGAATCAATGAAACCAAGACCTGTTTTTTTTTTTTGAGAAACATCAACAAGATAGACAAACCTTTATCAAAACTAAAGAGACACAGAAAGACCCTTCCTCTACCGCCGCCTGCCCATTCTGCTGTGGTAGACCATTGCCAGGTCTACCACAGTGAAGATCACATCTCCTGATACTTCCTAGAGAACCATCAGCACACAGGACATTTGATCCTTGCCAGATCTGCTACAGTGAAGACTCCATCCCCTAATACTTCCTGGAGAACCAGTCCCATGCAGGGTATTTGAGAGAATGAGAAATCCAGGAGGACAGATACACAGTCTTGGAGGACAGAGAAGCCACAATCAGAGACAGTAAGACCAGAGATAACACCAGAGAAAACTAGATGGCAAAAGGCAAATGCAAGAACACTGCCAACAGAAACCAAGGAAATATGGCAACATCAGAACCCAGTTCTCCCACAACAGAAAATCCTGGAAACCCCAACACATCGGAAAATCAAGAGCTGGATTTAAAATCACATCTCATGAAGTTGATAGAGGACTTCAAGAAGGACATAAATAACTCTCTTAAAGAAATACAAGAGAATATGGGTCAAGAGGTAGAAGCCCTTAAAGAGGAAACACAAAAATCCCTTAAAGAAATACTGGAGAAGATGGGTCAACAGGTAAAAGTTCTTAAAGAGGAAAAAAAAATCCATAGGAAATTATGGGAGAACATGGATCAACAGGCAGAAGCCTTTAAAGAGGAAACACAAAAATCCCTTAAAGAAATACAGGAGAACATGGGTCAACAGGTAGAAGACCTTAAAGAGGAAACACAAAAATACCATAAAGAATTTCAGAAAAACACAAATAAAGAAGTAAAGAAACTGAAAAAAACTATCCAGGATCTAAAAATGGAAGTAGAAACAATAAAGGAATCACAAAGTGAGATATCTCTGGAGATAGAAAACCTTGGAAAGAATTCAGGAGTCATAGATCAACGACAGAATACAACAGATAGAAGAAAGAATCTCGGATGCTGAAGATTCCATAGGAAAAAAAAATGACTTAACAAAGAAACTGCAAAATACAAAAAGCTTGTAACCCAAAACATCCAGGAAATCCAGGACACAAAGAGAAGACCAAACCTAAGGATTATAGGTATAGAAGAGAGTGAAGATTTCCAACTTAAAGGGCCAGTAAATATCTTCAACAAATTTAAAGAAAACTTCCCTAACCTAAAGAAAGAGATGCCCATGAACATACAAGAAGCCTACAGAATTCCAAATAGATTTGACCAGAACAGAAACTCCTCCCAACACATAATAATCAAAACACCAAATGCACTAAACAAAGAAAGAATATTAAAAGCAGTAAGGGAAAAAGGTCAAGTAACATATAAAGGCAGACCTATCAGAATTACACCAGACTTCTCACCAGAAACTATGAAAGCTAGAAGATCCTGGGCAAATGTAATACAGACCCTAAGAGAATATAAATGTCAGCCCAGACTACTATACCCAACAAAACTCTCAATTACCATAGAAAGAGAAAATAAGACATTCCATGACAAAACCAAATTTACACAATTTTACTTTCCTCAAATCCAGCTCTACAAAGAATAATGGGTGGAAAATACCAACACAAGGCAAGAAAATATATCCCAGAAAAAGCAAGAAATTAATCTTCTTTCAACAAACCCAAAAGAAGATAGCCACACAAACAGAATGCCACCTTTAACAACAAAAGTAACAGGAAGCAACAATCACATCTCCTTAATATCTCTTAATATCAATGGTCTCAATTCCCCAATAAAAAGACATAGACTGGATATATAAACAGGACCCAATATTTTGCTGCATACAAGAAAACCACATCAATGACAAAGACAGTCACTACTTCAGATGTGACTGAGTCAAAGGTTGGAAAACAATTCTGCAAGCAAATGGTCCCAAGAACAAGCTGGAGTGGCCATTCTTATATCACATAAAATCAACATTCAACCAAAAGTTGTCAAAAAAGATAAGGAGGGACACTTCACACTTGTCAAAGGAAAAGTCTTAATTCTGAACATCTATGCTCAAAATGCAAGGGGTACCCACATTCATAAAAGAAACTTTACTAAAGCTCAAAGCACACATTACATCCCACACAATAATAGTGCGAGACTTCAACACACCACTCTCAACATTGGACAAATCATGGAAACAAAAACTAAATAGAGACACAGTGAAACTAACTGAACTTATGGACCAAATGGATCTAACAGTTATTTATAGAACATTCCATCCTAAAGCAAAAGGATACACCTTCTTCTCAGCACCTCACGGTACCTTCTCCAAAATTGACCATATACTCAGTCACAAAACAAACCTCAGCAGATATAAGAAGACTGAAATAATTCCATGCACCCTTTCAGATCATCACAGGCTAAGGCTGGTCTTCAATAGCAGCAAAAGCAACAGAAAGCCGACATACACATGGAAACTAAACAACATTCTACTCTATGATAACTTGGTCAAGGAAAAATAAAGAAAGAAATTAAAGACTTTTTAGAATTTAATGAAAACAAAGGCACAACATACCCAAACATATGGAACACAATAAAAGCAGTACTAACAGGAAAACTCATAGATCTGAGTGCCTCCAAAAAGAAACTGGAAAGAACATACATTAACAGCTTAACAGCACAGCTGAAGTATCTAGAAGAAGAAGAAGCAAATGCACCCAAGAGGAGTAGACTGCAGGAAATAATAACACTCAGGGCTGAAATCAACCAAGTAGAAACAAAAAGAACTATAAAAAGAATCAACCAAACCAGAAGCTGGTTCTTTGAAAAAACCAACAAGGTAGATAAACCCTTAGCCAAACTAACCAGAGGGCACAGAGCCAGTACCCAAATAAGCAAAGTCAGAAATGAAAAGGGAGGCATAACAAAAGATACTGAGGAAATCCAAAAAATCATCAGATCTTATTAGAAAAGCCTAAACTCAACACAGCTGGAAAATCTAGAGGAAATGAACAATTTTCTAGACAGATACTAGGTATCAAAGTTAAATTAAGTTCAGAGAAATAGGCTAAACACTACCATAATCCCTAAAGAAATAGAAGCAGTCATTAATAATCTCCCAACCAAAAAAAGCCCAGGACCAGACGTGTTCAATGCGGAGTTCTATCAGTCCTTTGAAGAAGACCTACTACCAATTATCTTCAAACTATTCCACAAAATAGAAACAGAAGGAACACTACCCAATTCGTTTTATGAAGCTACAATTACTCTGATACCTAAACCACACAAAGACCAACAAAGAAAGAGAACTTTAGATCAATTTCCCTTATGAATATCAATACAAAAATACTCAATAAAATTCTTGCCAACCAAATTCAAGAACACATCAAAACGATCATCCACCATGATCACGTCATCCCAGGGATGCAGGAATGGTTCAATATACAGAAATCCATCAATGTATTCCACTATATCAACAAACTCAAAGAAAAAAAAAAACACAGGGCCATTTCATTAGATGCTGATAAAGCATTTGACATAATCCAACATATCTTCATAATAAGTCTTGGAAAGATCAGGAATTCAAGGCCCATACCTAAACATAGTGAAAGCAATATACAGCAAACCAGTAGCCAACATCAGACTAAATGGAGGGAAACTTGAAGCAATTCCACTGAAATCAGGGACTAGACAAGGCTGTCCACTTTCTCCCTACCTGTTCAATGGAATTCTTGAAGTCCTAGCCAGAGCAATTAGACAACAAAAGAAGGTCAAAGGGATTCAAATTAGAAAGGAAGAAGTCAAAGTATGACTATTTGCAGATGATATGACAGTATACTGAAGTAACCCCAAAAATTCCACGAGAGAACTTTTAAACTGATAAACACCTTCAGCAAAGTGGCTGGATATAAAATTAACTCAAGCAAATCAGTAGCCTTCCTATACTCACAGGATAAGGAGGCTGAGAAAGAAATTAGGGAAATAACACCCTTCACAATAGCCACAAGTAATATAAAATACCTTGGTGTGACCCTAACCATGCAAGTGAAAGATCTGTATGACAAGAACTTCAAGTCTCTGAAGAAAGAAATCGAAGAAGATCTCAGAAGATGGAAAGATCTCCCATGTTCATGGATTGGCAGGATTAATATAGTAAAAATGGTGATCTTGCCTAAAGCAATCTACAGATTCAATGTAATCCCCATCAAAATTCCAACTCAATTCTTCATAGAGTTAGAAAGAGCAATTTCCAAATTTATCTGGAATAACAAAAAATCCAGGATAGAGAAAACTATTCTCAACAATAAAAGAACTTCTGGTAGAAACACCATCCCTGACTTCAAGCTGTACTACAGAGCAATTGTGAAAAAAAACTGCATGGTATTGGTACAGTGACAGGCAGGTAGATACATCAATGGAATAGAATTAAAGACCCAGAAATGAACCCACACACCTATGGGCACTTGATCTTTGACAAAGGAGCTAAAATCATCCAGTGGAAAAAAGACAGCATTTTCCATAAATTGTGCTGGGTCAACTGGCAGTCAACAGGTAGAACGATGCAAATTGATCCATTCTTATTTCCCTGTACAAAGCTCAAGTCCAAGTACATAAAGGACCTCCACATAAAACCAGATACACTAAATCTAATAGAAGAGATATTGGGGAAGAACCTGGAGCACATGGGCACAGGAGGAAATTTCCTGAAGAGAACACCAATAGCTTATGCTCTAAAATCAAGAATTGACAAATGGGACCTCATAAAATTGCAAGTCTTCTGTAAGGCAAAGGACATATTGTCAATAGGACAAAACGGCAACCAACAGATTGGGAAAAGATTTTTTTACCAATCATACATCCAAAAGAGGGCTAATATCCAATATATACAAAGAACTCACAAAATTAGACTCCAGAGTACAAAATGGGGTACAGAACTAAACAAACCTCAACTGAGGAATACCGGATGGCTAAGAAACACCTAAAGAAATATTCAACATCCTTAATCATCAGGGAAATGCAAATCAAAACAACTCTGAGATTCCACCTCACATCAGTCAGAATGGCTAAGATCAAAAACTCAGGGGACAGCAAATGCTAGAGAGGATGTGGAGAAAGAGGAACACTTCTCCATTGCTGGGATTGGAAGCTGGTAAAACCACTCTGGACATCAGTTTGGCGGTTCCTCAGAAAATTGGACATAGCACTACCTGAGAACCCAGCTATACCACTCCTGGGCATATACCCAGAAGATGCTCCAACATGTAATAAGGACACATGCTCCACTATGTTCATAGCAGCCTTATTTATAATAGCCATAAGCTGGAAATAACCCAGATGTTCTTCAACAGAGGAATGGATACAGAAATTGAGGTATATATACACAATGGAGTACTATTCAGCTATTAAAAACAATGAATTCATGAAATTCTTAGGCAAATGAATGGAGCTACAAACTATCATCCTGAGTGAGGTAACCCAATCACAAAAGAACACACAAGGTATGCAATCACTGATTAGTGGATATTAGCCCAAAAGCTCGTAATACCCAAGATACAACTCACAGATCACATGAAGCTCAAGAAGAAGGAAGACCAAAGTGTGGATATTTTGATCCTTATTGGAAAGTGGATCAAAACACCTATGGCTCACAGCCAACCAATAGAATGAACATAGGGTCCCCAATGGAGTAGCTAGAGAGAGGATGGAAGGAGCTGAAGAGGTCTGCAGCTCCACAGGAGGAACAATAATATATACCAATCAGTACCTCCAGAGTTCCTAGGGACTAAACCACGAATCAAAGAGTATACATGGAGGGTCCCATGGTTCCAGCTGTATATGTAGCAGAAGATGGCCATCAATAAGAGGAGAGACCATAGGTCTTGTGAAGGCTTGATTCCCCAGAATAGGAGAATGCAAGTCAGGAAATTGGGGAGGGTTAGCAGGGAGGGGGATGGATTAGGGTGTTTTAGGTGGGGTTATGTGGAAAGGGGTTAACATTTGAAATATAAATTAAGCAAATATCTAAGAAAAAAAGGAAAAAGAATGAAATCATAGAATCTTAGGTGCAAAAGTACCTAAGCTTCTGTTTATAAAAAAAAATAAATTGCCTTTCATACACATACTTTTATCTCTCTCTAACAAGAATATTATGAGATGTATCTTTATATAAATAGTCATATTCTGAAAGTGATTTTTTTACACTAACCTTTTAGAAAAGAAGCACCAAAACCATCAATAGATTTTTGATGACTGAGCTATATCCAAGTCCTGGAGAGTCTTGTGTGTTAAAGGACATTGATGGACTGAGGTAATGGAAACCCCATTTGAAACCTCACACTGTAATTAGTCTACATAATAATTAACTTCATAAGTAAAATAGGAATCTTAATAAAACAAAGAAAAAAGAAAAACAAACAAACAAACAAATGAAAACTAGGATAGCCAAAACAATCCCGTACAAGAAAAAAACTTCTGGAGGTATCACCATTCCTGACTTCAAGCCATACTACAGAGCAATATTAACAAAAACCACATAGTATTTTCATAAAAACCGACAGGATGATCAATGTAATCAAATCGAAGACCCAGATATAAATCCACATATCTATTGACAAATGACTTTTTTTTTATAAACAAGCCAGAATAGTAAAATGGAAAAAAATAAAGCTTCTTCAACAAATGGTGTTCACCTAGCTGGATGTCAGCATGTAGAAGAATGAAGAAGAGGGAGCTCAACCCTGAAACTACATGGCAGGGATAAGAACCAGAGGCTGGATAGCCCAGAGACCTAGAATGGAGCAAAAACATGGCTGGCAACAATAAATAATAAAAAAAAGTCAATAAGATGTTTCTTAATGATATTCTGCTATACCGGTAAACAGATACCTAGCATAATCATCATCAGAGGGGCTTCATCCAGCAACTGATGAAAGCAGATGCAGAGATTCACAGCCAAACATTAGCGAATCCTGCAGGAGGTGGGAAGGAGGATTGTAAGAGCCAGAGGGGACAAAGATACCACAGGAAACACACAATATCAGCTGACCTGGGCTCATAGTGGGTCAAAAAGACTGACCTGACAATCAAAGAGTGAGTCTGCATGGGTCTGACCTGGGCCCTCTGCATATGTGTTATGGTTGTATATAGTTTGGTCTTCTTGTAGGACTCCTAACAGTGGGAGTATGGTGTTGTTCTCTCTCTCCTCTCTCCCCTCTCTCCTCCTTCTCCTCTGTCTCTGTCTGTCTCTGTCTCTGTTTCTGTCTCTGTCTGTCTCTGTCTCTCTGTCTGTCTCTCTGTCTGTCTCTCTGTCTGTCTCTCTGTCTGTCTCTCTGTCTGTCTCTCTGTCTGTCTCTCTCTGTCTCTCTCTCTCTGTCTCTCTCTCTGTCTCTCTCTCTCCCTCCCTCCCTCCCTCCCTCCCTCTCTCTCTGACTCCTTTGCCTGCTTTTGGGACCCCTTTCCTCCTACTGGCTTGCCTTCTCCTGCCTTAATACAAAGGTGGGTATTCCTAGTCTTATTGCAACTTGATATGTCATGTTTGGTTGATATCCATGAGAGTCCTGCTCTTTTCTGAAGGAAAACAGGAGGAGTGGATAGGAAGACAGGGAGAGGGAAACTGAAGATGCACAGGATGATTATAATACATGAGAGAAAGATAAATTAAAATTTATTATTTCTTATTATTGGGGTTTTTCTTAAAACTATATCACCCTGAAAACACTTTCTGAAGAGATTACTGCTAGAAGAAGCACTAAGATGGATAATTAATAAATGGGACCTTATGAAAATTCTGTCAGGCAGAAGACACCACCATCCAGAAAAAGTATCAGCCTAATAGAATGGGAAAAGATTTTCACCAACTACACATCCCATGGAGGACTAATATCCAAATATATAAAGAACTCAAAAACTAAATATCAATTAAACAACCCAAATATAAAAATGGGATACAGATTTAAAAAGAGGAAACTCAAATGGCTAAGAAACACTTAAATTGTTTGACATCCTTAGGAATCAAGAATTTATAAATGCACCACATTTTCCCTATACATTCTTCTGTGGAGGGCCATCTAGGTTGTTTCCAATTTCTGTCTGTTATGAATATAGTAGCAATGACCAGGGTTGACCAAGTGTCTCTTGTAATAGGATAAAGTATCCTTTGGGTATATGTCCAACACTGGCATAGATAGATTTTGAGGTAATTTGATTCCTATCTTCCTGAGAAACTACCACACTGATACCCATAGTGGATGTACAAGTTTGCACACCCGGCAGCATTAGAAGGGTGTTTCCCTTGCTCTACATCCTCACCAGCATGAGCTATCATTTTTGTTATCAATCTTAGTCATTCTGATATGTATGAGATCTCAGAGTTGTTTTGATTTGCATTTTCCTGCTGGCTAAGGATATTGAACATTTCCTTAAGTGGTTCTCAGCTATTTGAGTGTCCTCTATTGAGAATTCTGTTTATGTTATCTTGATGTCCAGTTTTTGAGTTCTTTATATAATTTTAGTATTAGCCTTCTATTGTATGTATAAGTGGCAAGAATCTTTTCTCATTGTGTAAATTGCTGCTTTGTCTGAATGGTGGTGTCCTTTGCTTTTCAGTTTCATGAGGTCCTGTTGTGGATGGGCGTGGTACTGTTTGTATGTTGATTCTAATTCCACTATCCTGGGAGGGTCTGTGGACAAGAAGTGAGTCATACTCAGGTGACTTCTTGTGAACCAATCCCCTAATGAATAAAAGATCCAATCACTGGGTGAGTAGGTGGGACTTCCGGGTTAGAGTGAGAAAGAGAGGAAGCAGGAGAAAGTTAGGTCCTTTAGGATGGGGATAGCATGATATACTGGCTGGTTTTGTGTGTCAACTTGACACAGGGTGGAGTTATCACAGAGAAAGGAACTTCAGTTGAGGAAATGCCTCCATGAGATCCAGCTGTGGGACATTTTCTCAATTAGGGATCAAGGGAGGAGGGCCCCTTGTGGGTGGTACCATCTCTGGACTGGTAGTCTTGGGTTCTATAAGAGAGCAGGCTGAGCAAGCCAGGGGAAGCATGTCAGTAAGGAACATCCCTCCATGGCTTCTGCATCACCTCCTGCTTCCTGACCTGCTTGAGTTCCAGTCCTGACTTCCTTTAGTGATGAACAGCAGTGTGGAAGTGTAAGCTCAATAAACCCTTCCCTACACAACTTGCTTCTCGGTCATGATGTTTGTGCAGGAATAGAAACCCTGACTAAGACATATGAGGACAAGATGTAATTACTACTGTCTCCTGGTTTCAACAGCAGATCCATCAGGATTTGCCACAGAAGGAATCAGATTTAATTGGGCTTACAAGATAAGGTTTTAGTTGTTACACCCAGAGATTGAGTTACCATTGTTTCTGAGCGAAGTTTGTGTGGTGTTTTTCTTCTCGTGGTGATTTGACTGAGTTGCAGAGAAAAAGGTATGGGGGCAAAGTGTGGGTTTGCCAGATGTGCACCACAAAGGCCGTGGGAGCTTTGAAGCATGGGGCTGGCATGGCAGCAACCAGTCAGTGGGAACCTAGCGAGCTGGATGGAACGTAGCATTTTGGGAGCTCCAGGCCAGAGAGTCTCCATGAGTCAGCCACTGCCCATCAGTGCACGGCCGGCCAGGCTGCTGGGGCAGGGGCACAAGCGTAGGAATGTGCTGGTTCATTTTTAATATTTCCCACAACAAGGTCCCACTTAATGATTGTTCTTAATGCCTGTGCTATCAGTATTTGGTGCAAAAAGTCTTTTCCTGAGTCAATAAGTTCAAGATTATGCTCTAACTTCTCTTCTATCAGATTCAGAGTACCTGGCCTTATGTTGAGATTTTTTTGATCCATTTGGAGTTGTGTTTTATGAAGGGTGACAAATGTTGATCTATTCAGATTCTTCTACATGCAGCTGTCCACTTTAATCAACACCATTTTTTGAAGATGCTGGGTTTTTTTCTGGTGTATATGTCTGGTTTCTTTGTAAAATACCAGCTGTCAATAGGTGTTTGGAATTATATCTGGGTTATCAAATAGATTTTATTTATCAACATGTCTGTTTTTATGCCAGCACCACGCTGTTTTTATTACTATAGCTCTGTAGCACAATTTGAGGTCAGGGATTATGATAGTTCGAGTACTTCTTTCATTATTCATGAGTATTATAGCTATCTTGGTTATTTGTATCTCCATATGAAGCTGAAAATTATACTTTCAATTTCGGTGAATTATTGTGTCAGAAATTTGATAGGAATTACATTGGATATGTAGATTGCTTCTAGCAGAATGGCAACTTTTACTAATCATATTAATCCATGAGATTGGGAGATTTTTCCATCTTCAGATATCTTCTTCAGTTCATTACATCAATGTCTTAAGGTTTTTATTATCCAAATCTTTTAGTTGCTTAGTGTCCCCAAGATATATTTTGAGCCTACTATAAAGGGTATTGTTTCCTTGATTTCTTTCTCAGTCAATTTCTCCTTTGAATATAAGGTGGCTACTGATTTTAATGAGTTAATCTTGTATCCTGGTAATTTGCTGAGAGAATTTATCAGCTGTAGGAGTTTCCTGGTGGCATTTTAGGATTATTTACATATATCATATGTAATATGTAATCATATCATCTGCAATTGAAGATACTTTCAGGTCATCCCTTCCTATTTGTATCCCATTAATCTCCTTCAGTTTTATTACTGCTCTAGCTAAGAGGTCAAATACTGTACTGAATAGTTTGAGGGAGTGGACAACCATGTCTGGATCCAAGTTTTAATGGAAATGCTTAAAGTTTCTCTCCATTTAAGTGGATTTTGGCTATAGGCTTGCTGAAAATTGCTTTTATTACATTGAGGTATGCCTCTTGTATCTCTAGTGTCTCCAGAACTTTTACTATAAAGGGCTGTTGAAAATTGCCAAAGGCCTCTTCTGCATTTAATTAGATGATCATATAGTTTTTGCCTTTCAGACCATTTGTATGGTAGATTACACTATTGAATTATGTAAATTGGACCATTCCTGAATCTGTGGGATGAAGCCTGCTTGATCATGGTGGATGAACTTTTTAATGTATTCCTGGATTTGGGTTGCAAGTATTTTATCAAGAATTTTTGTATCTGTATTCATAAGGGAAACAGGTTTGTAATTTTCTTTCTTAGTTTTTTATGTGGTTTATGTATTAGGGAAACTGTGGCTTCAAAAAAAGAATTGGGCAGTCATACTTCTGTTTCTCTTTTCTGGAATACTTTAAGGAGTATTAGTGCTAATTCTTTGAAGTTTTAATAGAATAACTCACTGAACTCATCTGCCTTTGGGATTTTGGGGGTGGGAGACTTAATTACTGCTTTCATTTCACTGAGGGCTATGGGTATGTTTAAATTACTTATCTGATCTTGATTTAACTTTGGAGATGATCTGTATAAAGAAATGTTCATAGCAGCCTTATTTATAATAGCCAGAAGCTGGAAAGAACCCAGATGTCCCTCAACAGAGGAATGGATTCAGAAGATGTGGTATATTTACACAATGGAATACTACTCTGCAATTAAAAACAATGAATTCACGAAATTCCTAGGCAAATGGTCAGAACTTGAAAATATCATCCTTAGTGAGGTAACCCAAACACAAAAGAACACACATGGTATGCAGTCACTGATAAGGGGATATTAACCCAGAATCACGGAATACCCTAGACACAATTCGCATATCAATAGATTTCCAAGAAGATGTAAGGAGAGACCCCTGGTCCTGGAAAGACTGGATGTAGGGGAACGCCAGGACAGAGAATCGAGAGGGGGTTGAATGGGGAAAAGAGGGAGGGAAGGGGGATTATGGGACTTTCGGAGAGGGAGGAAACGGGAAAGGGGAAATGATTTTGAATGTAAATAAAAAAACTTAGAAAATAAAATAAAATTTAAAAAAAGCAATATATTAATTTCTTTTAGATTTGCCAATTTTATGCAGCACAGATTTTTAAAGTATGTTGTTGTTATGTACCCCATCTCTAATTTTGTTACTTTGGATCCCTTCTCTCTGCCTTTTAGTTAATTTCTCTAAAGATTTGTCAATTTGATTTTCCTCAAAAAAGAAAAACCACTCTTTTTTTCATTGATTCTTTGTACTGTCTTTAGTCATTTGTCTAATTTACTGATTTCAGCTCTTTATTTCTTATGATTTACTTGTATTGGGTGTGGTTTGTTTGATTATTTTAGAGCTTTCAGGTGTACCATTACCTGGGATCTCTACAACTTTTTTATGTAGGCACTTAAGTGATATGAGCTTGCCTCTTAGAACAGTTTTTATTATATCCCACAGTTTGAGTATGTTTTAATTTTTGTTCAAAGTCTTGCAACATTGTCCTTTCTTGTTGTTTTGATTTGTTACACAGGGTTTCGCTATGTAACTAATCCCTGGCTGTCCTGGCCTCAAATTCACAGAGTTCCACCGGCCTCTGCTTTCTGGGGGCTGGGATTAAAGGCATGTGCATTTGGCTTCTTCCTTAATTTCTATCTTGACACATATTTCATTCATTTCTTCAATTTCTGAGTTTATAAGCTTTCTGTTCTTTTTAGTGTTGTTGATATCCAACTTTATTCTGTGGTGGCCAGAGAGAAAGCATGGTGTTATTTCAATTTTGTTTTATCTGTTGAGACTAGCTTTATGTCTATATACATGGTCAATTTTGGGAGAAATTCTATGAGCTTCTTAGAAGAAGGTATTTTCTTCAGTGTTTGGTTGAAATGTTCTGTAAATGTGTTAGTTCCATTCTATTTATGACGTTGTTTAACTCTAGCATTTCTCCACTTAGTTTTTCTCTAGATGACTTGTCTATTAATGAGAGTGGGGTATTGAAGTCACCTACTATAACTGTGTGAGAGTCAATATATGATTTCTAGCTGTAGTAGTGTTTCTTTAATGAACTAGAATGCCCTTGTGTTTAGTGTATGTGTTTAAAAATTACAGTGTCCTCCTGGTGGATTTTTTCCTCTGATGAGTATGTACTGTCCTTTCTCATTTTCTGATTGGTTTTGTTTTGAAACATGGTTTTGTCAGATATTAAAAATGGCTACTCCATCTTGCTTGAGTCCATTTACTTGGAATATCTTTTTCCATCCTTCTACCCTGAAGAAATGTCTATCCTTGATTTTAGGGTGTGTTTCTGGAATGCAGAAGGGTGGATCCTTTTTTCAGATCCAATCTGTTGGTCTGAATCTTTTTATTGGGGAATTGAGACCATTGATTTTGAGAGTAATCAAAGTGCACTCTTTGCTGATTTCCATTATTTTGTTTTTGTGGAGTGAGTTTTTCCCCTCTTTTGATTTGGTGGTCTGAATTTATTTATATTCTCTCTCTCTCTCTCTCTCTCTCTCTCTCTCTCTCTCTCTCTCTCTGTGTGTGTGTGTGTGTGTGTTTTCTTGGTGTTATCAAACTTTTCAGGATGAAGTTTCCTAGTACCTTCTGATCAGCTGAATTTGTAGATAAGTACTGATTAGACTTGGTTTTATCATGGAATACTTTGTTTTCTCCATCTATTGTGATTAAAAGTTTTGCTTGGTATAGTAGTCTGGGCTGGCATCTTTGGTCTCTTAGCATTTGTAGAACATCTATCCAGGCACTTCTGACTTTGCAATAACTGTAATTCTAGATGCTGATATTTGCTCTTGTCTTTGTTGGGTGAGTATTTTTTGCTTGGTTTCTGTTGCCTTCTTTAGTTCTTAGAAAAGTGTTGTAGAAATGTACTGACTTGTAAGAAATTCTTCTGGGATTCTGATCGGAGTGGCCACAGAGTTACCAGGGAGAAAGTGTTTCTAGGTATTGGGAACTAACTCTAAGAAACGGGGATTCTTACACAAGGGGTGCTGAGAGCGCCCACAGGAGGTAGGAAAGCTGGGTACACTACCAGAATTTGCTTATGCCCCTGGGAATCTGGGCAGAAAGGATAATGAGTCCACAGCAGGCAGTAAGCTTCAGAGCTGGGAATAAGACTGGCAGACTGAAACTGGAGGAAAGGAGGGAGAGGGAAGATCTGGCAAGTTTTCCTGGAATTAGTGGCTGAGACAAAGTGATGAGGTAATGAAAAAGGGATGTAGGAGAGGATGTATGTGATCCTCTGAGATTGGGGTCAGAGTAGAGGCAGAGTCCACTGGAAGTGGTTTGATAGTTACAAAGTTGGGGATAAGACTGTTGAGTTACTATTGGGGAACAGAAAGGAGAGTGAAGGTAGCCTACCAGATTACTTGGACAGCATGGCCAGTCACTTTCCAGGGTAAGCCTTTTATTTTTATTTTATTACCTTAGAGATCTTTTGCTTATATACTAATGGTTTCTGATTACTTACGGGTTTTCTGCATGCATCTGTATCCGTATGTTTCTTGTCCTTTTGCTTTGGCTCTTTTTTTATGTTTATTTGCCCTATTCTGGTTTGTTTGCTTTTATTTTTATTTTATCTTATTTTATTATCATTACCCAGCATCTTTCTATGTCTCATTTAATACAGGTATATATTTATTTTAAGTGAACTTTTAGGCTTATTGTCTCCTTGAAACAAATACTAAATTTCATTTTAGCTTCCTCTGAATCAGAAGCCACACTGAGGGCTGGAGAGAAGGTTCAGAGGTTAAGTGCACTGACTGCTTGTTCTTCCATGTCCTGAGCTCAATTCCCAGTAACCACATGGTGGCTCACAACCATCTGTAATGGGATCTGATGCTCTCTTTTGGTGTGTTTAAAGACAGCAACAGTGTGTATGTGTGTATATGCGTGTGTGATAATATATGTGATATATATATATATATCTACATATACATATATATACAGATGTATATGATCTTTTTTCAAAAGCCACACTGAATGTGGTAGTTCAATTATGACTTTGATTAAAATTTGAGATTTGTTTGTTTAACCTGTTTCTATTGACTGGTAAGTTGAGACCATTAATATTTAAGGTTATCAGCAAAAGTTGTCCATTGATTGCTGTCTTTTTTAAAAAAAATCTGTTTGGGTCCTTAGTTCTATTTTATGTTTCTGAAATTATAAGCTTCATTTGTTTTATTGCTATAGCATCTTGCACTGGTTTATTCTTTGTAGCTATGCTTTTGCTACTTTGTGGGTTCTTTTTCACTCTTCTCCACCCCTCTTCTTCCACCCTTTCAACCCCCGAACACTAGGTACGAGAGAAAAAAAATGATACAGGGGAAAGGGGACAACAATATCATTAAACTAGTTCCTGCTGATTAGAGTCATCAAGTTCCTTGGGGCAAATTTGATCTTCAACATCAAAATACCTAACTTCTTGTTTCTTCTTTGCATATGGCTACTTAACAAACTGCAAGTAATCAACAACCCACCATGCCTCTTGGGCCTTAGCATTTATATACCCTCTGAAGTTTCCAGAATTCCAAATATCACATAATCTCAGAAACTATCTGCAGCTGACAAAACCGCCTCTGCTAGATTAAGAGGCAAATCATAGTCAGCTGCTGTGGACAAGCTGAAGCAGCCCATGTCCCACATGTAAGATTAAAACAAAAACATATTCCCATAATATTTTTGTGTTTTTTAAAGAAACCAAAACTCTCATGTAGTAGGGGGCAGGGAACAATGGGTGGAAATTATGTAAATACTCATGTATATATTTCTTAACAAAATAAAATTTTCAATTAAAAATCCTAAAAGAAATATTTCTTACCTTTGCTGCCTCTTATAAAAACAGTCATCTTACCTATATGGTCTCCCAGAAGCTCTGTGATTCTTAATTCTCATCACATCTCTACTGATCTACTAGATCACCTCCTTCCTGATCCTATGTGGTCCTACTCAGACAAATATCTTCCCTCTAGTATGACACTTAATATCCCTATGTGTAACTGTATTCATCAGCCAACAGAAATAAACCATATATTCATCTTGCATGATTCCTCCCTCTTTGGAGATTTTTCTACAGAAGTCCATAACTCATGCCAAAACTCACTCTCATATTCCATCCAATGAAAACTACACAAGGAATTTTCTTGTCCACCACAGTCTATACTTCACTGGATCGTGGGTTATAAAAAATATTAGTTTTGTTTACTCACTTGGAGAAAATTAAGAACCATTTAGTGAGGCATTTTTTCTTTATTATTGTAGCAGTATTAACATGGTCTTACTCTTTACAACATGCCAACCACTGAAAGACAAGTCCTCAGACCCCCCCCGACCCCCCCCAAATGTGTCTGGGGCTCGTTACTGTTTTGAACCAATCAACCAGAGATGACACTAAGTGACTTCTAAGTTTAGGTCATAATTGTCCACCAGAGGCTACCCAGTTCTCTTGGAAGTCTGACTATGCACACTTCTTATGCAAGACATGAGGTAGCATTCTTAAAAAAAAAAAATTAATAGCCCTGAGACTAAAAGTCAGAGAGGCTCAATGCAGACATTCTGGTCAATGTCTCCTACCAGCAGAACTCAGGCTTCCAAGTCTGCCAGGAATACCATTTCGAACTGCTAAAACAAGCCATGTGTTCAGTGAGTGTTACTACATGGCGAAGAAGAGATCCTCAGTGATCCCTGCCTATAGATAGTTAAGCAATTTTACTCTAAGCCATTAGGTTTTAGAATACATTTTCATAAAGCCTATATATTCAGATGGGCCCTGGAGGACACAGTTGCCAGTTTTTCATGTTCAGGGAAGGCTGTCCTGAACAAGCATGTGTATAAGCGATTTCTAATAGACAATCCAGGCTAATTATGTATTTGCATATGCTTCACTGAAAGTGAATTGGCAGCAACACCCAGTCTCTCGTGCCACAACTGATAACATGAACCTTGTCACTCAGTTTTTATAATACTATTTTCTGCTGGGATTATGGGAAAAAAAAAACTTGCTGAACCCTTGTTCCTTTTATTCTTTGTTTGAACCTTAAATTTCTTAGAAGCTCAGCAACCAACCAAAGAATCCCTTTTTAAGTAAGCTTTATCTTTATTTGCCTTTCTGACCACTGCATTAAGTTTGGTGAGCTTGCTGTAAAAAATAACACCAACAACTCTGTATCCGGATAGAAACACAACCACAAGAACCCCCAACCTAAACTCACTAAGTGTTGAGAGAATCAGGTTCCAACAGAATAATGACAAAATTAAAGCTGAATAATGTCTAGCTAAACAGAGATGGTATCTACCCTACTATCACAGGAATGTTCAGGAATCGTTGATGGTAAACAAGCTACCAAAAATGGCTTTGAAACTACATTGTTGGCAGTAGTGTGGGCCTCTTAATGTTATTTCTGTCATTCCTCAAACTTAGACTTTGTACTTTTCCAACTCCCTTCTGAGTAAGAAAAGCATACAGACAGTCTTCCTCATTATACAGGAAGTCTGCAACCCAGACGCTTACACACCACTTCTGAGATACTAGAGCTACCCACAACCACTTTGAAGAATACCACAGCTGGGTTCTCCACCTTTTCTCTCTTCATTACTCCTGCCACAATCTACATTCACTTATGGAGATGACCAAGCAAGAACCATTGTCATGTTCTTGGCCCATGAACTTCCTTATTATTAGTTATCACAAATTAGTTTCAGATTCCAATTTTAGAATGGATGTAAAACTGTGAAACATAAATGTATGACAGAGAACCAGGAGGAAGAGTAAGGAAAACAACATCTCAAAAGATGATTCCTATTTCAGTAGTGTAAAGCTCTATGTACTGACTGGTTTTGTGTCAACTTGACTCAAGCTAGAGTCATCAAATAGAAAGGAGCCTCAGATGGTGCAAATGCAGCCCAGTTGTAGCAGAGAACCCAGCTGTTATGGAGATGTCAGTAACATGGAATGACCTCCAAGAACAGCAGCAACAGTGGAGTGAAGCCAGTCACAGTCTGGACACTGTATGTACTACAGGGGGCTGAGCTGGAGAAGTTATCCAATCCCTTTGCAGGACTCCAGAAGATCATGAGTAGATCCCAAACATTGGACAGTGGGAGTTTGATTTTGATTTGATTTGTGACTACCGATTTGTACCTCTTGAAGTATTTGGGGTGTGTGTGTGTGTGTATGTGTGTGTGTGTGTGATTTATTACTGGAGCCCACAAGCAAGGGATTTTGAAATTTAAAACAATTGAATTGAATTTTAGAGGAAACTAGTGATTATAAAGGGACTGAATTATTTTTGAGTTAAGGGTATTTTTTATTAATTATTTACTTTGCATTCTGATCTCAGCTTCCCCTTCCAGGTCTCCTCCCAGTCTCTCACTCTCCCCTCCCCTCCTCATGTGCACCTGCCTTTTTCTCCTCAGAAAAGGAGAGGTCTCCTATGGATATCAACCTCCATGGGCATATCAAGTTGCAGTAAGACTAGGTATATCTTCTCCTATTGAGGCTAGACAGGGCAGCCCATTTAGGGAAAAGGGATCCAAAGACAGACAATAGAGTCAAGAGACAGGGACTCAAATTTTAATGTGTTTGATTTTGTAAAGAATGTGTGATTTTTTTAAGTTCTTTATGTTTTAATATAAGATCTTAGAGATCAATAAGACAGAAAGGGTTGTGGCCTAATAGTGATGTGTTTGTTTTGACAAGGGGTCAGTTGTACTGGCTGGTTTTGTATCAATTTGACACAAGCTAGAGTCATCTCACCTGGTTTAAGGTCCTACCTTAGATATGTTAGCCAAACAAACCCTTTCCTTGTTCCTGCCCCAAATACATTTGCTGAACAAGGCAATATAAAAGGTAATTTAAAAGATACAAATAGTAAAAAGTCATACTATCATTATTTCCAGATGATATGCTATTTATTGCACATTAGATATATCAGAAGTTCTACCAGAAAACTTCTGGAAATGATGAACAAATTCAGCAAGAAGGCAGAACACAGAATCAGCTTGCACCTTTTCTATGCACCACCAATAAACATATGGAGAAGGAAATCATGGAATACAATCTCAATCAGAAGAGCCTCAAAGAATATAAACTATCTAAAAATAAACCTAACCAAGGAGGTCAAGCAGTTGTATAATGAAAACTTTACACAACTGAAGAAAGAGATAAAGATACCAGAAAATGGGAAAACACCCTATACTCATAGTTAGGTAGAAATAATAATATGAAAATGACAATTTTACCAAATGCCATTCACAGATTCAGTGCAATCCCAATCAAAATCCCCATCTCATTTGTCACAGAAATAGAAAAGTTATCCTGAAATTAAGATAGAACCACAAAGGACCCTGGATGACCAAAAAATCCTTAGTAAAAAGAACAATGCTGGAGAGATTGTTATTCCAGATCTCAAAACATACCATAGTAATAGAAGCATATAAACAAACATGTAGATCAATGGAACAAAATTGAAGATCCAAACATGAATACAGATAACTTCAGCAACTGAATATTTGACAAAGGTGACAAAAACATGTATTGAAAAAAGAAAAGAAAAAGAAAACATCTTCAACAAATGATACTGGGAAAACTGGAATTCCATTTGCAGAAAAATAAAATTAGGCCCATTTCTATCACCTTGCCTAAAAACCACCTCTACATGGATCAAGCACCTAAATGTGAAAGCTGAAATGCTGAAACTCCTAGAAGAAAACATAGGCAGTGCCTATACCATATAGGTGGAGGAAAGGACTTTCTGAATAGGACTCTATTTGCCCAAGAATTAAGGCCCATAAAAAGCTTCTGCATGGCTAAAGAAACAATCGTCTAAAGAGGAAGACTATGAAATTGATTGGAGAAAATCTTTGCCACCTGTATATCTGGACGAGAATATCCAGAGTATATTAAGAAATTAAAACAAAACAAAACAAAAAAACGCTGACTGGTATCTGAGATGACAATTCACAAAAGAAAAAAAATGGCTACAAAATATCTTAAAAGATATGCATCATTGAATTGAACCTGGGTCCTTTAGAAGAGCAATTAGTGCTCATAAACGTTTTAAAACGATGTTTCTAAAATGTCATCATGAGTTGTAAGATCACCCAACTTTACTTATTCTGATGTCTCTTCTGAATTTTGGTCTTCTAGCCAAGAATAAGGACCAGAGACACTTCAGAAATCCTTCAATGCTATATTGGGATTTCTGAGGCATCTGGCCTTACCAGTTGAGCAGCTACTAGGTTCCCATCGTCTCCAATAAACATTGTTGAACTAGACATCCATATAGGGTAAGTTAATCTAACACACCTTTTCAATATATACTCATCCAAATGATTCTGTTGCTTTACAGAACCCTCACCAATTCAGTGACCTACCATCATCATCCTCTCGTTTTCTACTTCATTGAGCAATTCAGCAAATTCCTTGAATGATTCCGCTGGTAAGAGAAGAAAAGATAAAGCAAATTAGTAATGGTATTGTTGTGCCATGAAATGTTCGTGAACCTCAAAAAGACCGCTAAGGAGCTGAATCTGAAACACTTGCATTAGGGTCTCTTTATTCAAGCTCTAGCTTGGGCCATATCACCATCTCTAATGCAGGAGAATGGGAGGGGCCCTAAGCCCAGTTTTTTTTTTAATTTTATTTTCTAAGGTTTTTTTTTATTTACATGCAAAATCATTTCCCGTTTCCTCCCTCCCCGAAAGTCCCATAAGCCCCCTTCCCTCCCTCTTTTCCCCATTCAACCCCCTCTCACTTCTCTGTCCTGGCGTTCCCCTACATCCAGTCTTTCCAGGACCAGGGGTCTCTCCTTCCATCTTCTTAGAAATCTATTGATATGCGAATTGTGTCTAGGGTATTCCGAGATTCTGGGTTAATATCCCCTTATCAAAGCCCAGTTTTAGGCAAGCATTTATAGAATCGAGAAGGGACACATCTAACTGGGGGGTCATTATGGACTTTACCATAATGGGCTGGTGCTGAGAGCCAAACCATAAACTTAACTTCTGCTTTTTTCCTGATTGGTGGTTAGGAAATGAAGTGTCAGGGGCAGGCTTGCAACCTGGAGGTGCAGATTTGTTGGTGAGTAACCTGGAAACTGGTGCTAGATGCAGGTCTTGTTAGGGGATAGCTTGGAAACTGGTGTTAGGGACCAACCTGTTAGTAAACTTGAGTTCAACCATAGGTCAGGTTCTCTAAGATGGAGTCTAAACTCAAAAGATTTGGTCTCTCAGTACATATTGATGAGTAGGCAAAGATCCCTGTAAGGCAACATAGGTACCAGTGCCTTAATTTCAGAGAGTTGATAGATAATGATATCAGAGCTACAGTATGCAGGAGGACAGGTTCAGTACCTATTGTATATTGCTCTTTTTTTTGTCTTTCCTTTTTTGCTAATCCCAACTAGAGAGTTATTTCACAGACAATATTATATTTGATCCTCATAGTCACACTTAAAACTATCAGGCTCTCAAGGTATGAACAAGCAAAACTGTGTTAGGATCGTAAGTTCAAGGTGACCCTTGGCTACACAGTGAGAACAAGGTCAACCTGGGCTACAGGGTATATGCGTGTCTTAGAAAACAAGTTATAAAAGTTCCTTCCTTATTTTTTTGCCTTTTCTTTTTTTTTTTTTTTTTTGAAAAAGGAAGTAAAAACATTTTATGATAAAATTGAAGATTTACATGGAAAATGTTTCTGACAAAATTGAAGAAATATATAGAAAAGCACATTAAGATTGACAATTTTCGTGGAAAATTAAAGAGTAAAATGGTAGACATAAAATCATTGCTAAATTTATTGAAAAAGGAAGTAGAAACATTTTATGATAGAATTGAAGATTTTCATGGAAAATATTTCTGATAAAATTGTAGAAAAATATAAAATAACATGTTAAAATTGAAGATTAAGGTTCCTTCCTTATATATTAACCCTAAATGTATCTCTTTGCATTATGTTTTTAAGTATTTCTACTGATGCAGATTTTACAGTATCATAGATAAGCAAGGAACAGGAAAAGGATTTTAGTTTAGTGAACACTATAAAGAAAGAGAAGAGAGAAAAATTTTAGAGAGAAGTTCTCACATTTTTTTCCTCAGTGACTTTGTGTAAATGACTTGACCTCTCTAAGCTTCAGCTGCCTTACTTAACAAGAGTCATGATCATCTTCTTAAGTGCCTAGTTCTCTATAACAACCAAATTATGTTGCAAATGTGAAGCATGCAAAAGAAGTAGCTAATACTAACATTTCTCCCCTTCTAGAGTCAATTCTGTCACTTACTGGCAGAGTGACAGCAATTCACTTCTCCACCCTGGGTTTCATTTTTTTCATGCACACAAGATAAATAGATTTTATTGTGTCTTCAAATTCCCCAACTTCCCACCACAAGCATCAAGAACATTCTCAAACAGAATCTAAATTGCAGAAAACATGGAAGCCCAGGCAAACAAATGTGTCCAGATATCTCTTTGTTTGATTAGTTGGTTGGTTTGTTAGTTGGTTTTGCAATGTGCAGCTGGGACTGGTCGCTCTAAGGCTCCTGAGAGCTAGGATTACAAGCCTGCAATAAAATAGCCAGCCCCCAAATTAGTGCTTTATAAGTTAAAAGACTTCTGGTAGATTCCTTCCTTCATCTATTAATTATTTTGGAATATGCTATTTAACTTTCACAAATTTGTACATTTCAAAACTTGCTATTATTGGGTGCTAACCAACTGGGGTCAGGAAACAATTTTTTAATGTTTCCATTTATTGAAGCCTGTATTTGATTTAACAAAGGGTCACTTGAAGAGGACATGAGTCCCCTGGATTAGAACAGAAGTTGCAGACCGTTGTAAGATACCATGTGGCCAATAGTAATGGAACCTGGGTACTCTGGAAGAACAGCCAGTGCTCTTAATCACTGAGTCATCTGCTAAGCCCTAAGTTCACTTTTCTTTACTGTCCACCACTCCCACTTTCTCTAATTGTATTTCGTACAATCAAACACACAAGAAACGTGGTGGTTTGAATAGGAGTGACCCCCATAGACTCATGTGTGTGAATGGCTGGCCCATAAGGAGTGTCCCTATTAAGATGTATGGCCTTGATGGAGTACCTGTGGTCTTGTTGGAATAAGTATGTCACTATGGTTGTGGGCTTTGAGGTCTCACATATACACTCAAGTTCCACCCAGTTTGGAACCCAGTCTTCTGGCAGCCTTTGGATCAAGATGTAGAACTCTGAGCTCCTTCTCCAGCACTATGTCTGAATGAACAATACATGTTTCCTACCACGATGGATGACAGACTAAACCTCAGAATTGTTAAGCTCTCAATTAAATGTTGTCCTTTATAAGAGCTGCCTTGGTCATTGTCTTAGGGTTTCTATTACTGCACAAAACACCATGACCAAGAAGCAAGTTGGGGAGGAAAGGGTTTATTCAGCTAACACTTCCACACTGCTGTTCATCACCAAAGGAAGTCAGGACTGGAACTTAAGCAGGTCAGGAAGCAGGAGCTGATGCAGAGGCCACGGAGGGATGTTCCTTACTGGCTTGCTTCCCCTGGCTTCATCAGCCTGCTTTCTTATAGAACCCAAGACCATCAGTCCAGGGATGGCACCACCCACAAGGGGCACTCCCCCCTTGATCACTAACTGAGAAAATGCCCCACAGCTGGATCTCATGGAGGCACTTCCCCAACTGAAGCTCCTTTCTCTGTGACAGCTCCAGCCTGTTTCAAGTTGACACACAAAACCAGCCAGTATGGTCATGCTGTCTCTTCACAGCAATGGAAACCCTAACTAAGAATCAAAGGTCACTTTTTAATCCATAATATAATAACTGATCCAAGTCTTCAAATGGGTTCCTTCGATTATTTTCCTTTACTCCTTGGGTTTGTGTTCCTTTCTATTCACTGTACAAATCTGATTTTCAGCCACTGTGGTGAATTTAATTTATTGTACTTTTAAAATGCAGACATTTAGCTGTTTCCTTCTAAAACAATATGTTCCGTCTTTATATTGATTTTCTTTGTGAGAAATTGTTTTCATTCATTCCTTCAAGGGTTTTTTTGACAAGGTTTCCTTTAATTAAAGATATTTAAAATAGTCAACTACAAGCATTTGTCAAAGAAATCAATGCCTGGGATCCTCAGGAACCACTTCTAATAATTTTGTTTACTTCCTGAGCTACTAGTGGATTTTTTTTTTTTTGCAATTTTACCCCACATATCATAGTTTTATGAAAAATAAATATTTTAAGTAATATAATGTGGCAATTATAAAAATCAGATTCCCCATCCTTTCCTAGGTTTGCTGCTCTTGTTAAGCTATTTTTAATGGCGCCATAAAGACTGTACTCTGCCATATTAGGTCACTAAAATCTCTGTCCAAGAAAAAAAACTCATTCTTCCTTTCCTTTTCAAAATTAGGGATTAGAACCGGGCAGTGGTGGCGCACGCCTTTAATCCCAGCACTTGGGAGGCAGAGGCAGGCGGATTTCTGAGTTCGAGGCCAGCCTGGTCTACAGAGTGAGTTCCAGGACAGCCAGGGCTACACAGAGAAACCCTGTCTCGAAAAACCAAAAACAAAAAAAAAACAAAAAAAAAAAACAAAAACTCAAAATTAGGGATTAAATTTAAAGCTTCATACGTGCTAGGCAAATGATCCACCTTAATTGAGCTACATCCCCAGACCTCATTTGGCTTTAAGAAATGTATGGACCATGCTAAGTAGGTCAAGCCAAATTTTAATTCACTATATAGCTCAGACAGGCCTTGAACTGTAATCTGCCTAAGCAGCTTCAACCAGGCCTGCACTACCAGAACCAGGAAGAGATTCCTTTAAACAGTTGAATCAATAAATGTCTGTGCCTGTGATGGCTAGTCTTATGTCAATTTGATACACAGAGTTATATGAAAGGAGGAAACCTCAATTGAAAAAGCCCCAATAAGATCCAGCTGTAAAGCATTTTCTTAATTAGTAATTGATGAATGAAAGCCCAGCCCATTGTAGGTGGAACCATCCCTGGGCTGGTGGTCCTGGCTTCTATAAGAAACCAGACTGAGCAAGCCACGGAGAGCAAGTCAGTAAGCAGCACTCCTCCATGGTCTGCATCAGTTTCTGCCTCCAGTTTCCTGTCCTGCTTGAATTCCTGTCCTGACTTCCTTCAATGAGGAACTGAAATGTGGAAGCATAAGCCAAATAAACCTGTTCCTCTCAACCTTGCTTTTTGGTCATGGTGTTTCATCACAGCAGTAGAAAGTTGGTACCAGGAACTGGGGTACTTCTGTGATTGGCCTGACCACAAGGAAGAATATGAAACACTTTGGGGGCTCTGGACTAGAAGAGCAATTGGACACTTTAAACAGGGTTTAATGGGCCATCCTAGTAGGATGCATGGAAGAGAGTGGAGCTGAAGATGATTGGAACTATGGGGGTCCAGCTCAAGAGGGTTCAGAGGAGATTGTTATTGTTGTGATATTTTATTTTAAAAAATGTGACCGCTTTCTGCCCTTGTCCAAAATATCTACCTGAGGATAAATTGAAGAGTTCTTGATTAACAGCTTTAGCAGAGGAAATTTCCAGACAACCTAGACTGTGTTGCTTGGTTATTAGTACCCATGCTTATGAAAATCTAAAATTAAAAGAAGCAAGCTAAGCAAGGAATGTATAGTTTGATCAGAAAGGGGGTGCCAGGAAGTATAGACAGATTAAGTAAAAGGCAGATACTAAATGAAATAAAGGGAGTGGTGACCTCAGAGCAAGACCCCACCCAGCTAAGATTCCAATTTATGAAAAGGAAGTAAAGAAAAGTAGACCGGAGTTAAACAATCACTTAATGATGGGTGTGGTGGTATGTCTTTAATCCTAGAACTCCAGAGACAGAGGCATAGGTAGAGGCAGAGGCAGGCAGATCTCAGAGTGCAAAGCAAACCTGGTCTACAGACTAGTTCCAGGACAGCCAAAGCTTAGGCAGAAAAGGAAACCAGTGAAAACAAAAAGCTGGTAGAAATGCATTTGAACAAGGAGTCCATGTTCTATCCCCAGAAAGCAACAGAACTTGGCAACTTTGGCCACATGGTTCTGGCTTTAGAGTCAAGGATACAAGAAAGGCATCATGGAATCTCCATCCTCAACTAAGAAAAGCCACTGAGGCCATGCCTGTGTCAGAGGTGTGAAGTGGAAACTTAAGAATTCTTTGGAAAGTCAGTTGGATGGTGTTTTGCTGGGGCAAACACATGAAGGAACATTTTGCTAATGTGGACGCAGGTGTGAAAGGCTAAGGCAGACTTGTAAAGGCACATTTTGCTGAAGCAGACACAGGAGAAAGGATGTTCTACTAAGACAAGCAGGTGAAAAGACATGTGATGAAGGATTCTTTGCTAAGGACAGGCAAGTATTGGTCTGCCTTACATTGCATACCATTTGTTGGGACTCCACAGAGAGAAACACACCAAAAAAAAAAAAAAAAACTTCTGGTGGTGTGCTGCAGTTTCTTGCTGCTTCCAAGGACTCAGGCTGGTTGGAGGCACATGCTGAGACAGGGCATGTACTGAGGTAAGCCCCCGTGATGCTTAGAGGGTATAAATAGGACTCCACAAACTGATGGAGACAGAGCTTGGCTTGCTTATAGAGCTAGTGATGCAATGCTTGTGTGTCTCAAATCTTTGCTTCCCTGAGAGAGGCACATCTGAGAACTTCTCCTGGTGTTCCTGTTGGTCCCTCCTGCTGACTCTAGCCAAGGTTGAGGCCTGGCTGTCTCTGCTAGGTCAAGTCACCATTGTTGCTAACCCGACTCTACCAAACTGGACTGCTGGTGTATCTGTGAAGTGTGTGTGAGTGGATCAAGCTGCTGCTGCTAACCTGTGAACTGAACTGCTGATTTCCAGACAACACAGACAGGAGTTGCTCCAAAAAACCTTTCTAAACAGGTCCACTTTCCTGTATCCTTTCTTTTCCACTACCTCTGGTGGGTGGTGGGCTATAAGGGATGTTAAAGCATTTAAGAACCATTATTAAAAATAAGGTTAGAAAAAAAAAGTTACAGAGGTATCCCTGCATGGTAGGCTAGAGAGGTGACTGCATGAAGCTGTAAGGGTGAAGCCTGGATTGCCTTAGAGACTCTAAGATGTTGAAGATGCCAGAGTTGTGGGATACCTGCCAAGAAGAGCTGATAACAGGGAGTGGAACGAGACCAAGAGAAAGAAGTATGTTGCAGTCAACAAAGCTGAAAAGAGTTGCAGGTCTGAAGAACACTTTGATGCCAGACATGGAAGTGTAGTGTTTGGAGTTTGCCTAGCTAGTTTTTCAGTCTTGCTCTGGCCAGGTATTTTCTCAGTATGCCCCCTTTCCTCCATTTTGGAATGGTAATATATATTCTGTGCCATTGTATGTTGGAAGTATATGATCTGATTTTTTTCTTTTAAATTCACAGAGGATTGCGCTTAAGATATTACGTGAGTCTCAGGAGAGACTTAGAACTTTGGATGTTTAAAGAGTGCTGATACTGTGATAGACTGTGGGCATTTTTGACATAGGATTAAATGTATTTTGTATTACGATATGACTACAAGCCTATCGGGGCCAGGAGGGTAGTATGTGGCAATCTGAATGAAAATAGACTCAGTAGGACCATAACAAGGGGCACTATCAGGAGATGTGGCCTTGTTGCAGGAACTGTTTCACTCAGAGTTGGCTTTGAGGTTTCAAAAGCTCAAGCCAGTCCCAGTGGTTCACTTTTCCTGTTGCCTGCCAATCCAGATGTTGAACTCTGGGCTCCTTCTCCAACACCAAGTCAACCTGCACACTGCCAATATTTCCACCATGACAATAATGGACTAGAACTCTGTTCTAGTTAAATGTTGTCCTTATTAATGCCCCAGTTAAATGTTGTCCTTATTAATGAGTTGTCTTGGTCATGGTGCCTCTTCCCAGCAATAAAATCCCTAAGTGGCACAACCTTTGTTGAACTGTTCTGTATGTGTTGGAGGGTGTGTGCCTTTGGCACATGGCCAGGCAATTTACAATTCTGTTCCAGCCTTCACTTGTTTCTTGTTCAGAGACTCAAGTCATCTAAAAGTGGCAGAACAGGGCTTTCTCAGTTCTTTCCTACCTAAAACCGGGCATGTACAAAGCTCTATACATGCACATGACCGAGAGTTCCAAGAATATGCCACAGCTTTCCAGAGCTCTCAAAGGTGCTTATTTTCCTTTTACCTTCTATGATTACTGTCCAGCAATTTATTTGCTATTTTTTCTTTCTGCTGCCTGCAGTAACTGGAGTTCTAAACCATTCCCATTGAGTATATCCCTTTTAATATTTCTTTTAAAAATTAATAAAATATGTTTTCATCATGTTTCTTCCCTCCACCAATTCCTCCCAGATCCTCCCAACTTCCCTACCCACCCAATTTTATTTTTAAAATGTTCAAGAACAAAAAACTTGGAAACAAGGAAGCTCTGAGTCATTTCAAATAAGACAAGTTGTAGAAACCATAATTCCCAGAACTTGGGTAAGTGAAAAGTCATTCTTCTTTCTCAAATGGCTACAAAAATCATGGTTTTCACATGTTCTAGGATTATGCAATTAGTTTTCAAAGTTACCGCACAGCATTTTTTTTTAGAGGCAGTAGGAACACACACCAAGATAAAATGCCACGAAGCTCATTTCTGTTCCAAATATTAACCCAATTTTTAAAACTGAAGACACTTTATTTGTTGCTGCATTCATTTGGATAAAGTTCTGAGTTAAGAAAAGGTTAAGGTTGAAAATGTTTCCCAGTGCATTTGTGGCTTTTGTAGACAATCACATTTTGAACGTGACTTCACCAGTACTCCTGAGACATGTTTTTTTCATTTTGTTTTTGTTTTGTTTTGTTTTGTTTTTAGTATAGAACAGAGTTTATTCAGGGTATAGGGAGGTGGGTTAAGAGGGTAGTAGAGGCAGAAAAAGGCAGAGAGAAGGGGAGAGTAGAGAAGTAGAGGCCAGCCATGACCAGTGGAGAGAGTGGGGAGGGGAGAAGAGGCCAAGTGGGTGAGAGAGAAGCAAGCAGGAAACAGGAGTGAGAGAGTGGTTTGTTTTGTTTTGTTTTTGTTTTTTATTTTAAGACCAAACTGAACATGGGTTTTATATGTCCCAGAAAACACTACCACTGAGTAGATACCACTGAGTGGGCTAAATCCTCTGCCCAATCTTATTTATTTACTGTTTTGATTCATTGGGTTTTGTATTTTCTGGAGCCTTAAACTTGATGTAATCCTATTGTGTCAGTCTGCCAAGTACTTGGATTACAAGAATGTTACCAAATCCAGTTTGAGCCTTTTCTTCTCAAGGTCAGTGGTGGGGGTGGGGTTTCAGGTAGCCTAGGCTGGCCTTGACCTTAACAATGCAGACAAAGATAGCCTTCAACTCCTGATCCTCCAGCCTCTGTATCCCAAGGGCTAGCTTTATAGGCATGCATCTATCACACCAGGCTCTTGATCCTCGCTTTCCATTAATGAGGTCTTCAGTAATTGTTAAATTAATTTAGAGTTAGGTTACTACTGGGCTTGATGGCATAGGGAAGGCAGGATTGCAATTTTGCGGTCAGTGTAAGCTATGTGAGCAAAAGCTCCCAGAAAGACAACTGTGCCTTCAATTGAACTTTCTGAAAGACTGATTCACTGCCGGGTGGTGGTGGCACACGCCTTTAATCCCAGCACTTGGGAGGCAGAGGCAGGAGGATTTCTGAGTTCAAGGCCAGCCTGGTCTACAAAGTGAGTTCCAGGACAGCCAAGGCTACACAGAGAAACCCTGTCTCGAAAAAACAAAAAAAAAAAAAAGACTGATTCACTGATGAGAACTTCAGTGATGGTGCAGAGTTTGTAATACTGACAAATTCAGAGACAAATTATCTTGGACTAGTTTTAGCACTCTTCGTGGCCATTTATTGTGTTCCTCTGTACCTGGCCTAACAGCTTAGTGAGTATTAGGTAAATCAATTGGAATGTAGAAACAGAGTACTCATTTTTTCAACCAACCACAAAGCCAAGGATGTCATTTTTTTCACCTTGCTTTAATCCACCTACCAAATACTTCCACTAATGTAGATGCCTTAATTAATTACTATCTTTGTTCTATTAATATAAAATATCAAGAAATTAATTCCATATTGAGACACAGAAATTGGGGCAACCAAAATCTGTGTTCCCAGGCTGTGGTCATTCTTATTTAGTTCCAGAATAAACTGTCTCTTGTCCACTTTGAGGTAAGAGTTCAGGTTTATTGCCTATCCATTCCTTCCTTTCTTTCTCTTTCTTCCTTTCTTGTTTTCATTGACGACTACACAGTGGATTGTGTAGAGGATTACCTGAACTAAATAGTGAGGTACTGTTTCAAATAAATAAATATTTTTATAGAAGTTCATTGTTCTGTCTGGCCTATAAAATGTCCTATAAATACATCTGTTAAAGGTGGATTCCAAAATCTTACTGATATAGTTGGCATGAGGCAACGAATATTTAGGAAAGTCAAGACAGCATCTGTATTCCAGATATTTACTATCCAAAAGTCTCATGGTTCTACTCTCTTATTCCAACTAACTCATTTCATTGTTTTTATTTTGAATGATGTGGCCTTACTATGCAGCTCAGGTTAGCCTTGAACTTACCATACAGTCCAGGATGGTAGACCTACATTAATAATTGAATACTGGGATCACAGGCAGGGACCATCAGGACTGGGTTTATTTTAGTCCTAAGGAAATTGAAACCAGAAATTGGAACTTGATTGTCCAAGATCACTGAACAAGGGTGACTTTATGACAAAGTCACAAAGCTGACAACATTGTCAGAAAAGAGTTGCACTTCAATGCTTATTCTCCTGCTATCCTGTTTTTCAAAGTGAAAAGGAAAGAAATTAATGGCTTTAGTAAGAAGTCCAAACCATGCATTAGCACTTCTTGCTCCCTCTTCAGATAAAAGAAATGATGACTAGGAAAACAGGCTACAGAAAAGGAAGGAAAGCACCCTGCAGAAGACCAGCACTATAATCAACAACACAATACCAGACCCCAACCACCATAATCATGGCTAGGAAAACTGTTTGCCACATTCTTCAATAATGTCAAGCAGTTCCTAAATATTAAAAGGAGATTCAGGCAATAATTAACACTCCCTGGAAATTTTCAAGAAGGAAATAACAAAAAGCTAAGAAAGGTGAAAAAATGTCATGAGATATATATATATATATATATATATATATATATATATATATACATATATATATATATATATATTTCATGTCTAATATTCCATCACTGTACTGATGAGGAAATTAAAGTTCAATAAGACTAAGCAAATGTTTTACAATGTTAAAATAAACAGTGCTTTCCAAAAAGTGTCATAATCTTTCCATAATGTTGTCAATATTGATCAGATGGCTTACAACTGCCTATACTCTTTTATCTAGAAATCCATTTGGAAAGCAAGCCTAGAAAGAACCCAGACCCTAAGAGAAAAAGCCTTTAGAGTCAAGGTAGGCACTCAGCATTATTAATGAAGGCAAATAACTAAAAACAATTAAAATATCTAAAAATGTATCTAAGAAATGATTGTGTGCATCTACTTAATGGACTAATTTCATAACTTCTTTAAAAGAACATTACATAAAATTTTATGAACATGGTAAAATGTTTATGACATCACATTATGTGAAAGAAGCAGAATATAAAAATATTTTAAGTATGACAGACAAACTAAAGAATAGGTTTCCAAAGGATTTTGAAAGAGAAAAACATGAAATGGGTAGGTGATAGAGATCTGGGAAGAGTTGAGGTAAGTGAAAAATATCAAAATACATTGCAGGAAATTTTTGAAATATGTTTTGTGTGTATGAAGTAAAATTAAGTTATATGTATAATGATTACAAATAACTTCAGAAAATTATGTTGAGACAAACAAAACAAAACATACTCAAAGGTGGTTCTTTAGGAAAAGTACATATATATAAATTTATGAATCAAGATTAATTGATTTAAAATCCCATTAAACAAGACAGGAAAAGAAAAGAAGCTAGACCAGCAGTATGGCGATGCATACACTCTTAATCCCAGCACTGTGGAGGTAGAGGCAGGTGTATCTCTATGAGTTCTAGGTCAGCCAAAATTACACAGTGAGGCCCTGTCTCAAAAAAATAAAATCCCAGCACATCTTGTACGCAGGATAAATTGTAGAGCAAAGGTTTTATGACTGGGTTGTTGTCCCAATTGCTGCATTGGAATTTTTGCCTAATTATAGATGGCCAGTTCAGGTTCCTTATCATCAATTTCTAGGAGTCTTAGCTAGAGTCACCCTCATAGACTCCCAGGAGTTTCCATTGTACTAAATTTCTAGTTTATCCCAGATATTCCCCCTTCCCAGATTGCAGTTGTCTCTTCCAGAACTCTCTCCTCCATCCTCCCCCTGACACTGCCTTGGGGGACAGGAATAGTACCCAGAGGCTGTCCAGACATAGCCCAGAGATCTAATATAGAAAATGATGCCTAATGATATTCTGATATACTCATAGATTGGGCATAGCCCAATTGTCATAAGAGAAGCTTTCTCCAGAGCTGATGGATGGAAACAGATGTAGAGACCCACAGCCAAACATTAGGAGGAGTTTGGGGAATCCTGTAGAAAACAGAGAGGAAGGATTGTAGGAGCCAGGAGCAGGTCAAAGATACCCCATGAAGAAAGGCCGGAGCCGCAGCACACCTCGTGACGTCCTGGGCCAAGGTGTGTCAAGCTTGATGGCTGCTGTCCCCTTTCCACTCTGAAGGGAGCTCAGGCTGCATAGTGGGGCTCTGTGCCCATTTAGTGGCTGCAGTTTTTAGTGCTCTTTTTTCAAAACTAATTAAGTTTCCTCCCTATCCCCCAAGCCCATTGTCCCCTCATCCCATTTCTGCCCATAGGAAAAGATCAAAGGTGCTAATGAGTGGAAGAAGCGAGAGCAAGGGAGTGGCTTGGGCCTGTGCTGTCACCTGTGCAGTTAGGAACTTTATTTATTATCCACGTGTGCTGTATTTTAATCAGATGCCGTCTCTACTTCCAGCTCAAGCCTCTGTGTGTGTGTGTGTGTGTGTGTGTGTGTGTGTGTGTGTGTGTGAGAGAGAGAGAGAGAGAGAGAGAGAGAGAGAGAGAGAGAGAGAGAGATCCCAGCCCAGATATATTATTTATTTACTTTTGTCTGAGGATAGTTGTACATTTGTGTGTCACATGGTCACCTGCCCCAGACATCTGTGGAAGGATTGTGCATCCTGTGTACAAGAAATTGTCACATGAACAACTCCCTCACCCTCTGCAAAAGATGTGTCCTTGAATGGAGTGAGAGTCACCTTATGCCCACCAAGGATGCTTTGAGAAGGTCCCCAAGCGGCAAGCTTCAGTCCCACGATTTCAACTATTTATTCTCCAGACAGACAGAGTGCTGGTTCATCGCGCTCTCGGCCCTCCTGGCTGCCATGGATAGGTGCAGTCACCGCAAGTAACGTACATTTTATTTGAATGTATTTTAAAGCAGTAGGTCGAAGAGCAAAGGAGGGTGACAACCTTGGCTTGGATGGACCACGTCACATGTTCAGAGGGGCCTCCCGCCCGCACTGGAAACACCTGTGTAAGAACCGGCACTTTAGAAGTCATGATAGTATCTGGTGATCAGCGTCAAGCAACAGTACCAAAAAGTGTCAGGATCAGCAACAAGATTTCAGTCACTAACGAATATCAATAAACCAAACTCAAAGGATGGAAAAAAAAAAAAGATACCCCATGAATACAGCCCACAGAATGAACTAACCTGGGCTCATAGGAGCTCACAGTGACTGAACTAACCCCCAGGAAACCTGCATAGGGCTGACCTAGGACCTCTGCATATATGTTACAGATGTGTAGCTTTGTCTTCTTGCTTGTGGGACTCTTAACAGTGGGAGGAGGGGTTATCTCTGACTCTGTAGCCTGGTTTATGGATTCTGTTCCTCCTACTGGGTTGCCTAGTCTAGCCTTAATAGGAGATACCTAGTCTTATTGCAACTTAATATGCCATGTTTGGTTGATATCCATGGGAGGTCTGCCCTTTTCTGAAGAGAAATACAGGAGGAATGAATGGGGATATGGAGAGGTGCAGGAAAGACTGGGGGTAGTGAAAGACAGGGAAACTGCACTTGGGATGTAAAAAAAAAAGAAAGAAAAGGTGTGTGTGTGTGTGTGTGTGTGTGTGTGTGTGTGTGTGTGTGTATGTTAGTTTGAATATACTTGGCTCAGAGAGTGGCACTATTAAGAGGTATGGTTTTATTGGAAGAGGTGTGGCCTTATTGGAGAAAGTGCGTCACTGTGGGAGTGGGCTTTGAGACCCTCTTTCTACCTGCCTGAGTCCAGTCTTCTTCTGTTTGCCTTCAGAACAAAATGTAGAACTCTCAGCTCCTCCTGCACCACATCTGCCTGGATGCTGCCATGTTCCTGCCTTGATGATAATGGACTGAATCTCAGAACCTATAAGCCAGCCCCAATTAAATGTTGTCCTTTATAAGAGTTGCCTGGGACTGGGCAGGAGCCTACCAGCTTTCCTTCCGCGACCTCTGTTCCCGCGGACTGCGCTGAAGAGACAGGTACCCCAAGCTCCCTATCCCCAATATAACATCACTTGGGACACGGCCTGTTGGGGCTTCCGTCTGTGCCCGAGAACGGGTCAGCGCTGTGGTCGTCTGGGTGCCAGATCGGCAGGCCATCGCGTCTGCAGGGTGAGCGGCGCCACGGAGGGTGTGCAGATTGCACTCCGCCATCTTTGCTCCAGTGACTGGGAAGTTGGGACAGCCAGGTTCTGAGACAGACAGGCTTAATGTCGCTTGGGTCTCGGGCGGCTTGTGTGTGTGCAGCTCCCAGGTGCTGGGCAGATCTGCAGTAACCAGCGCGCCAGCTCTGCTGTGGGATTTCTGCCTGGCAGAGGGATGCCCCTCCCCCCCCAGGAGAGATCACACACCCCTGCACGGGGCAGGAGCCTACCAGCCTCCCTTTGGCGACCTCTGCTCCAGGAATCCACTAGGCTGAGCCTTTGGATGTGCAAGGCCTCCCCAATGTAAGATCACTTGGGGCAAGGCACATTAGGGCTCCAAAGTCACTCAGGAGCAGGCAGGCCCCAGAAATCGGTGCCAGGGGAATCCTGGCAATCCAGGGGGGGCAGAAATAGCTTTGCAGGCTCACAGGAGGTCCAACCAACAGCCAGTGGCAGCAGGACCAACTAACATCAGAGGTATCCAGATGGCAAAAGGCAAACGTAGGAATGTTACTAACAGAAATCAAAGTAATGTGGGACCATCCGAACCCAACTCGCCAACAGCAGCAAATCCTGGATACCCCACCACACCCGGATTTAAAATCACTTCTCATGATGCTATTAGAGGATCACAAGAAGGACACAAACAAATCTCATAAAGAGTTACAGGAGACCATGAATCAACGGTTAGAAGCCCTTACAAAGGAAACACAAAAATCGCTTAGAGAAATGCGGGAGAACATGGATCAAAAGATGGAGGCGCACAAGGAGACAACACAAAAATCGCTTAACGAGATGAATCAACGGGTAGATGCACTCACAAAGGAATCACAAAATTGACATAAAGAAATGCAGAAGAATATGGGTCAACAGACGGATGCCCATAAGGAGGCAACACAAAAATTGCTTAAAGAAATGAATCAACGGTTAGATGCCCTTACAAAGGAAACACGAGAACTGCTTAAAGAAATGCAAGAGACAATGGATCAACAGATGGATTCCCATGAGGAGGAAACACAAAAATCACTCAGAGAAATGCAGGAGAACGTGGGGCATCAGGAAGAAATCCTGAAAGAGGCAATGCAAAAATACCTTAAAGAAATACAGGAAAATACAAACAAACAAGTGAAGGATCTCAGCAAATCCATCCAGGAACTAAAATAGCCACAAACCATATTAAGTATCTTGGCGTGACTCTAACCAAACAAGTGAAAGATCTGTATGACAAGAACTTCAAGTCTCTGAAGAAAGAAATTGAAGAAGACCTCAGAAGATGGAAAAATCTGCCATGCTCATGGATTGGCAGGATTAATATAGTAAAAATGAGCATCTTACCAAAAGTAATACACAGATTCAATGCAATCCCCATCAAAATCCCAACTCAATTCTTCATAGAGTTAGAAAGAGCAATTCAAAAATTCATCTGGAATAACAGAAAACCCAGAATAGCTAAAACTATTCTCAAAAGTAAAAGAACCTCTGGGGGAATCAGTATCCCGGACCTCAAGCTGTACTACAGAGCAATAGTGTTAAAAACTGCATGGTATTGGTACAGTAACAGACATGTAGATCAATGGAACAGAATTGAAGACCCAGAAATGAATCCACACTCCTATGGTCACTTGATCTTTGACAAAGGAGCTAAAACCATCCAGTGGAAAAAAGATAGCCTTTTCAACAAATGGTGCTGGCTCAGCTGGAGGTCAACATGCAGAAGAATGCAAATTGACCCATCCTTATCTCCTTGCACTAAGCTCAATTCTAAGTGGATCAAAGATCTCCACATAAAACCAGACACACTGAAACTAATAGAAGGGAAACTAGGGAAGAACCTTGAACATATGGGCACAGGGGAGAATTTCCTGAACAGAACTCCAATAGCTTATGCTCTAAGATCAAGAATAGACAAATGGGACCTCATTAAATTACAAAGTTTTTGCAAGGCAAAAGACACTGTCAAAAAGACAAAGCGGCAACCAACTAACTGGGAAATGATCTTTACCAACCTTACATCCGACAGAGGGCTAATATCCAATATATACAAAGAACTCAAGAAGTTAAACTCCAGAGAGGCAAGTAACCCTATTAAAAAATGGGGTACAGAGCTAAACAAAGAGTTCTCACCTGAAGAATATCTAATGGCTGAGAAGCACCTAAAGAGATGTTCATCATCCTTAGTCATTAGGGAAATGCAAATCAAAACAACCCTGAGATTCCATCTCACACCAGTCAGGATGGCTAAGATCAAAAACACAGGAGACAGCAGTTGTTGGCGAGGATGTGGAGAAAGAGGAACACTCCTCCACTGCTGGTGGAATTGCAGGCTGGTACAACCACTCTGGAAAGCAGTCTGGCGGTTCCTCAGAAAACTGGGCATGACACTCCCAGAGGATCCGGCTATACCACTCCTGGGCATATACCCAGAGACTTTACCTGCATGCAATAAGGACACATGCTCCACTATGTTCATAGCAGCCTTATTTATAATAGCCAGAAGCTGGAAAGAACCCAGATGTCTCTCAACGGAGGAATGGATTCAGAAGATGTGGTATATCTACACAATGGAATACTACTCTGCAATTAAAAACAATGAATTCACGAAATTCCTAGGCAAATGGTCAGAACTTGAAAATATCATCCTTAGTGAGGTAACCCAATCACAAAAGAACACACATGGTATGCAGTCACTGATAAGGGGATATTGACCCAGAATCTCGGAATACCCTAGACACAATCCGCATATCAATAGATTTCTAAGAAGATGGAAGGAGAGACCCCGGGTCCTGGAAAGACTGGATGTAGGGGAACGCCAGGACAGAGTAACAAGAGGGGGTTGAATGGAGAAAAGAGGGAGGGAAGGGGGCTTATGGGACTTTCGGGGAGGGAGGAAACGGGAAAGGGGAAGTGATTTGGAATGTAAATTAAAAAAATAAAATAAAATAAATAAATAAAAACAAAAAAAAAAATAAGAGTTGCCTGGGTCATGGTGTCTGCTCACAGCAATGAAAACCCTAAGGCAATATCCCAATACAACAAGCTAGACACAGTGAGGCGTGCCTGTAATCTCAGCATTTGGAATGCTAAAATCTGGGATTTGTGAAAGTGAGGCCAGCCTTGATGGTATAGTGGGAACTTATCAATAATGTAGAAAGAAAGAAGGGAAGAGTTGCAGTGGCTAGCCTCACCAGTCTCAATAATCATTTCTAAAAGCGGAAGACTAGATAAAATGTCATTTCAAGAATAAAATCAGGGGCCAGAAGACAGTGGCTCATCAGTTAAGAATACTTCCTGCTCTTTCAGAGGGCTGGAATTCTGTTCTTAGAACCCCACCCCCACCCCATGTATTGTGGCTCAGTTAACAACTGCCCTTGAACGCAGTTCCAAGGGTTGGCCACCTTTTTCTGGTCTCTTGGAGTACCCACATTCAAGTATTCCCCTCAACATATAATTTTTAAAATTAAAATATATTATTTCAAAAATATAACAGCCCAATGGCTCCACTCGGGGCTGTAGCAAAAATTTAAGCCACAAATTAAATTTATGAACTGTTATGAGGGGTCCTAAAGTTTAAGAAGAAGAAAAAAAGGTCATCTATTCACAAAAATAAGTGGTGAATAAGGGGCATCTAAGCTTTTGGGCGGAGGCAAGAGCACTATGCTGATCAGCTACAGTGAGTTTCAAAGCTTGTCTTCACTGTGTGAAAACCTATCTTTAAAAAAAAAGCTCTAAAAGCTTTTCCTCTTGTGGTCTGGGTTACTCTGGGTTATTTTTAGACATCCTTTCCAAATGGATAAAAGAGTGTAAGCAGTTCTACAGATCTAATGGAAGAACTGGAGGAAATGGTCAATGTAGCTTTAACAGGACTTGCAGCAAGTCTCTCTGTCTCTCTCTGTGTCTCTGTCTCTCTGTCCATCTCTGCCCCTGTCTCTGTCTGTCTCTCTGTCTCTCTCTGTCTCTGTCTGTCTCTGTCTCTCTCTGTCTTTCTCTGTCCCTGTCTCTCTCTGTCTCTCTGTGTCTCTGTCTCTGTGTCTCTCTGTGTGTCTCTCTCTGTTTCTGTCTGTGTCTCTGTCTTTTTTTTTTTAAATAGAATCTATGCACTACAGACTAGCCTCAAACCAGCTATGTAGACAATAACCTTAAACTTCTAATCTTTCTGTCTCTCTCTCTCTCACAGGTGCCAGGATTAGAGGTATGTCATTGATCCCTACATTTTCTATTTTATTTCTTTATTATTTTTATTTTCTTTCCTTTTTGCCTTCAGAATCTCTTCCTCTCTTTTTTTATTGCTAATTATTGTTTATCGTTGCAGGTAATCTTTCAGCCAAAGATCAGCATGTGCTATAAACATACACTCTTAGATCTTTTCTGGATGAACCTGAGGTTTCTTTTCCTGGGCATATAAACTTGCTGTCACATTTCCGCCGTATTTGCTGTTTCTTTTTTGTAAATGTTCTACAGGACTTGTAGCTCTTTCAGCCTCACAGTTAGAGATAATGATTATTTAGTAAAGCAGTGGCTCTGCCATGTTCCTGCCTTGTTGATAATGGACTGAATCTCAAAACCTATAAGCCAGCTCCAATTAAATGTTGTCCTTTATAAGAGTTGCCTTGGCATGGTGTCTCTTCGCAGGAAAGAACACCCTAAGGCAATATTCCAATACAACAAGCTAGACACAGTAAGACATGTGTAGGTTCACCTCTAAGATCCTCCATTTCACTAACCCTGAGGCATTGGCTAGGTTTCCAGTACCAGGTACAATATCTCTCGTTTAGCCAGTCTTAAGTCCAACTAGAGAGATGTTGGTTACTGCCACTTCTGCATCCTTAGGGTTATTGTGCCATGCTGATCTTTGTTGTGGTTCATAGGCATCATAGGTAGGTAGAACTATTGATCCTACTACGTCCTCCTTTGCAAGCTAGCAGAGTACCTTACGTTAACATGAGGAGGCTTTCTGGTTAGTTCCCGCTCAAAGCCCCTGGGCCCTTTGTCTAAAGTGTATAGTGTCTTAAGCAATAGTACTTAGCTTACATCTCAGAAAGAAGCCCCAGTGAGCAAATGGACCTTAATTTAGGTGGAAGTATGCTGTAAGACCTGCTGCTTCTGTTCAAAAGTACAGAGGTGGATAGCTATTGTCACATGTCCCTGAATAGTTGAAAGGCCTTCTGAAAGTTGAAAGACCTTCTATAAGGCCTTCTATAAGATTTAAAGATCCAGTAATCTTTTTATTTCATTCATTTTCTTTTTCTCTTTTGGATAGCGTCCATTAAAAACTAAATCACAGAAGAGAAGGGGAGGGAGGATCTAGAAGCAGTTAGGGTGAGCACTACAAGGTAAATAAGATCAAAATACATTGTGCGCATGTATGAAAATTTCAAAGAATAGAATTATATATTGTCTTTACTAAATCCATGTTAGCATGTCTATTGTTGTCCTTCTATGGATTTGCAATGTAAGTAGCTGTTTCCTTTGAAGACACTAAAGAATCAAGAAAGCACAGTTTAAAAGAGCCCAAGGCCTGTCATGGGGCTCTGAGTGCCTACTGATATCATCATTACTGTGGAAATCAGAGCCCTGAGTACTACAACCAAGATTTTTATTCTTTTGGACTAGGACAGTGAGGCTATAAGACTCCCAGATGATTCCAATGCAGAGCTATGTTAGGAATAAACAAGCCAGGTGCCAGGTAGCACTGACATGCGTATGAATCTAGATTCCTTGTTATTTGGGAAATTCAATTTTAAGCCAATATATTTTTCCACACTTTATATTCTCCAAAATTCCCAGCAGGATGATTAAGAGCTCACAGTTATTGACACAGTATGTTATGTCACAGAAATGACATAACAGACACCAAGCTAAACTACTTGCATATACTCTGATCTGCATGGATTAATTTATTCCACATTACCTTATGAGATATATTATACTCTATAGTTCACAGAAGAGAATCACGGACACTCAACATGTTCAAATCCCATTGCTCACATCCCACAGCACATAAACCAAATTCAAATGTGAGACAGCCACAAGACTTGAAAGTCCTTGGCTTCTCTGATGGTTAGTATGTTCAATTTTACAGGATGAGAAAAAATGCAAGAGAGAAGCTTCAGGACATACTTGAAAAGCATTACCTAGATTAGGTTAGTCTCTAAGAATGTCTGTGAGGGATTATCTAGATTAGAAAAACTGAGGTGGAAGACCCACTCTAAACATTGGCAGCACCATTGCATGAGCTTGGGTCCTAGACTTGATAAAAAGTAGAACTGGAACTCTGTACCCATGTTCATCTCCTTCTGCTTCCTGTGGATACAATGAGAACAGGTGCCTCCAGTGCTAGCTATCATTCGTTCCACCTCCACCATGATGAACTGGACTGTCAAATGCTGACAGACTAAACCTTCCCCCTCTAAGCTTGTCAGGTGTTTTGTCACGGCAATGAGAAAAGTGACTAAAACATCTTATGAGCTATGATAGCCAAGAAAAGGCCAATACAAAATGAAGGGTCAAATACTTTATTCTAGAAATAAAGTTGCATATACTATGGAAGGATCTGCATGGATTATTTAATTTATTCCACATAACTTTATGAGATATATTATACTCAATAGTTCTAGAAATAACTTCTAGAAACAAATGTCCTTATTTGGCCTTCCCCTTTCCCCACTGAACACAGACTGTTCAGGGTAATACATAGAGCTGAACACCTAAGTGATACTGCAAGGAAGTCTTAGGTTTTCTGAGCTCTAAAATCATTACCATTCACTCTGAGTGTCCTACTTACTTTTCTGTTACGGTGATAAGACACCATGACCAAGGCAACTTATAGAGAAAAATGTCTACTTGGGGCTTACAATTTCAGAGGGTCTGTCCATGACCATCACGGTGGGGAACATGAGCGTGAACAAGCAGTCACAGTACTGCAGCAGTAGCTGAGAGCTAATGTCTGACCTACAAATATGAGAAGGGGAGGGAGGAAAGAAGGAAGGTAGACAGAAAGACGGAGACAGAGAACTAACTGGCAATTGGCAATGATGGGCTTTTGAATCTTCAAATTCAGCCTCCAAGTGACACATCTCCCCAACAAGGCAACATTTCCTACTCTTCCTCAAATATTTCCACCAACTGGGAACCAAGCATTAAAATACATGACCCACAACACCTAAGTAACTGCTAACCTCTATGGCAAATGTACATAGTTGCCTTTCAAAAGTCCATTATTGGAAATTTGGGCCCTCTGCATATTCAATGTAAAATCGAACATTCTAACTCTATATTCCATCCTAACTGGACTTGTACAAATTTTTCTAGTGAAATAGAGGATGAACAACTCAAGGCCAGTAGAACATAGCACACACTGCTGTATCACCTTCTGGAGCAAGTATTCCTTTCCCAAAATAGACTTCCACTAAGACCCAAAGACTTTTACATCAAAACCATCAAACTGTATCAGTCCAAAATGCTGAAGCACTGCCACTTCCCCCTTATTTGCAGCCCCACAGGAGGAACAACAATATGAACCACCCAGTACTCCCAGAGCTCCCAGGGACAAAACCATCGACCAGATAGTACACATGGAGGGTACCCACGGCTCTAGTCACATATGTAGCAGAGGATGGCCTTGTTGGACACCAAAGGGAGGAGAGGCCCTTGGTCCTGGAAAGACTTGATGCCATAGTGTAGAGGAATACCAGGACAGGGAAGCAGGGGAGGGTTGATTGGGGAACAGGGGGAAGGGGGATGGAATAGGGGATTTTCGGAGGGGAAACAAGGAAAGGGGAAATCATTGGGAATGTATATAAAGAAAATATTTAATAGAAAAAAAGAAAAAGAAAGAAGAAAAAAATGACAAATGCAACAAGAACAGAGGTGACAATAAGACAATGAATTCTCAAAATCAGCCTCCTGTCTCCTTTAACGATAGTTCGTTCACTGAGCCATCATTTCTGTAAATAAGTCCAACTCATGTCCTACAGGCTTACAAGTCCTCCCGAGATAGCTGTGAATCAAGCCCAAATGCAAAATTGTGAACTTGCTTAATTTTTTTTCAATTCAATTGTGCATTGTATAGATGACAATGTTGAATAAGAATATTAAAAAGGTTGGGCATATCTGCTACAGCAATAGTCAAATGGCATCTAGGAGTTTCTGGAGTTGCCAGGCAAATAGTAGCTAAGTGAAAGACCTATCATAAATCAAACATTAAGATGTCACACAGCCAAAAGCTATCAGGGAGACCACAGATGGCCACAGGAATCTGGAAGTGCCAGGAAGTCCTTATTTTCTTTGCTTGTAAGTCATCTAAGTGCACATGCTTTTTTTCTTACAGTGCATTAGTTAATATTTATGGCGACATTCAGAAAAGTAAGGACAGAAACAGTGATAGTGGACAATTCTCAGTTCTGTTCATTGGTGTTGTGGTTAATGGGCACAATGCCAGGTCATTCTAACAGAAAAGAATTGCATGTCACATTCATTCAAGTCTTTAATAAATAGAAAAAATAAGTTAGAATTTGATATTAACAATATTTTTTACATTGCTAACATTTATTTAGGTTCTGTGCACATCTTTCTTCAAATAACTCATCCTAACTGTCATCTTCATCACTGACTTGATAGGAATTAGAATTGCCTTAATAGGCACATCTGAACTTGACTGAGTTTCCAAAGAGGATAGAAGCCCCACTCCAAAAATGTACAGAAACATCTAATGGTCCAGTGTCCTGTCCTAAATAAAAATGAGGAATGCAGAAAGCCAAATGTGCACCAGTGAAGTGGAAATTTCTGATTTCTTTGGAAACCATGTTTTGCTGGGGCAGACTGATGAAAGGATGTTTTGCGGAAGCAGACACAGGTGAAAGGATGTTTTGCTGAAGCAGACACATGAAAGGACTGTGATGTTTAGAAAGAATATAAATACGACCACAGATAGTGGGACAAGGCTAGTGCTTTGATACGTCTTGCATTGCATTGTTGACCTTCACTTGCTTTGACTTCATAGAGAGTTACTCAACAAAGAACTTCTCATGATATTCCAGCAACTTTTGCCACTTCCATAGACTCAAGCCTCATGGTTTATTCCTGGATCAAGCTGCCCCTGTTGCTTTGTGTGTGCTGTCTGCTAAGTGGACTGAACTACAGCTGCTGATTTGGGTGTGGTGGGTTGCTAGTAGACTGAACTGTTGATATCCTGACCAAGAAAATTGGAATCGCCCCAAAGAACTATTTCTTAATAGGTCTATTTCCCCCATGTCCTAATAACCTTTCTTTTCCACTACTTCTGGTGGGTGGTAAGCTAGATAGGAGGTTAAAACATTTAAAACCATTATTAAAAGTAGGTTTTGAAAAACCAATGACTAAACAGCAGCATTCTCTCCTCTCTCCCCCACCCCACTTTGCCTGATTATTGGTGCAATATGACTATTACTATGTGTCCCCTGCCACAAAGACTGTATGTCCTCAAATATTGAGCCAAAGTAAGCCCCGCTTTCCTTAACTTGGTCACAGCAATAAAAAAGTAACTAATATGCCCATTTTACAGATGAAAAATAACAAAGAGGTGAGATTGGTTGCCCAAGTACCACACCAAATAAGCTGTAGATCTGCAAGCCAAATTTAGGCTGTTTATCACCAGAGCTATTGATAAGTTTAGTAAGCCATGCTCTTAGAGCAAGACAGACCTACATAAATAGAATGAAATCCAATCATAGTGGAAACAACTCAAATACAAGTACCTACTTCACAAGGTACAAAATGACATTCAATGAAAATACTCCACTGTTATTAACACTAAGGTTTCTATAACACTGTTTAAAATAGTAAAAACTATAAAACAGGTGAATCCTCAAAAGTAGCTAAATAGAAAATGAACTATATCAAAAATCTATGTAAATGAAATATAATAGTGAGAATATCTATTATTATCATTTAGCAGCTACTATTTGCCTAGTATTCTTGTATGTGTTAAGGAAATGGAAATAGCAGCGAATGTCCTTGCTGTCTTGTGAAACCGGAAGAAATTGAAACAATATGGAAATTTTCTTATATAAAATTTTAAGTAAAAAAATATATAAAATGTTACTATTTGAGACAGGAGCTATACAGCCCAGGATGGATTCAAACTTGGTGTGCAGTCAAGGATAAATCTGAACTTCTGATATTCCCACTCCTGCCTTACAAACGCTGAGATTATAGGTGTATACAACCACATGCAATTTTTTTTTTTTTTTGCAGTACTGGAAATCACATCTGGAGTTTCTTGCATACCTGACAACTACTCTACCAACTGAGCTATATGCCCAGGTTAAATTTTATATGAAGTAATTTCCATGCAAAGAAAATGGATATATGAGCCAGCCATGGTTATATATGCCTGCAATCCCAGCACTTATGAAGCTGAAACAGAACAATAAGGGTTCAAGGCCAGGAACTAGAAAGGGTGATGGCTTAGCAGTAATGAAGACCATGTATTGTTTTTGCAAAGGACCCCAGGACCTTTGTCAGAAATGCTCACAATGACCTCCAGTTGCAGGGGAATCTGGTTCTCTGGCCTCTTAGAGCACTGTACTCACACTCATATCTACATACAGATATATGGAAATATCTAAATATGTAAGTAAAAATAAAATAAATCTTTTAATAAGGTGTTCATTGCCAGCCTGAGACACACAGCAAGACATTGTCTCAAGAAAGAAAAAAAAAAGAAAAAGAATGAAAATTTAAAGAAAATGGAAGTATATAAGAAAAAATATAAAAGTTACTATACCAGTATGCCCACTATGCTAATTATACATGAATAGTGTGATTAGTAAATGCATCCTTTATGTATTAATACATCATTCAAATTAGCTGCAGTGAGATTTTATAATAATGTTTTGTGTTTTAATCCTGGAGATTATAAGTATAACGGCATACATCACATCTTTTCAATAACAGTATATCACTCATAACATCTGTGTGGTTCACTGTCCTCATACTCCTTTTTTATAAACACAGAGTCTCATCATGTAGCCTTGGCTGACCTGGAGCTCACTATATACACCAAACTTGCATTGAATGAAAGAACTCCATGTGCCTCTGTCCTGGACGCTGGAATTAAAGGCATGTACCACCATGGCCAACCTGGCAAATACTTTACACCAAACTCAAGAGCCAGCAAACTCTTTCAACCTAGTCAGAAAGTAAATATCTTAAATTTTTGAGGGTTATTATTGGTCACTACTACTACTAACCAAAGCTGCTCTGCCAAAACAAAACAACCAATAGATAAAGTTTGCCTCGGTTCCAATAACAGATACAGAAAGAGATAGGGAAATGCATTTGGCACAAGAGCCATAGTTTGCTGGTCCTTGCTTTTTTTGTTTGTTTGTTTTACTTTCATCGAAATAAAATTAAGCACAAAGGTCCTTCTACTTCCACTATTCAGTGTCCTCTGTAATGACTTCCAGAGAGAGATTAACCCTATTTTGCAGAAGAATGAGACTGAAAGAAAGGAAATACATTGTCCAACATAACTTGGTTAACTTATTAGATGATTTAAAGGAAAGTCTCCCTTCAGTACATACAACCAATGGCCCCAGTGGAGGTTCAGGAGCCATTTGTCTTCAATGCTTCTGTATGATAAGGGATATGAAAATATATGGGATGTTTTCTTAACATTCTTAAGCAGTCTCCCAGGGCCTTGCATTAGACCAGAAGGGATGCAGAGATAGATCCCCATGCTGCTTTTGTATCCCAAATGGAAGGAAGTTAAGTGGGGACTGATGGCTCCTAAGACTTGTATGACCACATGCTCCTGAAGACTTACCAATATTAATCTCATCATCGGTCAGCGTGTCTCCAATGAAATCAAACTGAAATGACTGGAGTGTCTGGGAAAATTTCTGAACTGCAGAAGAGTAATCTGCAAAGAAAGAGGACAGTACACATGGTCAGCGCTGCTATCCTCTCATCAAGTCCCTCCTCCCAGTTACAGCACACAGAGGAAACATACCAAGACATCACACAAGCAGCAGCTACCCAACAAGGTTAAGAGATTTGAATCAGTATTTTCAGAAGACAGTCTGAACAAATGAAACAGCCATTTAAAGGAGTCTTGAACACTTTTGCAGAGTATTTTCATCTTCAGTCCCCCTTCTCTTTGACTTGAAACTACTTAATTGAACTCTCTATTATGCACATGCCAATGTTATCTTGCATTCAACAATATCAACAACCATCCTACAAAAAAAACCCAATTAGCTCTATTTTATACATGTGGAACTCAGAATTCAAGACTTACATAAGAAAGCTGGATCTAGATGTCAGGTGGTCTATCTGCCCCTCCACTGCCCATTCCATGACAACATAGCTATACACTCATCAGATGGAGGCTTGAAATAGGATACCATTGAGCATAATTCACAGTGTATTTATGAACAGCTCAAATCCCCCCCCAAAAAAACCAATGAATTTTTTTAAAAAAAATCAGTGTGATTACATAACTAGATGAATGCTTTGATTTTGTCAATGACTTTAATTTGCATTTGTAAGTACTCAATGGTGGCAAAAAATTTAAATCACAAAAAGTAAATCACATTAATGTACACTTTAGAGAAAGTGTTTAGGTCAACTTTTAAACTGTTACCTTCAGCAAGAGCTTCAGCAAGCCTCTTGACCTTTGCTACTCCAAGAGGAAATCACAGTTCTGTCACAATATCATCCCCTGGGAGCTTGAAGAAAGTGTGTGTGGCCATGCCAACTCTAGATCAACTAAATCAGAAGAAAGAAAGAAGAAAGAAAGAAAGAAAGAAAGAAAGAAAGAAAGAAAGAAAGAAAGAAAGACAGACAGACAGACAGACAGACCGACCGACCGACCGACCGACCGACCGACCGACCGACCGACCGACCACTAAAATTCCTTATGTAGTTTTTAAGGTCAAAGACCAACAATTACAAGAACTGACTAAACTTTATTTCTAAGCAAGGTTCATTTATCAGACTGATATAACTAAGTGGTCCTCTGAGTGTTTAATAACAATACTTGGAAGTCTATACTGATGTAGTTAGAGGTTTAAATAGGAAATATCTTCCATCTTGTCCCCAAGGTCAACTAGATCCCAGGGGACTGTGGAATATCTTTTAAAATGTCTGCGACCATGGGGAGTCACCCATTGTCTTGTTCAGGGAGGCCATGGAGATCCGATCTAGTGAATTTTAACCAATTTCCAGTCTACAAAAATGAAGGTCAATGAAAATTCCTTCACGTCTCCAAGAAAAACAATGGTCAAGTAAGGCCTTGATTTATTCTGACATAGGTAGACTAATTGGTTAAAAAATAAAAGGGCTAGAGGAGCCAGAGGTTCCACACCATCCAAAGTGACCCCTAAGGACCAGTGGACCACTGACCTTAACAGTTAAAAAGATGTAATTAATTTTCACAACATACATCACCTAAAACACGCAGCAGAAAAGAATAACCAGGATTAAAGCTATCATTTTTATTTTTTAATAACCCAAAGGTTATATTCCTCAGACATCATAATTTCTCATTACTGATTCTCATAACTTCAATATGTCCTTGTACATCCTAATCCTTGGGACATTGCTATATAATCCTATTACAAAAAAAAAAAAAGCTTGACAGAATTCCATTTCTCTTTCAAGTTGTCAATTAGATGCTGACTTTAATTGACTTCTCTTATAATTCTTCCAAGTGATTGTTCGCTACAAAGGAGTCTGATGTAACAAATAGCTGCTGTTTATACTGTTACTTATCTTTCTATAGAGCTCTGATACACAGGTCAGCAAGCTGCATGATTACATTTCACTTTACTAAACAAAATATATGTTAATCATGATGTCAAGAAATTTTCCTTATTAACTTTATCTCTTAATTTTCCCTACAAGATTATAATAAAGGAGATCAAATGTCTGACTTCTGAACTTATGCCTGCCAATAAAAGATGCCTCAAGCTCTTGAGCCAAACTAATAGCCTTACATCTCGTAATAGGCAAGGGTGACCAAATAATAATAATAATCAGCCTTGCTAATATCTATGACAAAGCCTGTCAATGGTTTTTATATGCTTTTCTTCTCTGTTGTCTTCCTAGAATAATGGGGAAACTTTCCCAGATATTTTAGCTAAGATCTAAGAAAACATTAGAGTAGTACGAACAGTCTGGCTTTTTGTATGCTACAGACGCTCCCTCACTCTAATGGTACACTCCAAGTTTGCACACTGTCATCACACCGCTGTCTTATGTCTGTTCTTTGCCATCTGTCACCTTGCTGCGTATATCTTTGCTTACCCAAAATTGCTAACCAGTCATCCCATGCCCTGCTGTTGGTCCAGCTTACATTGTCCTTGGGCTTTCAATTCACCTGTAAAGATACTGGGGGACCCTTGAAAGAGTAGGGAGGGCTTTCTCAATGGGATAGAATGCTCATCTTTTGGCAAAATTTTGTAAAACTCACTCCTCTCCAACATTTGCACTAGGAACATTAAGCCTACTTCACAAAGCCCCCTAATGTATTCATAGACTCCCCCTTCCCAATTTCCAATTTTGTCAGTTCTCTCCAGCTTTACCAATGCAACCTCACCATCACCACCTTTGGTGACTCTTAAACCACTTCATCCCAGATGGCCCTCCTGGCACTATACACCTAACTGGTCTTTCCCATTTTCCATCTGACTGAGTCTTCTTCTGGTTCCCAGTATTGCTGAGGATAAAGAGAAACATATGACTTCCCTGATCTAGGAAAATCCTTTCATATACATGGCCACCATCCTCCCTACTCACAGCTAAATTGGCTGTTACCTATCAGCTCCTAAAAACCCCTTTCTGGTTTTCCTTGACATCAATACCTTTCAGCTGTTGAATGTGCCATCCAACTCATTACTCTTCTTGCCACTCTGGGCATTCAGGACTTAGACTAGAAACAGTAAGAGTGGGGGTTTCTTTGCATCAGTTATCCTCTTTGTTTAACCAATTCTCAAAAAGCCTTACAGAAATTTCGGATCAGCTTGATACCATCAGGGATCAACCAGCTTCTTTGGCCAAAGTGATACTCCAAAATTGAAGAGGGCTGGATCTGATTGCTATCAAGGGAGCAAACTCTGCCTTCCTCCACACACAATGCCGCTTCTATACAAACAAATCTAGGCTAGTTTAAGATAGTGTCCAAAGATTTAGGAACCAGGCTCAGAAAATTCAACAAGCTCCTCCTTCTGGCTCCCCCCACCACTCACACCCTCCCCTTACTAACCCCTACGCTTTACCCTGTCTTTTTAACATTTTACAGAAGTTCTTCCTGGATCAAATTACTGCCATTACTCACAAAGAACAAAATAAAAATAATATTTCTTCTGTAGTCACTCCAAACTCCCAAAACAATACCCACTCCACCAGCAAGAAGTAGCCAGACAGAAAATTACTCCCTCTAATCTTTATATTTGCAGGGTCTGGAATAAAGAAAATCCTCTCCCCAAAAGTATGACCATAAAAACAGGCCAAAGTTCTCAAAAGATTTTCCCCCATAAAGTTGGAGAAAACAGTCAACCCCCATTGCATGCCCTGGAGCTGGGAGGTTACAAAACCAGACAATCTGACTTTTCCCCCACCCTGCAGTTTCAAAATTCAGTTTATACCAAGAGTATCTTCTGGGCTTGGCAAAGGCAGGCCCTCCCTGCTTACCACTCTCAACTATAAAACCCGATTCTCAGAACCTGCATGGTAGGTACACTCTCCCATTCCTAGGATGTTTTGGGGGTACCAACCTCTTAGACTAATAAAAATGTACTCTCACTATTTGAGGACAAACTGAGTCTTTGGCCTCTCATTTCTCTCTGCTGGCTCGTTTCTTAGCATATCTTTTGCAAATACACAACTAAAGGCTTAACTTGAGCATTGTTTATTCAAGGAAAAAAATGGAATCTCTTTTGTGGTACACACAAAATGTATCCTAAGAAATGCATCATCTTCCCACTTTGCGGCAATACTGGAAACAATAGTATCATAACTGCAGTAACTGTGTGAAACAATAGCTTGGAAACCACTGAAGTGGGGAGCAAAATAGGCCTAGAGGTTTTAAAGTCCTAACTCTAAGATGTTTTCTCTATTTATCCAGTTTGATGTATCCTGAGAGCTTCATTGCCTGAGTTGAAGCTAATTCTGCCTAAAAGACAGTATGAATAGTGCCAAAAAACCAATCAGCCACAATTATTTTAAATTGTAGCAGCATGAATCAGCTTAGCAAATTGGTTTAGTAAGAGTGCAATCAAAACATTTGGTTAAAAAAATGGAGAATAGCAGAGTAGAAAATTGCATGCTCACAGGTTGCTTTGTAAAGCCCCAAGCAATTACTAGAAATATAGAAAGATATTTTTGCATTCAAATGGACACATGTCTTGAGATGTATGAATGCCCGAGATAGACTTGAGGGGACCCTGATCATCCATGACTGACTAACCATGCACAAGTCAATAGGAAAGCATAAGGTAAGCTGACATCAAATTAGAAACTGTCTGACTCAGCACTAAAGACATATCCACGAGCACATATGGCATGCTGCAGCAAACATCTGGAAGTATATTAGTTCAAATTATTTAATGAAATCGTTGCCCAAACATTAGATGGTTAGTGAACTAACCTCCCACTGACTTCAGTTGGTTCAAAAAAGAACACGCACTTTACAGAATTTCTAAATCTAAAATTTCAGTAACTAAGCAAACCGTGAACATGAGCAGCAAACTCTGGAGAGTAAGAAATGATTTCATTTTATGAGCAGACAAGTTTTATTATCTTGAAATACTTTCAAAGTATTTTATTTTGATTTTATGCATATGAAGATCTTGCCTGCCTACACAATGTTGAGGATAAGCTATCAGATTCCCTGGAAAGGTCGTTACAGTTGATTGTGAGCTGGCAGATTGGTAATAGGAACTGAACCTAGGTCTTGGAGAAGAGCAACAAGTGATCTTAAGCACAACCATCTTTTTAATCCCTGTACACTTAATTATACTTTGTAAAATATGTCTTGTTTACACACACACACACACACACACACACACATCAGAGGACAACTTTCCAGAGTCACTTCTCTCCCTTCTACCATATCGGTCCTGGAGATCAAACCCAGATTGTCATATGCCATTACTTGCAAAGCCAATTCATAGGCCCAATGCTCAGGTCTTACCAAAACATGAGACAGACAGAAAACAATAGTTCATGTTCAAAACGAGTATGTATTTAATGCAAATTGCCCCCTGAAATATACCATGAAATTAGTAACAAAATGGAAGGTGGTTTCAAAACATTTTTTTACACAAAACTGTGCCTGTCATTCCATCATTTGGGAGGTACTGGGGAGAAGAACTTGTAATATAAAGCTAACCATGGCTACTTAGTTCAAGGAAAGCCTGGTCCACATGAGATCCCATCTTTAAAAAAGAAAAAGAAAAATGGGCCAGAAGCGATGGCTCAGTGATTAAAGGTACTTATGACTGCTGGATCTTCTCTGCCCCACTGCAAATTCCCCAGTCTTACCGTGCCCTACCCTCACCCCTGTAGCAGACCACTTGCAGGAAACAAGTTGGCCATCTTTACTCCCCATGGGTTGGAGTCTGCTCTAGGACTGAGGATGAGACAGGGGGTGGGGGAGGGGTGGGGATCTCAAATGGAGAAGGGCAAGGAGAGTAAAGATGGCCAACGTGTTTCCAGGTTGTCAGTGTCAGAGGTCCCAAGTAGAGAGTACATCTGGGTATTGGGAGACACACATGATGGAGTATGGAAGGAAATCTGCATCCTAGAGAGTTCTGCACAGTTCCAAGGGAATAGAGGCAGGCAGGAAGGACAGAGTCCTGCTCTAAAGATGTGATAAAAGAAATGTATATGTCAGTCAAAGAAAATAGTAAATCTAAACATATTCAGGAACAAAACATCAGGAAATCTGGGACACTGAAAAAATGAAATCTACAAATAATGGAAAGAGAGGAAGGAGAAGAAACCCAAGTTAAAATTAGGGAAAATATCAACAACAACAACAAAAAAAAAAAAACAGAAAATTTCACAAGCCTAAAGTAAGAGTGATTACATTGCTCATTACTGATTACTGATTACATTGCTCATAAAGCAAGGGTCAACGGATACATGAAAATTGAAATAACAGCTGGGCAGTGGTGGCGCACGCCTTTAATCCCAGCACTTGGGAGGCAGAGGCAGGAGGATTTCTGAGTTCAAGGCCAGTCTGGTCTACAAAGTGAGTTCCAGGACAGCCAGGGCTACACAGAGAAACCCTGTCTTGAAAAACCAAAAAAAAAAAGAAAATTGAAATAACACCCTGTATCCTATCTGACCACCATAGAACAGAACTAAATATTAATAGAAACAGAAAGTTTATAGTCTTGTCGAAACTGAACAATGTCTGTCAAGATAGACAGTAATAAAAAGGAAGTTAATTCGCCTATCAATAGATTTCTAAGAAGATGGAAGGAGAGACCCCTGGTCCTGGAAAGACTGGATGTAGGGGAACGCCAGGACAGAGAAGCGAGAGGGGGTTGAATGGGGAAAAGAGGGAGGTAAGGGGGCTTATGGGACTTTCGGGGAGGGAGGAACTGGGAAAGGGGAAATGATTTTCAATGTAAATAAAAAAAACTTAGAAAATAAAATTTAAAAAAAAAAGGAAGTTAAAATTTTTTTAGTATTGAATGAAAATGAGATTTTTCACCCCCTAACATTAGATAGGGGGAAAAAAAAGGATAGAGAGGAGAGACGAATTAGGAAAATCCCTGAATTTCTTTCATTTCTTCCTTGAGCATAGCTACTAGCAAACCACAACCAACTTCTCTAAATAACCAACAACCACCAATTCCACCTCTCCCCATCATGTACCACCACCTGTGACTCCCATCCCAGGAGATCTGAAACCCTCTTTTCTGGCCTCTCTGATCTACTGCTTAGAAGTGGTGAACATAAACACAGGCAAACACACATATACATAAAGAAAATAAAATGAGTAAATTTATTTAAAAGCAAACAAGAGACAAAATTGTGACTAGAGACAACAAAATTTATAACAGACAAAATCCATCAGAAATACATTAACAATTACAAACATAACATTGACCACATAGCATTGAAACAAAAACCAGATAGCAATTTAGGAATAAAATCAACAAAAGCTAGACAGCAATAGATAATAGATAAATAGAAATAGATAAAACAACCAGGTAAAACATTGATAAATAAATGTAAGACATTAACAACCCTGTTAACATGCTAGATATAATATACATCTACAAGAGATTCTAAGTATTTCTACTAAGTAACTATAGCTTTCTCAAGTTCAAAAGGAGATTTCCAAGGAGAGAGAGAATCCAGTAGGCCAATAAATAAGCCTTGATAAGTTTAACAGAATTGAAATCCTCTGAAGTATAATCTCTGACCCTAAAAGAATATAAAGCATGAAACACCTGAAAAATAACATAAGGGTTTCATGTATAGTAATGATATTTTACATACAATATCAAAGAATAATTGATGAAAGAAATCGTTGATAAGATGAGCTTCTATTATTTTTTAAAGTTTCTGTTCTGTGAAAGACAATGACAAGATACTGACAAGCCACAGACTAGAAGAAAATATTTGCAAAATATATGTCTGATAAAAAAAAGACTTATCCAAAATATGCATAGAAGTCTTAAAAATTAACAACAAGGAAGCAACCTAACTGAAAACAATAGTAAAATTACCTCGGCTCATACCTATGCTCATCATATGCTGGTGAGAATAAGGAAGACTTGAACTCTCGTTGCTGGTAGGAATGAAAAATAGTGCAACCAGTTGGGAAGCCAATTTGGGCCTGTTACAAAACTAAACAATAACCTAGCATGGTGGGTCAAACCTACAATCCCAGCTGTTGGTAGGCTGATGCTAGATCTTCAATTTGAGGCCAGCCTGAGCTATATAGTGAGTTCCAGATCAGCAAGGTCTACATAGTAAGACTTTATGTGAAAATACTAATAATATTTTAAATTTACCTAAACATAACAAAACAGTGAATGCAGTCCTTGCTATTTCACCACATTAAAAATGTATCAAGAGTGGTCCTTTGTCAGCACACATACTAAAGTTGAAATGATATAGAAAATGTTAGCATGGCCATTGCACAAGGATGTCAGACACATTTGTAAAGCTGCAATATAGTTTTTGCAAAATCTGTGCTATGCATAAGTAAATATTTTATTTTTTATTTTTAATGTTTTTATACTAATTTTTAGTTAAATTTTTCTAGGCAACAAAAATGATCAATCTTCATAAAATATGCCTACACAAAAATCTGTTCAAAGACATTTATAACACTGTTATTCGTGAGTTATAAAACTTGGAAGCAACGAAATTTCTTCAATTAAATGTGCAGGTAAGTAAATAAATGTGGTACCTACAGACAGAACTATGGGTAAAAGGGATGAGCTTTTTCAGCCACTGTTTTCTTGAGTAGAAAAATGGTTGTGGGCCATTTGCAGCAGGGAACCAGGCAGCTCCACAGCCTTCTGTGCTTAGCCCACCAGAAGAGAGTGATCTCCCAGCAGCGATTTCACTTCTGAGTGCCTAGGTGAGATCTCCACTTTTTCTCTGGAGGGGTACAGCTAGGAGCGCACAGGGCATACGATCAGTGGAGCAGCTGGGACAGGAGTCTTCCCTTCCGGCCTCCATTTGCAGCAGGGAACCAGACAGCTCCACAGCCTTCTGTGCACAGACCCAGCCAGAAGAGAGTTGGCCTCCCAGGAGTACAGACACAGGTTTATAGACCCATAGGAGGGGCACGCTCCAGTCAGAGACAAGACCAACTAACACCAGAGATAACCAGATGGCGAAAGGTAAGCACAAGAACCCTACTAACAGAAACCAAGGGTACTTGGCAACATCAGAGCCCAGTTCTCCCACCACAGCAAATCCCAGATACCCCAACACACTGGAAAAGCAAGAGTTGGATTTAAAGACTCTTCTCACGATGCTGTTAGAGGACATCAAGAAGGACATAAATAACTCCCTTAAAGAAATACAGGAGAACATGGGTCAAATGGTAAAGGCCCTTAAAGAGGAAACACAAAAATCCCTGAAAGAATTACAGGAGAACACAAACAAACAAGTGAAGGAACTGAACAAAACCATCCAGGATCTAAAAATGGAAGTAGAAACAATAAAGAAATCACAAAGTGAGACATCTCTGGAGATAGAAAATCTTCGAAAGAATTCAGGAGTCATAGATGCAAGCATCAACAACAGAATACAAGAGATAGAAGAAAGAATCTCAGGGGCTGAAGATACCATAGAAAACATTGACTCAACAGTCAAGAAAATGCAAAATGCAAAAAGCTCCTGAGCCAAAAAATCCAGAAAATCCAGGACACAATGAGAAGACCAAACCTAAGGATTATAGGTATAGAAGAGAGTGAAAATTTCCAACTTAAAGGGCCAGTAAATATCTTCAACAAAATTATAGAAGAAAACTTTCCTAACCTAAAGAAAGAGATCTCCATGAACATACAAGAACCCTATAGAACTACAAACAGACTGGACCAGACCAAAAAGTCCTCCCGGCACATAATAATCAAAACACCAAATGCACTAAACAAAGAAAGAATATTAAAAGCAGTAAGAGAAAAAGGTCAAGTAACCTATAAAGACAGGCCTATCAGAATTACACCAGACTTCTCACCAGAAACTATGAAAGCTAGAAGATCCTGGGCAGATGTCATACAGACCCTAAGAGAACACAAATGCCAGCCCAAACTACTATACCCAACAAAACTCTCAATTACCATAGATGGAGAAACCAAGATATTCCATGATAAAACCAAATTTACACAGTATCTTTACACAAATCCAGCCCTACAAAGGTTAACAGATGGAAAACGCCAACCTGAGAAGGGAAACTACACCCTAGAAAAAGCAAGAAAATAATCTTTTTCCAACAAACCCAAAAGAAAGTAACCACACAATCATAAAAAGAACATCAAAAATAACAGGAAGCAACAATCACTATTCCTTAATATCTTATAACGTCAATATACTCAATTCCCCAACAAAAATCATAGTCTAAAAGAGATGTTTTTCATGTGGATCTTCGATTTTATAAGAAAATGTTTGTGACTCCTCTTTCAATTCAGTAATGCTTTTTGTGTCTACCATTTTGACTGTATTATTTTCCATGATAATCTTTAATTTTAACATTTTTTTCCGTGTATTTCTTCAATTTTGTCGGAGGTGTTTTTCATGTAGAACTTTGGTTTCATGGGGGGGCGGTGTTTGTAGTTCCACTTTCAGTCAATTTAGGAATGTTTTTGTGCCTACCATCTTGTCGGTATAATTGTCCACGATAATCTTCAATTTTAACGTTTCTCTGTATTTTTCTTCAATTTTGTCAGAAGTATTTTCCATGTAGATCTTCAGTTTTATCAGACAATGTCTATAATCAACTTAGGAACATTTTTATACCTTCCATTTGATCTGTATAATTTTCCATGTAATAGTTTTAACATGTTTTTCTATATATTTCTTGAATTTTTTCAGGAATATTTTCCTTGTAGATCTTCAATTTTATCAGAAAGTGTTTATAATTCCACTTTCAAAAAACATAGGAATATCTTTATGCCTACCATTTTATCTGTATAATTTTTCCATGAAGTACTCAATCTTAACACGTTTTTTATATATCTCTTCAATTTTTTCAGAGATATTTTCCATGTAAATCTTCAATTTTATCAGAAAATGTTTATAATTTCACTTTCAATCAACTTAGAATTATTTTTATGCCTACCAATTTATCTATATAATTTTCTATGATAATCTTCAATTTTAATGTTTTTCCATATATTTTTTCAATCTTATCAGAAATATTTTCCATGTAAATCTTCAATTTTATCAGAAAATGTTTATAATTCTACTTTCAATCAACTTAGGAATATTTTAATTCCTACCAATTTATCTGTATAAATTTCTTCAGTTTTATCAGAGATGTTTTCCACGTAAATCTTCAATTTTATCGGAGAATGTTTTTACTTCTCTTTCAATCAATTTAAAAATATTTTTATGCCTACCATCTTATCTGTATAATTTTTCATGAAATAGTTTTAACGTGTTTTTCTATATATTTCTTGAGTTTTATCAGAAATATTTTCCTTGTAGATTTTCAATTTTATCAGAAAATGTTTATAATTCCACTTTCAATCAATTTAGGAATATTTTTATGTCTACCATTTTATCTGTATAATATTTCCATGAAATAGTCAATCTTAACATGTGTTTCTATATATTTCTTCAATTTTGTCAGAGATAATTTCCATGTATATTTACACAAAGGAATAATACTTAGCAATTAAAAACAGGCACTCCGCCATCTTTGCTCCAGTGGCCAGGTAGTTGGGACTACCAGGCTCAGAGACAGACAGGCATAATATCGCTTGGGTCTTGGGCAGCTTGTGTGTACGCTGCTCCCAAGAGCTGGGCAGATCTGCAGTAACCAGCGCGCCAGCTCTGCTGTGGGACTTCTGCCTGGCAGAGGGACGCCCCCTCTCCCCACTCTGGGAGAGATCACACACCCCTGCACAGGGCAGGAGCCTACCAGCCTCCCTTTGGCGACCTCTGCTCCGGGAATCCACTACGCTGAGCCTTTGGATGTGCAGGGACTCCCCAATATAACAACATCACTTGGGGCAAGGCACATCAGGGCTCCAAAGTCACTCAGGAGCAGGGCAGGCCCCAGAAATCGGTGCCAGGGGAATCCTGGTAATCCAAGGGGGCCAAAAATAGCTTTGCAGGCTCACAGGAGGTCCAACCAACAGCCAGTGGCAGCAGGACCAACTAATATCAGAGGTAATCAGATGGCAAAAGGCAAACGTAGGAACGTTACTAACAGAAATCAAAGTAATATGGCACCATCCGAACCCAACTCTCCAACAGCAGCAAGTCCTGGATACCCCACCCCACCCGAAAGACAAGATCTGGATTTAAAATCACTTCTCATGATGCTATTAGAGGATCACAAGAAGGACACAAATAAATCTAATAAAGAATTACGGGAGACCATGAATCAACAGTTAGAAGCCCTTACAAAGGAAACACAAAAATCGCTTAGAGAAATGCAGGAGAACATGGATCAAAAGATGGAGGCCCACAAGGAGACAACACAAAAATCGCTTAAAGAAATGAATCAACGGGTAGATGCACTTTCAAAGGAATCACAAAAATTGCATAAAGAAATGCAGAAGAATATGGGTCAACAGACGGATGCCCATAGGGAGGCAACACAAAAAGTGCTTAAAGAAATGAATCAACGGGTAGATGCCCTTACAAAGGAAACACGAGAACTGCTTAAAGAAATACAGGAGACGATGGATCAACAGATGGAATCCCATGAGGAGGAAACACAAAACTCGCTCAGAGAAATGCAGGAGAACTTGGGTCAACAGGCAGAAATCCTGAAAGAGGTAATGCAAAAATACCTTAAAGAAATACAGGAAAATACAAACAAACAAGTGAAGGATCTCAGCAAATCCATACAGGATCTAAAAAAGGAAGTAGAAACAACTAAGAAATCACAAAGGGAGACAACTTTGGAGATAGAAAACCTTAGGAAGACATCAGGAGCCATAGATGCAAACATCAACAATAGAATACAAGAGATGGAAGAAAGAATCTGAGGTGCTGAAGATTCCATAGGAAGCATCGAGTCAACAGTCAAAGAAAATGCAAAATGCAAAAAACGTGTAACCCAAAACATCCAGGAAATCCAGGACACAATGAGAAGACCAAACCTAAAGATTATAGGTATAGATGAGAGTGAAGATTTGCAACTAAAAGGGCCAGTAAACATCTTAAACAAAATTATGGAGGAAAACTTCCTTAACCTAAAGAGAGAGATGTCGATGAACGTACAAGAAGCCTACAGAACTCCAAAAAGACTGGACCAGAACAGAAATACCTCCCTTCACATAATAATCAAAACACCAAATGGACTAAACAAAGAAAGAATACTAAAAGCAGTAAGAGAAAAGGGCCAAGTAACATACAAAGGAAGAATAATCCGAATCACATCAGACTTCTCAACAGAGACTATGAAAGCCAGAAGATCCTGGGCAGATCTCATGCAGACATTAAGAGAGCACAAATGACAGCCTAGACTACTATACCCAGCAAAACTCTCAATCACCATAGATGGAGAGACCAAGATATTCCATGATAAAACCAAATTTTCACAATATCTTTCCACAAATCCAGCCCTGCAAAGGATAATAGGTGGAAAACGCCAATACAGGGAGAGAAACAACACCCAGGAAAAAATGAGATAGTAACCTTCTTGCTTCAAACCCAAAAGTAGATAACCACTCAAACATAAAGATAGCATCAAGAATGGCAGGTGGCAATAATCACTATGCCTTAATCTCTCTTAATATCAATGGTCTCAATTCCCCAATTAAAAGACATAGACTAGCAGACTGGATACATAAACAGGACCCAGCATTTTGCTGCATGCAGGAAACGTACCTCAGTGTCAAAAACAAACACTACCTCAGTGTAAAAGGCTGGAAAACAATTTTACAAGCAAATGGCCCCAAGAAACGAGGTGGAGTAGCCATCCTAATATCAGATAAAATTGACTTTCAACATAAAGTCATCAAAAAAAAACACAGAAGGACACTATATACTGATCAAGGGAAAAATCCACCATCAAGAACTCTCAATTCTGAATATCTATGCTCCAAATGCAAGGGCACCCTCATTCGTAAAAGAAACTTTACTAAAGCTCAAAGCACACATCGCACCTCAAACAATAATAGTGGGTGACTTCAACACCCCGCTCTCTGAAATGGATCATTCAGGAAAGCAGAAACTAAACAGGGACACAGTGAATCTAATTGAAGCCTTGGACCAAATGGAACTAACAGATATATATAGAACATTTCATCCTAGAGCTAAAGAATACACCTTCTTCTCAGCACCTCATGGTACCTTCTCCAAAATTGACCATATAATTGGTCACAAATCAGACCTCAACAGATATAAGAAGATAGAACTAATCCCATGCCTCCTATCAGATCACTATGGAATAAGGGTGGTCTTCAATGGCAACAAAAACAAAAGAAAACCCACGTACACATGGAGGCTGAACAATGCTCTACTCAGTGATAACTTGGTCAAGGTGGAAATAAAGAAAGAAATCAAAGACTTTGAAATTTAATAAAAATGAAGGCACAACATACCCTAATTTATGGGACACCATGAAAGCAGTGCTAAGAGGAAAATTCATAGCCCTGAGTGCCGCCAAAAAGAAACGGGAGACAGCATACACTAGCAGCTTAATGGCACACCTGAAAGCCCTGAAACAAAAAGAAGCAAATACACCAAAGAGGAGTAGAAGGCAGGAAATCATCAAACTCAGGGCTGAAATCAATCAAGTAGAAACAAATAAAACAATACAAAGAATCAACAAAACGAGGAGTTGGTTCTTTGAGAAAATCAACAAGATAGATAAGCCCTTAGCCAGACTAACCAGAGGGCACAGAGATAGTATCCAAATTAATAAAATCAGAAACGAAAAGGGAGAGATAACAACAGAAACTGAGGAAATTCAAAAAATCATCAGATCCTGCTACAAAAACCTGTTTTCAACACAACTAGAAAATCTCGAAGAAATGGACAATTTCCTTGACAGATACCAAGTACCAAAATTAAATCAGGATCAAATAGACCGTCTAAACCATCCTATAACCCCTGAAGAAATAGAAGTTGTCATTGGAAGTCTTCCAACCAAAAAAAGCACAGGTCCAGATGGTTTTAGTGCAGAATTCTATCAGACCTTCAAAGAAGACCTAACACCAATACTCTTCAAACTGTTCCACAAAATAGAAACAGAAGGAACACTACCCAACTCGTTCTATGAAGCCACAATTACACTAATACCAAAAGCACACAAAGATCCGACAAAGAAAGAGAATCTCAGGCCAATCTCTCTTATGAATATCCATGCAAAAATACTCAATAAAATTCTTGCCAACCGAATCCAAGAACACATCAAAACGATCATTCACTATGATCAAGTAGGCTTCATCCCAGGGATGCAGGGATGGTACAATATAAGGAAATCCATCAATGTAATCCACTACATAAACAATCTCAAAGAAAAAAACCACATGGTCATCTCATTAGATGCTGAGAAAGCATTTGACAAAATTCAGCATCCTTTCATGCTAAAGGTCTTGAAAAGATCAGGAATTCGAGGCCCATATCTAAACATAGTAAAAGCAATTTACAGCAAACCGGTAGCCAGCATCAATCTAAATGGAGAGAAACTTGAAGCAATCCCACTAAAATCAGGGACTAGACAAGGCTGCCCTCTCTCTCCATATCTTTTCAATATAGTACTTGAAGTTCTAGCTAGAGCAATTAGACAACAAAAAGAGGTCAAAGGGATACAATTTGGAAAGGAAGAAGTCAAACTATCACTATTTGAAGATGATATGATAGTATACTTAAGCGACCCAAAGAACTCCACCAGAGAACTCCTACAGCTGATAAACGACTTCAGCAAAGTGGCCGGATATAAAATCAACTCAAGCAAGTCAGTAGCCTTCCTATACTCAAAGGATAAGCAGGCTGAGAAAAAAGTAAGAGAAATGATACCCTTCACAATAGCCACAAACCATATAAAGTATCTTGGCGTGACTCTTAACCACACAAGTGAAAGATCTGTATGACAAGAACTTCAAGAGTCTGAAGAAAGAAATTGAAGAAGACCTCAGAAGATGGAAAAATCTGCCATGCTCATGGATTGGAAGGATTAATATAGTAAAAATGACCATCTTGCCAAAAGCAATATACAGATTCAATGCAATCCTCATCAAAATCCCCACTCAATTCTTCATAGAGTTAGAAAGAGCAATTCAAAAATCCATCTGGAATAACAGAAAACCCAAAATAGCTAAAACTATTCTCAAGAGTAAAAGAACCTCTGGGGGAATCAGTATCCCGGACCTCAAGCTGTACTACAGAGCAATAGTGTTAAAAACCACATGATATTGGTACAGTGACAGGCATGTAGATCAATGGATCAGAATTGAAGACCCAGAAATGAATCCACACTCCTATGGTCACTTGATCTTTGACAAAGGAGCTAAAACCATCCAGTGGAAAAATGATAGCCTTTTCAACAAATGGTGCTGGCTCAGCTGGAGGTCAACATGCAGAAGAATGCAAATTGACCCATTCTTATCTCCTTGCACTAAACTCAATTCCAAGTGGATCAAGGACCTCCACATCAAACTAGACACACTGAAACTAATAGAAGGGAAACTAGGGAAGAACCTTGAACATATGTGCACAGGCGAGAATTTCCTGAACAGAACTCCAATAGCTTATGCTCTAAGATCAAGAATAGACAAATTGGACCTCATCAAATTACAAAGTTTTTGCAAGGCAAAAGACACTGTCAAAAAGACAAAGCGGCAACCAACTAACTGGGAAATGATCTTTACCAACCCTACATCCGACAGAGGGCTAATATCCAATATATACAAAGAACTCAAGAAGTTAAACTCCAGAGAGGCAAGTAACCCTATTAAAAAATGGGGTACAGAGCTAAACAAAGAGTTCTCACCTGAAGAATATCTAATGGCTGAGAAGCACCTAAAGAGATGTTCATCATCCTTAGTCATTAGGGAAATGCAAATCAAAACAACCCTGAGATTCCATCTCACACCAGTCAGGATGGCTAAGATCAAAAACACAGGAGACAGCAGTTGTTGGCGAGGATGTGGAGAAAGAGGAACACTCCTCCACTGCTGGTGGAATTGCAAGCTGGTACAACCACTCTGGAAAGCAGTCTGGCGGTTCCTCAGAAAACTGGGCATGACACTCCTGGAGGATCCGGCTATACCACTCCTGGGCATATACCCAGAGACTTTACCTGCATGCAATAAGGACACATGCTCCACTATGTTCATAGCAGCCTTATTTATAATAGCCAGAAGCTGGAAAGTACCCCGATGTCCCTCAACGGAGGAATGGATTCAGAAGATGTGGTATATTTACACCATGGAATACTACTCTGCAATTAAAACAATGAATTCACGAAATTCCTAGGCAAATGGTCAGAACTTGAAAATATCATCCTTAGTGAGGTAACCCAATCACAAAAGAATACACATGGTATGCATTCACTGATAAGGAGATATTAACCCAGAATCTCGGAATACCCTAGACACAATCCGCATAGCAATAGATTTCTAAGAAGATGGAAGGAGAGACCCCTGGTCCTGGAAAGACTGGATGTAGGGGAATGCCAGGACAGAGTAAGGAGAGGGGTTGAATGGAGAAAAGAGGGAGGGAAGGGGGCTTATGGGACTTTCGGGGAGGGAGGAAACAGGAAAGGGGAAATGATTTGGAATGTAAATAAAAAAAACTTATAATTTTATAATTTTAAGTCTTTTCTATATGAGATCCAATGAGTTTCATTAGGGTTTTCCATAGAAGCATAGCCATTTTCATAGTAGCTACACCACTGAAGAAAATGTCTCAGCATTCTTCATAAACTGTTAACTGTTTAGAATTCCTCAGAAAGTGAGTGGCATCATGAGCCCCTCCCACTTCCAGAACAGGGTGTTGATGGCTTCAGTTCTTATACAAGTAGTTACGGCTGCTCTGAGTTCAAGAGTGTAATAGCCATAACATAAATAACATGGCTGAAGTTGTTGTCCCATATCTTTCCCACCTCCAGCTCCTTCTTCCATGATGCTTCCAGAGCATGGATGATATAGTAAAACTATCTCATTTTTGGTGGGACACTCGACAGTCATTTGTTCTCAGTATTTTAATGAGTTATGAGTCTCTACACTCTGTGCTGACTACTACATAAAGCAGCTTTCTTAAGCAATCCTGCCAGCAGCACTATTCTATGGTCATGGGCATAATTACCTACAAGACAATTTGGCAAGCATATTGAATTACCTAAATGATTGACACACTTGGTAAAACAAAAGCAGTAGCTTCCCAAATAGGAACTATGATAGCCCCCGCCATGGGCTTTGTCCAGGTTTGCAGTGCCAGACATGAATTCTTCTGTGTGGAATGGTTGGTTACTGCATAACAGATTTGCCACTAGTATAGCAATGGATTGTCTTGTCTTGTCTGGCTGGTCAGTATTATTGCAAATAGGGTGAAACAGCCAAGTTAAGACTATTAAGGAATTTTTCCACTTTGACTCAACACAGTATTAGAAGCTCTAGCCAAAGAAATTAAGCAAATAAAAGAAACAAAAGGCATTCATAATACAAAGGAAGAAGGAAAATTATTGTGTCCATAAAGGGCATGAACCTGTATATAGAAAGTCCCAGAGGTTAATTAAAAGCATTAGAGTTAATAGATTTAGCAAATCAAAGCATGAAAACCAATTTTACTTCTATATAATGTGAACAACTTGAAAAGGAAGTTGAGGAAATAGCTCCATTTAGAATAGTCAAAGATATAAAATACTATGGAATAGAGTTAAACTGATTTGTACACATACAGCTACAAAATACTGACAAAATTAAGGGCATGAATACATGCAAAACACACATGTTTATGGATTTAAAATGTAATAACATTAAGTATACTATTGAAAGCAACTTACAGATTCAATACAAACCATATGAAAATCTCAGTATATTTTACCGAAATATAAAACTCCATCCTAAAATCAAAATGTAATATCAAAGAACTCAAACAAAATCTTTAAAATTTCATATTTATATATAAGTATTGGGGGCATGCAAACACCTCAGGATATATGTGGCAGTCAGAGGACAACTTTTAGGAGTCAGTTCTCTCCTTCTAGTGTGGTCCTGGGAAGAAAACTCAGGTTACTTGGTAACAAATACAACTACCTGCTGAGACATCCTGCCAGCCCCAAAACAATCTCGGTAAGAAATAAAGTTGTCGCAGGAGACGATGGATCAACAGATGGAATCCCATGAGGAGGAAACACAAAAATCGCTCAGAGAAATGCAGGAGAACGTGGGTCATCAGGAAGAAATCCTGAAAGAGGTAATGCAAAAATAGCTTAAAGAAATACAGGAAAATACAAACAAACAAGTGAAGGATCTCAGCAAATCCATCCAGGAACTAAAAAAGGAAGTAGAAACAACTAAGAAATCACAAAGGGAGACAACTTTGGAGATAGAAAACCTTGGGAAGAAATCAGGAGTCATAGATGCAAACATCAACAATAGAATACAAGAGATGGAAGAAAGAATCTCAGGTGCTGAAGATTCCATAGAAAGCATCGACTCAACAGTCAAAGAAAATGCAAAATGCAAAAAACGCGTAACCCAAAACATCCAGGAAATCCAGGACACAATGAGAAGACCAAACCTAAGGATTATAGGTATAGATGAGAGTGAAGATTTGCAACTTAAAGGGCCAGTAAACATCTTCAACAAAATTATGGAGGAAAACTTCCCTAACTTAAAGAGAGAGATGCCGATGAACGTACAAGAAGCCTACAGAACTCCAAACAGACTGGACCAGAACAGAAATACCTCCCGTCACATAATAATCAAAACACCGAATGTTCTAAACAAAGAAAGAATACTAAAAGCAGTAAGAGAAAAGGGCCAAGTAACATACAAAGGAAGACCTATCCGAATCACATCAGACTTCTCACCAGAGACTATGAAAGCCAGAAGATCCTGGGCAGATCTCATGCAGACACTAAGACAGCACAAATGCCAGCCTAGACTACTATACCCAGCAAAACTCTCAATCACCATAGATGGAGAGACCAAGATATTCCATGATAAAACCAAATTTTCACAATATCTTTCCACAAATCCAGCCCTGCAACGGATAATAGGTGGAAACCTCCAATACAGGGAGAGAAACAACACCCTGGAAAAAATGAGATAATAACCTTCTTGAATCAAACCCAAAAGTAGATAACCACAAAAACATAAAGATAGCGTCAAGAATGGCAGATGGCAATAATCACTATGCCTTAATCTCTCTTAATATCAATGGTCTCAATTCCCCAATTAAAAGACATAGACTAGCAGACTGGATACGTAAACAGGACCCAGCATTTTGCTGCATGCAGGAAACGCACCTCAGTGTCAAAGACAAACACTACCTCAGAGTAAAAGGCTGGAAAACAATTTTACAAGCAAATGGCCCCAAGAAACGAGGTGGAGTAGCCATCCTAATATCGGATAAAATTGATTTTCAACCTAAAGTCATCAAAAAAGACACAGAAGGACACTACATACTGATCAAGGGAAAAATCCACCATCAAGAACTCTCAATCCTGAATATCTATGCTCCAAATGCAAGGGCACCCTCATTCGTAAAAGAAACTTTACTAAAACTCAAAGCACACATCGCACCGCACACAATAATAGTGGGTGACTTCAACACCCCGCTCTCTGAAATGGATCGTTCAGGAAAGCAGAAACTAAACAGGGACACAGTGAATCTAATTGAAGCCTTGGACCAAATGGAACTAACTGATATATATAGAACATTTCATCCTAGAGCTAAAGAATACACCTTCTTCTCAGCTCCTCATGGTACCTTCTCCAAAATTGACCATATAATTGGTCACAAATCAGACCTCAACAGATACAAGAAGATAGAAATAATCCCATGCCTCCTATCAGATCACTATGGAATAAGGGTGGTCTTCAATGGCAACAAAAACAAAAGAAAACCCACGTACACATGGAGGCTGAACAATGCTCTACTCAATGATAACTTGGTCAAGGTGGAAATAAAGAAAGAAATCAAAGACTTTTTGAAAGTTAATGAAAATGAAGGCACAACATACCCTAACTTATGGGACACAATGAAAGCAGTGCTAAGAGGAAAATTCATAGCCCTGAGTGCCGCCAAAAAGAAACGGGAGACAGCATACACTAACAGCTTAATGGCACACCTGAAAGCCCTGGAACATAAAGAAGCAAATACACCAAAGAGGAGTAGAAGGCAGGAAATCATCAAACTCAGGGCTGAAATCAATCAAGTAGAAACAAATAAAACCATACAAAGAATCAACAAAACGAGGAGTTGGTTCTTTGAGAAAATCAACAAGATAGATAAGCCCTTAGCCAGACTAACCAGAGGGCACAGAGATAGTATCCAAATTAATAAAATCAGAAACGAAAAGGGAGAGATAACAACAGAAACTGAGGAAATTCAAAAAATCATCAGATCCTACTACAAAAACCTGTATTCAACACAACTAGATAATCTTGAGGAAATGGACAATTTCCTTGACAGATACCAAGTACCAAAATTAAATCAGGATCAAATAGACCATCTAAACCGTCCTATAACCCCTGAAGAAATAGAAGTTGTCATTGGAAGTCTTCCAACCAAAAAAAGCACAGATCCAGATGGTTTTAGTGCAGAATTCTATCAGACCTTCAAAGAAGACCTAACACCAATACTCTTCAAACTGTTCCACAAAATAGAAACAGAAGGAACACTACCCAACTCGTTCTATGAAGCCACAATTACACTAATACCAAAAGCACACAAAGATCCGACAAAGAAAGAGAATCTCAGGCCAATCTCTCTTATGAATATCCATGCAAAAATACTCAATAAAATTCTTGCCAACCGAATCCAAGAACACATCAAAACGATCATTCACCACGATCAAGTAGGCTTCATCCCAGGGATGCAGGGATGGTTCAATATAAGGATATCCATCAATGTAATCCACTACATAAACAATCTTAAAGAAAAAAACCACATGGTCATCTCATTAGATGCTGAGAAAGCATTTGACAAAATTCAGCATCCTTTCGTGCTAAAGGTCTTGGAAAGATCAGGAATTCAAGGCCCATATCTAAACATAGTAAAAGCAATTTACAGCAAACCAGTAGCCAGCATCAATCTAAACGGAGAGAAACTTGAAGCAATCCCACTAAAATCAGGGACTAGACAAGGCTGCCCTCTCTCTCCATATCTTTTCAATATAGTACTTGAAGTTCTAGCTAGAGCAATTAGACAAGAAAAAGAGGTCAAAGGGATACAAATTGGAAAGGAAGAAGTCAAACTATCACTATTTGCAGACGATATGATAGTATACATAAGCGACCCAAAGAACTCCACCAGAGAACTCCTACAGCTGATAAACGACTTCAGCAAAGTGGCCGGATATAAAATCAACTCAAGCAAGTCAGAAGCCTTCCTATACTCAAAGGATAAGCAGGCTGAGAAAGAAGTAAGAGAAATAATACCCTTTACGATAGCCACAAACCATATTAAGTATCTTGGCGTGACGCTAACCAAACAAGTGAAAGATCTGTATGACAAGAACTTCAAGTCTCTGAAGAAAGAAATTGAAGAAGACCTCAGAAGATGGAAAAATCTGCCATGCTCATGGATTGGCAGGATTAATATAGTAAAAATGAGCATCTTACCAAAAGTAATACACAGATTCAATGCAATCCCCATCAAAATCCCAACTCAATTCTTCATAGAGTTAGAAAGAGCAATTCAAAAATTCATCTGGAATAACAGAAAACCCAGAATAGCTAAAACTATTCTCAAGAGTAAAAGAACCTCTGGGGGAATCAGTATCCCGGACCTCAAGCTGTACTACAGAGCAATAGTGTTAAAAACTGCATGGTATTGGTACAGTAACAGACATGTAGATCAATGGAACAGAATTGAAGACCCAGAAATGAATCCACACTCCTATGGTCACTTGATCTTTGACAAAGGAGCTAAAACCATCCAGTGGAAAAAAGATAGCCTTTTCAACAAATGGTGCTGGCTCAGCTGGAGGTCAACATGCAGAAGAATGCAAATTGACCCATCCTTATCTCCTTGCACTAAGCTCAATTCTAAGTGGATCAAAGATCTCCACATAAAACCAGACACACTGAAACTAATAGAAGGGAAACTAGGGAAGAACCTTGAACATATGGGCACAGGGGAGAATTTCCTGAACAGAACTCCAATAGCTTATACTCTAAGATCAAGAATAGACAAATGGGACCTCATTAAATTACAAAGTTTTTGCAAGGCAAAAGACACCGTCAAAAAGACAAAGCGGCAACCAACTAACTGGGAAATGATCTTTACCAACCTTACATCCGACAGAGGGCTAATATCCAAGATATACAAAGAACTCAAGAAGTTAAACTCCAGAGAGGCAAGTAACCCTATTAAAAAATGGGGTACAGAGCTCCACAAAGAGTTCTCACCTGAAGAATATCTAATGGCTGAGAAGCACCTAAAGAGATGTTCATCATCCTTAGTCATTAGGGAAATGCAAATCAAAACAACCCTGAGATTCCATCTCACACCAGTCAGGATGGCTAAGATCAAAAACACAGGAGACAGCAGTTGTTGGCGAGGATGTGGAGAAAGAGGAACACTCCTCCACTGCTGGTGGAATTGCAGGCTGGTACAACCACTCTGGAAAGCAGTCTGGCGGCTCCTCAGAAAACTGGGCATGACACTTCCGGAGGATCCGGCTATACCACTCCTGGGCATATACCCAGAGACTTTACCTGCATGCAATAAGGACACATGCTCCACTATATTCATAGCAGCCTTATTTATAATAGCCAGAAGCTGGAAAGAACCCAGATGTCCCTCAACGGAGGAATGGATTCAGAAGATGTGGTATATTTACACAATGGAATACTACTCTGCAATTAAAAACAATGAATTCACGAAATTCCTAGGCAAATGGTCAGAACTTGAAAATATCATCCTTAGTGAGGTAACCCAATCACAAAAGATCACACATGGTATGAAGTCACTGATAAGGGGATATTGACCCAGAATCTCAGAATACCCTAGACACAATCAGCATATCAATAGATTTCTAAAAAGATGGAAGGAGAGACCCCTGGTCCTGGAAAGACTGGATGTAGGGGAACGCCAGGACAGAGTAATGAGAGGGGGTTGAACGGAGAAAAGAGGGAGGGAAGGGGGCTTATGGGACTTTCGGGGAGGGAGGAAACGGGAAAGGGGAAGTGATCTGGAATGTAAATTAAAAAAATAAAATAAAATAAAAAAAAATGGCTAATCCAAAAAAAAAAAAAAGAAATAAAGTTGTCAATTTCATACTGATTTCAAAGCTTGCAGTGCAAATAATTATAATTGAACCAATATAGAGCATGCATCAAGGATGCACATTTAGGCCCATTTAAAAGAATTTAATGTCCAAACAAGAAAGCCTGAAAGTTATGGTCAACTGGATTCCAACAAGTGTGCCAAGAATTATTTTTTGTAGGCTTGCCTAGAGTTTGCTATGTAGACTGAGATGGCGTTAAATTCATAAGGATCCAAATGCCTTTACCTCTGGAGTACTGGGGATTAAATTCATGTACTACAATATCTGACCAAGACTATTTAGTATAGTCTCATAAACATCTTATAAACAAAACATACTGAGTAAACCATGATGGACAAATTATACCATGATACCAAATTATGAAGTTGAACTCTTTTCTACAAAATTCACACAAATTAACTGAAAATCTATCAAACCTCTAACATAAGAGCTAAAACTATAAAATGCTGAAACTATGGGGGAAATATTCATGCCAATGGAATTGACAATTATTTCTTAGATACAGCACCAAAAGTATAGACCACAAAGGAAAAGTAGGCAAACTGAATCTGTCAAATTAAAAACACATGCACAAAATAACATGCCAAGATAGTGAAAAGACAGCCCCCAATAGGAATGTGAAGACTATTTTTATTGTATAATTCTCTATCCCTTTATCATTTTAAGAACATTACTAATAAGTAATTCACATAGCCTACATTTTTTTCATTTACATGGTTTAATGGTTTTAAGTATATATTCATAGCTGCACTAAAACCCATGACACTGTATAAATGTGCATTCGTTATGACAGTGCTCAAGATAACAATAAGCAAGTGGCTATTCTCTGTGGCTCCTGTGCTCTTTCCAAGGCAGAGACAATTTCTTTCAATTTTCCTACAAATTTGTGGCAGCTAAGCATTCTACCAGGGTCTGGAAAAAGTAGGAAAAGCCAAAGAAAGTGTAAAAGTATGGCACTCAAATAGCACCTGATGTGCCAGAGCTTCCTGCTACTGTGACTTTTGCCCTGGATTCCAAGTGGAGTGTGAGGACCTCTGAGACAATGCCACTTTTGTGAGACTTTCTTAATATCAAGTCAGAATCTGGTCACAGCCCAGGGAAAGATTATATTACTCGGACATTTAATCTGCCCACCAGACTGCAGAGCTTCCTGGGTCCAGTGTACACTTATTAACATCTGATTTTTTTTATTTTTTTTCTCTGATTGTCTGAGTCCTGGGTCTTCTGTGATTCCCAAGAGAATATTCTAGCTCTCCTTTGCACTGCCTCCATAACAAAATTTTAGCCTTTAAGAAAACAAAATGGTGAACTGTGGGCCCACAAAATACACAAGGAAAAAAAACTACCAAACATTTCTACCACTCGTCTTACCTCTATGCTGTCATTATAGAAATAAAAATGAAATAAAAAGGAACCTGAACCCTTCAAATTCTGAGAATAGAGGTTATTCCTGGGTCTATATACAGATCTTAAGGACAGAAGGCTAACAGACTCTGATACCTACACAAACTCTGTTTACCTATAGCAGTGCATCTCCCTTAGGAACAACTTAATTTCTTAAAATCACAGGAAAACACTTTCAGACACTACTCCATTGCTAACTAGCCTCTGGGTTCAAAAAATTAAAAAAAAATACAGAGAAGGGGGACTGGGGCTACAGTTCAGTTGATAGAAGATATATATTAAAATTAGAATGACAGAAAAGATTAGCATTTCAAGAGATTTGAAGTTATACTGTAAGACTATAATAATAAAAACAGCATGGTACTAGAATACAAACAGAATCACTGATCAATGGAATAGAATTGAGCCCTCCCCCCCAAAACCTACAATTCCTGATTTTTAATGAAGAAGCGAACAGCACACATTGGAGAAATCACAGCATTTGCAACAAATAGTGCTGTTAAAACTGGATGATTGCATGTAGAAGAATGAAACTGGAGCCTTATTTCTCAGCCTCCATAAAAACCCCTAATGGATCAGAGACCTCAAAATAAGGTCCAAAAAGTTGAATCTAATAGAGGAGAAATTAGGGTATATACTTCAATTCACTAGCATAGGAACAGACTTTAACATGACTCTGATAATACAGACATTAAGACCAAAAATTAATAATTGGTACTTGATGAAAATAAAAGGTTTCTATACAGTAAAAACAGCAGTGTCTTTCCATGCTCCTATTAGGATGATCCATTAAGCCCCACTTAAAGCATTCAACTGCTTTCCTAATCCAAAATCCCAAAGACCACATTCCACTAATAAGTAACATGGTCAGGCCTATTACAGCAATACCCCACTCCCTGATACAGACTTCTGTCTGAGTCACCGTTCTATCACTGTGAAGAGACACAATAACCAAGGCAACTCATATGAAAGAAAACATTTAATTGGATTAGCTTGCAGTTTCAGAAGTTTAGTCCATTATCATCATGGTAGGGAGCATGGTAGCACGCAAGCAGACATGGCACTGGAAACGTAGGTGAAAGTCCTACATCCAGATCCATAGGCAGCAGGAAGAGAGAGATCCAATAGGCCTGGACTTTTGGAACCTCAAAGCTAATCCTTCTTAAATAGAGCTAATACCTAATAGCTAAGCATTCAAACATATGAGCCTTCGAGGGCCATTCTTATTAAAACCAGCCATGGAGAGAGAGAGACTTTCGTGGGAACGTTCCATAGACCCTCAAACATTACAAGGCCATTGTCATTGCTCTTGGCTATCCTCTAGAACTTGATAGCAGGACCATACCTCATACATGAGTCATAAAACATGGGAGAATTCAAGGTGGTACAAACCTAGAAGCTTCATCCCTACTGGCTAGCTCTCACAGTGCTGAAAGGTACTAAGCAACTACCAGAAGAGAAAAGTAATCATCGGTTATATCCAGCTGTGAACTCTGTGAGCTTCAATAAAGACTAGCCTTGCAAGCCATGCCCATTCCTGCAATAATGCCATAAACATCATGAGAGAAACCAGTAATTATCTGGTTGGATTTAAGTCCCATTCAACAAGATGAAAACCATACCTAGGCATCATTGTTAGGTCAAGAACAAGCCTGTGGCTAGACAGGTTATAAGCCTTAGGAGAGAACCTACCACCATCATTTTGCTAAATCCACATAGTATTAACCCAAGTCTTAATGGCTAATTGTTACTCCCATAGATCAATCAATCTTTTACCCCTCATCTGAGAAGCTGCTATTTGCAGTATATTGTGATTAACACAGAGACCCACAATTGACCAAGGCATAGAGAATACGAGACTGAAAAATGCTGAACTCTAAATGGAACATACATGCCACACTCTCTCCTTGCAAAGCTCAGGAATCATTGTAGAAGAAGGGATGGAAAGAATGTAACAGCCAGAAGCAGAGGACTACAAGAAAACATATCAACTCACTGTGCTTGTTTCCCAACACTCACAGAAGACCATGAGCTACATAATAAAATCATCTCAAAAACTAGTAGGTTTGCCATGTATGAACAACCATATTTATTGCAGAACTATTCAAAATAGTCAAATTATGGAATGATTGTATAGAGTTTTATTTATCTATTAAACAAACAAAATTCTATTATTGGCACAAAGAATGAAATTCTGCCATTTTCAGGGAAATTGGCATAAATGGAGGTCATTTATATTTCCTGGATCTAACACAACCTCATGATGGCTACTGAATAAATGTTGAATCAAACTGGCTGTCCAGAAAGTAAAACCACTTATTGGAGATGCTTAATCTTAGGAGATTTCCCCAAAATATGATACCATTCCTTAAATACATTCCATATAAAGAAGATTAAGTAGGTATTACTAAAACAAATTTTTAAGTCAGGGAGGGACTTACTTGCTTTATAACCTAGGCTGTCTCAAACTCATAATCCTCCATCAGTCTGAGTGCTTGTTGAACTTGAAGCATACATTACCACACTTAGCTCTGACAAACACCCTGAAAGGTCATTAGTGCATATAAATTACCAAAAGTGGGAGAGAAGTTAAGCTTCTATTGGCAGATGTTTGTGATTAACACAGTTTAGAATGTAATGGTTTGGGGACTTCATATTTTTCTTGTGCAAACAGTACCATTTATAATATACAGACAGAATTTGAGAAAGCATCTGAGGTTGATGGTAAGAGTTCTGGCCTGGGATTAAGATTCAATAAGGCCATGTTCCCTTTCTTGGCTTCAGTAGACTGATTCCTGTCCTGTTTTCTGTGTTGACCTGCTAATTTCAAAGGGCACATTTAGCATCCCTCTGAGACAACTATTTGTCCCAGCCATTTCCCCTTCCCAGAGAAGCTTCCCGTCTCTCCTTACTGCCTGCCTACCTCTGGACAAGCTCTCCATAACTGACCCACATCCCCAGCCCTAGTCAGCTTGTTTATTGTGAAGACTGATGAGCAAGCTGTGGTTTCTAGTTATGCAGATGTCTTTGTTTTCTCTTACATTTCACTGCTGTTTCTCTGCTAGTTCATTTCTCAGTGGACTCTATTGTTCTTTGATACAGTCTCCTATTAACAGAGTTTTGTCTTCTCGGTCACCTCACTCCCTAGCTCATCATTTCTGAGAACTGTGCTTTGTATTCAGTGCTGCTCGGAGAGCTCTACTCTTATTTTATCTCATCCGGAATGCCTCCAAATATAACAGTGCGTGTACATGATTAACAGAACATGGTGCATGTTACCCTGCCTCTTGTGCCTGTACTGGTTTTGGTTTCTGTAGCTTCTTTAAGAAGACTATTTACTACTAAAACTTCCTTATAGCTGTTTAAAAAAAAAACAATGGCATCATGACATTTGCATGCAAATGGATGGAACTAGAAAGAAAGGTAACGCAGACCCAGAAAGACAAACATGCTATTTGCTCACTTATATGTGGACAGTAGCTGTTGAGTGGAAGACAATCTTGTTACAATCCACAGACCCAGAGAGGCTAAGTAACAAGAAGAGCTCAAAGGAGGACACATGGATCTCTCTGGGAAGGTAAATTAATAGATTTTGAGGGTGGAATGGGAATGGGTGGGGATGGAAACAGGAGGGATCAGGCAGAGGCAGGGGGAGAGACAGAGGGAGAGAGTACTGAGGGAGACATCTGGAATTGGGAGACATTTGGAGAGTGATGTAGAAACCTAGTGCAGTACAAACTCCCTGGACTATACCAACATGACCTTAGTGAAGTCTTCTAGTAATGGTGGATATGGAGCCCAAAGTAGCCATAGTCTATAACCAGGCAAGACTCCTAGTAGTGGGACTAGGACATCAACCCAACCAGAAAACCTTCAGCCTACACTCTATCCTGCCTACAAAAGCTATGGTGGCACAGAATTTGGGGGAAGTGGCTAACTCATTCAGGGTCCAATTTATGGCCAGGAGAGGGAGCCCACAGGACACTGCTGGATAGCCAGGAACTAGAGGCTTGATAGCTCAAAACAGACCAAACAAAACTGGGGGTGGGGAGGGGAGGACAATAAAATGATTCCTAATGATATTCTCCTATCCTCATAGATTGGTGTCTAACCCAACTGTTATCAGCAACTGTTGGGATTAGATACAGGGACCCACAGTCAAACACTAGGTGGAGCCAAGGGAAGCCCATAAAAGATGGGGTGGAAGGATTGTAGGATGCAGAGGGGTCAAGGACACCATGAAAACACTGGCCACAGAATCAACTAAGCAGAGTCTATAGGAGAAACTGAAGCCACAAATGTGGACCCTGTCTAGGTCTGAGCTTTGCCTTGTGGTCTGCATATACCTTATACTTAGTTGTGTGGCTTGGTGTTCTTGTGAGACTCCCAACAATGGGAATGGAAGGTGTCTCAGAGTCTTTTGCCTACTCTTGGGACCCTTTTCCTCCTACCGGGCTGCCATGTTCAGCTGTGATATGAGGGTTTGTGTCCAGTCTTTATATCTTGTTAGGACATGCTTGGTGGATATCCCTGGGAGGCCTGCTTGTTTTTTCTGAAGGAAAACAGGGGAGTGAGGGGGTGGGGAATTGATCTGAGAGAGTCAGGAGGTGCTGGAAGAAACTGAGAGGGATGGAGGGAGGAATAACAGTCAGAATATAATGTATGAGAGGAGAATAGAAGTTTTTTTTAAAAAAAAAACTTTCTTGTAGTAAGATTTAAAAATCCCCACCGCACCCTGTTACCTCAGTTTAAGTCAAGGATTTTCTAAGTAGTCCAGGATAGCCTCAAATGTGTGATCTATGGCCTCAGTCTCTCAAATTCTGAATTCACAGGTATGCACCAACATACCCAGCAAAGTTTTATGAAAATGTTAATTATTAGCACATAGCCATTGTACAAAATGATGGGTCTTATTATGATACTATCATATATCCAAAGCATATACCTACTTTGCTCTATTTAGTCCCTCCCCATTACCCTCTCCTGGCCTTCTCTTCACCCTCTTGGTTCCCTTTCTACTCTCAAATTATTTCCGTTTACTTTCATGTCATATATACATATATAAAAATCCATATTCCTTAGATGAAAAAAAACATACAATAATTACATTTCAGTTGAGCTTGTGTTCACTTTTAACTTCCAAGGTCCCAAAAGGTTCACATATCATAAAAGGCCACCAAGCATCTGAAAGATGTCACTTTATAGAAGCAATATGTATTCTTCCAGCAATATAATTGTGGAGTTATTCCTCTCCCCCAAAAGAAAAGTGCTAACTTTTGCTGTACATGCTTTAAAATGTAGAGTAATAGTGGACTTATAGGTTTAGATATAGGATCTGTGGTCATGGAATATCTATATATAAACAAAGTACGGAAAGTGTGCCACTGACTTACAGGGCTCATGGTGGGATGAACCCATCCATGAACTCCTCCAGCCACACTATATGGTCCTCATTGAAAAGGACCACATTCCTAAGCCACAAAAAAAAAAAACTGAAAAAACAAAAACAAGAATCCAGAAAAAAAATGTGTATTAGGAAATACTTTATATATAACCACAAAATCAACTCATTTAAAGTATATAAACTTTATATACTCATAGAAAGTATATAAACCTGCTGTTTCTATTACCTGCTCATATATAATGTTTTTACTTTGTTTTGTTTTGTTTTGTTTTGTTTTGAGAGACACTTAATTCTAACCACTAGCCCACCAGGGAACTTTTTTGTTTTATTTTGGGAAAACATCTTGCTACGTGATTTTTGATGTTGGTCTCAAACTCATGATCTTCCTACCTCAGCCTCCTGAATACTGGGGTTAGAGGTATTCATCACTACAAACATTAAACACAAGTACACATATACACAAATCTTTAAAACACTGAAACATAATATCCACTAATGTAGAAATTAAAATTCCTTGTAATTCCTTCTCACAATTATCTCTAAGATTCCATTGTAGTTTTTAGGATTCTTTATAAAGCTTTGCTATTGTGATGTCTTTGTTTTAACACTCAATATAGTTACACAAGGCAATTCTTTTTTCTTCCTAAGATATACTCTTAGAGGGAGTGTTAAAGTAAAATAGGTAACCACGCTTTTATTATACAGTTATGTAAGACCACACATTTAATGTACTTTGAACATATCCCCCATGCCCCTCTGTCTCCCTTCTCCCCTCCCATTAATCCTCTTAATCCCCATACAGTTTCATTTCTATTTTCATCTTATCAGTACTTATACACACTCATAACTTCTAATGAAGTTCACCAATGAGAGAACACATGATTTTTTCTTGTGAGACTGAATTAATACACACCTAATGTTATTATCTCTGGTTGCATCACACAACAAGCAATCATTCCAGAATACAGTGATTGAAAGACCAAAAAGGTACCAGGTAGGATGGCACCCACCTGGCACTCAGGAGCCTGAGACAGGAGGATCACAGGTTGTAGGGCAGCTACATAACATGATCCTACATAACTAACAAACAAACATACACGTTAATAAAATTAATAACAAAGCTCATGAAATTATATTATTTCAAAGCCTTGGGTTTCTTTCTGATTCACTGGTAGACATTTTAAGTCCATGATAATTCCAATAAAGCCGATACAGGAGTTTTAACAAAACAGCACTACAATGACTTAAGCAATCAACACCACCTGCAGTCATGGCACGGGAAACTAATGCATCAAAGCCACAATGACATAGAGCACCAAGTGTCTATTTCAAATTTTGAACAACAGATAAAAACATTCAGGTTGTCCTCGAATTCTTAATATTTCCTAGCTGTAATAAACCATTCTCTCAAAACCTAGGACACATAATTATGAGTCCAGCCTGAACAGCCTGACCATGTCTACAGACAATCTGTTCTTTGGCCCAGGAGGTAAATCTGTCACCAGAATCACACTAAAGCATCTGATTGAGTACACTTTCCCTATGGATTATTTAGCCTGTATCTATTCAAGCTCTGGAGAATTCCACCCAGTCTGCAAAGTTTAAATCTTGCACTGCAGTAAGTAGAAAAAGTTCCTTGTGAAGTAGAAAATCATTCTAAGTGCATGTGAAAATCTAGCAGCTGCATCTGGGATCTCTAAGAATATAAATTCACTTTAAGAAGTCAGCAGCGGAAACTGCATAGGACAGAGGCAGGTTAGAGAACCATTCATATGGTATTACTGCTGTCCAATGTAATACAATGGAATGCAGACAAATAAAATCTGAACATGCTCCTGACATTCAATAACCTGAATTCCTAGCTGATAAATGTGGCTTAATCTCTCCTTCCTCCTGTTAGTGTTTGTTTGTAACCTATCTATGGCAAGAACAAGGGGCCAAATGCTTTCAAGATGAAGTACTTTCCTATTTCAATAATATGGAAAGGCAAGAGCGAGAGCTTGCCTGGAGTTTGAAATTTTGCCTACCATTTCATCAAATCCTAAGGTTTGCTCTGTAAGAGGAGAAGGCAAGAAGCAGGGGTGTGGTATTGGATAAAAAGATGGAAAATAACATTGAAAAAGAGAGGCAGAAGGAAGAAAAGGAAGAAGAGAGAGACTGTTAATTGAATAGTTGCTTCTTTTTGGGGTAGCAAAATGTTCTAAGATTGTAGTGATGGCTGTGAGTATACTAAAAGACATGGAATTGCTAAATTTAGAGTTAGGCTAGTGGCCACCAAGACCCAGCTCCACACCACACTCTTGCACACACCTGCCTTTTCACATGTACTCGTTGGATTTGAACTCAGGTTTTCGTATTTGCACAGCAATCAACTCTTACCTGCTAAGTCATTTCATCCACTCAAAGGGTTTCACTTTTTAACCTAAGGTTTAATTTAAACACCTCTGTGATAGCAAACCTTGGTTGTCAACTTCACTACGTTTAGAATTACCTGGGACCTGGACTGCTAGGCACTCCTGTGAGGGATTTTCTTACTCATATGATTTGAAGGAAGAACCTCCTGAAAACCTGGGCCCTGCCTTCTGGGAGCAGCCCACATAAAGGGTATGAAAGGAAAATTTTGCCTTTTGTCTGCTTGCCCTCACTCTCGCTGGCAAGTCTTCCTATCCTGTTGCTGCCAATTTCTTCAGGATTCCAAAGTCCCTAAAGACTAGTAGCTCTCCAGGAATCCTCCCAGACTTCATTGACAGAAGAGACATCCAGCCTCATGGACTGAACAACTACCCAATTCTCACCCATTCTTCCCTGAGATCACCAATATTGGGTTTCTTGGACCATATACAGTCTATAAAAATCCAATTCATTCAGTTCCTTAAAGAATCCTGACTAACACAACATTTCTGTTTCTAAAAAGATAAACTGAGTCACCCTGTCTACTCAGCAATGGTTACCCTCTTAGATGTAATCCTTTTCCATGTCCCACCAAGTCTTTGAAACTTATCATAAAATTATAGTTGTAACTTTCACCATATACCAAGCCAAAAAATATATATGAAGTGTTGTTTTATTCTTTAGATTAACTTGAAAATTGTGCTAACAATGTAATTCTATGAAAGTATGAGTATGTTTCCACATTCTTTATAGCAGCTACAATCCTCCAGGGCTTACACTTCCTAGAGGTCTTATTGCTTTAGATGGATAGCTAGAAGAGGAAATGACCGGGTTTTAGTATTTTTAAGGAAGTACAAGAAATCACACAATGGAAATATAATGGCTGATCCTGGGACATGAGCCTCCTGGAACAATTTACTACCCTAATAGCACCCATCACAATAAAGGCATTCTTGTGAATATTAAATGAGTTAACATGGATAAAGTGATTAGAGCAATGGCTGCAATTATCTATGTGCATAAATACATTAAGCACTCCAATTTGACAAAGTAGTCAGTAACATTAGATAAATCAACTCAACGCCCTTAAAATAAGTGACCTGAGGAATGAAAAAGCAGATTGGAAAACAATGCAGGGATGAAAACTTAGTCTACTTAATAGACTTACACATATACACTGGCAATCCTAGCACTTGAAATATTGGAACAGGACAATTATGAGTTCAAGGCCACATTGATCTATACATTAAGACCCTGTCAGAGAGAAATAGAGAGAGAACACCAATAGGGCCCACAAATATAAGTGCAAAAATCATTAGCAAAATCAAAAAATTAGTAGCTGAATCAAACAGTACAAAACAAATTACTTATCATAATCAAGTGCGCTATGTCAGGTATATAAAGCTGGTTTATCACTTTTAAAAAAAAAATCAATGCAAACAATCCTGTAAATAAGCTAAAGAATAAACCATATGATTCTATCAAAGGAATCTGACTAAAAAGAATACATATGGAGAACTCCCTCAACTTAATAAAGAACACTAATAGAAAACCCACAGCTAAATGACAAAACTTAGCCAGTTTCCCACTATCACTAAAAATCAGAGAAGTATCTCCACTTTAACTTATAGAATAGTTTTCTAAAACTGGGGCCTAAAGAAGGAACAGAGAGACAAAAGGAGACTAAAACTATGGATGGCCTTGTACAGTGACTTAAGAGCTCCTGGTGTTTACTTTCTTAGACTGGCAAATAAAATGCTATGTCTGCTGACAAGTTTTCAATGAGGAAAACAAAATCTACCCCAAATATCAAGCATCCTTCTAAGATTCCTTGCCTCTAAAGTGGCAAGGTAGGACACCAAATACAATAGGGCTTATTGACCCAAGGGATAGAATTCCCATATCAAAGGCCTCAGATGCCCCCTCGTTCCCTCCCCTACACATCTATCCCTCTTCTTTTCTCTCTCTGAAGATCCTAAAGAAATGCTCAGAATCCTTAATTATCAGGAAAATGCAATTCAAAACAACACTGAGATTCCACCTCACACCAATCAGAATGGCTAAGATGAAAAAATTAGGTGACAGCAGATGCTGGAGAGGATGTGGAGAAAGAGGAATACTTCCCCATTGCTGGTGGAATTGAAAGCTGGTAAAATCACTCTGGAAAACTTTTTAGCGGTTCCTCAGATAATTGGACATAGTACTACCTGAGGACCCAGTTATACCACTCCTGGGCATATATCCAGAAGATGCTCCAACATGTAATAAGGACACATGCTCCACTATGTTCATAGCAGCCTTATTTATAATAGCCAGAAGCTGGAAAGAACCCAGATGTCCTTCAACAGAGGAATGAATACAGAAATTGTGGTATAGCTACACAATGGAGTACTATTCTGCTATTAAAAACAATGAATTCATGAAATTCACAGGCAAATGGATGGAACTAGAAAGTGTCATCCTGAGTGAGGTAACCCAATCACAAAAGAACACACATGGTATGCAGTCACTGATAAGTGGATATTAGCCCAAAAGCTCAAAATAAACAAGTTACAATTCACAGACCACAGGAAGCTCAAGAAGAAGGAAGACGAAAGTGGGGGTGCTTGGGTTCCTCTGAGAAAGAAAACAAAATACTCACAGGAGCAATTATGGAGACAAATTGTGGAACAGAAACTGAAGGAAAGGCCACCCAGAGACTGTCCTACCTGGGGATTCATCCTATAAACAGTCACCAAACCCCCAAAACACTATGGATGACAAGAAGTGCATACCAAAAGGAGCCTGTTATGGTTGTCTTTCAGAGGGGCCCTGCCAGAGCCTTACAGATACAGAGGCAGATGCTAATAGACAACCACTGGACTGGGTGTGGGGTCCCCAATGGAGGAGTTGGAGGGGTTTGCAGCCCCATGAGAAGAACAACGATTTTGGCCACCCAGACACCCCAGGACTCCCAGGGACTAAGCCATCAACCAAGGGGTACACATGGCTCCAGCCAAACGAGTGGCAGAGGAATGCCTTGTTGGGCATCAGTGGGAGGAGAGGTCCTGTGAAGGCTCAATAGATGTCCCAGTGTGGGGAAATTGAGGGTGAGTGGGTGGGAGTGGGTGGGGTGGAGGGGCATATACTTGGAGGGTGGGAGGAGGAGTTGGGGGTTTCGAGGGGGGATGGAAACCAGGAAGGGGTATAACATTTGAAATGTAAACGAAGAATATATTCAATAAAAAATACGTAAAAAAGATGTACTGATTGGACAAAACGTGGTGCTAGAAGATTAAATTCAAAATGCCCAGCGGCTTCCCCTGCATGCAATAAGGACACATGCTCCACTATGTTCATAGCAGCCTTATTTATAATAGCCAGAAGCTGGAAAAAACCCAGATGTCCCTCAACGGAGGAATGGATTCAGAAGATGTGGTATATTTACACAATGGAATACTACTCTGCAATTAAAAACAATGAATTCACAAAATTCCTAGGCAAATGGTCAGATCTTGAAAATATCATCCTTAGTGAGGTAACCCAATCACAAAAGAACACACATGGTATGCAGTCACTGATAAGGGGATATTAACCCAGAAACTCAGAATACCCTAGACACAATTCCCCCAACAATAGATTTCCAAGAAGATGGAAGGAGAGACCCCTGGTCCTGGAATGACTGGATGTAGGGGAATGCCAGGACAGAGAAGGGAGAGGGGGTTGAATGGGAAACAGGGGGAGAGAAGAGGGCTTATGGGACTTTCGGGGATGGAGGAACTGGGAAAGGGGAGATCATTTGGAATGTAAATAAAAAAACTTAGAAAATACAATAACAAAAAATAAGTAAAATGAAAGAGAAAGAATAGTGTCACTTTCAATAATAGTCTAGCCAGAGTCTAAGAACCAATAAGGTAAACATATTGTCTCTGAGAGTGACCAGTTCATCCCAATCCCTGTCTATAAATGGAAAACCATGTGTCTTAGTCAGGGTTACTCTTGCTGTAACTATGACCAAAGCAATCTGAGGTGGAAAGGGTTTATTTGGCTTACACTCCCACATTGTAGTTTGCATTGAAGGAAGTCAAGACAGGAACTCAAGCAGGGCAGGAACCTAGAGGCAGGAGCTAATGCAGAGGCCGTGGAGGGTGCTGCTGCTTCTCATGCCTTGCTCAGCCTGTTTTCTTATAGAGCTCAGAATCACCAACCCAGAGATAACACTACTCAGAATAGGCTGGGCCTTCTCACATCAATCACTAATTAAGAAAATGCACTGCAGGACTGCCTACAGACCCATCTTATGGAGGCATTCTCTTAATTGAGGTTCCCTCCTCTCAGGTGACTTTAGCTTGTGCCAAGTTATCATAAAACTAGCAACATTGCTCCATCACTGGTGGGATTAAAAACTGGTACTACCACTCTGGAAATCAATCTGGCAGCTCCTCAGAAAATTGAAAATAGTTCTACCTGAGGACCCAGCTATACCTCTCCTGGGAATATACCCGAAAGTTGCCCCACCATACTCCAAGGAAACATGATGTACTACATTCACAGCAGTCTTATTTGTAACAGCTAGAAACTAGAAGCAATCCAGATGTCCCTCAACTGAAGAATGGATATAGAAAATGTGATACATTTACACGATGAAATACTATTCAACTATTAAAAACAAGAACATCATGAATTTTGCTAGCAAATGGATGGAACTAGGAAGTATCACCCTGAGTGAGGTAACACAGACCCAAAAGTACATCCAGGTATGTACTCACTGATAAGCAGATATTACCCCAAATGTACACAATACGCATGATGCACTCCACACACCATAAGAAGTTAAACAAGAAGGAAGGCCCAAGTGAGAATGTTTAATCTCACTTAGGAGGAAACAAATAATGATGGGAGGCAGAGGGAGGGAGGGACCTGAGTGGGAGAGGGGAGGGGAAAGGGGGGGCAGGATCAGATATGGGGGTGTGATGGCTATTCCTAGTGGTCAACATGACTACATCTGTAATGAACTACAATCCAGATATACAGGGCACACCTGTGATCCAGATCTTGAGGCTGGAAGACACAGGCTTCTGACCCAGATCTTGACATGGAGAACTTGAGGACTAGTGGCTATGAAAAACTTAGGACCAGGCAAGGTAGTACATGCCTTTAATTCCAGAAGACTGAGGCTAGCGGATCTCTGAATTCAAGGTCAGCCTGGAACAAAGCAAGTTCCAGATCCAGGTGTGGTGTACACACCTACTCCAACCAGGCCACACCTCTTAATAGTGCCAGTCCCTGGGGGTCAAGCATATAGAAACCATCACAGGGGGAGACAGGAGAGAAGCCCAGGGGGCCAAGAGAATGAATGAAAATATGCAGCTGCTAGGGGTGGGGGTGGGGTGGGGGACCTCTAGAAAGTCCCAGAGACATGGAATGTGAGAGGTGCCCAGGACTCAATGTAGGTGACCTTAGCCAAAATGCCCAACAGTGGGGAGATGTAACCTGAAGAGCCCACCTTCAGTAGTTAGACAGGGCTCCCAGTGGAGGGATGAGGACACCAACCCACCTTCAAAATTTTGACCTAGAATTGTTCCTGTCTAAAAGAAATTCAGGGACAAAATGGAGCAGAGACTGAAGAATTTGTGGACCAGTAACTGGCCCAACTTAGGACCCATCTCACTCATGGGGACGCACCAAAGTCAGACACTATTACTGATGCTATGTTGGGCTTACAGACAGGAGCCTAGCATGGCTGTCCTCTGAGAGGCTCTACCAGGAGCTGACTAAGACAGATGCCAATACATATAGCCAGACAACAATTAGACTGAAGTCAGGGACCCCTATGGAAGAGTTAGGGGAAGGATTTAAGCAGCTGATGGGGATGGCAACCCCATAGGAAGACCAATAGTCTCAACTAACCAGGGCCCCTGGTAGCTCCCAGAGACTAAGTCACCAACCAAAGAGCATACACCGGCTGGTCCAAGGCCCCTGACATATGTAGGACTGAATGCCTTGTCTGACCTCAGTGGGAGAGGATACACCTAATCTTGTGAAGACATGATACCCCAGAGAAGGGGGATGGCCAAGGGGGCACTCTCTCAGAGGAGAAGGGGAAGGGGAATTGGGTCAGGAACTCTGGGACAGGCGGATGGGAGGGGGGGATCTGGGATGTAAATAAAATAATTTAAAAAACTAGCCACCATGTAGCCAAAAATGTTTTGAATGACAAATTCACAAGGTAAGAAGATATTCATTCATGAATATATTCTTTTTGTTTTCATTTATGGAGTGATTCACATATACACTGATACTTCAATCATTTTGGAAGAATTTGGAATTAAATCTGGAAGGTATAATACACCAAAACTCAAGTTAACTGTTAATAACTAAGGAGGAGACATGACAGAATGAACCACTGATGGGGGCGTGGTTCTGGAAGAGTTGATGGGGGCAAATACACATGTTCTATCACAACTGAAGATGGGAATATAAAAAAGGTTGCATAAGTCTCTTGGAGATGTTCTAAAAATCCTCCAGCCTGTATCTAGACACTATTGCCTTCCTAGCATCTCCCCCAACCAGAGTGATCTCCACCCCAGTGCCTGCTCCCATCAGCAAGCAAGGTGCTTTGTGATATCAAAGCAGCTCCTCAGCCACTGTTGGCTGAGAAGGATCTTGCTAACCAGTCAGGGCTCAGGGGTGTGGCCTCCCATTGTTCAGGGTGGGTTCATAAGACCGTGCCTCTGAGCGCTCTGGACCAGAACTCAGGCGGCCCTCAACATGCCGAAAGTTAGTAAGAAGAGTAAAGAGCATCCTACATCAGATGATGAGTCATTCACCTCGAGTTCAAACCCCAAGAGAGTGAAGAGATGCCATCAACTCACAACCACAAACGATGGCAAGAAGAATCGTCGGTCCACATCCAAATCTACCAAGAAGGTAAGAAGGCCCAAGCTAAGCATAGTCCTTTCTCCGGTGATTTCCCCTCCCCCAGCACTGCTAACCCTTCTTGGCCTGGCATTCACCCCCTTCTCAACCCACAGCCCTTCTCCTATCGTCCCCTTCACGTATTCCAGCTTTTCAAAGACTCATATGCCCTTGTCACCTTACTCTGTCGATCTTCCAGGTGAAAAAGACGACCATGAAGAGCAAGAAAACCCTGCCCAGGACCACGAAAGGGAATCTCTTTGAGGAAACCACACCACCTACAAAAATGACAAGGAAGGGCAAGGGAAAACGATTTGATCAACACCAGGATCCAATGGAAAAGATGTCAACTGGAACTGTGACAGAACCAGACCTTAGTAGCACCACTGACAGCTCCAGCGTTTCAACTACCTATGATCAAGAGAGTCAGTAGAGTCAGCGTGCCACCACCGAAAGATCTGTTCACAGATCTGGCAGCTGAGCAATGTCAAACAGTGTTAATTGCGTACTGACTACACAGTGCTTTGACACTGGTGAAAATAAAATCAATCTAATATGAAAACTGTGTGTCCCTGAGAATCTCTGATGGAACAAAGAAGGAAGGAATGGGAGGGAAAGGGGCCTGGGAGAGAAGGAGGGGGTGGGACAGAAGGAAGAAACAGGAGTATACAAGCAGGAAGTATTGGCTCCTACAGGGGTGGGAGCCAGACAAGAAAATCTAGACTCCAGCAGACAGACAATGAAGGATTATGATTGAGCTAGCTGAAGACAGTCTTTCCAGGAGGGAGGGATACTGTGAAAGGGGATAACATTTGAAAAGTAAATAAAGAATAGGGTAGCGCCTTGTTACTCTCCTGCCTGGGGGTGGGGGCTGTGAATAGCTGTAATGGTACTTTAAGAAGTCTGGGAGTGGGGCCTGGCCAGTGAAGCTCTTCAAGCAGGGCCCTGGAAGCTCCTGTGCCTCAAGACATTAGGCCTGGCTTGAAAGGGTCCCTGCCACCAAAGTCCTCTAGGAGCCTGGCAGCAAGAGGTCTCTGGGAACAGGACTGACAAGGGAAAGCTGTCCTGCCACCCAACTGTCATGAATAGAATAGTCAACAAACTGCTCTTGCAGGGGACCCAGGATTTGGTTCCAAGCATCCACATAAGTGGCTCATAGTCCCCTGCAAGTCCAGTTCCAGGAGATCCTTTAGAGACCTGCACATACATGCACGTAAGCTTACACAGGCATACATTTAAAAATTTTAAAATGGTATTCCTAAAGATGTATATGATTCAGAGCTATTTATAATGATATGGCTCTCAAGCAACTTCTTCTAAGGTTATAATTCAAATATATAAAAAGATATACTGGAGTCCCCTTCTGATCCTTCTCCCTCTTCCACCACCTCCAGTCCTTTCTGCTGTGGCAGAACCTTGCCAGGTCTGCCACAGTGAAAATAGCATCTCCTGATACTTCCTAGAGAACCAGCCACTCAGGGCATTTGAGAACAAGCCACACTCAGGGTATTTGAGAACCAGCCACTCAGGGCATTTGGAGTGTGAAGAGGCCTGGGAGCACAGGAGAGCTGGTATCCCAGGAGAGCATACATACTTGTTTGCACAGAGAGAACAGGAATCCCAGGAGTACATATACACAGGCTTGCAGGACAGACAAGCCACAATCAGAGACAGCAGGACCAGCTAACACCAGAGAAAACTACATGTCAAAAGGCATAGGCAAGATTATTACCAACAGAAACCAAGACAACACAGCATCATCAGAACCCAGTTCTCCCACAACAGCAAATCCTGGATACCCCAACACCAGAAAAGCAAGATCTGGATTTAAAATCACATCTCACAATGCTGATAGAGGACTTCAAGAAGGACATAAATAACTCCCATAAAGAAATACAGGAGAACATGGGTCAACAAGTAGAAGCCCTCAAAGAGGAAACACAAAAATCCCTTAGGGAATTAGGAGAGAACATGTGTCAAGAGATAGAAGCCCTTAAAGAGGAAACATAAAAATCCCTTAAAGAAACACAGGAGAACATGGATCAACAGGTAGAAACCTTTAAAGAGGAAATACAAAAGTCCCTTAAAGAAACACAGGAGAACATGGGTCAACAGGTAGAAGCCCTTAAAGAAGAAACAAAAAAATCCCTTAAAGAATTTCAGGAAAACAGAAACAAACAAGTGAAGGAACTGAACAAAACTACCCAGGATCTAAAAATGGAAGTAGAAACAATAAAGAAATCACAAAGTGAGACATCTCTGGAGTTAGAAAATCTTGGAAAGAATTCAGGAGTCATAGATGCAAGCATCAACAACAGAATACAAGAGATAGAAGAAAGAATCTCAGGGGCTGAAGATACCATAGAAAACATTGACTCAACAGTTAAAGAAAATGCAAAATGCAAAAAGCTCCTGAGCCAAAAAAATCCAGGAAATCCAGGACACAATGAGAAGACCAAACCTAAGGATTATAGGTATAGAAGAGAGTGAAGATTTCCAACTTAAAGGGCCAGTAAATATCTTCAACAAAATTATAGAAGAAAACTTCCCTAACCTAAAGAAAGAGATGTCCATGAACATACAAGAAGCCTACAGAACTCCAAACAGACTGGACCAGACCAGAAAGTCCTCCCGGCACATAATAAAACACCAAATGCACTAAACAAAGAAAGAATATTAAAAGCAGTAAGGGAAAAAGGTCAAGTAACATATAAAGGGAGACCAATCAGAATTACACCAGACTTCTCACCAGAAACTATGAAAGCTAGAAGATCCTGGGCAGATGTCATACAGACCCTAAGAGAACATAAATGTCAGCCCAGACTACTATACCCAACAAAACTCTCAATTACCATAGATGGAGAAAACAAGACATTCCATAACAAAATCAAATTTACACAATTTTACTTTCCACAAATACAGCTCTACAAAGGATAATGGGTGGAAAATACCAACACAAGGCAGGAAACCATACCCTAGAAAAAGCAATAAAGTAATCTTCTTTCAACAAACCCAATGGAAGATAGCCACACATACAGAATTCCACTTTAACAACAAAAATAACAGTAAACAACAATCACTTTTCCTTAATATCTCTTAACATCAATGGTCTCAATTCCGCAATAAAAAGACATAGACTAACAGACTGGACACATAAACAGGACCCAACATTTTACTGCATACAAGAAACCCACCTCAGTGACAAAGACACTCACTACCTCAGAGTCAAAGGTTGGAAAACAATTTTCCAAGCAAATGGCCCCAAGAAACAAACTGGAGTGGCCATTCTTATATCGCATAAAATCGACATTCAACCAAAAGTTGTCAAAAAAAGATAAGGAGGGATACTTCATACTTGTCAAAGGAAAAATCTACCAAGATGAACTCTCAATTCTGAACATCTATGCTCCAAATGCAAAGGCACCCACGTTCATAAAAGAAACTCTACTAAAGCTCAAACCATACATACATTGCACCCCACACAATAACAGTGGGAGATGTCAACACCCCACTCTCAACAATGGACAAATCATGGAAACAGAAACTAAACAGAGACACAGTGAAACTAACTGAAGTTATGGACCAGATATTTGTAGAACATTCCATCATAAAGCAAAAGAATATACCTTCTTCTCAGCACCACATGGTACCTTCTCCAAAATTGACCATATAATTGGTCACAAAACAGGTGTCAACAGATACAGGAATGCTGAAATAATTTCATGCACCCTATCAGATCACAAAGGCCTAAAGTTGGTCTTAAGTTCAAACAAAAACAACGGAAAACACACATACACAAGGAGGTGGAACACTGTTCTACTCAATAATAGCTTGGTCAAGGAAGAAATAAAGAAAGAAATTAAGGATGTTTTAGAATTTAATGAAAATGAGGACACATCATACCAAAACTTATGGGACACAATGAAAGCAGTGCTAAGAGGAAAACTCATAACTCTCAGCACCTACAAAAAGAAAATCGAGAGAGCTCAAACTTGACAACACACCTGAAAGTTCTAGAACAAAAAGGAGCAAATACACCCAAGAAGAGTTTTAGGCAGGAAATAATCAAACTCAGGGCCGAAATCAATCAAATAGAAACAAAAAGAACTATACAAAAAAATCAACAAGACCAGGAGCTGGTTCTTTGAGAAAATCAACAAGATAGATAAACCCTCAGGCAGACTAACCAGAAGGCTCAGAGGCACTACCCAAATTAATAAAATCAGAAATGAAAAGTGACACATAACAACAGAAACTGTGGAAATTCAAAAAATCATCAGATCCTACTACAAAAGCTTATACTCAACAAAATTGGAAAATCTGGATCAAATGGACAATTTTCTAGACACATACCAGGTGCCAATGTTAAAACATTAAACTATTTAGATGATAAACCATCTAAATAGTCCCATGAGCCCTGAGAAAATAAAAGCAGTCATTAACCATCTCCCAACCAAAAAAAGCCCATGACCAGATGGGTTTTGTGGAGGAATTCTATCAGATTTTCAAAGAAGAGCTAATACTGATACTCTTCAAACTATTCCACAAAATAGAAACTCAAGAATCACTACCCAATTTATTCTATGAAGCCACAATAACACTTATACCTAAACCAAACAAAGCCCAAACAAGGAAAGAGAACTTCAGACCAATTTCCCTTATGAGCATTGATAAAAAAATATTCAACAAAATTCTGGCCAGCAAAACGATAATTCACCACAATTAAGTAGACTTCATCCCAGGGATGCAGGGATGGTTCAATATATGGAAATCCATCAATGTAATCCACTACATAAACAAACTCAAAGAAAAAATCACATGGTCACTTCATTAGATGCTGAAAAAGCATTGACAAAATTCAACATTCCTTCATGTTAAGTCTTAGAGAGATCAGGAAATCAAGGCCCATACCTAAATGTAGTAAAAGCAATATACAGCAAACCAATAGCTAACATCAATCTAAATGGAGAGAAACTTGAAGCAATCCCACTGAAATCAGGGACTAGACAAGGCTGTCCACTTTCTCCTTACCTGTTCATTGTAGTTCTTGAAGTCCTAGCCAGAGCAATTAGACAACAAAAGAAGGTCAAAAGGATTCAAATTAGAAAGGAAGAAGTCAAAGTATGACTATTTGCAGACGATATGACAGTATACTGAAGTGACCCCAAAAATTCCACGAGAGAACTTTTAAACCTGATAAACATCTTCAGCAAAGTGGCTGGATATAAAATTACCTCAAACAGATCAGAAGCCTTCCTCTACTCAAAGATAAACAAACTGAGAAAGATATTATGGAAATGACACCCTTCGCAATAATACAAATAATATTACATACCTTGGTGTGACTCTAACCAAGCAAGTGAAAGATCTGTATGACAAGAACTTCAAGCCTCTGAAGAAAGAAATCAAAGATCTTAGAAGACGGAAAGGCTCTCGCTCTCTCTCTCTCTCTCTCTCTCTCTCTCTCTCTCTCTCTCTCTCTCTCTCTCTCTCTCTCTCTCCCCAAGTCACCTCTTTCCTCCCTCTCCCTCTTCCCTTCCCCCTTTCTCCCTCTCTTTCCCCCACCCACCCCTTTCCTCCCTCTCTCTCTCTCTTCCTCCCCCTCCTCTCCTCCCCCAACCCCTCCACCCCTGTTTCTGCTCTCCCTGTCTGTGCTACACACACACACACACACACACACACACACACACTCACACACACACTCACACACACACACTCACACTCACACACACACTCTGTTCCTTGGGACTGGTGAACCCACCAGAGAGGTGCCCCCCAAATAAACCTGGCCTTATTATTATTTTTTTTTTGTAACTTTTAATTTGGCTTATTTCATTAGCAGAGAAAAGCCTATTACTGGGATGAACTCCAACCAGTTTAACCTTTCAAGAAGGGATTAAAAAAAGGGTTTTGTTTGTTTGTTTGCTTGTTCTTTGTCAGTTTCAGACATGAATAAAGCCACTCTGATTATTACAACCTCTCCTCTGATTTTGCTCTTCCAAAAAAAAAAGAAAAAAAAAAAAGAAGACGGAAAGATCTCCCATGCTCATAGATTGGCAGGATTAATATAGTAAAAATGGCCATCTTGCCAAAAGCAATCTACAGATTCAATGTTAATTCCCATCAAAATTCCAAATCAATTCTTCATAGAGCTAGAAAGAGAAATCTGCAAATTCATTTGGAATAACAAAAAACCCAGGATAGCAAAAACTATTCTCTACAACATAAGATCTCCTGGGGGGAATCACCATCACTGACCTCAAGCTCTACTACAGAACAATAGTGATAAAAACTGTTTCATATTGGTACAGAGACAGAGAGGAATACCAGTGGAATAGAATTGAAGACCCAGAAAAGAACCCACAACCTACGGTCAATTGATATTTGACAAAGGACATAAAAAGATCCATTGGAAAAAAGACAGCATTTCTAACAAATGGTGCTGGATCAACTGGAGGTCAACATGTAGAAAAATGCAAATTGACCCATTCTTATCTCCTTGTACAAAGCTCAAGTTCAAGTTGATCAAGGACCTTGACATAAAACCAAATACTTTGATGCTTATAGAGAAGAAAATGGGGAAGAGCCTTGAGCACATGGGCACAGGGGAAATTTTCCTGAATAGAACACCAATAGCTTATGCTCTAAGAACTAGAATGGACAAATGGGACCTCATAAAACTGCAAAGCTTCTATAAGGCAAAGACACTGTCAACAGGACAAAACGGCAACCAACAGATTGGGAAAAGATCTTTACCAATCCTACATCCTATAGAGGGCTAATATCCAAGATATACAAAGAACTTAACAAGTTAGATGCCAGAGAGTCAAATAACCCTATTAAAAAATGGGGTACAGAGCTAAACAGGGAATTCTCAACTGAGGAAACTCGAATGGCTCTGAAGCACCTAAAGAAATGTTCAGCATCCTTAGTAATCAGGGAAACGCAAATCCAAACAACACTGAGATTCCATCTCACACTGTTCAGAATGGCTAAGATAAAAAACTCAGGGGACAGCAGATGCTGGAGAGGATGTGGAGAAAGAGGAGCACTTCCCTATTGCTGGTGGGATTGCAAGCTGGTAAAACCACTCTGGAAATCTGTTTAGCGGTTCCTCAGATAATTGGACATAGTACTACCTGAGCACCCAGCTATACCACTCCTGGGCATATACCCAGAAGATGCTCCAACATGTAATAAGGACACATGCTCCACTATGTTCATAGCAGTCTTATTTATAATAGCCAGAAGCTGGAAAGAACCCAGATGTCCTTCAACAGAGGAATGAATACAGAAATTGTGGTATAGCTACACAATGGAGTACTATTCTGCTATTAAAAACAATGAAATCATGAAATTCACAGGCAAATGGATGGAACTAGAAAGTGTCATCCTGAGTGAGGTAACCCAATCACAAAAGAACACACATGGTATGCAGTCACTGATAAGTGGATATTAGCCCAAAAGCTCAAAACAAAAAAGTTACAATTCACAGACCACAGAAGCTCAAGATGAAGGAAGACCAAAGTGGGGCTGCTTTGGTTTTTCTGAGAAAGGGAACAAAATACTCACAGAAGCAATTATGGAGACAAAGTGTGGAGCAGAGACTGAAGGAAAGGCCACCCAGAGACTGTCCTACCTGGGGATTCATCCTGTAAACAGTCACCAAACCCCAAAAGTACTATGGATGGCACGAAGTGCGTACTGAAAGGAGCCTGTTATGGTTGTCTTTCGGAGGGGCCCTGCCAGAGCCTTACAGATACAGAGGCAGATGCTAATAGACAACCATTGGACAGAGCGTGGGGTCCCCAATGGAGGAGTTAGAGGGAGGACTGGAGGAGCTGAAGGGGTTTGCAGCCCCATGGGAAGAACGATGAAGTAGGCCAACCAGATGCCCCAGGGCTCACAGGGACTAAGCTATCAACCAAGGGGTATCCAGTCAAAAGTGTGGCAGAGGAATGCCTTGTTGGGCATCAGTGGAAGGAGAGGTCCTTGGTCCTATGTAGTCTGGATAGATGCCCCAGTGTGGGAAAATCAGGGGGAGGGGGTGTAGGTGGAAGTGGGTTGGGTGGAGGGGCATCGTCTTGGAGGCAGGGGGTGGGAGGAGGGGCTGGGGCTTTTCTGGGAGAGGGAAAACCAGGAAAGGATATAACATTTGAAATGTAAATGAAGAATATATTCAATAAAAAAAGGAATAAACTCTTTGCAAATACACCTTGTGAGAAAAAAAATCACTACACCAGACCACTATTTGAACTTCGGTAGCAAAAGGATGGATGGCCAAACCTAAAATGAAAGTTTATTGGATTTCCAAAATTACCAAATGTTCAGTTGGAATACAATATTTAAATGTTCTGCTTCCAACAAGAAAAATCTCAAGTTACATTTTCTCCCTGGGATTCCTAGTGGCCATACTTGACCTGGACTCAGGTCAATGTCTCGTTCAGCCATCACCAAAGAAGATTCTTCCTGCAGTAGATGGGAACTAAGACAAGGGACCCACAACTGTACAATGTGCAAAAAGTGAAAGACTTTGGAGTACCCAGTCCTAAATGAAAACTCCTCAGGGCTCAGGAACTGTTCAGATGAGGAAGCAGAAAGACTATAAGAGTCAGAGGGATTAGATGACATCAAGGAAACAGTGTCTTTACAGACACAGGACATACACACATATCAACTCACAGGGCCACAATGCCAAGAGGGGACACAGACACCAGCCCCCATCCCTAACCAAGAAACTATCTGCAATTATCCACTCTCACTGGGTAGACAAACTACACTTAATGACAGGCCCCATGCCTAGCAGCAGATGGCTAACACAAAATGAAGTCAAAGATATTTTTGAAGGTTTTTATTTTATTTTTATTTTTGTCTTATATTGTTTTGTTTGGCTATTTTTCCCTTACTGATCTTTTTGCTTGTAAATTGTGGTTTCAGATTCTGTGGTTTTAATATGTGTGTTAGTCAAGGTTCTTTAGAGGAACAGAACTTACAGGGAAAAATATATACAGGATTAGAATGGCTTATAGACTGTAGTCCAGCTAGTCCAACAATACAAACAGGAGTTTCAAGAATGCAGCAATTGTTTAGTCAACAAGGCTGGATGTCTCAGCTGGTCTTCAGTAGACTCTGGAACCCTGATGAAGTAGGCTCTAGTGCCAGTGAAGAAATGGATAAGCTAGCAAGGTGAGGCCAAGAAAAACGTCCTTCTTCCATGTCCTTTATCTAGGCTGCCACCAGAAGGTGTGGCCCAGATTGGAGGTGTGCCTTCCCACCTCAAAAGATCTGGATTAAAGGTAGATCTTCCCACCACAAATTATTTAATTAAAAAAAAAATCCCTCACAGGTGAACCCAGCCACTTAGGTTTTAGTTAATTCCAGATGTGGTGAAATTGACAAGCATAGCCATTACAAGGTAGGGTGTGTGTGTGTGTGTGTGTGTGTGTGTGTGTGTGTGAATTTTTCATGCCTCTTTCTTCTTTTTCCCCCTTTTTACTGAAAATATATTATTCCATTTTTATTGCTTGTTCTTTTTTGTTAGTTTGTTTTGTTCTTCTTTGTCTTTTGTAATTGCCTGTTTTCTTAAAAGTGAGAAAGAAGGCATGGAGTTGAATGGGTGAGAAGGGAGGGAGGATCTGGAAGGAGATCAGAATATACTGTACAAAAATAACTATTTTTTAAAAATTAATGGCTTCCACTTTGTTTACCCTGGGATGGATTAGGACTTCAAGACATAAACACTGCTACAGCTCTGGTAAATACTATTAAGCAGAAATATAATTTGTCTTCTTAAGAGAGCAGAAAGGTTGTGTTTGTCTTGTAAAAGATCAGAGAAAACATCCATAAAGAGCATGATCTTGAATTTATGATACATGCATGTGATGGTATGTGTAAATTTTCCTTTAGAATATCCTGGATCTATAATGATCTACATTTTAAAAAACTTAACGGCAAAAAATTACAAGTCATGCAAAGAAACAAGTATGGTCAAATCAAAGGAATCAATTGACAAAAAAGAAAAACAACTTGGGGAAAATCCATTTACCACACTTAGGAAACAAAAATGTCAAAATGACTGTTTTAAATACATAAAAAGAGTTGGTGAAAAATACACAGAACTAAAGGGAATCAGGAGAATAATGTATGATCAGAATATATATACATATGTGTATGTGTGTGTGTGTTTGTGTGTGTGATGTATATATGATATTTATGATAAAGAATGGCTAGACTGCATATAATGGAACTTTCAGAAAACAAAACACAAGAAATGAATAAAAAGAGTATTTGATGAAATAATGGAATACAAAACTGCCTGTAACTCCAGCTCCAGGGGATTGAACTCCTCTTCTGGCCTCCATGAGTACTGGCACTTCCATGCACATTTGCACATCACCTACATGTGCAAGCAGACACCAACACACATGCACATGTATTCACATGCACACACTTAAATCCTTTCCTTAAGCCAAAGACACAGTTTGCAAAGCAAGAGAAAAGTAATTTATCTCATCAAAGGATTCTTCATCAAGATTAACAGTCATTTTCCCATTGGAATCCCTAGAATCCAGAAAAGAGTGAAATGACATAAAATACTAAAAGAAAACGTATGATAAACTCTTCCCCCATGTATTCTATCCAGCCATGTTAATACAACCCTTTAATGCTGACTCTCAGGGGTGTAGAGGATTCAGTATTATACATTATGGGCCAACCAGAGCTAACAAAAGTAAAGGAAAGGTCAGGTCTACTGGTATATATCTCTAAACCCAGCATTCAAGAGGCACAGGCATGTGGATCTCTGCAAGTTTGAGGCCAGCCTGGTCTACATAGTGAATTCCAGACTAGTCAGAGCTATACAGTGAGGTTTCAGCTCTTGAGACAGGAATAACAACAGATCATGGAGGATGCAAGAAGGGAACTAAGAGAAGGGCTTTAACTGGGGAAATGAGAGGAAGGACAATAAAGAGGGAGAGAAAAGGGAGGAGGGATAAGTAACACTAAGTATATTTGAAAAGCTATAGGGAATCTTATCATTTTATATTTACCTAAAATTACATATAATCACACATACGTATATAGATTAAATGAAATTATGCCAAATGGGGTAATAATGCTCCTATAAGAGCCATAGACTCTCTAACAAAAATGCCAGTACCAGACATGAAAAACTGCTTTTCAAGTTTTTAGTCAGAAGAGTCCAAGAAACTCTCAAATTAATATGAGCTAATGTTGTTGCCCTTCCAGAATCTGAAGGTAAGTCTATTATGGAAGACACCATGCTCTTCAGACAAAGGACTCTGAGGAAACAGGATCTGATGTGAAAACTCCCTCCATGAGGAGTTTTCATGGTGCCAGAAGGTGCTTTGCAAGCTGCCAAGGGAGGGAAGCAATTAACAGCCCTACCTAGTTGTAAAGTCTGTGAATCACAATGACCCATATGGCAAGATATCCTTAAAGGTGCAATAGTGGTCCTCACATGTCGGCAATAACCACCAGCTGACTACTTCAACTACAGGCTCACTCAACAGAAGGAAAATCATACCTGGCACTTCAAACCTAGCCAACTTACCCATGACTAGTGAGGTCACAGATCTGAGAGGAGAACCTAAATCACTGCCATTTTGCTAAACCAGTAAATACCCAGCTGCATTCTATATACTTATCCTTATTCACACAGGTAAGTGTGGCTCTCGTCCCTCATCAAAGAAACTCCTTTTTGCAGCATATGGAGACAATTCCAGAAAGCCACACAACTTGTCAAACTGCAGAGACCTGACTGTGGGTGGCCAGACCCAAGTTAAGAGATCTACAGCACACCTACACCTAAAGCTCAGGAAGCATCATGGACGAGGAGGTAGAAAGATTCTACAAGCCAGAAGACCTAGATGTCAGCAATGAGACTGTGTCCTCTATATAGAACAGGGAAGCTTCACCCATGAAATCTCAACAATATGGCTGTCTAAACAAGATCTGAATGATGGCAATACCAAGCTGACATATAAACATGGATGGGGGAATCACATGGGGCACCAACCATACATGAACAGATATAGGCAATCTATGGCATGGGCAACCCTAAAGACATATACACTAAATGGACTCAGAAAGTTGTACTTGTATATTTGTGTATGTGTGTATGTATGTATATACGTTTGTGTGTGTGTATATATATGTATGTATATATACATATATATACACAAATACAATCAATGATTTAAAAATGATAACATGAATTTGAGGGGGAACATTGAGGCAAGGAATGGGAGAACTTGATGGAGAGAGGAAAAATTGATGTAAATAGAGTAGGCATAATGTGAAAAAATGTTAACTTTAATAAAGAAATCTAGCACAATAAAAATGTAAGAAAAGGGGAGAAAAAAGAGGAGGTGAGGAGGAGAAAAGAGATAGTGCAATGAGAGAGCACTTGCCTAGCATGCATAAAGACCCAAGGTTCAACCCCCTTTTATGTAAGTATAAATGTTTTGCAACCTACTTCAATAAGGGTTCAACCTCTCCTCTAGCCTACCACCCAGCAGAGGTAGTGAAACAGAAAAGTTATTAGGATATGGGGGAAGTGGACCTGTTCAGCAATAGTTATTTGGGAGCAAGCTCCATCTTTTTGGGCAGCAGTTCAGTCCTGTAGCAAACACCAAATACGACTCAGCAGCTGCAGACCAGTCCTTTAGGCACGCAGATACCAGGCATGAACTGACAGCTACAGTTCAGTCCTTTCAGCAAGCAGACACCAGGCAGCTGTAGTTCAATCCTGATGAAACAGCCAGGCTCACCAACTGGCCTGAGGGTAGGCCATAGAAGTGGCAAGCTACTGTAGGAACCTCACAAGCAGTTCTTTGGGGAGTTTCTCTTAATGGCAGCTTTACCACAGTTGAGCTCAATAACACTATGTCAGGTGAACGAATGCACGCGTGTCTTTAGCAAAGAATAATGAAGCAGAGCAAACCAATGCTCAAAGTTTATCTCCCACTGTCTGTGGGGTCATATTTATACTCCTTCATCAAGTGTCCTTTCATGTGTCTGCTATATTCAAACATCCTTTCACCTGTGTCTGCTTCAGGAAAATAGTCTTTGACATGTTTGCTTTAGCAAGACATCCTTTTACCTGTGTGCCCCAGCAAAACATCATTTGGCATAAGTGACTTTCTTAAGAACTAGAAGTTTCCACTTCACCAAGTATTTTTGAAAAAGGAAAGGCAGGACATAGTAGTATACACCTTTACTTCCAACATTCAGGAGGCAGACACAGAATTTATGTTTGTTTAACATCAATTTGGGATACATAGAGAGTTTGGGGATAGACAGGACTACAAAAAAAAGGAAGAGACAAAAGAAAAACATGAAATGGCATTTTACATACATACTGCAACATGGACAGATTTGGAAAATATTATTTTAATTTTATTAAATATCTAGGATAAACAGTCACACAGGCAGGTATATAGATTTGAAGTTAATAGAATCTGAAAGGAAAGGGAAAGGGGAAGGGGAATTATTTAATGGTTTATAGTTTCCATTGGGGATAATAAAAACATTTCAGAAACATTAGTGATGATTTTATAGTCTAGATGCAAATAATGTTGTGAGTAGCATCCTTACGCACGGAGAAAATTCCAAATTTATATCACATACATTTAACCCCAACATTTCAGAGATACTCAGTCTCTTTACAGTCATTTCTATCAACCACCATGCACAGCATCACAGGACCCTCAAGCTCCACCTGATAGCTTATATATAATATGGGTAATTATTCCTGCCCTACTGCCCTCATTCGTGTTCTCAGATCAAATTTTAAAAAATGACAGAACTTTCTAATATGCAACATTTTGAAGTCAGGTGTCATTATTTTCTTGGAGGTTTGAATGTAAACTCTCCAGTGTGCATTTCCTCAGTCCTAGGCAATAAAATGCTTTTGGTTTTTGGTTTTGTTGTGCCCCGTAGCTGAAGGATCCTTTCAGATGCAGGGACAATTTCCAGCAATGCCAGTTCATGTAGGTAAAAACAGTTCACTTGTTAAACAAAGAGTTTTGCTTAAACTGCTTGCGGCTTCCAGTTAACAGCACGTCCTTACAGTGTATTATAAACACGTGGACACAAAAGATTTATTCAGGTAAGTTGGCAAAACACTCAACAAAGAGAAAGGAAAAAAACAACATTGTGGCTGCCAGCTCTTGCTCTGAGGAAGCAAGAAGAGTTTCCAGGGAGCTGACGTCGCATAAAGTGCCAGAAAGCACTGGTGAGGATCAAAAAAGTGGCTGTGGCATCCAGCCTTTGAAATGGCTCCCAGACAAGACCTACCACAGACACGGTCAGCTTCCGGACAGGGCTCTTCAGCTTTTGCACCCTGCTCAGAAGTAAGTATTAGAAAGCTTCCCAACAGGGCTGTCCAGCACATTGCCAGGCTGCTGTCAGGAAAGCAGTAGCATGCGCAGCAAAAAACATCTTAGCCTGGCTCCCTTAGGAGAACAAAGGGTAGACGCTTCAAACACCAATCAAAGTTGTGAAAGGGCATTCTGAAGGGAAAGTGCCAGGCTAATCACTTTACACACAGTAGCAGTCAATAAAAGGGAGCTTGACACCCAGTTTCTCCATAGTCATGGTCCTGAACTCTGTTGCTTTTACCCCTTTGTTCAATGACATTTGACTTCCTTTTCCATTTTGCTTTGGCCAACACATCCTTGCCTTGTATTGAATTCTTCCTGGTCTGAGTTGCCCTAACTATAAACTGCTATCTCTTCCTGCTGATAAGTGGACTCCAACTGCTAGGATCTGACCTCAGCACTGGCCTATATGCCTCAAAGACTTTGGAAGGGGTGAAAAAGGACAACACAGTATGCCTTACCAGGCTATATAAATTACAAAGTTAAACCTCAAACTTTGAAACTGTAAAACGTGATGGCTACTAAGAGCTAGGAGTTTACATCTATAGTTGGGAATTCTCACTCCAGCCTTAAGAAGCAGATCCTACCATCATTTCATTTTGACTTTTTTTGTTTTTGTTTTTGTTTTTTTTTTTTTTTTTTTTGGTTTTTCGAGACAGGGTTTCTCTGTTTAGCCCTGGCTGTCCTGGAACTCACTCTGTAGACCAGGCTGGCCTCGAACTCAGAAATCCTCCTGCCTCTGCCTCCCAAGTGCTGGGATTAAAGGCGTGCGCCACCACCGCCGAGCTCTCATTTTGACTTTTATTTTGAGACTGGGTTTCCATCTATAGCTCAAACTGACCTCAAATTCTTGGGCTTCTTTTGACTCAGCATTTTGAGGTAATAAGACCACAGGTATACTGAGGTATACTGCTCAGTCTGACTTATCTCCATTTTAGCAAAGTGAGGTTGAGGAAGGTTTAAGTGACTTCTAAGATCTCAAAGGTAAATGCCTCAGGCTCCAAATCTCAGTGCTTCCGAAGTAGTCAACTCCACATAAATTGCAAGTTTAACTTAAAAATCTAAAGCTATAAAATTCTAGAAGTAAGTTGGAGCTTCCTTGGCATGTGTGAGGTCCTGGAACTGAACCTGAGCATGAAAACTTAAAGATAGCATCAAGTCATTGTGATATACAGCTGTCCTTAGACACAACTTCAGAAACACAATCCACTAATGGAAAGGGAAACAAACTGAGTTCATCAAAGCTGCAAATCTGGAGCTAAAGAGATGCTCTTACTGTGGACCCCAGTTTGGTTCCCAGCACCAACATGATGGCTTACAACGGCCCATAACTCCATTTCCAAGAGCTCTGACTTCCCTTTCTGACCTCCATGGGCACCATATGTGGTGCATATACATATATGCAGGCAAAGCACTTATACAAATAAAACAAAAAATTACAAATATTTTTTTTCTCTGTGAAATATCCCATTGAAAGGATTTTTTTTTGAAAAATAAGCTGTTAGGAAATACTGGTAAATCATATGTCTGACAAGAGATCCATATTCAGAATTCATAAAGCATTCACTAAACTCTAAAATAATAAAACAACTTCAAAATATAATAGGCAAAATACTATCAAATATACAGATAGAAACTACCCAAAATGCAGTAAACTAAGGCATTAGATACTCCATTCACTATACACTAACTAGAATGACTGAAATAACATACAGTGCCAATGTCAAGTACACTAGCAGGGACACAGAAAAACTACAACTCTTATACAACACTAATGAGAACATGAAACTATTACACTTTAGACAAAGGTTTGGTACTTTCTTGTTAAATTAAATGTGTATTAACCGAGAATCCAGAGGCAACTGAGTTATTGACATAGTCACAAGATGACAGCAGCTGCATTTGTAATTACAAAAAAAAAAAAAATCAAAAGCTTTAATCAGTCCCGCGGACTGCGCTGGAGAGACCGGTACCCAGGCTCTCCCCCCGATATAACATCACTTGGGACACGGCCTGTTGGGGCTTCCGTCTGTGCCCGAGGGCGGGTTGGCGCTGTGGTCGTCTGGGTGCCAGATCGGCGGGCCATCGTGACCACAGGGTGAGCGGCGCCACGGAGACTGCCCTCCGCCATCTTTGCTCCAGTGACCAGGTAGTTGGGACCGCCAGGCTCAGAGACAGACAGGCATAATATCGCTTCGGTTTCAGGCAGCTTGTGTGTAACCTGCTCCCAGGTGCTGGGCTGATCTGCAGTAACCAGCGCGCCAGTTCCGCGGTGGGACCTTCTGCCTGGTGGCGGGACCCCGCGCAGGGAGGGAGCCCGCCAGCTTCCCTTCCGCGACCTCTGTTCCCGCGGACTGCGCTGGAGAGACCGGTACCCAGGCTCTCCCCCCGATATAACATCACTTGGGACACGGCCTGTTGGGGCTTCCGTCTGTGCCCGAGGGCGGGTTGGCGCTGTGGTCGTCTGGGTGCCAGATCGGCGGGCCATCGTGACCACAGGGTGAGCGGCGCCACGGAGACTGCCCTCCGCCATCTTTGCTCCAGTGACCAGGTAGTTGGGACCGCCAGGCTCAGAGACAGACAGGCATAATATCGCTTCGGTTTCAGGCAGCTTGTGTGTAACCTGCTCCCAGGTGCTGGGCTGATCTGCAGTAACCAGCACGCCAGTTCCGCGGTGGGACCTTCTGCCTGGTGGAGGGACCCCGCGCAGGGAGGGAGCCTGCCAGCTTCCCTTCCGCGACCTCTGTTCCCGCGGACTGCGCTGGAGAGACCGGTACCCAGGCTCTCCCCCCAATATAACATCACTTGGGACACGGCCTGTTGGGGCTTCCTTCTGTGCCCGAGGGCGGGTTGGCGCTGTGGTCGTCTGGGTGCCAGATCGGCGGGCCATCGTGACCACAGGGTGAGCAGCGCCACGGAGAGTGCCCTCCGCCATCTTTGCTCCAGTGACCAGGTAGTTGGGACCACCAGGCTCAGAGACAGACAGGCATAATATCGCTTCGGGTTCAGGCAGCTTGTGTGTAACCTGCTCCCAGGTGCTGGGCTGATCTGCAGTGACCAGCGCGCCAGATCTGCTGTGGGACTTCTGCCTGGCAGAGGGACGCCCCCTCCCCCCCCCCCCAGGAGAGATCACACACCCCTGCACAGGGCAGGAGCCTGCCAGCCTCCCTTTGGCGACCTCTGCTCCAGGAATCCACTAGGCTGAGCCTTTAGATGTGCAAGGCCTCCCCAATATAAGATCACTTGGGGCAAAGCACATTAGGGCTCCAAAGTCACTCAGGAGCAGGCAGGCCCCAGAAATCGGTGCCAGGGGAATCCTGGTAATCCAGGGGGGGCAGAAATAGCTTTGCAAGCTCACAGGAGGTCCAACCAACAGCCAGTGGCAGCAGGACCAACTAACACCAGAGGTATCCAGATGGCAAAAGGCAAACGTAGGAATGTTACTAACAGTAATCAAAGTAATGTGGGACCATCCGAACCCAACTCTCCAACAGCAGCAAGTCCTGGATACCCCACCACACCCGAAAGACAAGATCTGGATTTAAAATCACTTCTCATGATGCTATTAGAGGATCACAAGAAGGACACAAATAAATCTCATAAAGAGTTACAGGAGACCATGAATCAACGGTTAGAAGCCCTTACAAAGGAAACACAAAAATCGCTTAGAGAAATGCGGGAGAACATGGATCAAAAGATGGAGGCGCACAAGGAGACAACACAAAAATCACTTAACGAGATGAATCAACGGGTAGATGCACTCACAAAGGAATCACAAAATTTGCATAAAGAAATGCAGAAGAATATGGGTCAACAGACGGATGCCCATAAGGAGGCAACACAAAAATTGCTTAAAGAAATGAATCAACGGTTAGATGCCCTTACAAAGGAAACACGAGAACTGCTTAAAGAAATGCAGGAGACGATGGATCAACAGATGGAATCCCATGAGGAGGAAACACAAAAATCGCTCAGAGAAATGCAGGAGAACGTGGGTCATCAGGAAGAAATCCTGAAAGAGGTAATGCAAAAATACCTTAAAGAAATACAGGAAAATACAAACAAACAAGTGAAGGATCTCAGCAAATCCATCCAGGAACTAAAAAAGGAAGTAGAAACAACTAAGAAATCACAAAGGGAGACAACTTTGGAGATAGAAAACCTTGGGAAGAAATCAGGAGTCATAGATGCAAACATCAACAATAGAATACAAGAGATGGAAGAAAGAATCTCAGGTGCTGAAGATTCCATAGAAAGCATCGACTCAACAGTCAAAGAAAATGCAAAATGCAAAAAACGCGTAACCCAAAACATCCAGGAAATCCAGGACACAATGAGAAGACCAAACCTAAGGATTATAGGTATAGATGAGAGTGAAGATTTGCAACTTAAAGGGCCAGTAAACATCTTCAACAAAATTATGGAGGAAAACTTCCCTAACTTAAAGAGAGAGATGCCGATGAACATACAAGAAGCCTACAGAACTCCAAACAGACTGGACCAGAACAGAAATACCTCCCGTCACATAATAATCAAAACACCGAATGTTCTAAACAAAGAAAGAATACTAAATGCAGTAAGAGAAAAGGGCCAAGTAACATACAAAGGAAGACCTATCCGAATCACATCAGACTTCTCACCAGAGACTATGAAAGCCAGAAGATCCTGGGCAGATCTCATGCAGACACTAAGACAGCACAAATGCCAGCCTAGACTACTATACCCAGCAAAACTCTCAATCACCATAGATGGAGAGACCAAGATATTCCATGATAAAACCAAATTTTCACAATATCTTTCCACAAATCCAGCCCTGCAACGGATAATAGGTGGAAACCTCCAATACAGGGAGAGAAACAACACCCTGGAAAAAATGAGATAATAACCTTCTTGAATCAAACCCAAAAGTAGATAACCACTCAAACATAAAGATAGCGTCAAGAATGGCAGATGGCAATAATCACTATGCCTTAATCTCTCTTAATATCAATGGTCTCAACTCCCCAATTAAAAGACATAGACTAGCAGACTGGATACGTAAACAGGACCCAGCTTTTTGCTGCATGCAGGAAACGCACCTCAGTGTCAAAGACAAACACTACCTCAGAGTAAAAGGCTGGAAAACAATTTTACAAGCAAATGGCCCCAAGAAACGAGGTGGAGTAGCCATCCTAATATCGGATAAAATTGATTTTCAACCCAAAGTCATCAAAAAAGACACAGAAGGACACTACATACTGATCAAGGGAAAAATCCACCATCAAGAACTCTCAATCCTGAATATCTATGCTCCAAATGCAAGGGCACCCTCATTCGTAAAAGAAACTTTACTAAAACTCAAAGCACACATCGCACCGCACACAATAATAGTGGGTGACTTCAACACCCCGCTCTCTGAAATGGATCGTTCAGGAAAGCAGAAACTAAACAGGGACACAGTGAATCTAATTGAAGCCTTGGACCAAATGGAACTAACTGATATATATAGAACATTTCATCCTAGAGCTAAAGAATACACCTTCTTCTCAGCTCCTCATGGTACCTTCTCCAAAATTGACCATATAATTGGTCACAAATCAGACCTCAACAGATACAAGATAGAAATAATCCCATGCCTCCTATCAGATCACTATGGAATAAGGGTGGTCTTCAATGGCAACAAAAACAAAAGAAAACCCACGTACACATGGAGGCTGAACAATGCTCTACTCAATGATAACTTGGTCAAGGTGGAAATAAAGAAAGAAATCAAAGACTTTTTGAAAGTTAATGAAAATGAAGGCACAACATACCCTAACTTATGGGACACAATGAAAGCAGTGCTAAGAGGAAAATTCATAGCCCTGAGTGCCGCCAAAAAGAAACGGGAGACAGCATACACTAACAGCTTAATGGCACACCTGAAAGCCCTGGAACAAAAAGAAGCAAATACACCAAAGAGGAGTAGAAGGCAGGAAATCATCAAACTCAGGGCTGAAATCAATCAAGTAGAAACAAATAAAACCATACAAAGAATCAACAAAACGAGGAGTTGGTTCTTTGAGAAAATCAACAAGATAGATAAGCCCTTAGCCAGACTAACCAGAGGGCACAGAGATAGTATCCAAATTAATAAAATCAGAAACGAAAAGGGAGAGATAACAACAGAAACTGAGGAAATTCAAAAAATCATCAGATCCTACTACAAAAACCTGTATTCAACACAACTAGAAAATCTTGAGGAAATGGACAATTTCCTTGACAGATACCAAGTACCAAAATTAAATCAGGATCAAATAGACCATCTAAACCGTCCTATAACCCCTGAAGAAATAGAAGTTGTCATTGGAAGTCTTCCAACCAAAAAAAGCACAGGTCCAGATGGTTTTAGTGCAGAATTCTATCAGACCTTCAAAGAAGACCTAACACCAATACTCTTCAAACTGTTCCACAAAATAGAAACAGAAGGAACACTACCCAACTCGTTCTATGAAGCCACAATTACACTAATACCAAAAGCACACAAAGATCCGACAAAGAAAGAGAATCTCAGGCCAATCTCTCTTATGAATATCGATGCAAAAATACTCAATAAAATTCTTGCCAACCGAATCCAAGAACACATCAAAACGATCATTCACCACGATCAAGTAGGCTTCATCCCAGGGATGCAGGGATGGTTCAATATAAGGAAATCCATCAATGTAATCCACTACATAAACAATCTCAAAGAAAAAAACCACATGGTCATCTCATTAGATGCTGAGAAAGCATTTGACAAAATTCAGCATCCTTTCATGCTAAAGGTCTTGGAAAGATCAGGAATTCAAGGCCCATATCTAAACATAGTAAAAGCAATTTACAGCAAACCAGTAGCCAGCATCAATCTAAACGGAGAGAAACTTGAAGCAATCCCACTAAAATCAGGGACTAGACAAGGCTGCCCTCTCTCTCCATATCTTTTCAATATAGTACTTGAAGTTCTAGCTAGAGCAATTAGACAAGAAAAAGAGGTCAAAGGGATACAAATTGGAAAGGAAGAAGTCAAACTATCACTATTTGCAGACGATATGATAGTATACATAAGCGACCCAAAGAACTCCACCAGAGAACTCCTACAGCTGATAAACGACTTCAGCAAAGTGGCCGGATATAAAATCAACTCAAGCAAGTCAGAAGCCTTCCTATACTCAAAGGATAAGCAGGCTGAGAAAGAAGTAAGAGAAATAATACCCTTTACGATAGCCACAAACCATATTAAGTATCTTGGCGTGACGCTAACCAAACAAGTGAAAGATCTGTATGACAAGAACTTCAAGTCTCTGAAGAAAGAAATTGAAGAAGACCTCGGAAGATGGAAAAATCTGCCATGCTCATGGATTGGCAGGATTAATATAGTAAAAATGAGCATCTTACCAAAAGTAATACACAGATTCAATGCAATCCCCATCAAAATCCCAACTCAATTCTTCATAGAGTTAGAAAGAGCAATTCAAAAATTCATCTGGAATAACAGAAAACCCAGAATAGCTAAAACTATTCTCAAGAGTAAAAGAACCTCTGGGGGAATCAGTATCCCGGACCTCAAGCTGTACTACAGAGCAATAGTGTTAAAAACTGCATGGTATTGGTACAGTAACAGACATGTAGATCAATGGAACAGAATTGAAGACCCAGAAATGAATCCACACTCCTATGGTCACTTGATCTTTGACAAAGGAGCTAAAACCATCCAGTGGAAAAAAGATAGCCTTTTCAACAAATGGTGCTGGCTCAGCTGGAGGTCAACATGCAGAAGAATGCAAATTGACCCATCCTTATCTCCTTGCACTAAGCTCAATTCTAAGTGGATCAAAGATCTCCACATAAAACCAGACACACTGAAACTAATAGAAGGGAAACTAGGGAAGAACCTTGAACATATGGGCACAGGGGAGAATTTCCTGAACAGAACTCCAATAGCTTATACTCTAAGATCAAGAATAGACAAATGGGACCTCATTAAATTACAAAGTTTTTGCAAGGCAAAAGACACTGTCAAAAAGACAAAGCGGCAACCAACTAACTGGGAAATGATCTTTACCAACCTTACATCCGACAGAGGGCTAATATCCAAGATATACAAAGAACTCAAGAAGTTAAACTCCAGAGAGGCAAGTAACCCTATTAAAAAATGGGGTACAGAGCTAAACAAAGAGTTCTCACCTGAAGAATATCTAATGGCTGAGAAGCACCTAAAGAGATGTTCATCATCCTTAGTCATTAGGGAAATGCAAATCAAAACAACCCTGAGATTCCATCTCACACCAGTCAGGATGGCTAAGATCAAAAACACAGGAGACAGCAGTTGTTGGCGAGGATGTGGAGAAAGAGGAACACTCCTCCACTGCTGGTGGAATTGCAGGCTGGTACAACCACTCTGGAAAGCAGTCTGGCGGCTCCTCAGAAAACTGGGCATGACACTTCCGGAGGATCCGGCTATACCACTCCTGGGCATATACCCAGAGACTTTACCTGCATGCAATAAGGACACATGCTCCACTATATTCATAGCAGCCTTATTTATAATAGCCAGAAGCTGGAAAGAACCCAGATGTCCCTCAACGGAGGAATGGATTCAGAAGATGTGGTATATTTACACAATGGAATACTACTCTGCAATTAAAAACAATGAATTCACGAAATTCCTAGGCAAATGGTCAGAACTTGAAAATATCATCCTTAGTGAGGTAACCCAATCACAAAAGATCACACATGGTATGAAGTCACTGATAAGGGGATATTGACCCAGAATCTCAGAATACCCTAGACACAATCAGCATATCAATAGATTTCTAAAAAGATGGAAGGAGAGACCCCTGGTCCTGGAAAGACTGGATGTAGGGGAACGCCAGGACAGAGTAATGAGAGGGGGTTGAACGGAGAAAAGAGGGAGGGAAGGGGGCTTATGGGACTTTCGGGGAGGGAGGAAACGGGAAAGGGGAAGTGATTTGGAATGTAAATTAAAAAAATAAAATAAAATAAAATTAAAAAAAAAAAAAAAAAAAAAAGAAGTGATGCAGAACTTAAAAAAAAAAAAAAAAAAAAAAAGCTTTAATCAATCCAAATATCCTTCAACTGGGGAATGGGTAAACAAACTGTCACAAACACATGCAGGACTATTATTAAGCAATAAAAAAGAATGAATTTTTGACATATTTATATGGGTCATAAGGGAATTCTGCTGAGTAGGAAAAATACTATTTCAAAAGGTCACATATTGCACGATTGCATTTATAGAACATTTTAGAGAAGCCAAAATTAGAGAGATTGAGAACAACTAAGCAAATGCCAAGAGCAAAAGTCTGCAAAATAATATTGAATAAAATACCAGGACTCATCCACACAGGGTTAATGGAAGGCACTGTTGTTTTTATCTGAAGTATCCACACTGTGAGTTAGCGAGAACCATGCAACAATCTCTTAGAAGACATACTAATATGATGCATGACTAAAATTCCAAGCAAAGTCATCAGGAAAATATTTTAAACCAAGAAAGAAAAGATCCCAGAAGGCAGGAGACCACCATTTTCTTCTTCCTCTCAGTGGGGAGAGGGAGAAGGCTAAAGGGAAGGGGAAGGAGGGATAAGTAACGGCAATGGGGAAAGACAACATATAACACGCCTTCTTTAATATGCAAAACATACTTGTCTTATATGTATGTGAATGTCATGAAAAGCAGAAATGGGAGGGGGAGTTCCAAGGGCAGGACAATGGGAGGAAACCATGAGCACAGTGCAACAATGTCTATGAGAAAATGTCAGTGAACTCAATTGGTTTTACCCTAACTAAAAATTAAGGCATATCTACGAGCAAATTAGAATAGAACGAAGAACAACAACAACCACCAAAAAAAAAAAAAAGAAAGAAACCATACAGGTCTCTTCACAAAGGTAAATTATAAACAGTATTTTCCCAAAGCTTATAGACTTCACAAAGTTCACTTTCATTTATTGAGATAGGCAAGATATTTGCACCACCCTGGAGGAGGGTGAGCGTCATCTTGCAAAGCATAGAGTTTGTGTTAAAAATTATATTACATAGGACAAGGGGTGAAGGGGGAGAAAAAGCGGATCACCTCTCATTTCAGACTATGTACAACATGATCTACTCAAAACACATGCTTAGCACAATCAAAAAGAAAGTCAACAGGGCAGTGCTGGAGAAGAATCCTCTAAGGGAAACTCGACATGAAAAACAAGGCAAATAACTGGAAAAAACAAGTTGTCCTAAAGAGAGCAAATCCCAAGGGGTTTGGGGGGAGAGGGGGAGGGGGGAGGGAGGGAGGGGAGAGGAAGAGAGAGAGAGAGAGAGAGAGAGAGAGCGAGCTCCAACTTGTTCTCTCAAGCTTTTTCCCCTAGTCTGTGAGAGATCTAATCACACTTGCTGATCTCAGGCAGAGGCCCCAGGGCACAGAGTTCTCTGTTTACTCCTTTTCCTCAGCCTTGCTGGTGACAAAGCTGAGCACTTGACTCAGTTTTCAGCAGGGTCTAGATTCAGAATGATTTCCCTAGGGACACATCTGCCAGGCACCACCCACTAGGACCAACCCTAACTGGGAAGTGAGGCAAAATGTCTATGGCAATCTGTAACTATTGGGAAGAGTTACGATTATAAATTTAAAAAGCAGGTGATTTACTTTACTCCTAGTGAACATTCAGGGGCAGCTGGAAAAACATGGGTTGCAAAGATTTCATTGCATTTCAGCTTACTGTAACACCACCCTCTACATAAGTGATTCTCAATATTCCTACTGCTATGACCCTTTAATACAGTTCCTCATGTTGTGCTGACCTCCAACCATAAAATTATTCCATTGCCACTTCACAACTATAATTTTACTACTACTATGAATCATAATATAAATATCTGATATGCAAGATATCTGATATGGGACCTCTGTGAAAAGGTCATTCAAATTCCAGAGGGGTTGTAACCCACAGGTTGAGAACCATTGCTCTAGATCCTTAATTAATTTTACTCCTACCACCATCTCTTCTTATATATTCTTTTCAAAAAATGAAGGCCTATAGTACTAGTACTCTGGTGACTAAGGCCAGAGGGTTATTGTTAGTTAAAGGACAGCATCAGTTATATAGTAAGTTGGGCTAAGTTCAGACATTGTTTGAAAAAGTATTAAATAAAATTTAAGACAGCCTAAAAAAGTGCACCATTTTCTCCACACTGTCACAGAGCATATGTAATAAACTTCCTGAATTAATAAAATTAAGAGTATATTATTATTGCAAGGGTGGAAAATAGGTACAAAGGGATGAGAAGGTGAGTGGGATTGGGGTGTATGATGTAAATTTCTTTCTTTCTTTTTTTTTTTTTTTTGGTTTTTTTGAGACATGATTTCTTTGTATAGCCCTGGCTGGCGATGTAAAATTTACAATGAACCAATACAAAGATTTTTTAAAGGATATATTCTATTCAATAGCATATGGAAGCTTGTCTAAGATAAATCATGTGCTGGGACATAAAACAAACTTAACAAATGCAGAAGAACCAAAATAATCCCATGTATCCTAGCTCACCACTACTTAATAAAACTTAAAATCAACAAAAAAAAGAAGTATATTATTCTTAAATTCCATGTTCTTCCATTTGACCATTTTTATGCCTAGCCAAGACCTTCCCCTTAGTAAAGATCACAGAAGCTTTGACTATTCCATTGGACTTCAACATTTCTATGGGTCCCTCAAAATATATTGCAAAAAAAGACACTAAGGTTAAACTCAAGAGAGTGCTCTTTCAAGCTTTGTAATTCTGAGTTGGCCCCTCTACGTCCTCAATTTCCATCTATGAAATTTGAGAGGTTCAAACTAGACCAGAAATTCTCAAACTCAATGCATTAGTGCTCCTAGACAATGTGTAGACAACTACTGGTACTGATTGCAGTGTAGATAAAAACATCTTGGAACACAGGATAAATAGCAATTTTCAGAACAATCACAAGGAGGACAAGATCATATTATTTTTGTTCTTCCAAGCAAAAATAATTAAGATCTCCTTACAAATTTTTTTGTCATAGGCTAATAAAACAAAACCACTGTTATCCTTTGTTTTATTAAGCCTAAAAAGTGAGAGCCAGAGGTGTGACTCAGTGGTAGAGGATATATGAAGTTCTAGATTTAAAAACAAATAAACATCATTAAATCCAGGTACAGTGAGACATACTTTCAGTCCCAGCACTTAAGATGCAGAAGCAGAGACAGGACAAATGAGTTCAAAAATAGCTCCAACCAAAGAGGAAGACCTTGGGGAGGGGAGAAAGAGAGAGAATTTGCACCGTTAAAGAAGAAAGATAATTAAAAAAAAAGAAAAAGCACTTCACTCTCTAAAATGTCTAATTATGAAAATCACTTAGCTAGGTATGGTGGCACAGGGCTTTAGTCTCAGCATTTCTGAGGCAGAGAGGTGGAGCTCTGAGTTTGAGGTCTACAGAGTGAGTTCCAGGACAGCCAGCCAAGGCTACACAGAGAAACCCTGTTTCCAAAAAAAAAAAGAAAAAGAAAAAGAAAAGAAAGAAAGAAGAAAAGAAAAGAGAAAGAAGGAAGAAAGGAAAGAGAAAAATATCTTGTAGAACTCTGTGCATTGAGACTAAGATCTGATCTGGTATGGAACCTTATTACTTAAGAATCTATCTTCTCTCTCTCTCTCTCTCTCTCTCTCTCTCTCTCTCTCTCTCTCTCTCTCTCTCACACACACACACACACACACACACACACACACACACTCAGAAAGAGAGATGTTCCTTAATAACTAGTCATTTAAAAATCCACAAAAAATTCCACTAGACTCTGTTGCTCGCATTTAAAATCCAAGTAAAACTGAGTTGGGAGCACATAAGAAAAGATCGGGGAAGTGTAATACTGTCTCCTCTGCAGACACCAATAAAAGAACATGTGTGTTTGTTCATCAGCTTCATCCCAGGAGTCAAGAGGGTGGAGTGGAGAAAGGCTTCCTTATTAATTTCATTTACTATTTTTAATGCCTGCTCTGAAATTCTCCATACAAATCCCAGTGTGAACTCTGTTTTAAGAGATTAGAAACAATCAGGTCTCTGTTTCTGCTACTTGTCAACTTGAAGGTAAATCAGTTAAAATAGAGACCCTACTTCCAGGGTGTTAAACTACAAAATGTAGTGAAGCACCAATGAGCTCACTGATGCAGCACACAGAGCATCAAAGTCAGTGACCAGCAAGGCTTAAAAAGTCTTTTAAGCCTTCAAGGCTTAAAAGAGGATGGTGTTAAGGAAAATCGGGTTTACTGATGTTTCTGGGCACAAATATTGATCACACAATCCAAAACCATTCCTAACCAAAGCCAACATTAACCCCCTCCTGAAATTGAGAGACTGCAGTGAATAAACCAATTCCCTTTAAGGATGTGTTTCTAAAGCCAGTCATTTTATGGCAGAAAAGGAAAGCCTCTGTGGCCAGCCCCACCTTGGCAGCAGTCTCCCAGAATATAGCCTGACGTTCTAGAAATTTAAAAATCCTGAATCTGCACTAGCGATTGTTGCCAGTGGCCTCACTGGGCTGGCATCCAAACTCTAGAGTCTAATATTTCAAAAGAAGGCCAAACCCAAAATTGCACAATCTGCCTCATTGTTTATCGGTGTTTTATTTCTAATAATTTTTTGCTACCAGCAAATTTTCATATGTGCCAGGGAAACTAATATCCATATTGACTCTGACAAAGCCATTATTTTCCCTACCACCCACCAGCTGATTTCTTTCAGTTAAAGTTTCTACAACTGTTACTGACTTTCTTTCTTTTGTTTAAAAGATTGATTTATTTATGTATATGGATACTTTTGTCTCCTGTACATCTTTACAACAGAAGATTTCATCAAACAGTTGGGAGCTGCCATGTGGTTGCTAGAAATTGAACTCAGGACCTTCTAAAGAGCAGTGAGTGCGCTCAACCACGGAGCCATCTTTCCAGGCCCCAATGTTACTGACTTTCATGAATCTCCCAAACCCTTGTTTAAATCCACTAGTATGAGATGGGTAAATATAATCAAGCATACTATATACATATAAGAAAATGCCACCATCAAGCACATTGCCTTATGTACTTGACACGTTAAAAAGTAAGTAAAGGGCCGGGCGGTGGTGGCGCACGCCTTTAATCCCAGCACTTGGGAGGCAGAGGCAGGCGGATTTCTGAGTTCGAGGCCAGCCTGGTCTACACAGTGAGTTCCAGGACAGCCAGGGCTACACAGAGAAACCCTGTCTCAAAAAAACCAAAAAAAAAAAAGTAAGTAAAGATATTTCATAAACTCAGAAAGAAAGAAAAGAAAAGCACTTGATTCTGTCTAGCACTTCAAATAAACTGACTATGCTGGGAGCGTGGTGCAGACAGCTTCCCAGATGAGAACAAATTCAATGAACATGGATAAACAAAGCTTCCTGACTTGTAAAATACATGAAGGGGCTGGGGATATGGTAGCATACTTAACTAAGGTGAACAACAGCCTGTATTGGATCCTCAGCACCACATAAACCAGATATAAGAGCCCAGGCCTATACAATCCCAGCACCTGGAGGAGGTAGCAAGAGAATCGCGAGCTCAAGTTCATCCACAGCTACAGAGCTAATCTGAGGCCAGCCAAGGCTGCAGAGTAGGTACAAACCTGTCCAGGGCTATGTAGTGAGACACTGTCTCAAAAGAGAAAACAAATACTGTTTTCTCAAGTGTTTTGTGACAGCAACAAGAAAGCCAAGTAACATGAAGGAGTCAAGTGCATTTTCAAGAGGGAGGTAAAGAGACTTATCCATCAGAATACATCTACTGTTTGATCAGATTTACCTTTAGAAAAATAAGCTAGGCAGCAAAGCAACACTGCACAAGAACCAGGCACACTGTCATACAGTGTGTTCTGTCTAAGGCAGGAAAATTGTTAGGCCTGCCTGGAAAAAAAAGAAAAGCAAAGAGTGCAATGAAGTGCTAAAGAAACCAGAGAGGGGCCGTGTGATTTACAAAGCTGCTGCAAATTCATTTGGGAGAATTTTAAAACACCATAGATTCCTGGCCCCACCCTAGAACTATTGTGTCTAGAACTAAGTGTCTCAGGATGGAAGTCACGATCTCATTGTTTTCAAGTGACTTGAAAACAACATGAGTTCACAGGAACAATTCAAAACCTGTGTTGAAATAGTCCCTCCCCACTTTGCTACACAAACAACTACCACCACCCATATCACCTTGCCTCCAGTCTCATTGCTCCAAAGAGGCCAAGGGATGATAAGTATTCACTACATCATTTCCAAATCCCACAGGTAGTGAGAATTATCTGGGAAAGCAATGGAGAGAAGTGAGAAGGTGAAAGACGAGATTGCTCAGTGGTTATCACTGGCTGTTCTTGCAGAGAATCTGTCCTAGATTCACAGTACCGACATGGTAGCTCACAATCATCTGTGACTGCAATTTATTACCTCTGAGGGCACCAGACACGTACATGGTGCAAACATAAATGCAGGCAAAACACTCATTCACGTAAAGTAAAATAAAGAAAATGTTGGGAAAAAACACATGGGTGAGATCATTCTCAATAGTGAACATTTGGAAGGTTTAGCCCTTAAGATTAGGAATACGACCAGAACGCTCACTTCCTTTTGCCTATTCCACATATGGAGCTCTAGACAGAGCAATAAAGGAACTTGAAAGCATCTCTGTATATAAGTAATGATCTTTTATCAAAAAAAGACCTCTAAAGGTTCTCTACTAGAAAATATCCCAGCTAATAAATTCAGCAAACCTGCAAGACACAAAACCTACATGTAAAAATCAGTTACAATTCTCTATATCAGTAACAAGCAATCCAAACAGGTAAATGTTAGCTAGAGCCACAGCCACTTTGAAAAGCTCCCCTGTTTTGTTTGAAGCGTGATAATTTCCATACTATAACAATCTGAGTACCAGAACTAGAGTAACTTATTTCTTCAGAGCTGAAGACGCTACTTAGCAGTAAAGAATCCCCATTGCTCTTTCTGGGGAGCCTGTTAGGTAGGGTCCCATCAGGTACATGGCAGTTCACAATCATCTGTAACTCCATTAAGGGGATCTGAGTCCCTCTTTCAGGCTTCTGAGGCTCCAGTCAAGCACAAAGTGCACAGACATGGAAACATTCATACATATAAAATAAAAGTAAACTAATAATGACATAACTTGGGTTTTTTTCCATATTTTTGCCCTTCCTACCCTCCTAGTTAATTCAAAGACAGCCTGATTCCAAACACATACAATGGGCTATTTATCAATCACATAGCATAGAACCACCCTGCTTTCTTTGAAACCTGTAAGGGACTCTCTCTCTTCTACATGGGCGCCATGCTGCTCTCTGCCTGTCTGCAGCAATAATAACTCTTCTAATAAATCTCTTACCCAAGAGGACAATCAGCTTCAACATCCATGCTGAATTCCAAACCTGAATCCTTTTAGTAATAAAGAAAATAATTTCCCTTAGTACAGCCTTAAACAAAAACAAGTAAAATACGTTTAAGAGAAAGCACAAAACATTGCTTTGAGAAATTAAAGACATGGAACACTTTAAGAAACTAAAGATTAGAAGTAATGTTGTAGGAGGACAACACCCAACACAAGCTCAATTCAATACAAGCCCTAAGCACTTTTCTCAGAAATAGGAAAAGTTCTAAACTTCTCATGTAATCTCAAGAGATGCTAAGGAAACAAAACAACCTTGGAAAAGAAGAACAAAATTGGAGGAATCACACTTCTGGTTTCAAAACTTACTAAAAGTCTATGCTAATCAGAACAACGTGGTGCTGGCATAACACAGAAACAAATGGAACAAACCACAGAGTATGGCTAATTAATTCTCAACAAATAACCCAAGATCATCTAATGGGGAAAAGGCAATCTTCCCAAAACGTGGGACTGGAAAAAAAAAAAGCTGGCCATCCAAGTGCCAAGGAATGAAAATGCAGCCTTACCATATGCAGAAATAACAATAACAACAGTTCAGATGGTTCAAAGGAGCTGGCAGCACAGCACATGGGGAGAGCATTTGCCTAGCATGTGTGAAAGTCTGCATATGATCCTCAGAGCTACTGAGTGAAGATGATCAGAGACATAAGAGCTAAAACTGTAAAAGGTTTGGAGGGGAGATGGCAGAGGTGGCACACATACCCAGCAGATTGTTGGAGTGGAGCTATTTTACTTCATATGTGACATGACCATCATGCCAGTATGAAACAGAGTTGCTGTGGTGACCTACAAAATATACTGGCTCGCACAGATGACAATGAAACAAGCAGAAGAACAGTGTTGAAAGTTAGGTCCCTGGTAAGAGAACTACCATTTTCTCCTAGAAGGAGAACATGCTGAGGGACCAGACTCTCACCTGAGAAGCTAGTCACCACTCCCTGCTGGCTCCAGGTGCAGTGGTCCTGGAGAGAATGTAAAAGTGTCTATAAATTCCTTTGAGTCACTCAGGTTCTTGTAAACAACCCCTCACACATATCCCTAGGGTAACCTGAATAAATTCATTGGTTCTCCAAGCTGGACTTGGGGGAGATCTTTCTTTGATCTGTCGATGCCCTCTTGGCCTGGACAGAACAACTACATCTTTACAAATCTTCATGAAAAGCATCAGACAGCAAGGCACTGAACGAAGCAAGGGAAAAACACAGGAAAGTTTGGGGGAAATTAGCCACTCACTTAGGAGCCTCACTGAAGCCCAGCACCAGCTGAGAAGCAAGAATGCCAACATAGAGAGGGGCCAGGGAAGGAAGGTCAGTTAGCAGAGCAATTCTCTAGCGTGTAAGAAGCCGTGGGTTTGATCATCAGCACTGTATAAGCTGGGTAACCTAATGTCAAGGATCCATATTTACTGGAGTGGACGTCCCTAAAACCTAAGGGAATCTTTCAGGCTGGTGATGACTGCGCTGGGCTCAATCTTCTACTGCACCACCACTGACAAAGCATTCTACCACCAACTTACACTCTTATGAACATTTATTATCCCTGTTGATGATAGATGCCCAATTATGCTTTTTCCCCAGCCCAAGTGAGGTCATCAGCTCTGATTATTTTCCAAGATGCAAACATCAACAATAGAATACAAGAGATGGAAGAAAGAATCTCAGGTGCTGAAGATTCCATAGAAAGCATCGACTCAACAGTCAAAGAAAATGCAAAAAACGTGTAACCCAAAACATCCAGGAAATCCAGGACACAATGAGAAGACCAAACCTAAGGATTATAGGTATAGATGAGAGTGAAGATTTGCAACTTAAAGGGCCAGTAAACATCTTCAACAAAATTATGGAGGAAAACTTCCCTAACTTAAAGAGAGAGATGCCGATGAACGTACAAGAAGCCTACAGAACTCCAAACAGACTGGACCAGAACAGAAATACTTCCCGTCACATAATAATCAAAACACCGAATGTTCTAAACAAAGAAAGAATACTAAAAGCAGTAAGAGAAAAGGGCCAAGTAACATACAAAGGAAGACCGATCCGAATCACATCAGACTTCTCACCAGAGACTATGAAAGCCAGAAGATCCTGGGCAGATCTCATGCAGACACTAAGACAGCACAAATGCCAGCCTAGACTACTATACCCAGCAAAACTCTCAATCACCATAGATGGAGAGACCAAGATATTCCATGATAAAACCAAATTTTCACAATATCTTTCCACAAACCCAGCCCTGCAACAGATAATAGGTGGAAACCTCCAATACAGGGAGAGAAACAACACCCAGGAAAAAATGAGATAATAACCTTCTTGAATCAAACCCAAAAGTAGATAACCACTCAAACATAAAGATAGCTTCAAGAATGGCAGATGGCAATAATCACTATGCCTTAATCTCTCTTAATATCAATGGTCTCAATTCCACAATTAAAAGACATAGACTAGCAGACTGGATACGTAAACAGGACCCAGCATTTTGCTGCATGCAGGAAACGCACCTCAGTGTCAAAGACAAACACTACCTCAGAGTAAAAGACTGGAAAACAATTTTACAAGCAAATGGCCCCAAGAAACGAGGTGGAGTAGCCATCCTAATATCAGATAAAATTGATTTTCAACATAAAGTCATCAAAAAAGACACAGAAGGACACTACATACTGATCAAGGGAAAAATCCACCATCAAGAACTCTCAATTCTGAATATCTATGCTCCAAATGCAAGGGCACCCTCATTCGTAAAAGAAACTTTACTAAAACTCAAAGCACACATCGCACCGCACACAATAATAGTGGGTGACTTCAACACCCCGCTCTCTGAAATGGATCGTTCAGGAAAGCAGAAACTAAACAGGGACACAGTGAATCTAATTGAAGCCTTGGACCAAATGGAACTAACAGATATATATAGAACATTTCATCCTAGAGCTAAAGAATACACCTTCTTCTCAGCTCCTCATGGTACCTTCTCCAAAATTGACCATATAATTGGTCACAAATCAGACCTCAACAGATATAAGAAGATAGAAATAATCCCATGCCTCCTATCAGATCACTATGGAATAAGGGTGGTCTTCAATGGCAACAAAAACAAAAGAAAACCCACGTACACATGGAGGCTGAACAATGCTCTACTCAATGATAACTTGGTCAAGGTGGAAATAAAGAAAGAAATCAAAGACTTTTCGAAAGTTAATGAAAATGAAGGCACAACATACCCTAATTTATGGGACACCATGAAAGCAGTGCTAAGAGGAAAATTCATAGCCCTGAGTGCCGCCAAAAAGAAACGGGAGACAGCATACACTAACAGCTTAATGGCACACCTGAAAGCCCTGGAACAAAAAGAAGCAAATACACCAAAGAGGAGTAGAAGGCAGGAAATCATCAAACTCAGGGCTGAAATCAATCAAGTAGAAACAAATAAAACCATACAAAGAATCAACAAAACGAGGAGTTGGTTCTTTGAAAAAATCAACAAGATAGATAAGCCCTTAGCCAGACTAACCAGAGGGCACAGAGATAGTATCCAAATTAATAAAATCAGAAACGAAAAGGGAGAGATAACAACAGAAACTGAGGAAATTGAAAAAAATAATCAGATCCTACTACAAAAACCTGTATTCAACACAACTAGAAAATCTTGAGGAAATGGACAATTTCCTTGACAGATACCAAGTACCAAAATTAAATCAGGATCAAATAGACCATCTAAACCGTCCTATAACCCCTGAAGAAATAGAAGTTGTCATTGGAAGTCTTCCAACCAAAAAAAGCACAGGTCCAGATGGTTTTACTGCAGAATTCTATCAGACCTTCAAAGAAGACCTAACACCAATACTCTTCAAACTGTTCCACAAAATAGAAACAGAAGGAACACTACCCAACTCGTTCTATGAAGCCACAATTACACTAATACCAAAAGCACACAAAGATCCGACAAAGAAAGAGAATCTCAGGCCAATCTCTCTTATGAATATCCATGCAAAAATACTCAATAAAATTCTTGCCAACCGAATCCAAGAACACATCAAAACGATCATTCACCACGATCAAGTAGGCTTCATCCCAGGGATGCAGGGATGGTTCAATATAAGGAAATCCATCAATGTAATCCACTACATAAACAATCTCAAAGAAAAAAACCACATGGTCATCTCATTAGATGCTGAGAAAGCATTTGACAAAATTCAGCATCCTTTCATGCTAAAGGTCTTGGAAAGATCAGGAATTCAAGGCCCATATCTAAACATAGTAAAAGCAACTTACAGCAAACCGGTAGCCAGCATCAATCTAAATGGAGAGAAACTTGAAGCAATCCCACTAAAATCAGGGACTAGACAAGGCTGCCCTCTCTCTCCATATCTTTTCAATATAGTACTTGAAGTTCTAGCTAGAGCAATTAGACAACAAAAAGAGGTCAAAGGGATACAAATTGGAAAGGAAGAAGTCAAACTATCACTATTTGCAGACGATATGATAGTATACTTAAGCGACCCAAAGAACTCCACCAGAGAACTCCTACAGCTGATAAACGACTTCAGCAAAGTGGCCGGATATAAAATCAACTCAAGCAAGTCAGAAGCCTTCCTATACTCAAAGGATAAGCAGGCTGAGAAAGAAGTAAGAGAAATAATACCCTTCACAATAGCCACAAATCATATTAAGTATCTTGGCGTGACTCTAACCAAACAAGTGAAAGATCTGTATGACAAGAACTTCAAGTCTCTGAAGAGAGAAATTGAAGAAGACCTCAGAAGATGGAAAAATCTGCCATGCTCATGGATTGGCAGGATTAATATAGTAAAAATGAGCATCTTACCAAAAGTAATACACAGATTCAATGCAATCCCCATCAAAATCCCAACTCAATTCTTCATAGAGTTAGAAAGAGCAATTCAAAAATTCATCTGGAATAACAGAAAACCCAGAATAGCTAAAACTATTCTCAAGAGTAAAAGAACCTCTGGGGGAATCAGTATCCCGGACCTCAAGCTGTACTACAGAGCAATAGTGTTAAAAACCGCATGGTATTGGTACAGTGACAGACATGTAGATCAATGGAACAGAATTGAAGACCCAGAAATGAATCCACACTCCTATGGTCACTTGATCTTTGACAAAGGAGCTAAAACCATCCAGTGGAAAAAAGATAGCCTTTTCAACAAATGGTGCTGACTCAGCTGGAGGTCAACATGCAGAAGAATGCAAATTGACCCATTCTTATCTCCTTGCACTAAGCTCAATTCTAAGTGGATCAAAGATCTCCACATAAAACCAGACACACTGAAACTAATAGAAGGGAAACTAGGGAAGAACCTTGAACATATGGGCACAGGGGAGAATTTCCTGAACAGAACTCCAATAGCTTATGCTCTAAGATCAAGAATAGACAAATGGGACCTCATTAAATTACAAAGTTTTTGCAAGGCAAAAGACACTGTCAAAAAGACAAAGCGGCTGTACCAGCCTGCAATTCCACCAGCAGTGGAGGAGTGTTCCTCTTTCTCCACATCCTCGCCAACAACTGCTGTCTCCTGTGTTTTTGATCTTAGCCATCCTGACTGGTGTGAGATGGAATCTCAGGGTTGTTTTGATTTGCATTTCCCTAATGACTAAGGATGATGAACATCTCTTTAGGTGCTTCTCAGCCATTAGATATTCTTCAGGTGAGAACTCTTTGTGTAGCTCTGTACCCCATTTTTTTAATAGGGTTACTTGCCTCTCTGGAGTTTAACTTCTGGAAAGCAGTCTGGCGGTTCCTCAGAAAACTGGGCATGACACTCCCGGAGGATCCGGCTATACCACTCCTGGGCATATACCCAGAGACTTTACCTGCATGCAATAAGGACACATGCTCCACTATATTCATAGCAGCCTTATTTATAATAGCCAGAAGCTGGAAAGAACCCAGATGTCCGTCAACGGAGGAATGGATTCAGAAGATGTGGTATATCTACACAATGGAATACTACTCTGCAATTAAAAACAATGAATTCACGAAATTCCTAGGCAAATGGTCAGAACTTGAAAATATCATCCTTAGTGAGGTAACCCAATCACAAAAGAACACACATGGTATGCAGTCACTGATAAGGGGATATTGACCCAGAATCTCGGAATACCCTAGACACAATCAGCATATCAATAGATTTCTAAAAAGATGGAAGGAGAGACCCCTGGTCCTGGAAAGACTGGATGTAGGGGAACGCCAGGACAGAGTAATGAGAGGGGGTTGAATGGAGAAAAGAGGGAGGGAAGGGGGCTTATGGGACTTTCGGGGAGGGAGGAAACGGGAAAGGGGAAGTGATTTGGAATGTAAATTAAAAAAATAAAATAAAAAAAATAGACAAAGCGGCAACCAACTAACTGGGAAATGATCTTTACCAACCTTACATCCGACAGAGGGCTAATATCCAAGATATACAAAGAACTCAAGAAGTTAAACTCCAGAGAGGCAAGTAACCCTATTAAAAAATGGGGTACAGAGCTAAACAAAGTGTTCTCACCTGAAGAATATCTAATGGCTGAGAAGCACCTAAAGAGATGTTCATCATCCTTAGTCATTAGGGAAATGCAAATCAAAACAACCCTGAGATTCCATCTCACACCAGTCAGAATGGCTAAGATCAAAAACACAGGAGACAGCAGTTGTTGGCGAGGATGTGGAGAAAGAGGAACACTCCTCCACTGCTGGTGGAATTGCAAGCTGGTACAACCACTCTGGAAAGCAGTCTGGCGGTTCCTCAGAAAACTGGGCATGACACTCCTGGAGGATCCGGCTATACCACTCCTGGGCATATACCCAGAGGCTTTACCTGCATGCAATAAGGACACATGCTCCACTATGTTCATAGCAGCCTTATTTATAATAGCCAGAAGCTGGAAAGAACCCAGATGTCCCTCAACGGAGGAATGGATTCAGGAGATGTGGTATATCTACACAATGGAATACTACTCTGCAATTAAAAACAATGAATTCGCGAAATTCCTAGGCAAATGGTCAGATCTTGAAAATATCATCCTTAGTGAGGTAACCCAATCACAAAAGAACACACATGGTATGCAGTAACTGATAAGGGGATATTGACCCAGAATCTCAGAATACCCTAGACACAATCCGCATATCAATAGATTTCTAAGAAGATGGAAGGAGAGACCCCTGGTCCTGGAAAGACTGGATGCAGGGGAAAGCCAGGACAGAGTAATGAGAGGGGGTTGAATGGAGAAAAGAGGGAGGGAAGGGGGCTTATGGGACTTTCGGGGAGGGAGGAAACGGGAAAGGGGAAATGATTTGGAATGTAAATTATCTATTTTTAAATTTAAAAAAAAAGTAAGCAGGGTTTGAAAAGCAGCAGGAAGACAAGTGGGCAAGAGAAAAATTGCAGTAATTGCAAAAGACACAGCTGAAGGGAAACCTCGCAGATGTGGCCTTTTACTGCGTGAGAGATGTCAGGGCAAAAGACGGGAAGGAAGTAGGGAGGGACAGCAGAGGGGAAGACAAAGGAACAGGCTGTCTTTGAAGTTTCACTGTCTGGCTAGCAAATACCAGAAACCAAAATAAGGAAGTCAGTGGGATGTGAGGGAAAATGCTTAGCTGGGTTTTTACTCACAGCAAAGAGAAGGAAATGACTAAATGCAAGAGTGAATGTAATAATTAAAATCCAAGAATAAATACATGCTGTCGCCTATCTTATGTGGAAAGGCTTTGTGGTCTGTTCCCATGAACAGCCCAGGAAGACTCACAGGTACTATGGATCACACAGCACATGCTAATCAAGGCAACAAACTAGAAATAAGTCTGGCACAATGTTCAGAGGCATGCTGACAAAGTTTCAAATGAATCCATTCATTTTCGTAATGGGGCAAGACAGATTCCACATGTGACCAGGAGGACTTTTGAAACTGATAATTGAACACCAACGCCATATATACTTTTCCTCTGTGATAAAGCAACAAAAACAGCTAATCATAAATTATAGAATGCCTAGTAAAGAACTGTAATTGTACAGGAGTATCAGAAGCAACCTGCCTCAAAAGAAAGGCAGTGTCCCACAGGATTGAAATTTTCCAAAGCCTCCACCAAATGATAGACAGTGAGGTGAAAAGACAATGAAAAAAATAAAAGCTAAAGACACAGTAAGCATGGCTCTGAGCTCTGGAGGAAAGAAACCTAGTTCCAAAGGTTCAAGTCCGCACACTTCAGCAAACCGCTCTCCATTAGAGAAATCTATGCTCTGTAGGTTTGTTTTGAAAGTCTTCAGACCACAAGCCTCAGAATCCAGATACAGAACCCAAGAGGGGCACAGAATCATCCCTAAAGAAGAGAGGCACATTGAAAAAGTCAAATGAAACACCCTCAAATAGGGCTCCAGATGGACTACCACAGTGATACAGTGCTCATCTAACCTGCAGGAGGCCCTGCATTCCATCCCCAGTATTAAGCCAAAAATACTTGCCCGGCCATACATAGTGACCTCACAAGAGGCAGAGACAGGAGAATTTCTATAAAATTAAGGATAGCATGGGCTATGTAGTAAAACACCATCTAATAAAATTAAATAAAAACAAAATCAGAGAGACAAAACTCCTAGTAAGAAACATTCTTAGGGAACTATAGTGCTTATTACAGCTGAATGTGGCAGCCAGGAGCCTTTTTAAAATTGCTACTCTTCCCTCCAGACCAGCAATGTTTTACACATGTAAGTATGTTTTCTTTTCAAAGGTGTTGATGTTGAAATGATAATCCATTTCCAATCTGCAAAAATCTAGGCGGGGTCGCTGGAGCACCTTATTTAGTAACCGAATCAAGAGAAACTATGCCTTTCAACTTAAAACAAATAAATAAACTGAGCTGGGTGAGGCTGCAGTACGCCTGTCATCTCAGTACCCAGAATGTGGGCAGGAGCTCCATTAGTTTAAGACCAGCTTTGGCTTACATTAGCAAAACCTTATCACATATCTAAGTAGATAAATACTTTTTTAAAAAAGATTTCCCTATCACAGATGTCCTGCTGTGGACACTCTCAGAACAGTGCCAACTGGCTCTATTTTGTGTATCTGGGGTGTGATCCTGAGCTCAGCAAAACAAGTCACAGGAGCAATGACTAATTCCAACAGAGGCAGCATCCTGAAGTCCAAGGCTCTGGGCACTGCATGTTATGCACTTCTTGGTGGGCCTGGAAGTCCCTGAGCAAATGGGATATCTGCACCATCCAGGTTCATGGAAAATGCCTATGTTCCTCAGAACTTCACTTTTCAGTAGTTTCCTTGAGCCAAGCATCGAACACGAGACAGGCATGACAAAGCACAGTTGGCACCATTCTGTGAGTTCCCACAGCAGTTCGTCTGGGATGAAGGAGACTGTTACCATTAAGCTTTTGTACAGATAAAGAAACTAAATGACTTACTTATCATACAAGTAACTAATTGAGATTTTTCTTTAAAAAAAAATGCCCTGAGGTATCAAAATGGTGCAGTGGTTATGGAAAATAGTATCATGTTTACTTAAAAATTTTAAATACAACTATTAGGTAATCCACTTCAGATTATACAGGCAATGGAATTTGAACCTAAACTTCAGAGGCATATTTGCATACCAGTGTTCATTGCAGCACGAATCCAATCACAATTGCTAAAAGGTAGAAACAACCCAAATACCCACTGATGAGCAAGCCAATAAGCAAAGGATATATGCAGCCTTTAAATTGAATGGAATTTTGACATGTACTATAACATGAATAAACTTTGAAGGCCTTATGCTAAGCAGCATAAGCCAGTCACAAAGGGCAAATATTGTACTCTACTCACATAAAGTAAATAAAAGAGCAAAAACAATATAAATGGAAAGTAGAAAAAAGCTTGCAAAGGTCTTAGAGAAGAAGAGAGAATTAATGTTAGGAGGGGAAACATTTAATTACTGCAAAATGGTAATGGTGTGGGGACTAAGTATACATAATCCTGCTGAACTGTACACTTGAAAAACGGTCAAGGCACAAAATTTAGAGTTGTTTAAAAAAAAAAAACCTACTGGTGGGGCTAGAGAGAGAGCTGACTGTATGCTGTTTGTGTAGGGAACCTGAGTTAATTTTTTTGTTTGTTTTGTTTTTGTTTTTTGTTTTTGTTTTTGTTTTTCAAGACAGGGTTTCTCTGTATAGCCCTGGCTGTTCTGGAACTCACTCTGTGGACGAGGCTGGCTTCAACAACTGTCCGGCAAAGATTTATTTTATTTATATGAGTACATTGTAGCTGTCTTCAGACACATCAGAAGAGGGCTTCAGATCTCATTACAGATGGTTGTGAGCCACCATGTGGTTGCTGGGTATTGAACTCAGATATTTTCTTTATTTGCATTTCAAATGTTATCCCCTTTCCTCCTTCCCCCCCCCCCGAAAACCCCCTATCCCATCCCCCCTCCCCCTGCTCACCCACCCACCTACTCCCGATTCCCTCTCCTGGTATTCCCCTACACTGGAGCATGGAGCCTTCACAGGATGGACCAAAGGCCTCTCCTCCCACTGATGACCTACAAGTCCATCCTCTGCTTCATATGCAGCCGAAGTCATGGGTAACCCCATGTGTACTCTTTGGTTGGTGGTTTAGTCCCTGGGAGCTCTGGGGGTACTGGGTGACTCATATTGTTGTTCCTCCTATGGCTCTGCAAACCCCTTTAGCTCCTTGGTTCCTTTCTCTAGCTCCTCCATTGGGGACCCTGTGCTCAGTACAATGGTTGGCTGAGAGCATCCACTTATGTATTTGTCAGGTACTGGCAGTCAGTGCTCTTAACTGTTGAGCCATCTCTCCAGCCCAAAGACCTGAGTTAAATTTGAAGCACCCACATAGAGTGGCTGACAACCTCCTGTAACTCGAATTCTAGAGAATGAACTTTTCTGACTTCCATTAGGGTCTGCACTCAAATATGCACAAACGTTGATGTGCACATGTATATACACCACACACACACACACACACACACACACACACACACATGCACACTGTCTTAGTCAGGGTTGCTATTGCTATAATAAAACACCATGACCAAAAGCAAGTTGGGGAGGGCAGGATTTGTTTGTCTTATGCTTCCAATTCACTGTTGATCACTGGAGGAAGTCAGGACAAGAACTTAAAGAGGGCAGGAACCTGGGAGCAGGAGCTGATGCAGAGGCCATTTAGGGGCGCTGCTTACTGGCTTGCTCATTGTGGCTTACTCAGCCTGCTTTCTTATAGAACCCAGGACCAACAGCCCAGGATGGTACACAATGGTCTGGGCCCTCCCCCATCCATCACTAATTAGGAAAATGCCCGATAGGCTGGATCTTATGGAGGCATTTTCTCAATTGAGGCTCCGTCTTTTCTGATGACTTTAGCTTGTGTTGAGCTGACATTAAGAATAGCCAGTGTGTGTAGGCATGCAAACACACACACACAAGTAAAAATAAATTAAAAGGAATTAATTTATAGAGTTGGTGCACACTATTTGAACTGAAATGCCAAAATGCTACATAAATATACAGCACTTGTTTGTCCATCATCTAGCCCATCATCCCATATGAAATGTATTTTCTCTTGTGCTGGTAATAAGTGTCCCTTGAGCTAGTCACTTGACATTTTTCACTTAAATTAATTCATATGGTAAAATGGGGAAAAGAGGTGATGATGTCTAAATGCCCTAGCTTCTTCTAGACTGTTCCAAAATACAAGGATGAATGATGGTACTCCTATGGAAGACCTGGAGAAAAACAAAAGCTTTAGTGCAGCAGTTTTCAACCTGTGGGTCGTGACCCTTTTGGGGGTTGCATACCAGATATTTACATTACAATTCAGAACTAGCAAAATTACAGTTATAAAGGAGCAACAAAATTAATTTTATGATTAGGAGCTGTTAGGTATTCATGTCACTCAAACAGCAAGAAAGGTTTTCCCTGTGGCAGATGCCCTTTGTAAACTTTGTCTACTTTATATAGTTTGTAAACTTTATGCACACTCAAAGCAGGAAAGTGGCCAAACCCCCTCCTGAGTTGCTCCAGCAGCCAGGCCCCACTCCCAGACAGCAGCCGGGCCCCTCCCCCAGACGGCAGCCGGGCCCCTCCCCCAGACGACAGCCAGACCCCTCCCCCAGACAACAACCAGGCCCCTCCCCCAGACGACAGCCAGAACCCTCCCCCAGACGGCAGCCAGGCCCCTCCCCCAAATGGCAGCCAGGCCCCTCCCCTAGATGGCAGCCAGACCCCTCCCCCAGATGGCGGTCAGGCCCCTCCCCCAAATGGCAGCCAGGCCCATCCCCCAGACAGCAGCCAGGCCCCTCCCCCAGTCGGCAGCGAGGCCCCTCCCCTAGATGGCAGCAAGGCCCCGCCCCCAGACCACCCTGTCATAACTGTCACAAAGGTCATCTCCAGCCCCTCAACAGGACCCACCCCAGATTATGCTAATTTTAGGTGAACAGTCTGAACAAAAGCCACCAATCCCTGAATAGGAAAACCCACCAATCCCTGAGATTCCCCATGCTCAGGACTTGAAATCCCACCAATCCTCACCTTGGAAAGCTTCACCTAGAAAGCTCCACCACCACCACCACCACCACCCCAAGAGCCCCTACATAAGCACTGTGCTTTGTCCAACTCACTGTTGTCTGCTCCCTCCCAGGAGCAGAGGCAGCCACTCCTAGATTCGTCCTTCATCTCCTGGACTCTCCAATAAATCTCTTTTATGAGATTTTTCTGGCTGATGTGACTCAACGGAAGAAGACAGGAAGCAATAAAGAAGGGAAGTGAAGAGAAGGAGTAGGGATAAGGCTCCTCCTCTGGGAGCTGCAATGCCTCTGCTGAGAAGGCTTGCTTTCAGAGCCATGTGGTTCCTGGGCTCCCGTGTCTCAGGATGCCCTTCCCCTGAGCCAGCGTCCCACATCAGAGCTGTGTGTTCCTGGGCTTCTGAGCTCAGAACACCTTCCCAACCTAGCAGAAAGGCCAACAGGTCAACACATGAATTGTGTTAAAGGGACGCAGTATTGGAAAGGTTGAAAACCGCTGCTTTAGAGTCAAAAGATCTATTGTAGTTTTAAATCCATTGCCGTTTACTTACATCAATATATTTATTGCTCATTGATCCTGTCATAGCCCTCAGTGTTTCCATCTATAAATGGGAACAAAAATACTTTTATCTCACTATATATATGATGAAACAAAACTACAGGAAAGACCTGTAGAATTTATAGATTTCAAAGGCTGATGATGCGGTTCTCTGGTACAGTGCTTGCCTAGAATATACTAGGTCCTAGGTTAAATCTCCAGCACCAAAAATACACATGCATGTAGTCATAAAAATGCCATGCTTTGTGACATGACAGAAAAGGTCAGAATCAGGTATTAATCTCGAAATGATATTACAAATTTGGCAAAACAGCACCTTGTCTATGACCTCTTACACATAAATTACCCATAAGAAAATAAAACTATTTAATGGTAAAACAGTAACAATCCTTTGGTATCATACTAGTTAACGAAGTAATGCCCTTCTTTGCTCTGGATTATCAGATAATTTATGCAAATGTCCAGTTCAAATAAATGTTATGCCTTTAAACACTGAAAATGTTATAATTCAACTGTTCAAGTATTAAGTACATAACTTATATTTATGAATTTTCTGGGTCTAGGGAGATGGCTCAGTGGTTAAGAGCACCTACTGCTCTTCCAGAGGTTCTGAGTTCAATTCCCAGCAACCACATGGCGGCTCACAACCATCTGTAATGGGATCTGATGCCCTCTTCTGACATTCAGGTATACATGCAGCACTCATACATAAAATTTATCTTTAAAAAAATGTCCTGCCTGCCTTTTTAGATTGTTGAAGATGACTCAGTCCCATTACTGTGACTCCATCAAACATCTCAGGCTATCATGTACTTGTAGAATATTGAGGGTCATAGTACTCTTGACCCCTAAATAAAATGGCTACAACGTTCCATGCTTTGCAGATCTTAAATCTGCTTTTATCCCCAGATATTTGCAGATTCCTTTCCTGTTTCAGTTCATTCTCTATTTTCACTTCCTTATCAAAATTTTGTTTCTAGCTTTCTTCTTCAAGTCTAGTTTCTACTTCTAAAAGTTTGTTATTTTCCTGAGACACGGTCTCAGTAAATATCCCATACTAGTGTCAAACTCATGATTGAAGTGGAAATTTAAGGGTTCTTTAGAAAATCAGTTGGATGGTGTTTTGCTGGGGCAAACACATGAAGGGACATTTCCTTAAAGTGGACACAGGTGTGAAAGGCTAAGGCCGACTCATGAAGGAACATTTCCCTGAAGCAGACACAGGAGAGAGGATGTTCTGCTAAAACAAGCACATGAAAGGACATGTGACGAAGAATTCTTTGCTAATAATATGCATGTACTGGTATGCCTTACATTGCATAGTTGAGCTGCATTTGTTGGGACTCCAAAGAAAGAAACAAATCAAAAACCTTCTGGTGGTGTACTGCAGTTTGTTGTCTCTTTCGAGGACTCTGGCTGATAGGATGCACGTGCTTATGCAAGGCACATGGAGGACACATGATGTTTGGAGGGTATAAATAGGTTTTCGCAGGGTGAAGGAGACAAGAGTTTGGCTTGTTTATAGAGCTAGCTATGCAATGTTTGTGGGTCTCGTGTTCGATGATCTTCGCTTCCCTGAGAGAGGCACAGCTGAGAACATCTCCTGCTGTCCCTCAAGGTCCCTTCTTCTGACTCGAGCTGAGAGTGAGGCCTGGCTGTCTCTACTAGGTCATGTCACCACTGTTGCTAACTGGACTCTAGCAAACTGGACTGCTGGTGTATCTGTGAAGTGTTTGCGAGTGGATCAAGCTGCTGCTGCCTGCTAACTTGTGAACTGAACTGATTTCCAGACAATAAAGACATCAGTTGCTCCAAAGAACCTTTCTAAACAGGTCCACTTCCCCCATAACCTTTCTTTTCCACTACCTCTGGTGGCTACAAGGAAGGTTAAAGCATTTAAGAACCATCATTAAAAATAGGTTTTGAAAAAATTGAAGTTACACATGATCCTTTCCCTGGGTCTCTGCAGTTCTGGGATTACTGGCAGGCATGCTAGTTTCTAAATCTTTAAGAGGTAGAAACAGCATACCTCAGTTATTTATTAAAAGCCAGTCTTAGAACAGCATCCTTTCTCTGGGAGAATGCCTAGTACCACTTCAACTATTTAGAAATGTTTTTGAGGAAGATTCCCAGTTCTATATGGTGAGATTTAGAAATCTCACTTTCCTTCTTTAGTTTTTGAACTAGGGATCAAATCCAGAACCTTGTCCCTGCTAGATGCTCTACCACTGAATTACATCACCAGCAAAATTGTACACGATGTGTCATGCATTCAGACTGGCCTCAGAATCACTAGTCAAGGATGATCTTGAACTCCTGATCCCTCTGCCACCATCCAAAAAGTGCTACCACTCCCGACTTATCAAAAGAACTTAAGAATTTTCTATTTTATTATCTCATGAGATTCTCAGGGAGATTTTTTATTTCTGAGAGAGAATATTACTATGTAACACAGAATGGCCTGAAACTCACAACCTCCAAGACTCTCTCTCTTCTCTCGGCTCTCTTTGTCCTAAGTGCTGGGATCACATCATCATTGCTGCCATGGCCACCGCTATTGCTTTATTATCATCATTTTGCTGCTGATGATGATGATGCTACTGCTGCTGCTGATGATGATGATGATGATGATGATGTTCCTACTACTTCATAATATGGTGCTTGAGCTCAAATCCAAAGTCTGAAGATAGGCTATGTTTCTATACTGAGTAATATCACAGCTCCTTAATTATTTTTAAATTAATTACTATTTGCTATTTGTGTGTGTGTGTGTGTGTGTGTGTGTGTGTGTTTATGTCTCAGTTGGCAGCCTAAGCTGTCTTGGAACTCATAGTGCTCTTCCTGCTTCTGTTTACAGGCATAAATCAGCACACCTAGTTCAAGGCAAGTATTCTTGATCCAATTCCATGTACGGAAAAACAGGGGTTCTAGAAGGTGAATCGTACTTAAGATCACATGGCTAGCAATGATCTGAGTACGCTGCCCAGTCACAGCCTCATCCTAGATCATCTCCATGAGTGTAATACAGTATCCCCTGAGAACATCTGATTATCTGAAACCCAGAAAAAAAGGAGATAAGGACAGATTCTAAACACTAGATGTGCAGCAAAATGACAAACATCACTACGTAGAGTATTATAAACTTTACAGACGTGACAGCAGTGTCCTGGAATGCTCAGGACAACATTCAGAATGTCCTGAGACAACAGAAGGTATTTCAGGAAGACAAAAAAAAAATCCAGATGGGGCTCAGGAGTTAAGAGCTCTGGCTGCTCTTCCAGAGGACCTAGGTTCAATTCCCAGCACCTACATGGCGGTTTACAACTGCCTGGAACTCCAGTTCCAGGGTACACACACACACACACACACAGGCAAAACACCAATGCACATTAAAAATTAAAAGTAATTATTTTTAAAAAGAAAACAAATCCATCAAAGGGAGAGTGTTAAAATGAAGTGTTAATTCAAAAATGAAGATTCTTTCACATAAAAACCATGAGGACTAAAGACTGAAACCATAAATCAGTAAAACCATACGAGGTAAGTGGAAATGAATTCACTTCTTTTAGCAAGTGTAAACCAACAAAACTTGAAGAAATATGTTCTCAAAGTTTCAAAGAGCTGGTTTTAAAGATAAATTTAGGAGTGCGGGGAACCAGGAAAACAGCTCAGTGAGTAAAGTGCCTACTACCACAAAGGTCCTGATTTTGGATCCCCAGCACTCAAGAAAGAAGTCTGGTGTGGCTGTAAATGTACCTCATTTTTGTAGTATGCGCAAGGACATAGGTTCAATACCTGCACCTAAAAGCAGGTGCCTCTAATCTTAGCATTGAGAAAACAGAGACAAGAGAGCCCTGGAACTTGCTGCACAACAGTCTAGCTCAATCAGTGAGCTTCAAATTCAGTGAGAGACCCTGTTTCAAAATATAAGGTGGGGGAGAGCTATGGAGGAAGAGCTCTGACATCATCCTTTGATCTCCTCACATGTGTGTATGCTCACAACTCACAAGAACAGGTACACAAATATGCACAAAATTTAACAAGCCAAAATAATAATACAAAAATTAAGCAATGTCATAATTTCATGAAGTCAATATAGGGAACCCTTTACTCCATGTTATTTCCATTAGAATTATAAATAGGTATAAGATAGCCTTAGAAAAAAATAATATGAAATCAGGACACAGAAAATGAAAACATTTTGGTATCTTACCACTGTGGAATTAATATCACCCAGAAATTATTTCTTAATGCCACTGTCTAATACAGAATGTCTGGCTGAATGGATCTTCAGTCTCAATCAAAGTCACATACCCAGTAGTTTCATGAGTTAATCTGCATACATATGAATTCTAAAGCAAATGTTAAAATTATGTATCAAGTTCTTCAAAAAAAAGTAGAATGGAATTACAATATGATACAGCAATTGTACTTCTGCCATTGTACATCTGTGCTACTAAATCAAACACAACAAACAGGATAGTTTATCTTAAAAGTTTTGGCCAAGCATACTAGCACATGCTTGCAACTTAATCATTCAGAAGGTAGAAGCAAGAGGTTAGTTCAAGGCCAGCCTTGACTACCTAGCAAGTCTCTGATCTCAAAAAATTGATGATAATAATAATAATAATAATAATAATAATAATAATAATAATATCGCTCACAATTCCAGACACTGGATAAATGATGTAGTGGTTTACACCTATGAGACCTAACACTTGGAAGTCTAAGACAACCAGTTTGCCATGAATTCACGGACAGTCTGGACAATCTAAGCCAATCTAAGTGAATCTAAGCCAGTCTGGGTTAAAAGTAAGACCTTGTCTCAAAAAAAAAAAAAAAAAAAAGAAAAGAAAAGAAAAGAAGAGAAAAATTCTAGACTCTAGAAAGTCAAGAATGAAAGAGAGAGGGGGAGGGAGAGAGAGAAGGAGGGAGGGATGGAGGAAGGAAAGAAAAGGAAAGGAAGAAAACTGGAATACTGTGTGTCTGGTGGGGGTGTCTGGCTCTACTTTCAAGATAGCATCTTTAAGCCTGCATCCTCCATAGGAACAGAATGTAATGTGCTCATGATGCACAAGGTAAAAACAGCAGGAAGAACACCCAAAATAAAAAAATATAGACATATTTGTACAACCATGCTCTCACAGCAAAATTGGTTTTCAATAGCAAAAAGGTAGAATACATGAATGAATAAATGCAATTTGGTATATGCACACAATTAGCCTTCAAAGGGAATAAAAATCGAACACAGGTTACAATATCATATATACATAAGGGCAAATACTGTAGAGTTCCACTTATAAGAAATAATTAGAGTAGTCAAATTCTTAGTAACAGAAAATAGAATAGCAGATGTCAGATGCAGAGGACAGGGAGTAATAAGAATCAATTGCTTCCTAAGAGTAGATTTAACTTTACAAGATGAAAAGAGTTCTGGACAATTCATCATGTTGATAACTGCATAGCACTGTGAATGAATTTAATACCAATGAACCATTTATGTGAAAAAGTTCTGACAGTACTGGGGTATATATAGGTTAGTAGCATGCACTAGATGAGTTTCAAACCCATCCCTGAGTAGGGGAGGAGAAAATGATGAGGATGGTATCTTTGATGTTGTTGTATCTATTTTTGCCACACTTTAAAACTATCAGCTTGGCACAGAAGCCCAGGCCTATAACTCAAGCACTAAAGGCAGGAAGATCAACAAACTGATGGCAGCCTAAGCTACACAGTGAACCCCCATCTCAAAAACAAACAAACAGACAGAGTTGGGCTTTGTGGCACACGCCTACAACCCAGAACATGAGATGGAGCCGCAAGGATCATGAGTTCAAGGACAATCATGGCTACACAGTGAGTTCCAGACTAGCCTGGGCTAAGATGAGACTCTGACTCATTGAACAAAACAATTATTTTTCAGACATTATTTAACATAGCCTCTTTCCTGTCCATGTCAGGACTGAGGGTGAAAAGGACTGTTTCATAAACTGAGAAGAATTTAACACGGTTCAAATAAAGGCAAACAAGGGAGGGTCCCATCGGAACTATGTACTTTAGGCCTGAAAAGAGAGAATGTGGGAATTTAGTACGGACATTCATTTGGAAGTGTTTCTTTTACTATCCAATATTAACCTTTTGGAGGATTTCTGATACTAGACTAGGAATGCGTATTCCTGGTTCTCAGTCACACCTTGGTCACTGCATCCAGCCACTAGAAAGGACTGCTGCAATAATTCTAAGACAAACAAGTAGCAAAGGGAAAGACAAGCAAGGGAAACAGTCTTCAGTCACGGTGAAGTTCTTCCTCTCTAGCTTGTTTAGGTCTAGTGCATAGAAGAGCATATTATGAATCTCTTCTGGCGTTTAAAATGACTTCTATAACAACTGGAGCACAGCACAAGGTTCAAAACATAGCCAGCTTTCTAGAGATAGTGTCAGTCTATTCTTTGAGAGGAGTTCTCTGAACATTTCAGTAAGTGTTTATTAGCTCCTCGCTATGACCTTATCAGCAAAAGCAACTGCAAGATAATCAATATGACACCCTTGGAAAGTGTATATAGATTCAATGACTCTGTTCTGGGAAAGGTTTCATCCCCTCTATGCCCGCAGCACACACTAATATGAATATGTTCTTCCTCCTAGCCAACCCCGCCTGCTTGGAAAGTCCACACCACAACTGCCTATCCTTCCCTACCCACACCCAGGCACTTTGGTCCAACTTCAACTCCGCTGCAGTAGGCAATTTTTTGATGTGATTTCTTTCTTTTCATCTTGTTCATCTATTCCTGGGCTTACTAGATTTTTTTTCCCCTAACAATCACCACAACAAAAATACTGCGAATGGATTACTATTTCTTTCATTAACTAAACAATTCAAGGTAAAACAGTGTACTGTGAATTGCTACATGCCATTCCTATTGCACTTTTTAAGAGGAAGCAGGCCATCAGCTGATATGGGGGAAGGAAGTCCCGCTTATGAAGTGGCTGGAACAAAAGCCTAGACAAGGAAGGATGGTGGGTAAGAAGCAAAGCGGACAACCCAATAATGTTTTCAACATGGCCACTGTCTCTGTGAATCCTTTCAAATGATACTTAACTGTTTGGGGGCCTTAATCCATAGCCTAGAAAAAGAAGGTTCTCTAATGCATTCAAATCAAATAAATAATGCTAAGGATCAGGAACTCTGTTGGGAACTTTTATCAGCATCCAAAGATTGTCCCCTTCCTCAGTATCATACTGAAGATTTACTAGCACACTGCCAATGGTGGGAGGGGGTGTGTTTCAGGGAAGAGGACATACCAATACCCTGTGTGAAAATGTGGCTGCTCAGATGTGGTGCCCTAGGAAGGTTCTCTCATCAGTTCCTACTTTATTGTCCCTCAAGGTCCCATAGGGCCCTATGGCAGGATATTTACACCCATGTTCCTTTGCTTGTCACTTCCTAAAAGGTACTCTAGAATTTTCAAATAAAGATGTGCATATAACTCCAGTCATGTTACCTATATTACCCATTTAAGTTTATCACATAAATACTGCCATAAATATATGTGTACGTACGTAAATTAAGAATTTTTAACTCTGAAGATAAAGTTCAACACTTACCTAGCATGTGCACAGCCCTGGATTCAGTCCCCAGCACTGCAGACATGCATGGTGTCGGGGGAGGGTGTTATTTTCAACTACATTATCTTATGCATATAGTCAGTGACTGAAGTTGGTATTACAGTCTCCATAAAGTTGAGAAAACTGAGACTTTTAAGAAAGTGACTGAGAATAGGTAGGTATTCCAGTGGATAAAGTGCTTACCATGCAAACATGAAAACCTGACTTTGGATCCCCAGAACCCATGTAAAGCCTAGGCACAGTGGCAGACATCTGTATCCACAGCGCTGGGAGAGGGAAAGAGCAGCTAGCCTAGCCAAATATCTGAGGCTGCATCCTCATCCTCTGCCAGGTCCAAACCCGCCGGGCAGGTATTAGATTCTGTCTCAAGACAGCAAAACAAGAGTTAACTCCAAACAGAAGATCTCCAGGTTCAAGGAAAAACACTGTCTCAAAAAAACAAGATAGGAAACAACTGAGGGACACTTCTGCCATTCACACACCCACAAGCACATTCACAAGCAAACACACACACACACACACACACACACACACGCACGCACGCACGCACGCACGCACAGGGCACACGGGAACATAGCTAGCCAAATGTCGACAAGTCCACAGCCCAGGTCTACAGGACTCCAAAGGAAATCTAAATTTCTGCAAGGCCATTATGTTAACCCATGCCACTCCATGGTGAGACGCTTGATTTCCTTAGATACCAAATATACTGAAAGTGAAGATTGAAATTGAAGATTAGAAACTCAAGTTCAGCCAATACTATGTCTTCAACTATTTCCATCCTGAATGTCCTATAAGTCCACAAGATTACAAAAATAGAAGGCTTAAAACCTTGATGTTTAAAAGTTAGGAATTCCCAAATAGTTTCTGGTGCTCTCCAAATACAGAAGTTACTGAATCTACAAGGCAACAATCTAACTGTATGTCTTCTCCAGCTATCAAGCAGGGGAAAGGTTTGAGTCCATGACCTCTCTGAACCTCTTTTAAAAATCAGTTTTATATTCTCTTTGACCTGCTTACAAAGGAGAACCTGTGATTATTCTCTCAAGCTAAGCTTTAGAGTCCAGCTCGCTCCAGTTTGGTAAAGTTATCAGAAATCACATAAGCTGCCACACACTTCAAGAAAAAAAATCCTCAACAAATTATCCCAAAATAATGCCACTGAAATAAAAAAAAAATCACACAATCAAACACAAGAAATATATAGAAACTGAAATGTTATCCACACCATTCCTTTTCTTTAGGCTTCAGTGAAATATTATCTGCACAGTTGCAAACAGCCTGCCCGGGCAGTGTGCCCTGTGGTGACTTCTGTGGTTCCTGTCCCATCTCCTTCACTGCTTAGTATATTACATCATTGTTGACTATAAAGGGAGCTGCTGCCTGGCCCCTTTAATGAACCAGAAATTCCCAAACTTATCAAAGAGAGAAATAAGCTCCTGTTACCTTAGGACAAAGAGAGAGTGGAACATCGAAACCTTGCCTTTTTCTAAGACCATAGCTGCAGATTGTTTCTATCTCACCTTAATTGAACAGTTGGTCTCAGAGCTCAGAGTTCCAAAGCAATAGATATACACAAAAGGACCTTCATAAATGATCCAAAATACCCAAAGACAAAACATAAGAGGCAAGAGGACTGAAAATTTGAGATGAGCCTGGACAGCATAACTAAACTGTGTCCAAACTGAAAGGAAGATGAAGAAGATGATGATGAGAAACAAAGGAAGGAAGGAAGGAAAGAAGGAAGGGGAGAAAAAGAAATGATAAAAGAAAAGAAAACAGTTTTATACCAGAGAACCATTGAACCATTGTGATTTTGAGTGGGCATTTGGGAAATCAAAACTCCTGGATCGGAACTGAGAACTGACAGTGTGTTATGCCCCAGGGTGGGAACTAAGAAAACATTGCTTAGGGACAACACTTTGCCCATTCAAATGGCAAGTCACCTCTGAGTGCCATCTGGATACCAAGCATTCATACAGTATGAGAAAGTAGGCTATTTCCAGAAGCACTTCCTTGCACACCTCACTACACAAGCCCAGTCAACGCCAGACACAGTCAAGGAATGAGAGACCTTGCCAGAGACAACCACAGCCAATCAACATCGCTCTGCTTATTTCAGTCTTGTGAGTGCTACTGTTTCCCGGATTCAATGAACTAATCCTGCCATCTGCCACACCAACCATTGTATATATCAAATCAAAGGGGGAGGCTTATGCATTAAAATTATTTTCTAAAAAAAGTAGATGTTATTTATAAGAATGAGTGTTGGGTAAGATTTGGTCACATGCTGACCCCTGCTTTAGTACAAAGAGAGACAAAGGACCTCCAGAAAAGAAAATGACTACTCTTTACCTCCTCTTCCTTTATTTCTAGGATTTTCAAATAAGAGCAAACAAGTAATAATGCAAGACTACGGAGTTTCCCTCCACCAATTATCCTCAAGGAGAAACTTTACAGAGCATTTCAAAGCTAATGATAGCAATGCTACATTTCTCTCCCTCTTTTATTTTTTTGCCAAGAGGATGAGAGAATTTTTTTATTAACAATATTTTTCTAGATTTGTGTATTGTTTGGGGACAGTCTCATTACATAGCATTGGTTGGACTGGAACTCACTATGTAGCCCAGACTGGCCTCCAACTTGCAGCAATCCTTTAGTCTCTCTAGTGCTAGAACTGTAGTCATGCCCCACCACACCTGGTTTTTGAGCACCAGGATATTAAGAAAATTGCATGCAATGGATTCAGGCATAAAGGACAAAGTGCTATCATTTGTGAGAAAATTAATGGAACTGGAGGACAGAACACTCCATGAAATAAGTCACGCACAGGAAAATGAACATAGCAGCTTCTTGTTTATCTGTGAAAGCTAAAAAGTTTGCCTCAAACTGAAGGGGGCAGAATACTAAGTACTAGAGACTGAAAGAGGGTGAGGGGAAGGAAAATGGAGGGAAATCAAATGATGGACACCAAAATATAGACAAGGGCAATAAGTACTGTTCTAGAGCACATTAGGGTGACTAAAGTTCACACTGTTATTACATATGTTATAATGAACTTGAAGAAAGTATGCAGTGTCTCCAAAAATCAAACATTGTAAGACAATGAAACTTACCGTTATTTCATCAGTGTGTATTGTATCTATGGAGTGAGCTATCACACTGTAGCCCATAAATAGAGTTACTATGTGTTAATTAAAAAGAAAAGAAATTAAGCATTATGTTATTAACTCTTGCTTGGCTCATAAACTCAGATGCATGTCATGAGAAACTGGAGTGACACAACTGATCAGAAGTTTCCAGAATAGCCAGAGGCTACTGGAGGTTTACACATTGCCAACAAGAGTTAACTCCTTAAAGGTGAGACACACACACACACACACACACACACACACTCTTACTTACTTACTTACTTACTTATTTACTTCAAAATTCTCCCTGGAAAGAAGACCAACCAAGCAAGTGCTGCCTTGTCCAATGGGCAACTGAATGCTTTAATCAGCCAGATCTTGCTGGACTTGTTAGACCTGACCCAAAAGCAACAATTGCCTCAGTAATGATGCCAGGCATAGGCTAGCTAGCACAAAGCTGCCTACTGCAGTGGAAATTCCTATAATGGGGTGCTGCTACAAAACCATGCCAATTATCCCCCTACTGCCAAGGGAGCAGGAACTGATTAAAGGCACATGGGCAAGAGGGAAGCAAAGGAATAGTCCTAAATCCCTCTATCCTTGTAGCTACTTATGACCTCTTTGAATGGACGCTGCCTGTCAAGTGACAGTGACTGATCTGAAAGACTTGATTGAAATCACCATTTGAAGTGGAGCAGCCAAATTGTCGGTTGGCTGAGAGAGCAAATAAAAACCAAGGCACAGTAGGGCAAGGCGCCTGGAAAAGGCTCCTAGGGTCTTGCAGCAAGAGGAAGCCTAAGACCCCGATGGGGGCACCAGAAGTGCAGAAGCTCCATAAGGAGATAGCGTGAGGAGACTGGGCTCAAGGAGCAGACTGAGTATGGGAGAATCAAGCAACTGCAATAACAAGGCATACAGGACAGAAACAAAGATGTCACAGACTCAAACAAGACATGACAGCTGACTTCTAACACTAGGTGACCTAGAAGGAAAAAAAAATAAAGCCCTCAGAATCCAGATTAGGGTTTACAGCCCAGACTGCTGCCTTGAGTAATTCTGAGCAAATGACTGAACTTCAATTTCATCATCAATAAAACAGGGACTTTTGCATGCTCTGGGTTACTTTACCTGTGCACCAACCTAATGTCCTGCCTGATTAACTCATGGGGTTATGAGATGGCAGGTGAAACTCGGCTGAACTTAAAAAGACTATATATAAAGAAAGTAAGTAGGTTTTGTGCGGTGCTGGTGATAACACACAGGGCCTCATGCAGGCTAGGCATGTGCTCCACCACCGAGTTGCATCCCAATACACTGATGTTCTTATTTTTATGAGTCACTGTCATGTGTGGCATCAGTATACCTACAAGTCCATCTAAAGATATAACTGATTTCAACCAATATATGTTAGTCCCCAAACACTTAACAGTTTGCACACTGTGGAAATGCTCAAAAAGAAAATCTGATACTGACTAGTGCAGCAATCCTAAAGACATACTAAAGTTCACAAAGCATTAGCTTGCCCATCTATGAACTGCAGGTAGTAACACTTCCTTCACAGAATAAGTAAAAGAATGCATGTGAAATAAACTTATCAGGAAGAAGAAGTTCGCTGGGTAGGTAAGGAAGTGGAAGAGAATCTGAGAGGAGTTGGGGGCAAGAAAAAGAACATGTCAAAATACACTGTATGAAATTCTCAAGGAATAAATAAAAACATCACTTAAAGAAAAGACCTTGTATAGTATAAAGTAATTTGCAAATGGTAGCTTACACTCTAATCTACATCAAAATCCACATGCAGGATCACACACACACACACACACCACCTTACCTTGTTACCCAAAACAAACATTGTCATACTTAAACCCTAACTGGACTATATCAGAATTATTTATTCCTCGTTTACAGATGGAGGGTGGTCAGTTAGAGAAGCTCTCTTGATCATCTATTGCGCCCAGTTCTGCCATGCAAAAATCAACAACAGAAAAAAACAAAGAAACCTACAGCTTTAATATCTTCAGATCCACTGAACCTTCCCCTACTCCATTCCAGCAGATCAGTAAAATGTGTGGTTTTATGCAGATATGCAGTATGCAGTATGCAGGCCCACACTGGGGGTGCATTCTTGGCTAGAAGCAAAGTGAAATAATTCTGAAAGTAAAAATGCAGCTCAGCAAACAGAGGTTGGTGAAGAACAGACACTTTCAGTGTGGACAGTCATACACAGAGCATAGTAGGTTCAGTACTGAGTCTGGGCTTAACTGGCTCTAGGATATGTGTTGGCCCTCCGTTTCCTCATTTGAAATATGCAAGAGTTTAGTAAAATATCACAAAGACACTTTGCACTATATGAGTCTATTCTGGCAAGATGCTGCCCATTGGTGAAAAACTAGGAAAAGGGGGCATGGGGATACAGGCCTGTAATACCAGAAGGCTCATGAGTTGGAGTCATTACTGGATTACCCAGTAAGATACCTTCAGAAAAGGAAGGCAAGGGGAGGGGAGGGGAGGGGAGGGGGAAGGGGGAGGGCAGGGGAGGGCAGGGGAGGGGAGGGGAGGGGAGGGGAGGGGAAGAGAGGGGAGGAAGTCAGGTGCAATGGCCCTTACATCCCAGCTGTTCCGGACTCTACTCAGGTGAAAGGATTACTGGAGCCTGAGCAATATGCTGAGGTGCTCATTTCAAAAGAAAAAAAAGAGGAAAGAATGAAAGTGGTTAAACAGCATCTATTTTTCACAAAAGAAAGGCAAACAAAATGCCAAGAAACCCCAGCTTTCTCTCCCCTTCCTTTTCACCAGGGAAACTGCAAGCCCTGGCTGAGCTGCCTGCCACTTAGCATACTACTCCCTCTTCTTTCCCATCTGGTACCATTCACAACCATCCTGCAGAGCTGAGAATGGCAGGCAGGCACTCCTGGAGATGGCCTCACCAGATCAGCTCAATAGGAGATGGCCATACTGGTGTTTCAAGGACAAGAGAAATTCAACATGTCAACTCTGCAGAGACTTGCCTTACAACTCTCCTGCTTCTGATTTTTCTGTTCTAAAGAAAATTGTAAGGGGTAACGGCAAAGCACTTCTACAGGGCTGTTAGTCACTGTCCTCTCCCAACTACCAAATCGGGGATGGGTGAATTCAGCATTAGTCTCCAACTGTCCACAACCACGTGCATAGTACATATTTTTCCACTCACAGAGAAAGGCATTTCCACGACAGCCTGGCTCTGGAAAGAGATTTGGAAGCTAAAGTGTGGCACTCCTGCTTCTGGGTAGTCCTTAATGAAAACCTTTTGCAAAAGAACTGCCTTTTATGAAGTTCCTAATATGGTGTTGTACTGTTGGACCTACTGCTGGCCACTTGTGAAAAATTCCATGCTGCCCTAGGACAAAAATAATGCAGGGAGGGGAGAGAAATTTGTCACCCATGAGTAATGCCACACATTTCCCAGTGTATATTCCCCGCTACTCAAAAAACAGCTGTTTGCATTAAGTAGAGAGATGAGCAGAGAGGATGGGAGGCCCCTAGAACTGCCCAACCAGCTGCTCTAGACTCCTAGGGAAGGGACAAAAAGGGCAGGTGTCACAACACGAGGGATATATTACCATTCTTCTATAACAAGGAAAGAAAACACCGTCAGATGCTAATTAGGGCGGAGTGAGACTGCTCAACTGGGAAAACACCTGATCTCAGTCACGATACAGGCGAAGAATAAAGGAGAACGTTCCACTACTACAGTATCTCCCTTCCAACTGCTCATTTCAAACACACTCCTGGACCCAACAAAGGGCATCCAGACAGATTGAAGCAAGGTACCTGCTTCAGAGTCTGCAAAGTGTGCCTGGAATTGAAACCAGAGAATCCCCCATGCTAGTCCCAAATTGGGCTCTAGTTCCTGGTCACTGAAGGAGTAATTCTCTCTCTTGGCTTCCTTTTCCTGGATATACAGTCAATGCTACAGATATGAATCTTTCAAAACAAACTTGCAGGTGTGATTCAAGGGAGAACTGAAGGGAGATCTAAGTTTAATAGAGAAGCACTTCTGTTGTTCCAAACACAGTGTCATTGTATATTTTACACACAGCTCAAAGATACTACTTATGTGCCATAAAAATTCATCCAGTGTACAACTAGGTGGGTTTTAGTATACTCACAGAGCTGTACAACCACCATCAGACTGTAATCAAGAAACGTTCACCACTCCAAACAAGATATTCCTCACCCATTGGTAATCACAATACATTTTAACCATCCAACCCTGAGCAAACACTAGCCTGCTAATATTCTAGTAGGTGGGCTTTCTGGATATGAAAGGAATCATACACAGTATGTAGTCTTTTATAAATGGCTTTCCATTGTATACTTATTCAACTCTCAGTTAATAGACATTTAGGTTATTTCCCACTTTTGGTCATTATAGATAATAATTCCTCTCTCTCTCTCTCTCTCTCTCTCTCTCTCTCTCTCTCTCTGTGTGTGTGTGTGTGTGTGTGTGTGTGTGTGTGTAGATAGATAGATAGATAGATAGATAGATAGATAGATAATAGAATAGTTCCTTTATGGGGCAATTGCTTAACCATTTTTGAAGACCTGACAAAGACTAGCAGGTAAACTTTCCAAGTAACTAAAACATGCTGTATACCCAACTATAAATAAGGGTTGCAAATTCTCCAATAATGTTTTGTCTTATTAGTATAGCCATCCTAGTGAATGAGGTATGATATCTTATTGTGGTTTTTACTTGCATTTCCTCCAAAGAATGATTTAAGCCAAGATCCAGGGTGGAGAAGTAACATAGCAGTGGATTCTTTCCTTTCACTCTGTGGGTTCTGGGGATGGAATGCAGGTCGTCTTGACAACAAGCACTCTTTCCTACTGGGCCATCTCACGACTCTCAGCTGCTCATACTTTCAATGTTTGTCTTCATTACCATTTGTTTCCATTTTTATTATTTATTTCTTTGCTTGTTCTTTTATCTGTGTGTATATGCCTGGGTGCATACATGACACAGCATGCACATGGTGGCCAGAGGAACACTTATAGGACTCGGCTCTCTCCTTTCCTATCATGGGTCCTGGAGATGGAAATCCAGTAGTCAAGCTTGGTGTTAAAAGTCTTCGCCTCTTGCCTGCCCATTTTGTTTTTGTTGTCATTGTTACTGTTGTTGCTCTTTTGCTTTGTTTAAGATGATAGAATGATGGCTATGTCTGTCATTTCTAATTGGATTCTTTTTTGTTGTTGTAGCCATCATACCAAATATTTTCCTTTTTTTTTTTTTTAGCCCAGTGGTGGTGACACATACCTTTAATCCCAGCACTTGGAAGGCAGAGGCAGAAGGATCTCTGAATCTGAGGCCAGCCTGGTCTACAGAGTTCCAGGAATGCTAGGGATACACAGAGAAACCCTGTCTCAGAAAACTGAAAAAGAAAGAGAAAGAAAGACAGAAAAAAAGAAAGCAGCATTGTCTTTTTTTTAAAACTAGAAAATAGCTTTCCTTTCATACAATGTATTCTGATTATGGTTCGCCCTTCCTGAACTCCTCCCAGACCCTCCCACTTCTCCACCACCCCAAATTCATACCCTTCCTTTCTCTTATTAGAAAACAAAGTCATCTAAAATGAATAAGAAAATAAGAGACAATAAAAACAAACCAGAAAAGAACAAAACAAAACAAACTGGGGAAAAAAAAAAGAGCCAAAGAAAAAGTATAAGAAACACAAGCAGGGGCTGGAGAGATGGCTCAGTGGTTAAGAGCACTGACTGCTCTTCCAGAGGTCCTGAGTTCAATTCCCAGCAACCACATGGTGGCTCACAGCCATCCTTAATGAGATCTGACGCTCTCTTCAGGGGTGTCTGAAGATTGCTACAGTCTACTCACATTTAATAAATACATAAATCTTTTAAAAAAACACAAGATGATGAGACACACACATGCACACACACACACGCATGCACGCAATAAAAAATCAGAATTTATAATATATAAGCAAAAATTCTGTAAAGTAAAAGAAAAAAATATAAAAATAAAAATGCCTAAAGCACTGTGACACACACACACACACACACACACACAAAACCTCCCAAATTACCATTGAATCTGCTTTCTTTGTGTTGGCCATCTACTGCTGATCATTGGACTGGCCTTAGCTGTGGTTTGTATGCCCAGTGACACTCCACCAGAAAACCATTTGTTTTTCCTTTTTTGAACAGTTATCAATTGGCAATAGCTTCTGGTTTAAGAACAGGGCATGTGTCTGTTTCTCCTCCTGGCACTGGGATCCTATCTGGCTTAGCCTTGTGCATGCTGCCAGTTCATATGTTCATATGTGCATCAGACCTGTTGTCTAGAGGCCTCGTTTCCTTTGTGTCTTTCATCTCAAATTAGTCTTTAATACGAGACCATGGAATCTTCCCCTTTGGTAGATCTTTAATCTCTTTCAATGATTTTTGGGGGTGAGGGAGGGACTCAAACCCAGGGCCTTTCTCCTGCTAGGCAGGCCCTCTGACTGCTTTACCTTATCCACAGCTCTCCATGATGGTTTCTAATTTTCAGAATAAAGGGACTAGAATGTTTTAAATGTATTTGTAATTAAGCCAGCAAGATGGCTTAGTACATAATGGCACTTACTGACAGGCCTAAAGACCTGAGTTTATTTCCCAAGACACACATGGTAGAAGGCCAGATCTGACTCCTGCATCTTGTCCTCTGACTTCTGTGTGCATGCACACACATAAACACGTAGATTAATGAATGTAAATTTTTTTTAACATTTTCATTGGTAAAGCTTTTATTCTTTTGGTGCTATTGTAAATGTTTTTTTTCTTAACTCAAAAACATAACAGTCAACAAACAGATCAGAGAAATATGATTGTATATATATATACTGAACATATGTCCTACAACCCTGCAATACTTGCTAACTTGAATAATCATCTGCAAATTCCCTAGACTTTTCTACACACCAGTGGTTCTCAATCTGTGGTGGAGACCCCTTTGGGATTGAATGACCCTTTCACAGGGGTCACCTAAGATCATCAGAAAACACAGATACTTAGATTACAATTCGTAACAGTAGCAAAATGACAGTTACGAAGTAGCTATGAAAATAATGTTATGGCTGGGGTCACCACGACATGAAGAACTGTATTAAAAGGGCTGCAGCATTAGGAAGGTTGAGAACCACTGCTATACACAGAATCATGTCTTATGATGAGACAGGTGGCTTTAACACATCTTCCATCTGCATCCTTATTTACTTTTCCTGCCCCACTGCCCTGTCTAATTAGAATAATGACATAGCATATCATACTTGTTGGAACTCCCAATTATTGCTTTCATGCTTTGGGTCAAGTACTTCCTTGCCTTGACTAACACAGAAGTCTCAGGTAGCTGTGGTGTTAACACCCTGTAAATAGTGCTGTTGCCAGCAAGCCAACTATGCTAGGTGCAGTCTAAAGCAGGCCTATGAATGAACCTTTTCTAGTGGACTGTCTTTAAAGGTAATTAAACATGGCAAGGCTCTGGGTATGAGACTTTTTGAAGAGCCAAAATCCTGTTTTCCCTCTAAGATGCTGTAAGGCTACAACTGTAAGTTTTCACTTTCAACACTATACCAACTCTAAGAAGGAGGAGCAATGGGGGCTACAACACAGCTGTTAGAGAGATTCAGCAGCTTTTCTTCAACAAACCAACGCATTTTTTTTTTGTTTGTTTTTTTTCGAGACAGGGTTTCTCTGTGTAGCCCTGGCTGTCCTGGAACTCACTCTGTAGACCAGGCTGGCCTCGAACTCAGAAATCCGCCTGCCTCTGCCTCCCAAGTGCTGGGATAAAAGGTGTGTGCCACCAACGCCCGGCTTATTTTGCCTTTAATAAATATCTATGGTTCTGAAATTTTTATTTGACCTTGTCTGTGCAAGGACAATGTCTATTTGCTTTTAGGCAAGGTCTACAGTCCATCTGGGGGGCGACTTTTTTTTTTTTTTTTTTAGGTAAGCTGGGATCTTACTATGTAGCCTAGTTTGGCCTCAAACTTAATAGTCCCCAAGTGCTGAGATTACAGGCATACACCTTGATGCCTGGCCTCAACCAGATATAATAGTGAAGAAATCTTGTCCCAGAGAGACCAATGCTTTCCTATATAATAGAACCCATTCCTATAGAAGAAGCAATTGAAAGAAGTACTGAAAAGGTTCTCTTTTAAAGGACAAACTACAGACACAGCTTGCCTCTAGAGTGAGAAAATGGGGAAGTACAACTGAGAAGGAGGAAAAGGGGGGCATGGTGGCACAGGGTATGGTAGCATGGATCTGCAATCTCAACACTTTGGAAACTGAAGCAAGAGAAACAGATGTTGGAGACCAGGGACTATAGAGATGGCTCTGTTGTGAAAGTGCCAGTCACACAAGCCTGAGGACCTGAGTTTGGATTCCCGGCACTCAGATAAAAAGCTAGGTATGGCAGAATGCATCTGAGGGGACAAGGACAGAAGGACTCCTCAAAGTCATCAGCCAGATAGCCTATCAAAATTGTTGAGCATCAAGTCCAGTGGGAGACCCTATCTCAAAAACTAAGGTGGGGGCCAGTGAGACGGCTGAATGAATAAACGCACTAGCTGCCAGGAATGACGATCTGAGTTCACTCATCAGGCCCCACGTGGAGAAAATGGAGTCCTGAAATCGTCCTCTGATATTCTCATACGGACTGTGGCCTGCTCATGCTCACACACAGTCACACATACACACCAAGTAAATTAAAATGTAATAATTTTAAAAAATTAGGTCAATATACACACAAGCAAGGGCATAACACACATGCCCACGCACACACATGCACACAGAAAAGAAAAAGAAAAAAATATTTTAAAAGTTGACAGTCAGCCTCGTCTCCATAATATGACTTTGTCTCAAAACACCAAAAGAAAAAAAAAAATAATTACTAATGGTTTGCTCATTACTAAGGTTGTTCCCAAACTGGTGAAGCACAAATCTGTTTGACTTGGGAACTCTTTCCCTTCGTTTCTTCTCTTTCCCTTCGTTTCTTCTTCTTGCCAATAGATAATACATTGTCATAGTCAAGTTCCTTTTTCTTACCCCACAAATCTGAACCTCAAAAGACACGACAGACTATATTTCACCCTGAACTTCCTCTTTGTACTCCTTCTCAAAACTGCAACAAAATAAAGAGATAACTAGATATTTAGCTGGTGCCCCAAGAGCACATAATCTATAGCAGCCTTATTCGATGCTAAATCCCTAGTCTCCAGGGCAGTACTGACACAAAGTAGGTGATTAGTAAATCTTTGTTGAATTAAATTGAATTGCCTATACATAAGGATCCTCTGGCTGACTAGAAAAAAAAAACAGCTTGAGATTTCCAGAGGACACCCCTGGAAAACTGGGTATCTTTCCAGATCCTCGTGAGCTTTTAGGAAAATTCTGTGGTGCTGATTAGACAAACAGATGCCAGATGAAACAAATGGTTTGGGCTATGCTGGAAAATAATTTTCCTTCACCATCCTAAAGTCTGATTGGAAAACTTTCCTTAATAGGCAAGTCAAGCTAAAATCATTAATACCTTATGGCAGCACTATTCCCCCAACCCTGAGAACAGCATCTCTCATAAACTGTCCCATTTGCCATCATAGTTCCCACAGTACCTCAGTCTACTCTGTACTGTATGTCTTCCAAAGGTGTCCACAGAACATGGTAATATAGCTGCATTAAATGCCACTCAGCACAGCTTCACAGCTACTAAAAGCAATCCCAGATCACACAGCAGTAAACTGATCAATTTACTCTGGGGGTCGAAAACATCTCCATATACTCAATGGTACTGAGCATAATGACAGGTGAACTTCTGACTAAGAACATATATTATATCACACTCCCCTGTGTATCATAACACTACACCCACCTCCACAGAGACTCCCTTATCAATGCTATTCTGGGCAGAACTGAGACAAGTTCACAGTCAGATAGGACAGTGTGATTCAAGTTGTCTATCCATGACAGATGCATTAGTTTTGTCTTTTCTATGGCCTATTCTCCTAGAGTCAAGATGTATTTGCTTGATTTTTACAGAATCACAAAATACCTAGCAATGGTAATCAGAAAACAGAATGCTAAACCCACAAGGAAACCTCCTGGTCACTGAGTACACCCCTAATTCTATAAATGAGAAAATTCATACCCAAAAGTCAGAGATTTGCTCAAGATCACACAGATAGCTAGTAGCAGGCTTGGAAGCAACCTATTCTCCAACGGAAGCAATCCATAGATAGGCACCAAAGCTACTAAATCATAAACTGAAAAGGTGCCCAAAGGTGACCTTTGTGTAAACATGTAAATCGCTCGTCTTTAAATGTATATGAAGAAACAAAACAGTAATTAACTCTCAAAAAAATAAAAGCATAGACTGTAAGAACAAAATTTTCTTTTAAAATATTAAGGCTACAATATCAAATTACACAAATTATACTACAATCATTTTATTGACTTCCTGTACATTTTTGATACAGAATTCATCTGTGACAGTCAGTGTTCACTGTCAACTTGACAGGATCTAGAATCACTGGGAAATGGGCTTCTGGCATGCCTGTGATGGGTTATCTTGATTCCGTTAACTGATTCAGAAAGATTCATCTTAAATGTAGTCAGAAGCATCTATGGGCAGGGGGAATCCAGGGCTGTATAGCTAGAGAAAAGGAACTGAAGAACAGCAAGTATTCATCGCTCTCTGTTTCTGACTATGAATGCAATGTGACCTGCTGCTTCAAGTTCCTGATGCCTTGACTTCCCCACCATGATGGATTGTACCACAGCTAGAAGGAACTCATTCTCCCTTAAGCTAATTTGGTCAACATAGTTTTATCGCAGCAACATGAAAGGATTAACATAGCATCTTTGATTGTTTTTTCCTTGAGACAAGGTCTCATGGAACCTAGGGTGCCCTCAAATTATGCATAGGCAAGGATGACCTTGAGCTCTTTATATGCCTACCTCCACCTCACTAGTACTGAAATTACATATTTGTACCAACACCCCAGGCTAGATTCATTCATTTATGTATGTTTTTCTAAGACAGGGACTCATGGATCACAGGCTAGCCTCAAACTATGTAGCTGAGGATGACCTTGAATTCCTGATCCTCCTGCCACCAACTTCTGAGTGTTGGGATGACAGATATAAGCAACCATATCCAGCTATTTTTGGATCCTTTAAAACATGACTTTCATTAATCCAAAGCAACAGATGCATGATGGTTAAGTGCGTTTTCTGGCACCTGTTTTATATATATATGGTGCTATTCTTAGTTTGGAAACACTAAATTTTGTTTTATTTTTGTTTAAATACTGTCGTATACACTAAATTTTTTGTGAAAATTGATGTACCTATGATTTCCATAATTAGTCTAATTATTCTTTCTGAAATTGTTAAACTATAGTACATAATGGAATTTTAGAAGTAAAAGCTACATAGCTATATAAAAGCCCTACTCCTTTCCCATTTTTATTGGCTCAAACCTCATCATACCCAAGCATCTGGATCCTTTGCCATTATACTGTAATCTTCCTTCTGCTGAATCAGTTTCTAGTCCTTGAAAACCTTTCTCCCTGAAGAAGGTCATGCTCCATTTCACTAGCATATGAGAGGCCAAGACTTTTGGGCTAGTAAATCTAGATGATTTAGCTCAGAGACTACAATTCATTCCATCCTGCCTACAAAGAACATTTGACTGTGCTAGAGACATAGCTCAGTGGCAGAGAAATTCTCTAACCTGTGTGAGGTCCTAGGTTCAATTTGTAACACTGAAAAAGAAAAAGAAAAAACATTTTCTTTAGTTAAAGACAGTGTGTGGGGGTATTATGGCACATACTGAGAATCCCAGAATTTAGGAAGTCTGCTACAAGTTCAAGGCCAGCATGGATTATATAGCAAGACTCTGTCACACCAAAATAGGAAAAAAACACCAGAAAAATGAACATTTAAAAATAATTAACTAAGGGTGTAATATGGTCTTTTGAAGGTGAAGAGACTGTTAGATTTCCCCCCTAGACGTTCCAGCCCTATTAACCCACTTCTAGCCTCTTTGTCCTTCTTTTTTCTCTCCTTTAAGACTGGGATCCTTGAATCAACAAGACATGATTTATAGCACACCAAATACAATTATTTACTAGTAAACGTGAGATGTGACATTGCAGCCTACCAATAATTCCATTTGCTGCATTGCCAGCAAAAGTCCACTTAATTGAAATGGCTTCACCAACAGTCTGCAAACTGCAGCTGGCAAAACAAGCCCCACTTACTATATTTATATGTCTCCCTCCCCCAGCAGCACTAAAAATTGTTTTCATATATCTAGGGAAGTCCTCTTTTGATATTTTGTTTAGGCACAGGATCTCCGGGTTATAGCCCAAGATTCCCTACAATCCACCATGTCCCAGGTTTGCTTTGAACTCTCCATTTTCCTGCCCCTACCTTCTGAGTACTAGGTTAGAGGCACATGCCACCACTACCTCCATTTGTAATGCCCAAGAACTTTCTAAGGAATAAAGTCCCATGTGAAAGGGTTTGAAAATCACATTTCAATGTTAATGAGGTTTCCCAGAATGCTTGGTTCACTGATTCTTGCTCTATAGCTGCTTTCACAAAACAGTGAGTGAATGCATGGCCTTGAAACCTAAACTGTGCAGAATACGATATTTTACATGCAAGGTTTATTGATCCTGAGCTATATATAAGAAATATAGATGGGGATGGTGATGCAGGCCTATTATTCCAGCACTCAGGAAGCTGAGGTGGGAGAATTTTGAGCCTAAACCCTGCCTGAGCTACACAGATCATCTCTAACATTGGATGTGGTTGCTCATTCCTGTATAACCAGCACTCAGGAAACCGAAGCAGGAAGATTATAAAGTTTGAAGTCAGCCTGGGCTACTTAGCATGTTCCAGGCATGCCTGGGCTACAGAACAAGATCCTGTCAAGAAAAGAAAAGAGAAAAAGGAGAGAGAGAGAGAGAGAGAGAGAGAGAGAGAGAGAGAGAGAGAGAGAGAGAGAGAGAAGCAAAGCATGTCAATGTCACAAATACAGTGGAGTTTGGTGACACGCCCTGTAGTCACAGCCTTGGAGACACTAACGAAGACAGATAATGAAGTCAAGGCCAGTCTGGGATAAACAATGGATTCAAAGCAAACCTGAGTTGAGTTATATCCTGAGACCCAGTCTAAAAATAAAAAGTCACGAACACCTGTGTGAGGGTGCTAACTACTTACTCTTGATATTCTCTCAGTGAATCTTCCTAAAAGACAGCTAAAACTACACTCCCACCTAGTAAAAACTTTCTTTTGGCATAGGCTGTCCATAAAGTATAACGTCTAAAAAGAATTTTGAATTAAGGAATCACTGGTATACAAGAAGAACTTAATAGTCAAAGTGCTGCTAATTCTGGCAAGCTCCAACGCTATTTCCTCCTTTGCTTTCTCGGTCTTCCACCAAGAAACAAGCTCTCTCAATAATGTCACATCCAGTCATGTCCACCACCCACCTCTAAAGCTCTGAACTTTAATACCTTATGAAGCAGCAATTTCTCCTGTCCACATCTCCCCTACTAGTCTTGGAACTTCTTAAGGTCAATATCCGTCCGTGACTCACTCTGTGTACACAACAGCCATGTGAACAAAGATCAGAACATAGTATATGCACAGGTATTCACTGAACAAATGGCATGTGGTCTGTGAACTATATATAGTCTACATTAAGTGTCTCAGGTTTCTGGGGGTTATAAGCAATGAGTCATATCGTTTACACTGAACAATGTCTAGAGCAAATATTCAATAACATCAAAAAGACTAAAACTGACAATATGAAAAAACATAAAAATAAAAAAAGGAAGAGGCATGAGGATAAAGATTAGTAGGAAGGTTTGCCCAGCATGAATAAAGAACCTGTATTCTATACTCAGCACATATGCATGCACACATTCCAACATACACACACACACACACACACACACACACACACACACACACACTCAAGCAGAGAGAGAGAGAGAGAGAGAGAGAGAGAGAGAGAGCCAGTAAAGGCCCACAGAAAAGCCGGCAAAACTGTTGTAATCTGTCACCATTATGGTGCTTTATTTTCTGTTAGTTTAAGTTATCATTGTCATATGCTCAAAAAATCATAAATACATCACATTTGGTGGGTATCAAGCATCCATCAAAAGAGAAAGGCTGACTCTTTTGGGACATCAATTACCTCTGAGCATTGACTTAAACGAATCTAATTATTTGTCCTAAGTTTGCTTTCTGATGCTTTGATAAAAACATTGGCCAGAGCAACGTGAGGAGGAAAGACCTTATTTCTGTTTACAACTCCCAGGTCAGGATTCACCACTGAGGGCAGGAACTCAAGACAGAAACCTGGAGGCAGTAACTGAAGCAAAGGATAATGAAGGCTGCTTTTTTTTCTCTCCAGTACCAACCACCCAGAAGTGGCACTTAGGCTGGGGCCTCCTATATATCAATCAAGAAAATATTGCCACGGACCTGCCTATGGACAATCTAATGTAGGCAATCCCTCAATTGGTTTTCCCTCTTCCCACACAATTCTTGCTGTGTTAAGTTGACAGAAAAAAAGAAAAGAAAAAGAAAAAGAAAAACAACTAACCAGCACAGTGTTCAAACAGGCCCACATTTGATGCACCAATGGGCACACATGTTTATTGCTTAAAGCCTTATCCAGAGCTCTAAGCAAAAGCACAGTGGGATAAAGTATTGGCATCAAGTTTCGCCTGAGTTAACAACTTCAAGGGAAATTACAGCTGAGTTTTGCAGCTCAGTGAGCCATGTCTCAGGTTTTGAAGGAATGCTAGCCATTTGATTTGACACCCAAATTAGTTGTCAATCGTTGCCCTGCCTTTTTTTGCCAGGTTCCGGATCATAAGATGGATCCACGAGCCTAAATACAAATCTCATTGCTGAATTGTGCCCAGATGAGTGACCTTTTCCAGCAAGGCAACAAGGAAAAAGGCTGGTTCCAACTACTTCTACTTACGTATTTCCTTTCTGAACCTTACATTTCAATAAGTAATACAGATGTATTACTAACCAAAAGATATCCTTTTAGAATTAATTCTCTTGAGCCTTACAACTACCCTGTGAGGTATAATTACCACCATTAATATGGCATTTTTTAATTCCAGTAAAATATGGAATCTAGGGCCTTACATGGGAAAGCATTCTACCACTCAGCTACATGCCCAGCCCACCACCAATTTCATATTGTACAAATCTATTATTGTACATTACCACAAAAGCTATCAGTGTTTACCAAATTGGCAACATTTCTATCTCAAAGATATTTTTTTCTTCATTTTTGAATTACATTTCATGGTTGAAATGGTTTGTGCCGGATGTCAAAATGGGGAAGCCATGACTGGAATCCAGGTCTTTAAATCCAATCCCAGTATGATAATTTCTTCTTTCCTTCACTCAGGAGGAGCACCCCTGTGTTTTGCACCCACCCTATCTACCCTGAAAAAAGTCACAGTGTAAAGAAGCAGAGTGTGGGGCACAAATATTACTGTGGTAAAATTAGTAGGAAACATTCCATCTCTGCCTCTAGCTACTCAAGTGTTTAGAACCTGTGGAGCTTAAAGAAAAGCAATGAGGCAAGGGTTAGTCCTGGGGATTTTAATACTTTCCCATCCTATTTTGAGATACACTGACCCTGAAATAAAAAGTCACCACAAATATCAAAGAGTCCCCTATCCTAGAAGAGCTTCCAGACCTGCAGCCCATGTACAAAGATTTGAGCCTGATTGCTAACTCTTTCCACTTGTAGTCTCAGAAAACAGAGAAAGAAGAAAACCCACTACTTGCCTCTTAATTTACAAAACCTTTGCTCTTCCAGCATGCTTGTAAAACATCACTTCGGAAGTGAAGGCAGAAAGATCAGCAGTTCAAGGCCAGCCCAACCTTCATATTAAGACCCTGCCTCCAGCTGGGTGGTGGTGGCCTTTAATCCCAGCACTTGGGAGGCAGAGGCAGGCAGATTTCTGAGTTCGAGGCCAGCCTGGTCTACAGAGTGAGTTCTAGGACAGCCAGGGCTACACAGAGAAACCCTGTTTCGAAAAACCTAAATAAATAAATAAAAGACCCTGGTCTACAGGGTGAGTTCTAGGACAGCCAGGGCTACACAGAAAAACCCTGTCTTGAAAAACATAAATAAATAAATAAATAAATAAATAAATAAATAAATAAATAAAGACCCTGTCTTCTTATACAACTTAATCACCTGGATATGACTTAGCTGACCATTTTAAGCATAATTTCACCTTGCCATACATATCACAAAACCACCTCCTAACTAGCACGTTCATAATGAGCTATCTTTGCCAGCGAATACCACGAGCAGTTTGCAGTAAGAAGGAATCCACAACCCAAACAGTTGCCCCTTTCCTTTCACAGAGTCCTCAAGTGTCTATTTCTGGGACACAACCTCCATATTCTCAACCTCTCCATGAACTCTATTAAGAGGAGACACACCCAAAAGCCTAGCCTACAAGTCTGCAAGGATCAGCATTTTAAATATTCCATCTTCGAGGTGCTAACATAAGTGTACTCTTGACCAGGTGACAAGACAACAAAGCATTCAATGATCCAACTCAATTGAAGAACTTGAAGGAACCTAAACAGTTTATAGATTCTGACCAAAAGTGGCCAGACAACAGCAAATTAGACAACCACAAACTAGAACTTTTCCATTAGAAGTACTGGCTTGCAGCAGGTCTTGAAACACCAAAGCTTCTAAGTCTCCCTCTACTCTTGCTTAGCTGTAGCAGCCTGGCACAAGAGACCACACAACCTAGACGTGGGATGAGGTAAGGGTAAATCCACTCAAAACACAGTCCAAAACAGAGCGAGGCTCCTTCGCCATGACTTTACCTTTCACAATTATCTTTCATTTCAGCCAAGGAGAGAAAACATAATTACTCCTCGCTCTACTTAATCATTACTCTCCATTCTTCTAAGTATATATGTTGGCACAGAGGGTTGGCTTGCTTATACTCTCGGTACATTGCGGTTGTTCACTATTCTTTTTCTTTGAGCCTCCTGACAACTAGCAGAAATAAAAACATACACACAGAAGGGGAAAACAGTCCCACAACTGAGGAAGGTCTGACCACAGCAAAAGCAAAGCGAAGCTAGGTAATATCCTTTCTGGGCAGCAGTCCTACACCCTAGGCCCTGTATTTTATACCCAGGGGATCTGGGCCCCCTGGACCATGAACTAGACCGATCTTTGTTCCATACTGAAGTGGAATTCAGTAGTATGTGAAGCCAAGCAACGATCCTTAGAAAATGATCTGGGAATTTTTACTGCCCCCCCACACACACACTTTTCTTCAATAACCAGAGCCTAGGACAAAAATCATTATACTGGAGCTCTTAGCCTTAAATTCCCAATTATTTAGGGGGTGCTGGGGTAGTTTCTTGGTAAGCATGGAAGTCAGCTTGTACTGTACAGGAGTGTTGTCCAGGTCTGACAGGTTGGGCAGACTGTCTGTCTCAATAAGAATCTACTAAAAAAGAGTAACTCCAAAGCTAGAGGGTCTCTGTCCCAGCTATAGATTAAGTCTTGAAAGGTCAGGGCCACCAAAGGGAAGGGCCCAGAGTTCTACTTGTCTTCACCACTTTCCACTTCTACAGACCCCTCTCTCAAATGTTCAGAAACCCATCAGACTCAGAGATCAGGGTTGAGAGTCACTGTAGATCTTCCTCTCCGTTCCCCCCCCCCCCCTCCGCCCGTGGTATGGAAAGGTTTAAAGGCCAGAACCACCTACTCAGACAAACAGCTCATGGAAGCCTTCCACTTACTTCTCATAGCGCTGATAAGAGCGCTGCCGTCTTTGATCACGTCTTTGATGAATTTATTGGTCCTCTCCAGCTCCTGTTCATAACACTTGAGCCTCTCGCGGAAATCGGGGCTGTCGAGGTAGCAGTCGCTGAACTCCAGCGGGGGATGCCCCATGATTAGGATAGCGGAGGGGCTAGGGATTAGAGACAAAGAGCGAGAGCATCAGTGGCATTATCAGCAGAATAGACCCAGTGGCTTGTGTTCAGGATCCACTTTTAGTGACTCTTAGCACCACTCCCTTTGGACGACAGGTACCTGTTCCAATGAAACTCTTGGGATCACCCGCTGGTGAGTAGCTGGAGCGCGTAGTCCGGTGGTGACTGCGGGTGACCAGGAGCGCTTACCAACGCCTTCTGACGCCTGCAGGGTGCAGCCTAGGGAGCAGCACGCCCCCTGGACATCGTCTCCCGGAAGCACAGCGCTGTGTCCCGGGCGTCCCAGGGTGGAGGCGGGGAGAGCGCGGGCGCGGGGGGCCGCCTCTTTGCGCTCCCAAGCCAGCGGAGGCTTCCTTCCCCGGCTCCCCAAGAGAGGCCGACTGTGCCTCCCCTCCCCCTTCTTAAAGCCAATGCCACCGTTTCACGCTGGCCTAGCCCTAACTCCGAGACCGAATGAAAGCCCCGGCTCCCTTCGGATGTCTTCCTCGGGTCTTCGGGGCTAGTCGCCTACAACTCGTCAGCTGCAGGGACCGCCTACTGGTTCCCGGGAGCCATCGTGTTGTGGAGTTTGGCACTTAGAGAGTTAAGTCCAGCGGCAAGGAAACGTAGCTTTCCTCCAACAACACGGCAGCAGGCAGCGGGAAGAAGAGGGCGACAGCGCTACGCACAATAGCTGTGGTAGCCAGGCGCTTCCCTACGGAAACTGGGGAGCAGTCAGCGCCCTAGGACTCCATCTGGAAAGCGTGGCGGCCTGGGATATGTAGTCTTTCCGTTCGCTCGTCCCATGACTCCACCCTGCGATCTCCCACCAACCCTCCAGGGTGGCCACTCTCCTAGTTCTACTTCCCTAAGCCTGCCCCAGGCACAACAATCCTAGAGAGGCAGGTGTACCGCCCTGGCCCCCGAGGGTGCGTGCAAAGTTTCCATAAATGTAGCAAAACCCAAAAGAATGGATGATGGAAGGTTGTCTCTCACCAGTGTTTGGTTGAACTGTCCTCTTTTTTTCTTCCATCTTTCAACCTTCGCTGAGCCACCAACTCTTTTCCTCCTTTTCTTGTGTCTCCTAGTACAAGACACTAATTCTCATGGGGTTTGGTGCCTTCTGTAGGATCTCAGCTAGGCCCAGAAACCCTGCTGAAGAAACAGGGTAGATTTGAACATCTTCCTGTATGGCCTCAGAGTGGTTTCTGTGAACCAAGTGAATGCATAGGCTAATAACTAAAGCATGTGATTTGCTGTCTTTTAATGGAGAACCTAAAATGAAGTTACTATAAATTGTCTTTGTTTATCCAAAGGCTTTTGTCCATTGTCTATTATAGAGGAACCCGGGCTTCTTATAAAGACAGCTCTCAAATTAAGAGTGGCTTCAGTTAGGCAAACTGTAAAATAGCATGCACTTGGGCAAAAAATAACCTCCATTTTGATTTTGTAGCGGTGTTTACATTAAATTATATCAGTAAAAGCCAGAAGGAAAAAAACGGGAAATACAGTAATAATAGCTAACCTACTGTGTTGATGTCTGGTTGCTTCTGTAAGTGATTACCACCAAGTCGGTGGATTAAATTAACACAAATGTATTATTTTAAATTGTGGGAGTGAGCATTGGAAATAAACACTACCAAGTTAAAGTCAAGATGTCAGAATAGCTGTGTTCTTCTGGACTCCAAGTAAAACTCCATTTCTTTGCTATCTGTAGCTTCTAAAAGCTGCTCTCAAACCTTTTGTCAATCTTTGAAGTCAACAATGGTTTGCCAGGTCCTTTCTCGTGCCACTTTAATGTTACCCTGACTCTCTTGCCTTCTCTGCTCCTTTTCTGGACACTTGTTAAATTCATAGAATAAGCCAGAAGAATCACTTTATCACATGATTCTTAATTTATCCACATCTACATAGTCCTTGTTGTCATTTAAGACAACATATTCACAGGTTATAGGGATTTAGATACCCTGAAGGGCCATTTGTTTACCTTCCAATAAATTGATGTATAATCCTATAAACCATCATACAAATGGTTGGAGGTGATAGTGCACCCCTTTAATTCCTGAATTCAAGAGACAGAGGTGGGCTAATCTTTGAGTTTAAGGTCAGACTGCTCTACATATCTAGTCCAGCCAGGGGATACACAAAATTAAAACAACAATGACACCAAAACACCTCATAAGTCTTCAAAACAGCCTCATACGGTTGGGATGTTATACCCCTTTAAGGTTAAAGAACTTAAGTCAAAGAGAAGTTGATTTGCCCCAGGACACATAGCTAATTAAGTGACAATTCTAGAATTGCCTTGCCTGGCTGTTTTTCTAGAAATGATGTTCACAATCACTAACATATCACAGAATGAGGAATCCAGGGAGAGATCTTCCTTTGAAAATGAAAGAAGGGTCAAATGCCAGAGAAGCAAATCTGGGAGAGCAACCACCCCAAAGGGTGGTGGGAAAACCACAGGAAGGAATCATGCATGGGATCTACAAAATGAAAGACTACATCTCCCAGGCTGCCACACTTTCCAACTGGAGTCCTAGAGCATTGAATGCTCCCCAGTTTTTCTGTTTCTTTGTTTTGCAGCACCAGAGTCAAAGCTAGAGTCTTGCTAATACAAGGCAAGAGTTCTATGAACTGATCCACATCCCCAGCCCTATTGCCTACATTTATTTTGCTGGATATTTAAAGAGATTGAATGTCACTATATAGCCCAGATGACCTCAAACTCATGATAACTTTTCTGCCTCTGTGTCCCTAGTGCTGTGATTATGTGCTATGTGCCACCATGCTGAGTCTGATCTCCAGTATAGCAAAGCAAAGATAGAAATTGAAAAGGTTATCTTTTCTGAGAAAATACCCAAAGTAGACTTTAAATTCACTGTGGGTACATTCAAAGCAAAACAAAATACAACTTCTCACGTAATGCTGAAAAATTTTACATTGTTCTACCATTTGATTTTAATTTGACACTGTATATTACATATTCCTCAAAGAATTTTGTCCGCCCATAATATATTTTTATACTTAAAAGTCTGCAATTGATTACCACGTTGAATTTCTTCCCAACAAAAATATCACCAAAAATAGAAATTAAATTATTTCCTTGTGATAGCTATAAGGCTCCTATATATATATAAGTCTCTTGATTTGAGTTATAATTGCAATTATGCATATAAATTTCTAATATATATCATCATCATCATCATCACTACTACTACTACTACTACCACTACTACTACTACTACTATATTACTACTGCTATAATACTACTACACAAAATGATTGGACATGTAACTTATATAAGAAAGATAGAGAGTGTGTAGGCTAAGGGGCCTAGAGTTAAACAAGATTTCTTTAAAAAGAGAAGCAAAACAAAACAAAGTTTTCTCAGGGTCCATTTGTTTAGCCTCAATATTTGAAATACTGGTTAGTCTGTTTTACCCTAAGACGTTTGCACATAGGCAGTTTGTAAGCTGGTGACCTATAAGGCCATGATTTCCTTTTGAGGGATTTAGAAAGGGAGATAGGAAAGCAATCAGGAGAAGAGTTCTTAGGGAAGTCACATCTGAAGGAATTTGAGGACTTGGAAATCGGTTCTCTTTCAGCTATAGTGACATCATAGTCCTTGAAAAGTATACTTTGCTATGGAATGAATATGTTCAACTCTTAAAATTCATATTGTTAGGCACTAGGCATGCATTGTCAAGGACAATCACCTCTGTTTATAAAATTAAAAGCTACTTCTTTAGTGATAAAACAGTCTCTAAAGCTGTTTTCTGTTGCTAATAAGGCCCATCAGAGAAATTTGCCCAGAACCAGCCAAAATGACTGAACTCACCTGCCCCTTTCCTCTTCTTGCTTGGTTTGATTGGGAAGGCACTGCCTTGGTAATTATCCTCAGTGCTCTTGTACTTGCTGCTGTAATAATAAATAAATTGTTCTCCATTCATTTATCTGCTTGTTTTATTTATAGACTTTGTGATATGTTTATAAAAAGATAAAGAGAGAGATGAGGTTTGTTCTATGAAGGGGTGGTGAGGTATGGGGAAAGGGGATGTCTCAGGGGCCCATGCCAAGGCATCCCTTCACCATGAGGGACCAGCCACATGACCGTATAGTATAGAATAGAGTTTATTCGGGTCATGGGGAGGGGAGTCATGAGGGTAGTAGAGGCAGAGAGAGAGAGAGAGAGAGAGAGAGAGAGAGAGAGAGAAGTAGAGGCTTGCTATGACCATGTGGAGAGAGGGGGGAAGGGAATGCGGAAGGAGGGGGGACAGAGTGGAAGCAAGAAGTCAAGAGCGGGAGCAGGGGGCAAGCAGCCCTTTTTATAGTGGGTCGTGCCTACCTGGCTGTTGCCAGGTAACTGTGGGGAGGAGCATACCTGGCTGTTGCCAGGTAATTGAGGGGTGGAGTTGAGACAGGATGTTAACACTTTGCACCCACCAAGCCATGAACCCATGATGTTCTGTTATAATGTGTTAAAATACTAATTTCCAATTGATGGTATTAAGAAGTGGGGAGTCTGGGATGTGGTTAGGTCATAAGACAAGATTCCTTATGAATGGGATGAGTAAGTGTCCTTTTCTTTTACACCACATAAGAACACAGAAGGGGAGAAAAAACAATAACAGTAGTCTCTAAACCAGAAAGATGGCCTACAGCATACACTATGGCTGCCAGTACATTACTACAGGCTTCTTAGCATCCAGAACCATGCAAAGTACATTTGTGTTGGTTCAGAGCCTCTCTGTCTATGATATTTGTCATAGCCACTCACATGGACGGATACACATAGGCATACCCAGGATAAAGACAACAACCAAAATGATTACATGAGGGACGGGATGATCCAAAGATATCAATGATTGTCCACTCCCACCTTTTTTGTTTTGGAGTGTTTTTGTTGTTGGTTGGTTGGTTGGTTGGTTGGTTGGTTGATTGATTGGTTGGTTGTCGACGGTTGGTTGGTTAGTTGGTTTTGGTTATCTGAAACAGGATCTCACTTTTGGTAGCCTCTGGATATCACTTTCCAAATGCTAAGTTTATAGGTATGCCACCAGGCACAGCTGTATTTTACTTTGAAATGAATAGAATACAAGATGTTAGAGAAATATATGAAATAAAGTCTTTCAGTGTTGCTATATGTTTAAAATTTTTCATTATTAAATGTTAGAGGATAAAAATTAACATTTCTCTCCAGATATGGTAGGACACACCTATAATCTCAGTATCTGGGAGATAGGAGACTGAGGCAGGAGGACAGATAATTTGACACCAGCCAGAGATACACAGTGAGTTTTTTAAAAAATCTTATTTTGATCATGTCTAAGAAACACCATGTCCATGGTCTTAATAAAAGCTAGTGTGTTTTCTAAATCTATTACAGCTATGACAGTGTGGACAGAACCCAGTTTATAGAAATATAGGTTAAAAATTAAGTGTAGCTCCATCCTTACATAGTTTTGACATCTAATCACCTAATTTTGAGCAATTCTTCCTTCAAAAATGTGCTAAGAAATTTTATGAACAAAGCCCTCAGTTTGATTCCCAGCACCACACACAAAAAAAATCTTCTAAGGGCTTAAAGTGACTAGTCATTATTAAGAGCACATATTACTCTTGCAAAAGAACAGATTTTGGTTCACAGTACCCACATAGGACAATTCACAACTGTCTGAAATGCTAATTCTAGGAGGATCTGATGCTTCTGGCCCTCTTGGGCACCTGGACTCACATGCAAATACACACACACACATATATATATATATATATAATAAACCCTTTTTAATTCTAAAGATTAAATTATAGATAATATATGTACATATAGCTAGTACACAAACATTCCTTAATATGTTATATCTAAGTACTCTTCCATGCTTCTTGTTCTGATGAATAGCACTAAAGGTAGAAAGCTGTCAGATTAGTCATAATGATAGTCTTAGAAAAACATTCCTAAAGATTACACACACACACACACACACACACACACACACACAGTGACACCTGTTCATTGACAATATAGGACAGTAAAAGCCATTCATTATTCTCCAGAAAAAACAATTACATTTTGACTCATATAAAAACACTAGTCTCAGAATTATATCACTGCTGGTAGAGGCTTGCCTGGCATGCTCAAGGCTATGGATTCAGATCCCAGCAGAGTTTGTGCTGGTTTAATATGGTCTCCCAACCTCCTGGATGTTCCTAGACTGTGAAGGCACTAGCCACTCTGGGGTTAAAGAACCAGAACCTGAATCCCTGGAGTCATTCAAAATAGCAGACCACTCTAATGTGGAGTTGCAGAATGTCAGCAAGGCTTCATTCCCTTCGACCTGGTTTATCCAGCTGGGGCCTTGATGTTCATCAGTTTGTGTGCCCATCTGTGCGTCTGTCATTTATGCTGGAATCAGAACCAAACCATTTGACTTAATGAAGCAGTCATCTGGGTCAGGATCAGTCTCTTGCCATTGCACAATAGTTTGACAACTTGAAAGAAACAGAAACAAGGAAGCCAGATGTTGAGCTTGCTATGGTGGCATATGAACACAAGCACATGGGTTTTTGTTGTTGTTGTTGTTGTTAAATTTTTTATTTTATTTATTTTCTTTCTTTTTTATTGAAAACAGATTTTTTTCATACAATATATTGTGAACACGAATTCTAGTCCCTCATCTCCTCCCACTTCCACACCGACCCAACTCTAAGCCTTTTTTCTCTCTCTTTAGAAAACAGGCAGATAAAAAAACAAACAAACAAAATAGAGTAGAAGAAAGCAAACAGAGAAAAAGAAATAAAAGGCAAGGAAAGCACATAAATATACAAACACGTACACACACACTGAAATTGAGAGACAGAGACAAAGACAGACAGAGACAGAGAGACAGAGAGAGACCGAGGGGGGGGGAGAGATGGGGAATAAATATAAATAAATAAAATAAATGGGAGAGGAAACTACATTCTGGATTTAATATATGAGAGAAGAATAAAGAAAAAAGGAAAAATGCAGTCAGAAGTCATAATATACAAACAAAAGAACGGTAAAGTTCAAAAAAGAAAAAAAGTCCAGGCAAAGCATTATGAGATAAACATCTCCCAAAACAACACTGCGTTCCTTTTTTTGGAGATGCCCATGGGGTTTGCCCTTAAGTATGGTTTATATGAAACTGTTGGAGAAAACTAATCTTTTATTTGCTTGTGGTTATGAATTGAAGATAGTGTATGGATTATGAAGAAGAATGGGGGCTTGTGTCCCCCTCCCGGGCTGGGACCCCATCTGGCAGGCACACTCAGTGCTAGCCTCTGTGAGTTTATATAGGTGTCAGCCCTGCTGTATCTAGGAGGCCTTGTTGCCTTGGTGTCCTCCATTCCCACTGCCTCTTACATTCTTCTGCCATCTCTTCTGCAACATTCCCTGAGACCTGAGACATCCCTTTTAGGATTGGATGTTTAAAGGTCTCTTACTCTTTGCACACTGTCCAGCTATAAGTTTTTGTACTTTTTACCATGTACTGCAAGTAGAAATTTTTCTGATGATGGCTAAATAAGACACTGATTATGGGCATAGCAAAATGTCATTAGGAGTCAATATATTGTGACATTACATTAGCAGAACAATAGTATTTGGTTTTTGCCTAGGTGTGTGGTCTATCTAATCTTAGGTTCCTGGCTAGCAAAGCAGCATCAAACATGAATTCCATCTCATGGGCTGGGCCTTAAATCTAACCTGATAGTGATTGGTTACTCATACAACATTTGTGCCAATATTGTACCACCATATCATGTAAGTAGGTCACCATTGTAGATTGAACGGTTTATAGCTGATGTGTTTACCTTTCTCTCCTGGTAATTTAGTAATTCCATTTTGATTTATTTCATATATGTTATCATATATATGTTAAATGTATATATTCTTAACATGCACATGTTAAGAACTTTCTACAGTAGTAGGTTTCCATATGACCCCTCAGATGGCCCTTAGTTTTAACTGTCTCTCCCCATGTTCCCTGTCTTACCTCCCTCTTTTCTTCTCCTCTCCATTTAACTCTCCTGTTCCCACTTCCTCCCACTCCACCCCCATCTCTCTATCTATACTATTTCCCCTTCCTAAGTAAAGCCTCCCCTTTCCTCCTTGTCCGTACTCTACAACTAACCTTTATGGTTATATGGATTGCCTATCAAAGGACAAAAATAATTCTAATCTCAGCACTCACTCAAGATGTTGAAGCAGGAGGATCACAAACTCCAGACCAGCTGAATCTACCTAGATTATGTCTTTAAAACACACACAAACAACAAAGCTGCCCCACACACACACAGAGACAGATGTTATGGGGCTTTAGGAAAGAAGCATTGCCTTTCCTAAGAAAGCAAAACCATGTTAGCTTCCTATGTCAGTGTCTGCTTCATTTCTCCATCTGGACCGTGGTTAACCTCATTAAAATATTTCTTTAAAATGCTTGCTGAATATCTCTTCTCTGTATATAAAAAGTTCATTTTTTGCTGGGCATTGGTGGCACACGCCTTTAATCCCAGCACTTGGGAGGCAGAGGCAGGCGGATTTCTGAGTTTGAGGCCAGGCTGGTCTACAGAGTGAGTTCCAGGACAGCCAGAGCTACACAGAGAAACCCTGTCTCGAAAAACAAAAAAAAAAAAAGTTCATTTTTATTTTAAAAATTTGTGTGGGACTCTGTAATAAAAGATAATTTCCCAAATTACATTTTTTTCTGCTTCAGTAATACTATTAAGTATGGTTTAAAAGAATGTGTCCTGGACATAAAAATAATACTTTTTAGTCTCTATACTTCAAGAATCTAAAGGTCTGTGTCCTGGAATATTCAAGCCCTCCTTCACAAGCTAGTAAGTAGCTAAGGATGCCATGTGGTCTGCATTGAGTTTACACGTAATGAAACTGATGGGAAAACTTAGGTGATAAGAAAAAAAAAAAGGCTGACAAAGATTAGTGCCTTGTGTCAAGTACTTTAGGAAAAATGATCTCATTTTCTTTGTGCAACAGTTTTATGAAGAAGGTCCTGGTGTCAATTTCATTTTAGCTACAAGCACCTGAAATTCAGCAGTTAAACTAGTTGGCTCAGATTACCAGAGAATAAGATGGCTTGAAGAGTCTAAAGTCATTTTTTTCTTTTTTTTGCCATTGTAATTTAGACTAACACATAAGCAGCTAATCTCCAACCCCTCGTGTTTGGGGGATGGGCACACATGGAACTTCAATATGGAAAAAAAGTCGGTTTTACTCACTTGCTGGTAACTATAGCAAATGCCTCAAATGTACGCAAGGTTGAGGACTAACAAAGCCCAAGTGCTGGATGACACACTGGCTCCCGGGACCACGTGTTCAACTCTAGAATTTCCAGACCGAACAGAGCAGGCCATAAAACACTGGGCCTAACTGCTTGCTGCCTCACCACACTGGAGCCTAGCCTTGCCCTTAGTTCCAGCCTGGCCTAAAGCCTTTACTACCATTGGCACCATTCCCAGGTCAGTCTTGGCGCTCGCCTGGTCCCTGCCCTGACTTGAGTTGGCTTAGTTTCTTTCCTTAGCTAAAGCTAAGACTTAAAAAGTTTTTGGAGCCTAGATCCAGCAAAATTTCCAAGGAAGGAAAAATCCTCTTCCAAAGTTTGTGCACATGAAAGTCCCCACTTAATCCCTTATCCACACCCCCTTCAGTGTTTCTTGGTGAAAAAGAATAGCTTCAACATGTGCCTATTTTATGAGGAGGCTGAGGCAGGAGGCTCACTTAAGCCCAGGAGTAAGGCCCTGCATTTATAAATCCATGTTAATACTAATACATAGTCACCAAAACTGGGGAGATGGTGTGGATTGGTGTGTGTGTGTGTGTGTGTGTGTGTGTGTGTGTGTATGAATATGTGTGTGTGTGTGTGTGTGTGTGTGTGTGTGTGTGTGTGTGTGTGTGGCTTTGTTCTTTGTGATTTGGGAGACTAAACCCAAACCCTTGCACATGACAGATAAGCAATCTCTCACTCAACTACACCCTGGAACACATATATCACATGATCACACACACACACACACACACACACACACACACACACATACACACACATATGTGGAGGTCAGAGGATGACTTTGTGACGTTGCTTCTTTCTTTCCATGTTCATGTGGGTTCCAGATGATAAGCATGTACAACAAGCACCTTTACCTACCAATTTCTTAAAATTTTTGAATTCCTTGTTTTAAAGTACAGTCTCACTTCAGCAGAGTCATGTCCAAACTACTTATTGAGGACTGGAGAGATGGCTCAGTGGCTAAGGACACTGACTGTTCTTACAGAGGTCCTGAGTTCAAATCCCAGCAACCACATGGTGGCTCACAACCATCTGCAACAAGATCTGATGCCCTCTTCTGGTGTGTCTGAAGACAGCTACAGTGTACTCACAAAATTAAATCTTAAAAAAAAAAAACCTACTTATTGGTAGACACCTGGGTAATTTTTGTGTTCAATTTGCTTCCCAGTTAGCAACAGTTTAGAGGGAGGGGGAGGCTGCATTGTTTCTAAGAAGTTTTATGGGTATAATAAAGACACAGTTACACCACTTTTGACCGGTTTTAAACTTTTCAACCTTGAAGCCCAATGTGCTACTCCACTTTATGCTATTTCAGAAAGTCGAGCCAGATGTAGTGGTACACACCCATAATTCCACTAGTAGAGACAGGACGACCAGCATTCTGAAGCTAGCTTGCACTACACGGTAAAACTCTCTCTCAAAAAGGAGGAGAAGATGGAGAAGCAGAGGAATGGAGGGGAGACATATCTGTTGACTGACTACAGACCTTTGAACAGTTCCCCGAGGCTTCTGCTGAATAGCACAAACTGTGTTTTAATGTTCTACTAATGGTCCTTGTACTTCATTTTGCATTTGGTGTTTGCTGGGATACATACTCTAATATTGTTTGAGTTATAGGCTTGGGCCTGAAAATAATGAAGACTAATTGAATGAGAGGCTATTGGCCGGTGGCTAGAGGATACAATTCTAGCTGTGCCAGAGCAGGAAGTAGGAGGGTCACAAGTTACAGGCCAGTCTGGGCAATTTATGGGAAAGAGACAGAGAGGGAGGGAAGGGGAAATGGGGAGGAAAGGAAGGGGAGGGGAGGGGAGGGGAAAGGAGAGGAGAGGACAGGAGAGGACAGGAGAGGACAGGAAAGGACAGGAGAGGACAGGAGAGGACAGGAGAGGACAGGAGAGGAGAGGAGACACACCAATGTGTGGACAGGGATAGGGGACTTCTGGGGAAAGACTCTAAAAATCTGAACTTTTATTTAATTAATTTTTTTCTTGTACTGCTAGGGAAGGAACCCAGAACTTCACGCATGCCAAGCAAGTACTCTACTACTGAGCTACATCCCCAACCCCAAACCATTACATTTTCACTAAGTCTCACCAGTGATTTTAATAGAAGAATTCATAATACCAGCATCCAAGTTCATGTATTAAGACAGGCTTTTATCCACTAACAGCTTGTTGAGACATTACAGTTCCCACCCAACAATGGTTTTCATTAATGACTTGAGTGACAACTTTCATTCCCCAGTTTGGCTTTCTTTCTTCTTGGTTTTTTTTTTCCTTTTTTAAAATTTATTTTATATATGTGAATACACTGTAGCTATCTTCAGACACACCAGAAGAGGGCATCAGTTCCCATTACAGATGGTTGTGAGCCACCATGTGGTTGCTGGGAATTGAACTCAGGACCTCTGGAAGTGCAGTTGGTGCTTTTAACCGCTGAGCCACCTCTCCAGCCGCTGGCTTTCTTATTTTCATACTAGTTTTATTTTTTGTCTGAGTTAAGGTTAATAATGAGACGAATTGTAATTGAATAACTAGCATTTGCACAATGCTGCATGTGAGGCTATTTTCATTCATGTCATAGAATCACTAGAAAGATAACATCAGAAAAATAACCGAACTGTTCTCCAACAGCTTTCTAACTCTAATTCCCCTCCTTTTACAATAAAAAAGACAAATGCTCAAAGTAATATGTCACTGACTACAAACTAAAGTGTAGTCATACTCACAGGAAAATCCCAAGATATTAAATTTAAAAGCATAGTGGTACCAACCCACACCCCAGCCATTCAGGAGGCCGAGGTAGGAGGATCTCAAGTCCAGGAGCAGACTGAGTAGCTTATTGACACCACATCTCAATAGCTATGAGGGTAGGAATGTATCTCAGTGGCAGAGAGAGCTTGATCCTCAGAACCAGAAGTTTTAAGTGAAAGAAAAACCTGGGTATACAAAGAGTACACATGGAGGGACCAATGGCTCCAGATACATAGGTAGTAGAGGATGGCCTTATCTGGCATCATTGGGAGGAGAGGCCCTTGGTCCTATGAAGGTTTGATAGTTGCCCCAGGGTAGGAGAATGCCAGGGCGGGGAGGCGGGAGTGGGTGGGTGGGTGGGTGGGTGAGGAAGCACACTAATAGAAGCAAGGGGAGCAGGATGGGATAGGGGGGTTGCCGAGAGGAAACCTGAAAAGGGGATAACATTTGAAATGTAAATAAATAAAATATCCAATAAAAACAAAGTTGGGTATAATAGCTGCTGAGTGAAATCCTAGCTCATAGAAGGCTAAGGCAGGATAAATGCAGAAGGTATGAGGCATTGTGGGATATGTATTGAGTTCAAGACAGTCTTGAGCTACTAAGAGAGACCCTGTTTCAAAAGAACCCTCTTAACATACAATTCTAAAGCAGTATTATCAGGTCTTTCTCAAAAATTTACAAGTCAGTTTTATGCCAGAGATTTTATAAGATGACACTGTAAATAAGTCAGTAGAAACACAACATACAGGCAGTGGACACACACCACATACACTGTGTAAACCTAATACATAGGCAGTGAACCCGCACAATAATGCAGTGGACAAACACCACATAGTGCACCCACAACATTTAATGAACAACACACAATACACAGGCAGTGGACACACACCACACAGGTGCTGGATTGTCTAAAGAAAAGAAAGGCAAAGGGCGTCACTCAGCGGCAGGGTGGCTGGAGGACCTCGAAAGCACCACAGAGCTGGGGAACGATTACCACGGTGCCCTGGCAAAGGCTCAATATATGCCAGTCATGCTTTTCCTTATCACATTACGGTCCCAACACTAACCACAGGAAGGAAACTAGCTTCACACAGCCTTGCTAAGAATGGTGAATGGATTTGCATTTCAGCCATCGGAGAGCTCGATTAGGCCACCAAATTGTGCTGCTTATTTTTAGGTTTCTTTGGGTCAATTTTGAGCAGCAGAGGAGGGTTGCCACAAATTTGAGATCTGGTTTGGTCTACACCATGAGCTCCAGACTGGCCTCCGCTCTATATAGAGACCCTGTCTCAAAACAAATTGAACTTCAAGCTAATAATGTTAAATACTACAAGGAAACCAGATCCCAACATCAGCATTTGCTATGCCTGAGTCATCTGCCTGGTCCCTGCAACTCCAAGGATGCATTTACATCATTCTTCTCCAGATGAGGAAACTGAAGCTCAGAAGGGTGAACTAGCATTTCTACAGTGCACTTAGAATCCACCCCCATCACTCTGAGCAAGAACATCCTCTTTCTCCACCCCAGTGAAGACCCGGGGCTTTGCAGATTCAAAGCCAATATCCTCTGATGGATACCACCAACCAGTTTGATTTTCATTTTGAGAAGACTCTTGCAAAGTTGCTTTGACTAACCTTGAACTCACTCTGCAGTCCAGGCAGACCTTGGACTCATGATCCTCCTACCTCGGCTTCCTGACTGGCTGGGATTACAGGCCTCAACCAAAAGGGTCAGCAAAAATTTCATCCCTAGCTTTGTACTGAAATGTCATTTTATACCATTGGAAAATGCATTAAGAATTTTGTTGTTGTTTCTAGACAGGGTCTCACTATGTAAGCTCTGGCTGTCTTGGAACTCACTCTGTAGACCAGGCTGGCCTTGAACTCACAGAGGTCTGCCTGCCTCTGCCTCCCAAGTGCTGTGACTAAAAGCATGTATAATGTATATCTGGTTTTGAAGAAATTCTTGAAAGCTGATGTTCACGGGAAAACAGTCTCTCATAGTCTGTGGAATGACACAATACTGTGAATATCTCCATGTCCTGCTCTCTCTATGACCCTTTCCCAGCCATGTACCATAGAACCATCCAGACTGTGTACTGTATCCAGGTACCTGCCTGGTAGGAACTTTGTTCACTTATTTCATTTGTTGGTTGTTTAGGGATTTTAGAAGGTAAGGTCTTGCTACCTAGCCCAGGCTGACCTCAAACTTGGAACAAACTTCTTGACTTAGCCTCCCAAGTACTGGGATTACAGGTATGTTCTACTGTGTTCACATGTGCACTGTGCACCGTGTTTGCTTTTGTTTGGTGTGTGGGGTGAGGGGTGAGGAGTATACATGTGTGTGCATGAGTGTGGAGGTCAAAGGTCAACATCAAATGCCATTTCTCAGGCACTATTTACTTTTTTTATTTTTATTTTTTTTTTTTTGAAACAGCATTTCTCAATGGCCAGGGGTCATGACTTGGGTTAGACTGGCAAATCACCATTCTCCAATACCAGACTTTTCTTCCCCACTCCAGACCTGGGATCACAAGCACACACCACCACTCCTAACATTGTGACATAGGTTCTGGCATTTACAAATGGAGCCATCTCTCCAGCCTGTTTTGTTTTTTGTTTGGGGAGTTTTTTTTTGTTTGTTTTGTTTTGTTGTAATTGTTGTTGTTGCTATGGGATAATCTCAACTGTGGCCATGAACTAACTTGTAGCCACCCTCCTGCCTGGGCCTTCTGAGTGCTGGGATCACAAGTATGAACAATCCTCCCCTCTCTCCTCTCCCTTTCTCCCTCTCCCTCTCTTCTTCTCTCCTCCCTTTCTTCCCCCTCTAGTCTCTCTCCTTCCTCTTTTTCCTCTCCCCCAACCGTGTGTGTGTGTGTGTGTGTGTGTATGACAAAATAGCTTATAATGATATTAAAAATTCTGCACAACCTGGAGGATGGGGAGACAGCTCAATTGGTGAAGTATTTGCTACATAAAAAGGAGGACATGAGTTTGAATCCTTAGTGTCCACATAAAGGCTGAGTGTGCTGGCACGCCCTTGGAATCCCAGCACTAGGGTGAGAGGCAGTAGAAACAGGCAGATCCTACTTGTTTACTACCCAGCCAGTGTCACCAGATTCAGTGAAAGACCTTGTCTCAAAAATAAGTAGATAAATAAATAAATAAATAAATAAATAAATAAATAAATAAGAAAGAGGTGGGGCTGGAGAGATGGCTCAGCGGTTAAGAGCACTGACTGCTCTTCTGAAGGTCCTAAATTCAAATCCCAGCAACCACATGGTGGCTCACAACCATCCGTAAAGAGATCTGACGCACTCTTCTGGTATGTCTGAAGACAGCTACAGTGTACTTAGATATAATAATAAATAAATCTTCAAAAAAAAATAAGAAAGAGGTGAGGACGGGACTGGAGAAATGAGTCAGTGGGTAAGACCCACTGCTTTTCCAGATGTCTTGAGTTCAATTCCCAGCAACCACATGGTGTCTCACAAGCATCTGTAATGGGATCCAATCCCCATTTCTGGTGTGTCTGAAGACAGAGCACCCATGTACATAAAAGGCATAAATAAATACAGCCTTTAAAAAATAAGGCAAGAGAAGCAATTTAATTAGACATTTTGATGTCAAGCTCAGGACTCCACACACAGTTGCCCACAAATGAGAACACCTACACAGATACATATGTACATGCAAAAATCCCACTGAGCCCAAAGATGTGGGGAGAGTTGATTGACCAAGAATTCTATGAAGAAGCATTAGACTATTTAATGAGGAATCACGTTTGAGCTATTACATCATTTACTATTATATCATTGACATGAAGTTTTGTTTCTTTTTGAGTCTCAGCATGTAGTGGTTACTGGCTTCAAGCTTCCCATCCTCCTGCCTCAGATTCATGAGTGCTTAGATTACTATGATACAGTGAGTAGAAATGTTGAAGGTAAAAGTCACCAAATTGTGCACTTCTATTTTAAGAAGTTGAAATCTCTTGGAATTGGCAGCTTAGCTCAATGGTATTCACATATTCCTAGCTCTTTGTACATATTAAAAATTTTTTTGATACAGTTGAAAACTTGTAATTTCCCTCTAACCAATATGTTACTGAAACATGTTGGTTTATATAACAATTTTTTGAGATATACTTTATACAGCATAGAATTTACCCTATTAAATATAAATTAATACTAATTTACATCATTGTTTTAGTATTTTCACAAAATTTAATTCACATAATTGGTCAACTGTCACCACAATAAATTTTAGAGCAACTTATCACTTAAAATAACTGCACCCCTCCCCCCCTTAGCAATGGGCAAAGAGACACCTTGTTGGTGTTTGTTCTTTTATCAGTCAGGGGCAGATCAGATGGCAGCAGTCCTTTGTTCATCCTAGATCAATGCCTGGCTTGGTGGCCAAAGCTGTTTTATGCCTGGGATACATACAAAATCAAATCAAATGACATCAAATCCAGGCAGCACAGCGATGGAGGAAGAAGACAGAGGCCTGTGTTCCTCCATGCCACGGTGTGGACTGAGAAAGACACTCACAGACCTGGTCTCAGTCCCACACCACAGGGGGACTCATCACCCAGGAGCCCAGCATTCCTTGACCAGCCTGCAGCAGGAGCCACCACAATATACAAGTATGTGGTGGGCAGGTGGGAAAGAAAGAGAGGGGGCGCAGCTTGAGCTGGAGACTTGAGACTCGAGGGTGGAGAGGAGTAGCCTGTTCTGAGTGGTCAGCCCTGTCTGTCACCTGGGTGAAGTCCCAGCCTAAGCTGCCACTGAATGCCATGTCTGAGTCTGTGGCTACTCAGAGGCTGGGCTTCCCGTGTGGATGTTTGTGACTCATATTACTACCAGAGAACATGGGGATGTCCCTGGTCAGGGTAGTTGCCAGGGCCCACGGGGATGTCCAGGGACTATGCAGAACTGGCCCCACCCCTTACTGGATGCAGTAGCTCAGGAGAGCTGGTCCCACCTCCCCCACCTCTCAGCAGCTACAGGCTACAACACTTGGAAGAGTGAGCACTGTGCTTTGCCCAGGCAGGACAGTGGAGTGGTACCTGGTTAGGGAGGGCGAGGGGAGGAGTGAGCCAGCCTGGAGGGCATGAGTGTATGAAAGCTGACTTAGGCAGTGAAGAAGCCTGCCTACGGGGGGGGGGGGGGGGGGGGGGGGGGGGGGGGGGGGGGTCTCATGCTCCCGAGAACTAGCCCTACACCTCACCAGCTGCAGGATTCAAGAGAGCAGGCCCTGCACTTCACCTGCCTGAACAGCACAGCAGAGCTGACCCTAGTGGTGGGGGTGGAGGTGAGTGGGCCCCAAGGGTGAGAGCACAGGAGAGCTGGCCTCACTACTCATCTGCTATGAAGTGACCTGGCTGCAGGGGTCGTGCCCTCCCATCCTTTGCCACCTGTTGTGGCAGCCTCCAGAAACCTGGTCCCTAGGGTATGAGATCAGGAGAGCTACCCCTGCCTGTGCACTTGCTGTAGCACTCAGGAGAGTGGGTCCTGCACCTTACCTGGGCAACCCAGTACAGCTGGCCCTGATAGCAAAGCCACTGGTGAGTCAGCCCCGAGGGTATGAGAGCAAGGGCATGAGAGCTGGAGAGCTGGCCCAGCCCCTCACAGGCTGCAGCACTTGGGAGAGTGGGCCCTGTGCCTTGACCAGGCAGCACGGTGGAACTGTCTCTAAAGGTGTGGATGCAGGTGAGCCAGCCTGAGAGCATGAGAGTGGGAGATCCGACTCTGCCGCCTGTCAGTGGTAGCCCTGGGTGACCGAGCCAGAACAGTGCTGGAGAGCTTGCTCTGGTGGTGCAGATAAGGGAGTTCAGCAGGCTGACCAGCTCAGCTACCACCCAGGCCCAGATCCAGGGCTCTGAGTTGGCCCACCCCTAACTCTGTATCGTCTGAGAACACTTGGGACATGTGAAAGGGCCAGTCCTGCTGATCCAAAGCTGCAGGATCTCCACGACACAGGGTAACCAAAAGGGGTCCTGGTGGTAAGGATCCCATATTGATGGTGTCACAGAAGCCAGAGATCTCAACCCAGACCAATGACTCTTTGCAATGCACATTTGAAAGTGAAGGTGTGTGGACAGAGGGATATACTGTGGGACACACTGACATACTACACCAGGAGATATTTTCTATACCTTGTTGTTGTTGTTGTTGTTGTTGTTGTTGCTGTTGTTGTGTGTGGTGTGTATTTATTGGGGGTGTTTCTAGAGTGAAGGGCAGATATGAGGGGACAGGGAGATGACTGGGACTAGGATGCAGAATATAAAACTTACAAAGAATCAATGGAGCAATCTGAGCAAGTCAGTAAGCAGCACTCCTCCTTGGCTTCTGCTTCAGTTGCTGCCTCCAGATTCCTGCCTTGAGTTCCTGCCCTAACTTCCCTCATTGATAAATTGTGACATGTGAGTTATAAGATGAGATGCCCCTGGCTTCAAAGAAAAACTGGAGAGAGTGGCACACTTCTATATTGTCTGTATTTACAATGGAGAGGCAGAAAGATCAGGAGTTCAATGTCACCCTCAACTACATAGCAAGTTTGAGAGCAGACAGGGCTAAATGAGTACCTATCAAAAACCAATTGAAGTAAGATAGATTCAGAAAGACAATAATGTGGGTTTTATTTTATATGAGGAAACTAATTTAAAATTGTGTGTGTGTGTGTGTGTGTGTGTGTGTGTGTGTGTGTTTATATGTGTATAGGCCACAAGACTAGAAAGGAGATCATGAGAGGATGAAGAAATGGGAGGTGGAAACTAGAGTGGGTAATGGACTGCATGGATAAGAAAGCAGGACTGAGAAGAATGGGGATGCCCTGGAGGGGCGTGGTGAGCACCTGGGGAGGAAGGACTTGGGGGAGACAACGGAGCATAATGAGAATGCCAGGATAAGATCCATTACTTACCAAAGGAAAAGAAAACAAAAACCCAAGTCAGGCAGGATATCATCATCTGTCATCTGAGCACTTGGGAAACTGAGGTCAGAGAGGCATACATAGTGAGAACCAGACCAGCCAGGCCTATAATAGCAAGACTGTCTCAGAAACATCTGAAGAACACAACCCCTCCCATAGCACTTGTCATTGACTCTATTTTCCACTAATAGAGCTCCTAACTGCCATCTAAAGACTTATCCTTGTACAGATACGTGTGTACAGCTCTCGCCTCTCAGCAGAGAAGCTCATTTTAGTTACTTACTTAATATTAATTAATTTACTTTCTCTGTTTATTTACTTTTCTCTGTTAATTTAGTTTCTCCGTGTATCTCTGGTTGTCCTGGAACTCACTCTGTAGACCAGGGTGGCCTCAAACTCACAAAGATCCCCCCGCCTCTGCCTCATGAGTGCTGGGATTGAAGATTCCTACCACTCTTCTGTGTACCCTATCACAGTTGTATTTAATTCTGCCTCAGCTGTACAGTCTCTGGATGCCCCAGAGTATATAGAGAAGACAGAAGGTTAACTGAAGCTACTCCATCTATGTAGCTATGGAAAAGTCATCTGTGCTGAGGTGAAATTTTTGGAGATGCATCTGCTTTGGGGTCACGCATGTACTTGTGCATAAGTCTGATAAACTCATTGGTTTAGCAAGAAAATTTTGGGTGGAATAGCTATTTTAGTCTATCATCAGTGCTTAATCTGATAAATAGATTTTTGTTCACGTCTGCCAGGAAAAGTTGATACAGCACATGCACAGTTAATTTATTAAGATTGTAAAACCATACAATGATAATACAAGAACGTGAAAAGCATAGGCTCAATTTACTAATAACTATAGATATGAAAATCCACAAAAAAAATTTAAAAATATATTTTTAAAAAATATTTATTGTTAAAAAATCATAAAGCCACAAAATTGGTCTGGCAGCTCAATAGTGGAGTGTACTGGCATGCAACTGGTGCTGGGGTCATCTCCAGCATGACAAAACAGTGTGCGATGTGCATGGTTTTTGATCAAGTGAGAATTTTCAAAGTAGAAGGATAGTTCAGTATCATGAAACCTATGTATATAATTTAACACTTCAATAGTATAAACAAGAAAAAATGTATGTTGATAAACTATCTAGCAAACTTCTATGATAATTAATGACTTAATTTATAACAAACAAGGAGTAGTGAAGTCAGCCTTGGATATGTAGGGAAACTGTTTCAAAAAGAAATCGAAAAGTTTAAAGGGCTGGGAATATTGTTCAATGGTAGAGTACCTGCTTGGTATGCATGAGGTTGTAGATGCAATCCCCAATACTGTAGAGAGAGAAGGAGAGAAAGAGATAGAGAGGAAGGGAGAGAAGGAGGGAGAGAGGATGGGAGAGAGGGAGAAAGCAGTGGTGGGGGAGATTGATTAGACATAACTATATGAGGAGAGGAGCTGGGGTTTAAAGAAGGCATTGTCCCTGTCAAAGCTCTACCCTCTGACTTACGCCACTCATAGGACTACAACCATTTAAAAACAAGTCCAATGTAAAGGCTCTATTCTTAAGAAAGAGCAACACACATTCATAAAGAGAATGGCGGGACAGCAGAAAAGCACCGAGAAACAGAAGCACAACTCCAGTGAAAGAAGTTACCAGTAAAACATGCCCGCCCCCCAAATCCCTACTCTACCCTGCATTATCGAACCATTCTACTCCAGGAATGCAAGCGTACATTCATAGGAGAAAATCCTCCAATAACACCACATTGCTAGAATTAAACAGGAAAGCCATGAGATTATCTCAGAAGATACAAGATTCGAAAGAATTCAATACCTTCTATTGACCAAAAACCCTTAGTAAACTGAGTGAGGTAGTAGCCACCTGAACTCTTTCGCATTATTGAGGCTGAGCCAGGAGGAGCCCTCAAGGCTAGAAATGTAAAACAGATAACAACTAATATATAATTAAATTTACTAAATAAAAATAAAATACAGAGATGGAACAAAGTAGTTTACAAATAAAACCATGGATATAGGAGCTTAATATTACAATAAACGTATTGCTACTCATCGAGAGAAACAAGTACAATTTTTTTTTTACCCAGGCTGACCTCCAACTTATGGAAATCCTTCTGTGCCAGTGCCCTAAGTGCTGGAGTTGCAAGTTTGTGCCATGAAGTCCAGTCAAAAAGTGGATTTTTTGGGGAAAAAATGAAGAGCATTGGCTCACTTTGAAACTAAAATTAGAATTAGAGCCAAGCTTGAGGTACAAACCTATAATCCCAGCACTCTGGAGGCTAAAGCAGGAGTAGTAGAAATTCAAGTCCTTACAGAGCTATATTGTTAGGCCCTGTCTCAAAGAGAAAACATATTTTAGGAGCTAAGATTGTAACATAGTAAACAGCTTGTCTAACCAAAACAACTTCATAAAGAAAAAGTCCTGGGAGCTGGAGAGATGGCTCAGTGGTTAAGAGCACTGACTGCTCTTCCAGAGGTCCTGAGTTCAAATCCCAGTCACTATATGATGGCTCACAACCATCTGTAATGGGATTTGGTGCCCTCTTCTGGTGTGTCTGAAGACAGCTGCAATGTACTCACATACATTAAATAAATAAAAATAAATAAATAAATAAATAATCTTTAAAAAAGAAAGAAAAAAAGGCCCTGGGTCCCATCCCTGGTACTGTAGAGGTACAAAAATGGTGAGAAAAATATGGGTATTGTTTGAAACATCATAATAGTGAGAAATTGCCAGGTTGGCCAGGGTCCCTGTGTATGGCATGCTCCTCCCAAAAGCAACATTCCTTCCAAATTGAAACAATTGCCCTTAGAAGGAATGGGAGACTCACTGGCCTCAGGAGTATGCAGGAGGTAAACAGATGGCCACATATCTGGAAAGAAGAGAAGCTTGGAAGATTCTGGAGGGTCCCTAGGAACAGAAGAAAGGAAGTCACAGTTGCTGTGGGTGGAAGCTGTGACCAGCACAACTGCAGAAAAAGCAATGTCCAAATCCAGGGGCTTCAGTTTCCAGGAGTCCTCTCACCCAGGTTAGGGTGGGCTTCCTGGCGATGCAGCTGCTTTTGAGTCATTCCTGCTTCTGCTTAAGTTGCCCCACACCAAACCCCCTGTTAGTAATCCTAATCAAAAACTCACTGCTTCCACAAATTGGACACTGATGAAATCCTTACTTTGGTCTCTTGCGGGCTCCCTTTCTGTGATGAGACAGACAGAAAGACAGACAGACAGACAGAAAGACAGACAGACAGACACACACACACACACACACACACACACACAGAGAGAGAGACAGAGAGAGAGAGAGAGAGAGAGACTCAGAGAGAGAGACAGAGACAGAAAGAGATAGAGACAAAGACAGAGTGAGTGAGTTCATCAAGAAAAAAAAATCTGTCATACAAATTCAGAGGTCTGATATTTTTAAGCTCCATGCTTTATATACAGAAGGCCTAGGTCTGAAAAAGAATTTTTTTCAAAAGAGAAAAAAAGAAATGTTTCTCATCCTTTGGGAGGTATTCTAAAGAACTAGAGTAACACCGAGCATTATGATGCTTGCTTGTAACCGAGTACGAGAGGTGGAGGCAGCAGGAGTGTAAGTGTTACAGCTCTGAGGAGAAGGCTTTCTCCCAATACAAGTGTTGCAGCTCTGATGGGAAAGGCATCCTGGCAACTGGGAGTCAAGAATTACCACAAAATCACACTGTACAACAAACCTCACACAAGAGACTTAGTGGGAAAGACTCCTGAAAGAACTGAGCAGGAGTGAGGCTTCATACAGGTTTTTTGGGTGTGTGTGTGGGGGGGGGAGCAGGCAGTAGCTTTCCAGGGTGGCCTAGGATTGGTGAGATTTTGTGGCCTGATTTTGGGCTCTTCCCCTACTCTATAGGGTGGAGCTTGGCCACCTGCATCCTAAGGGGCTGGAAACTGATGTTAAGATAGTTAGAGTAGTCTGGGGGATAGGGCCTGGTCACTAGAGAGCACTTCAAGGGGCTAGGCCAGCCTGAACTGTTAGAGTGATCTTGGGGCAGGGTCAGACCTCTCTCAACCCCCAAGGAACCCATGGAGGAAGAACACCACCTTCAGTTTGATTGAGAGGGTCTAGAGGTTGGCCATAGTATCAGGTGGTCCTGATGTGGCAAGAATTAGAATTAAGTTCTTTTTGAAAAGAGCTTTGTAAAGGTTGTTTTTGGCAATTTTTGTACATGTAGGTGTTCTGCCTGCATGTTTGTCTTTATACCACATCTGTGCAGTGCCTTTGGAAACCAGTAGAAATTGTCAGCCCCCAGGGAGTTTTAGTTATGGATGGTTGGTTGTTAGCTGCCATGTGGGTACAGTTAATTCAAACCGGGTTCTTTGTAACAACCGCTAATGGTTCTAACCACAGCCATCACTCCACGCCCCCCTCCCCCAGAATATACATATTTTTTAATTTTTATGGGATCACTTGTTCTGTGTTGACTAATTTTCTTGGACCACTTTCTATCCCACCCTTGATCTGTCTCCCTAGAAGTGAAAGGTAACCTTAACAAGGGGCTTTACACTACCTCTGGTATGCGCCCTAGAACAACACATATGTGTATATCCATTCCTAGTATTAATAATGATTCTAGCCCACTCATACTGGGTGGCATATTGTCAAAAGTCAGCTCTAACTTTAATGACAAAAACTTCAGGCTCAATACTCCACAGGCACTTGCTCAACCTCCATACTCAGGTACCTCTTAGTACAGATTCCTCTATTGTTCAGTAAGTTCTCCCCTGAGGAATGGAATACGTTACTTCCTGGATGATCACATTCTAACCTCTCAACAAGATTTTCTCTCTCTCAAAGATCCCAGTTCCTTTTCTGGACACTTATATCCCCTGAAGTCTGAATCCCAGAGCTGACAACAACCTCTCATTCATAAATTTTGGACCCATGGCCTACTGACCCTGTTACTTCCCTTTCAACATATTTACATTGGTAGCCAGGAACCTGGTGCCATTTACCAACTGGTACCTTGCTTATAGCTAATAAGAAAGCCATGATTACCTTGTTGCACAAAACCCCTATATCATCTGAAGACAAAATTACCAGATAGTCCTAGACCTAAATGATACTTTGATCTACAGCTTTGTAATCCTGGCTCTCAGTTCCTTTGCCTTTGAGTGGTGAGACCCTGACTTACAGTTTGGTCAACAATTAACTTGGACTCTCCTGCCTCAGGCTTTCCAAAGCAGCCCCCATCTTTTTAGCCAGATCTCACATATGAACCTTTCACCTTTACAGCTTCTTCCCAATACTGTCTTTCTTCAATATGTGGACAACCTGTTTACCTGCTGCCCAGACAATGAAACCTCCATACAGAATGATTTCTTGTGGTGCCATGGAGGTACAAATATCTTCTCAAAAGGCATAGTCCTTAAGACAGGTGATAACTCCAGGCACCCAACACTTTTTAAGCCATCAGATAACATTGATGGCTCAGTCGTTAGGGGCATTAGCTGTTGTTACAAAACCAGGTTTGAATTAACTGTGCCCACATGACAACTAACAGCCAACCATCCAGAACACACACACTAATTGTTATACCTTCCACAACTTCACTTCTTTGGGGGAATAATTGGGTATTGTAGAATCTGGATTTCGGAGTTTGAACTTACAGTTAAGCTTCTTTTTGAGGCCTTATGGACGCCAGAAAATGAGCCTCAATCAAAATTGAAGACCTCATATAGATAAGGCTCTGCAAACCTTCAAGTAGCCTGTCACTATTACCCCTTACCTTGACCCCACCAAAGCACCATCACAAGAAAAACAACAATTAAAAAAACCTCTTCTCTCTGCCTGTTAGGAAAAGAAAGTGAATTTCATTGAGAGCCCTTGCTCAAATCCTGGGGATAGACCCTGGTCCACTGGCCTACATGTCAAAAAGTTTAAAGTTACTCATTCAAGGATTGCCCCTATGATTCCTAGTTTTGGCTTTAAGTGCCCTCTTGGTCAAAGAGCCAAAATAAAATTGAGGCAAATAATCATGGTGTCTATAAAACACTAGGTTTCAGATATATTCATCTCTCAAATTTCTCCCCTGGACTTCTTGACAGTCTCATTCACACATATCAGCTCCCCTCATCATAAAAATGTTGTGAAAGCTTTAATGTGCACAGTTTTTGTGGTATAGATTATTGTACATGGACATACTGCAAAAGTAAACTGAACTTTAATAAGTGATGTGATATTTATACAATACATCCTAACAAAACCCCATCACTTACAAAGGAAGATGAAGAATTTTACAGTAGAAAACCCTGCCAGATTCTGATAGGGTTTCTTGTTTAGAACTTAATTCCAAGTAGATCAGAAAAAGCTTTGAACTATATGCTTTTTTTTTCAAGACTGGGTCTCACTATGTAGCTTTGGCTGGCCAGGAACTTACTATGTAGACCAGAACTGGCAAGAATACACAGAGATCCACCCACCTCTGCCTCTCAAGTCCTGGGACTAAAGGCTTGTGTGAACACCTGGCTGCATTGTACTTTCAATGTTTATTTAGTCTTAAGACTATTTTGAGCTAAAAAAAATAAAGAGGATAAAGAAAATAACTTGCCAGGCATGTTTATGCACACCTGTAATCTCAGCACGTAGGAGGCTGAGGCAGGAGAATTGCCAAGAAGTTGAGGCCAGCCTGAACTACATAGTATGTACCAGGCATGCCCAGTGCTGCATAGCAAGAGTGAGTATAGAAAGAATGGGGGAGGGGCTGTGCTTAGAAGATAAATGTATCCCTAAAGTAGAAGAGAAATATCCAAGAAAGAAAGTAAGACATGCTATAGAAGCGAAAGGGACTCTCCCCATTCTGTTTAAAGGTTAAGTCTGGGGAGAAATGCAGACAATAGACAAATTAACAGTAGAAAAAGCATAGAAATGTAACAGATACACATGTGCACAGGAGTCTCACAAAACAGGAAGCTTCAAAAGAAGCTAAAAGTTTGAGGCTTAAAGAGCATTCTGAGCTACAGAATGAAAGAGGGGCACAGAATTTGAGGTGGGCAGGTGACAGAAACAAGCTGTGGGAAGGCAAGGGGGAACAGACACCCAGGAAGCAAAGGGTAAATCCTCACAGTAACTGGCTGCTTGTGGTCTTCCGTTATTTTTTCCCTGTGAGTTAGTCTCTTTCCTCTTCTGTGAGTATGTGAGCAGGCTACTCATAACTATTGTATTTTTCTTCTTTTTCTTTTAACTCTTTGCTTATGTTAGTTTACAGTGGGTTGCACTATTCCTTCCTTTTCTCCTCCCCCTCTTCTTTATTTAAACTTTTGTCCATGTTTATTGCATTTGCTCTCCTCCTTGTACTCCCTTTTCTCACCTCCCTTCCATTAGTCCCCTCTGTTTTCACAGTTTTATTTCCATTTTCATGACATACATATAAATGTATAAATACATATATATACATACATACATACAAATGTATAAATACATATATATACATACATACATGCACATATACATGTATACATGACTTTATGATATCCATGTGATACTTGTGTTTCTGAGAATGGCTTAGGGTGCTTAATATAATTATTTCCAGTTGGATCCATTTACTGCAAATAACAGGCAATTTCTGTTTAATGGCTGAAAGAAAATCCCCTTGTGCCTATATTTTCCTAATCCATTCCTCTACTGGTAGTTACTTTGATTGGTTCCATAACTTAGCTATTGTGAATGCTCTGGCATGTCTGTGATATGTTGTCTTGAAGCACTGGGGTAAATACCCAGGGATGGCTTTTCTGGATCAAATGAAAGATCTCCTTTTAACTCTTAAAGAAACCATCATGTTTCTATGAGCTGCTATCTGAAGGTTCTGCTGGGTGCATCAGCCTTTCTGAGTCCTGACTCTGAACAGCATAACTTTTTTTCTCTCTTAAGTCCTTTTCTTTCGGCCAGAGTTTACACATGATTTGTAACTCCCTAATACTTTGGGCTTCCTTATGAGTGACTGACTTAAAAGCTCATGGTCTCCATACTCCTCCTTCTGGCAGCTGTGAGATTTACAGCTTGCTGGAGCCTTCCTTTTTAAACTGCAATAATTATCCTTCAGTGTAAAAAACAAACAAACAAACAAACAAAAACAACATAAAAAAACCTTCATATGAACTTCTGTAGTGGCTGAGCTAGATTCCCTCCTTGCTAGTAGTGTATAAGGGTTCTGTCTGCGTTTTCACCAGCACTTCTTCTTAAGTGTTTTCTTAATAACTGACTGGAGTAAAACAGAACTGGAGTAAAAAAAAAGTAGTTTTTCAGGGTTTTTTGTATGTTTGTCTGTTTGCATTTCTCTGATGGCTAATAAAGTTGAACATCATTCATGATTCATATTTATTTGGCATTTGAGTTTCGTCTGTTGATAACTGCCTACTCATTTTACTAGCCCATTTATTGATCAAGCTGATCGATTGCCTATTTAAGTTTTGAAGGGTTTTTTTTTGTAGATTCTAAATATGAATTCTCTGTGAGATGTATAGCTAGCAAGAGGTTTTCTCCTATTCTGTAGGTTATCTCTTCATTCAGTTAGCTGTGGTCTTTGCAGTGCAGAAGCTTTTTAATTTCACCAGGGTCATATTTGTCCATTGTTGCCCTGAGTGTCTAGACTTCTATGGAGAAAGTCTTTGCCTATAGCCTGTGTTTTTAAGTGAGTTTTTAAAGTGTTTTCCCCACATTCTAGCAGTTTTGGAATTTCTAGTCTTACATTAATGTCTTTGATCTGTTTCTAGTCATTTTTATTCAGGGTGACAAAGGGATGTACTTTCATTTTTCTACATGTGGATGTCCAGTTTTCCCAGCACTATTTGCTGAAGAGGCTATCTCCCTTCAGCTTATGTATGGCCCTTTGTTTTACCACATCCATGCATTGATACACGGATGCATGTGCTTTTGTGCCGATAGCATGTTGGTTTTGTTGCAATGCTCTGTAGTGTAGGATAACTTTGAAGTCAAGTATAGTGACACTTCTAGCATTATACTTTTTGTTCAAGATTGTGTTAATTATCCTGGATCTTTCATGCTCTTATACAAATTTCTAAACAACTTTTCTAGAGCTGGGAGTGGTGGCAGATGCCTTTAATCCCAGTACTCTGGAGGCAGATGCAAATGGATCTTTGTAAGTTTGAGGCCAGTCAGGTCTACAGAGCGAATTCTGGGGATACATAGAGAGATCCTGTTTCAAAAAAATTTTTTTGAAAATTAATAAAATAGAAAAATTAAAATAGATTAAAAATAAAGGTTTTTTTTCTATTTCCATGGAGAATCTCCAGGAACTGGAATTACAGATACTTTTGAGCTGCCACATTGATGCTGGGAAATGAACCCTGTTTCTCTGAAAGAGCAGCTAGTGCTTTTATGCTGTGAACCATCCCTCCAGCCTTTCCCTTGCCCCCTTTAAAAATTCATTTATTTAATTTTTATTATTGACTTTCTGGATGTGTTTGTTTGAAATAGTGTATGACTTTATAGTTTAGATCCGACCTCACTGTGTAGCCCAGGCTGGCTTCAAATTTATGCTAATACTCTGGGCTTAACCTCCTGAGTTGTGGGATTATAGGCCTGAGAATACTTCTTGAGTTTGAGTATTTTGTATGTTATAGATATACATGATCCATATCATATTTTGCTTTCTAAATACTCTCTTCAACTATGTAGGTTGTCTTTTTCTTCTTTTTCCATAGTCTCCCTCTTTTAAAAAAACTTTATTTTTATTTGGGTGGGGTACATATGTGGAGTTAGTTCTGTCCTTCTGCCTTTACATGGCCTTCTGGGATTAAACTAAGGTCATCCAACTCAGAAGTGTATGTATGTATGTATGTATGTATGTATGTATGTATGTATGCATGTGTGTATGTATATACATATATATAGATATATATGTATATATGTGTATACATACATGGTTATATATACATATATATATATAACCATTTTATTCTGCTAATTTTCAATACAGTATTGCCATCACAGAAAGATCTTTGAATAAAATAGCTATTTACTTTGGGAATTTGTTAATTTTCATCTTAAGGTCCACACTCCTTATCACATTTAAGGTCCACAAATTTTTTTTTTTTTTTTGGTTTTTTAGAGACAGGGTTTCTCTGTGTAGCCCTGGCTGTCCTGGAACTCACTCTGTAGACCAGGCTGGCCTCGAACTCAGAAATCCTCCTGCCTCTGCCTCCCAAGTGCTGGGATTAAAGGCGTGCGCCACCACCACCCGGCGGTCCACAAATTTTTATCAGTGCTCATCCCCAGGAAGTTCACATCTCCTTCCTCCTTATCTACTACCTTCTATTTCTTGGGAGATTTAAGGCAGCATCCAAAATACCCACAGCAAACTCTGATAGCATAAGTTGAAAGAAGCAGACAGGAAATTAAAATAAATTTTAGCTTTGGGATAATGTAGAAAATGTATTTCCGTAAGTCCCTAATTTTTTTATGGTAGTTTTTTTGTTTGTATGTTGATTATTTATTCACTTAAATATAAAATATAATAATATAGAGCAAAAATGAACATTCAAATTGGAGGAAACAAACAGAAGGAAAAGTGCCCAAGAGAAGGCACAAGAAAGTTTTTAATTTCTGTGAAACTGAATTTATCTTTTATAGTTTCAGAGGTTTATCATTTACTTTTAGGTTTATAATCCACTTTAAGTTATTTTATACTTATATTCTAACACCATCTGTGGATATCTTTCATCCACCATGAAGTACATAGTGCTCTGGTGTAAATTAAAAATAGAAACCACTTTAGCATCTCTTCTTCATGCCTAAGTTTTGATTTCACTTTTATCACTATCATCATTTCTTTACAAGTTAGAGAAAACCACTTATCTCTTTGAATCTCATCTTCTAATGAAGTGGAAATACTAATAGAATGTATAAAATTTGAGAAAGAATTTGATGCAGCAATGTGCATGTGAAATTAGTTTATAAAATAATAGAGGGCTTAAGGTTTTGCTCAGTGATAAACAATTGTCTCAACTGCACAAGACCCTGGATTTGATCCCTGGCAGAGTAAATTTTAAAAAAAAAAGAGAAACGTGGCTAGAGAGATGGCTCAGCAATTAAGAGCATGTATTGCTGTTGCAGAGGACCCTAGTTTGGTGCCCAGCACCTACTTGATGGCTCACAACTACCTATAACTTCAGTCCCAGGAGCTCCAACATCTTTTTCTGACTGCCACAGGTACTAGGTACACACATGGTGCACATACATACACACATACAAATACACACATTTTAAAAAATCCTTAAGGCTGGAGAGATGACTCAGTGGTTAAGAACACTGACTGCTCTTCCAGAGGTCCTGAGTTCAAATCCCAGCAACCACAGGGTGGCTCACAACCATCCATAAAGGGATCTGGTATCTTCTTCTGAAGACAGTGACAATGTACTCACATATATAAATAAATAATTTTTTTTTAAAAAGACCTTAAGAAAACAAATATTTTTTCAAAAAAATCTTTAAATATTTTATATACTTATATATTCTAAAGGTGTCAAATTTATTTCAATACTTAGTTTCATTTTTAATTAAGATTATTTGATAGTTACTGTAACTTAAGATTAATTACCAGGGGAGCAGAAAACGTTAATAAGCAATTAAATTCTGCAGGAAGTAAAGTTATTGACCATGAATTTATAAAAGCTGTGTCTAATAGTCTGAAGTCTGTCTTACCACTGATAGATCCTTAACCCTGCACTTCCAATGACCATTTTATCCAGTTCCTGCAATCACTATTCATCTATTTTTTTTCAAATTTAAACCTTTATCAGTTATAAAGTGTGACTTTCATAAATTTGAAATTTTCACTTTCTCTTTAAATGAGTAAAAAGTAACAGGACACCACTACCATATAAGTAGCAAAGAGATGGAATAACAACTAAAGTAGTATCCATGTCAACAGCAAATCATCAGTGATGCGGAACTGTTTCACAGTTCCAGTGAATCTAGTGCATACGAGAAAACCCTGAACATAAGGCAGCAGCAGAAATTCCAAGAATTAAGCAATAATAATTTTAAAATTACTGTTAATGTACTGTATATTTAGCCTTTACTCCTAGCACTTGGGAGGTAGAGGGAGGCAGTGCTCTGTGAGTTCAAGGCCAGTCTGGTTTATAGACTAAGTTCTAGGATAGCCAGAGCTACATAGAAACACCATATCTCAAATAAAAACACAAAAATATTGTACATTTTAAGTCAAACTTTTCACCTTAGAAGGTAATTCTTTTACATTTTTAATATCATCTGTCCAGAACTAATCCTCATTTTTAAATGACCATTTGAATAGGATTTACAATCAAGATCCAGTTTTTCTTCACACAATGTTTCACTAAGTACATAAGCTCCAAAATGATAAATGACTCTCAATTCTAAAGATTTTTTTTACTACAGGTTGAGTACATGATTTTATTTATTTATTCACTTTACATCCCAACATCTCACTCCTCTTCCCGGTATACTTCAAGCAAGTCCTCCTCGCAATCCACCTTCCCCTTCTCTCTGGGTGTCATCCCCTCCCCTAACCTAAACGTTAAATCATTGCGGGTCTAGGCACATCTCCAACTGAGGCCAGACAAGGCTGTCCATTTGGTGGCCTGAGATTTACAGACAGGCAGGCAACACGCTCAGGGACAACCCTGATCCAGTTGTTAGGGGACTAGCATGAAGACCAAGCTGCACATCTACTACATATCTTCTCACTCTTCTATTCCTATTCTTGCATTTTATTTGATTAATATACTAATATTCTCTCTATCTGATCTCTCCTTCTCTCCCTCTTAAAAAGAAAACAGACAAAAACAAAAACAAGAAACACACATATAAACATACAAAATGGAAGCCAAAGTATACAAAGGACCAATAAAACAAACAAAAAAAAAATGCCCAAACAAAGCAATATGAAACAAACAAATGAAAATCTACAAAAATACTGTTTTGTGTTGGCCATCTACTCCTGGACATAGTTCGTCTCTCAAAGTGTGGTTAACATACCCAGAGCGACTCCAATGAAGGGACCCCATGTTTCCTTTGGCAGCTAGCATCAGTTGTAGACAACTTCTTTGTTGGGGGTGGGAGCATATGCCCACTTCCCTCTTTCAGTGTTGGGACCTCCTCTGGCTTAAACCTTTGGAGGCCCCCTGTGTGCTGCCACAGTCTCTGAGGTCATCTGTGCACTAATCCTGTGTTGTCTGGAAGACACTGTTTCCTAGGTGCCATCCACCACCCCTGGTTCTTACAATCTTTCCACCTCCTTTTCTGCATAGTTCCTTAATCCCTGAGGGGAGGGGTTGACAAAGGCATCCCATTTGTTACTGAGTGCCTTGAAGTAAATGCTTGGGGTCAGTAATATTTTTTTTAAGATCTTAGAGTATTTTCATAATACTTTGAGGGTGGGATCTAAAACTAAACAAAAAAATCATTTCTATTTTTCATAGCTCAAAGGTAATTTTCCATAACATTTTAGTGCACCTGTGTTTTGACTGCAACCCATCACAAATCTGATGCAGAAATTTCCACTTTTGTTTTTTTTTTGTTTTTTTTTTTTTTTTGAGACAGGGTTTCTCTGTATAGCTCTGGCTGTCCTGGAACTCACTCCATAGACCAGGCTGGCCTCGAACTCAGAAATCTGCCTGCCTCTGCCTCCCAAGTGCTGGGATTAAAGGTGTGTGCCACCACTGCCCAAAAATAGGGCATAGAACTTTTTTTTAATTATTATTATTATTTTTTTTTTTTGAAATTTCCACTTTTAATAGCATGTTTAAACACAGGTGTCAGATTTTGCAGCACTTTAGGATTTGAAGTTTAAGGTTAGGTATTCTCCTGTTGCCTAAGTACTAACTTACAATATCTGTCAGTAGATGCCAACAGACTTTTATGTTGAAGTGAGGCACGATTTAATTTACTAAGTAAGCTTATCATGAAATCAAGTGGAACCTCAGTGAGTCCTCCCAAAGCTGCAGAAGTTTCCAGATGATTTGTGTCTACTTGTAGAGCCTGTAGCACAGGTGCACTAAAATCCTTCAATCATTTTTTAATCATTTAGCTTTTGCAATATTTTCTTGAATTTTTTGTTTCTTCTTTTACTCCATCTCTCTGGTGTCAATCATCTTGACCACCCCTTAAGGACAAGGCAGCACTAGCTAGGAACAGTAGAGTGAGAGAGAAAATATCTGTAGCAAGGATGCCAAGTGGTCCTTTGCATCCCACTCTACAACATACTCGGCCCAAGCCCTATGTCAAGCATCTCATACTGTAGTAATGACTTTTCATTTTTTTCCCCAGGGATCATCAGTGAGCCAATCACAATTCAGATGACTGTTGGTTGTCTTTAATTCTACCACATACTTTGAAGAGGCCTAAATTTTCCAGTGCAGAAGCAGAAAAGCTATGTGTACATTTTCAAAAACAAAAAAAAAAAAAATCTCGATTGTAATACATGCCCATTGTAAATACCTTTTCTGAGGCAGAGTAGCTATCTAGCCAAGGGGAGCGTTTAACTCTCAATTACTTAGTTTTTTGAATATTGTGATTAGAGAAATGAATTGTGTTCAACTAGTATTACAAATATTAAAAGTTAATATATAATTCCTTTAGGTATCACAGAACTCTGTAAGCTAGGTATTATTGTTATGTCCATTACACAAATGATAAAACTGAGGCATATGTAAGTACAATGACTTGGTGAAAATTACATAATTTCCTAATGATTTGGTTATTTTTTTTAATCCAGATGGTCTGATTCTAGAACTTTATACTTAATCACTTTATTAGGCTGTTTCTCTTTTCGTTAATGTAAATATGAAAATTAAAGTGACACTAGAAATATCTCAGTCAAAAAGTGTATACCAACCACGAATAAGGCCTTGGATTTCATCCTCACCCCACACAAAAATAACAGTCCTTGGGCTGGAGAGATTGCTCAGCGGTTAGGAGCACTGACTGGTCTTCCAGAGGTCCTGAGTGCAATTCCCAGCAACCACATGGTGGCTCACAACCATCTTTAATTCTAGTTCTGGGGGACCTGACTCCCTTTCCTGGCCTCCACAGTCACTGCATATATGTGGTACACAGACATACATACAGGCAAAGCATTCATATACATAGAAAATAATGTTTTTCAAAAAACCCAAAGTTTAAAAAAGAGAAAGAGAAAAATGAATAAAGAAAGGCAATAAATTCTAACGTTCCGTAGAACAGTGGCATCAGTTCACTGCCTTTCCTATCCTTTATGAGGATTTATACTTGTCAGTTTTCCATACTGAAACAAAATGCTTATGGCAAGCAACTTAATAGGAAGAAATGTTTACTTGACTAATTGACTTTGGTGGTATTGACGCTAGAATCCAGGACCTTGCACAAACTGATCAAGTAACCTACCAATGACTTACATCCCAGGCCCTTCTCTTTTAACTTTTTTTTCTTTTTCTTTAAAAGTGTGAGTGTGTGTTTGTGTGTGTGTGTGTTGCTTATTGACTTTTCTTTTTTAAAGATTTATTTATTTATTTATTTTATGCATATGAGTACGCTGTAGCTGTACAGATGGTTATGAGCCATCATGTAGTTTGCTGGGAATTGAACTCAGGACCTCTGCTCACTCTGGCCCAAAGATTTATTTATTATTATATGTAAGAACACTGCAGCTGTCTTCAGACACCCCAGAAGATGGCATCAGGTCTCATTACAGATGGTTGTGAGCCACTATGTGGTTGCTGGGAATTGAACTCAGGACTTTCGGTGTTAAGAACAGTCAGTGTTCTTAACCACTGAGCCATCTCTCCAGCTCCTTTCTATTTTTCAAGACAGGGTCTCACTATGTTACTCTGGCTAGCCTAGAATTCTCTATGTAGACAAGACTGACTTGAACTCACAGAGGCCACCTGTCTTTGTCTCCTGGTTGCTGGCATCAAAAAAGTGTGCCACTACCACACCTGGTTCGTTCGTTCTTTTTCTCTCTTTCTTTCTTTCTTCCTTTCTTTCTTTCTTTCTTTCTTTCTTTCTTTCTTTCTTTCTTTCTTTCTTTCTTTCTTTCTTTCTTTCTTTCTTTCGAGGCATGTTCTAAGTTTCCCAGGCAGGCCTTGAACTGAAGCATCCTACTGCTTCCGCCTTTTTAGCAAGTGAGATTACAGGTTGTTCCATTGCTTTGTGGCCCATACTGAAACAGCATGTCACAGTGGAGGCGCATGGCAGAGGAAGCTGCCCACCTCCCGGCAGCCAGAAAATGAAAGATGTGTTACAATTCGGATGGAAAGGTACACTGGCACTCAGGAGCCAAGAATACCACAGAGTCACACCGCACAAAAAAAGCCTCATGTGAGAGACTTATTGGGAGGAAAAAAACCCAGGAAGGTGGCTGCTGGGGAAGGAGCAGAGAACTGGGCAGAGCACAGGGTTTCACATAAGACTTTGTCGTGGGTGGAGCTTTCCAGGGTGCTCTGGGATTGGAGAGATTCTGTGGCCTAATCTTGGGACAGATTTAGGAATTGGTGGTATTTTTTCCTATAGAGTAGGACCTGGCCACTCTCCCACCTCAGGCTGGAAATGGCCATTACAGCTGTCAGGGAAAGGCCACTGGAACCATTAGGGAAGTCTGGGGGCAGGGCCTGGCCACTGTGTGCTGTGAGGGTTTTACAGAGTTTATAAAGTATACAAAGTTTACAAAGGGAGTATGTGCCCATAGCAGGAAAGGCTTTTGTTTGAGCTGGCATGAATAGCCAACAAGAGAAACAAAGGGGCAGGTCCCGAGATTTACTTCAAATCATATCTCCCTTGACATTTCTTTTTTATTTGTTGACAATTTCATGCATATATAGTGTATTTCAATCATACTCATCCCCATTTCCTCCTCTTTCCCTCCCTCCCACTCCCTGGTATTCTTATTTGGTTTGGATGTGCATGACTATATGGCTATTGATTGCATCATGGGCAACTTACCAGTAAAGAAAAATAGGCCCTTCTCCTCCAACTGCTGTTAACTGACTGGAGAAAAGTTACTCCCCTTCTCCAACAGCTGTTAACTGAAGAAAAAAATGAAAAATTACCCAAGGAAAAACCACTCCCCTCCCCCCGTAGTCATTAACTGTCACTTCGTCTAGGGCTGGGGCCTCAAGGACTCCTCAACAATCCAGGGTGGAATGGTGAAGGATCCAATTTTGTTCGGGTCATATGTAGATAACCACAGACGTGGCGAGTTTATGAGCACAATGGCCGTGTCCTGCCCAGAAGATCATTTTACAGCCCTCTTTCCAATCCTCTGGCTCTCATGCTTTCCCTCACACCTCTTTCATAATGTTTCTTGAGCCTGGAGGGGTGATATACATGTCCCACTTAGGACCAAGTATTCAGCAGTCATGTATTCTTAACACTTTGACCAGTTATACGTTTCTGTATTAACCACAGCCCGCCACAAGAAGACATTTCTCTGGCTCAAGTTGAGAGCAGTAATAATCTACAGGTATAAATGTAAAGTGGTCAGATGATGGTGTGACAACATATCCAATTATCAAGATAAAGGTAGTAGGCTCCCAGCCCTAAAGCCTATGATTTTGCCAGTCATGGCCTTTTGACAAGATTTAGAGTAACAAACATGAATACTGTCCTGTGAAACAGGTCTCAAATCTAATCTGAAGGTGGTTAATTATCTCCGTAACATCCATGACACTATTTCACGGGAGAAGGGACACATCTTGCCTGACAGTCAGTATTGTAACATTCAGGGTCTACCACTGGGTAAGAGCATTGATGACTTTTGTCTCCCAGCAGCCTGTATAGTGTCTTCTAGCAACGTTAAACCTAGCCAGTATGGAGCAAGTTTGCTGGTGAGTTCCAGTTTGATTTCTCTGTTATATAACCAAAGTATATAGTGTCTTCAGCAATGGGGTCTTGTCATCTAGCTGTGGTGGGCAACCATGAGCAATAGCAATAACTTGCATTGTTTTGGGGATCTCTGGGACTTTATGACTAACAACTCATGAAAAAATGCCCCACACTTGTCCCTGTTGTTTTTTTTTTTTTTTTTAAATAATCACTGGCTTTCTGGGAGCATCCTTATCTACCCAAGCAGGATACCTCCATTTAAACTGCTTTTAAAATTTAGTTTACAGATTAATGGAGTTCCATAAGGCTTTTCATACATCCTTATTTTGGCTTGTTCTCTGACCTCTACACACCATCACATGAGCATCCTTACTTACATACAAATAACAATAAAGAAAACATAACAGGTTTTGGTTTGTTTGGGTTTTTTTTTTTGAGACAGGGCTTCTCTGTGTAGCCCTGACAGTCCTGGAACTCACTCTGTAGACCAGGCTGGCCTCAGACTCACAGAGATCCTTTTGTCTCTGCCTCCCAAGTGCTGGGAATAAAGGTGTGTGCCATCAGCAGCAGGCTCCATATAGCAGTTTGTGTTATATTCTTGCATGTCTTCCACATCCTTTTACCATTCGATGGACTTTGAAGCTTATGTGGAATGCTGATGCAAAATGCGGAGCACCCACCTTCACTTCCTGCATATATCTGGCCCTGTTGGTTGAGTAGGGCACTGGTGTGTGTAGTCTGAAAGAATACCAACGTAATGGAAATCCTGACTGCATCCGCAAGAGCTATATCACTGGACCTCGTCCTAGCCCAATGCCAAGGCAAACTTGAGTCAGAAATTGTTAGAAAGTTCAGGGATGGTGTGGATCGTGGAAGGGTTGGGGAGACAATGGACTGTAGAGATTGGTATGGAAATAAGAGTTATAAAGCCTCAAAGAAGTGGAAAAGGACTAAAGAAGTGGGTTGGATCTGGCTGGGCCATAGTATGAATGAAGGGGAAAGAAATGGCAAATAGGTTATGGAGGAGAGAAGAAAAGAAAATCTCTAACCAAAGCTGAGACAGCATTTGTCTGTAAACATAAGCATAAGTACATAAAAGAAGGAAGTTTTTTTTGTTGTTTTTTTGGTTTTTTTTTGCGTGGGGGCACAATATATTTATTTACCAAAATAACGGTTTGGAGTCCTCAAAGGTTCTGGAGGTTGTATTCAAGAGGGACATTGAGAAAGATTCCTGGGAAGGAAGAACTTTTTGGGATAGCTACTAACCCCATGGAGAGACAGGCAAGGGCATGGTAGGGGGCCCTAGCACCAGAGACAACATGAGAGCGTCTCTGAAGAGAGCAATGAGAGCACATGGCAGAAGTGGGAGACCCTTCTTACAGTTTTTTAGAGGATGGTGTCATTTTCAGGCCTGCACTCCAGCTGTCTGATTCCCAAGCAGAGGCAGGAAAGGGGTGGAAGCAGGATGTGTGGACACCAACACCTTCTTTGATGTAAACTCCCTCCTCTGGAGACAAATCTTGACCCTAGTCTGCTAGGGACTCACAATGCCTCAGTTGGATGCCTGTCTGTCTATATCTGTGAGGAGAAAACAGCTGCTGCAGATACTGTGGCCTGAGCAGTGGCTGGATACTAACATTATGTTCTTATAGTCCAGCCTTTTGTCTATGATTTTAAAAGTAAAGCAATGATTTTACAGGTTAAGGAAGAGACTCAATGGATGGTGGGCATCAGCGGGCTCTAGCTTCTAAGCTAGTCAGGGATGAAGGTGAGAATGAGGCTGCCTGACCCACGGCTGGGTTTTAAAATTATATCCTTTCAGGATCTCCTCCAGGACCTACGCCCTACCTGCTGGGCAGGTTTCCCGGGTTTAAGATACTAGACAAGAATTCCCTCCTGCGTGGCAGGCCTCAAATTCAATAGGTATATTCTTTATTAAAACTGTTGTTATTTCTACTCTGGAAAATGCTTTGCCGTCCGTGCCTTTGATCCTTCATTCCCAGCATGACAACAGTTTTAATAACAGGCATTTCCTACTTGTTTGGGTCTTTCCTGTGGAAGCCAGGTATACCATGATGTTGGTTTTCCTTTGGAGACAGACATCCTTTGTTATGTTCAATTCTTTTTCCTATTGTATTGATGTGCTTTTGTTCCCAGAAAAAGAGAGTGCCCAAGATGTAGCTAGGTGGTAGATCACTAGCCTAGGATTCATAAAGCCCCGGATTTAATTCCCAGCATAAGAAAAAAACCTAGCATGTTCAGCATCAAGGTAATGAGTTTTTTCTTTGACCTACTAAATTATTACTACTGCATTTCCTACTTTCTAAGCTCACTTTATATTTCTGAGAAAAAAAAAACTCTAAATGGGCCTGGGAAGAAGTTCCTGCTGTACAAGCATGGGGACTTTGGTTTAGATCTCCTAGAACCTATGTAAAAGCCAGCTTCAGTGTTCAAATCTATAATCCCACTCTTGGGCCAAGGACAGGTGGATCCCTGGAACTTATTCGCCAGTCAGTCTAGCTCAATCAATGAGCTCAGGGTCTAATAAGATACCCTTTCTCAAAGAAAGGTGAAGAGTGCATGAGGAAGACACCTACATTGACTTCTGGCCTCAATACATGCACACATATACACTCACACACGTGCATGATATATACACCTATGTGCGTGCACACACACACAAACTCTAACTCTTCAAGGAAAATCATTGTTTTATATCTCTGCCAAACTTTATTTGCCCATACTTTAAGGTATTTGTTCATTATAAAAAGGGAGACTAATAGAAACTCTTGAAATGATTAAGTCTTGAAATGACTTAATACTATAGTTATACTAGGTTCCTGAAATAAACATGTAAACATCCCTTTCCTTTTCTCTGGGAACATTTATACAGTGTAGGAATTACCATGTTTTGAAGGCTTGAATAAACCTTGGGAATAAGGCTTGGGAAAACACTTGGGTCCAACACTTTAAGGACGTTTATATTTTGGGCAGTTTTCAAAAAAAATCTCATATGCATGTATCATAAAGAATTTCAGACAGCTAAATGCTATGTTCCACCCCTGTGATCCTAGCATTCAGAAGGCTGAGGCAGGATTTTGAGTTTTAGGCCAGCCCATGCTACATAAAAACTTTGAGGTCAGTCTGATCCTGTTTAAAGAAAGGAGGAAGAGGAGGAGAGAAAGAAAGAAGAGAAAGAAAGGAGGAGAGAGAGAGAGAGATAGAGAGACAGAGACAGAGACAGAGAACCAAACTCCATTCAAGATACGTAATGAATAGTCAGTCCTACTGGCCTACACTAGACCAGTCTTCCAATGAAAGTTGATCCATATTTTACCACACCCAGTTTCTCTCCCTAGAGGCAGTTACTGGTTTAGCTAGTCTGTTCGTAAATATTGAAGTATATGGATATATATTTCAAGTGCAGCATGCACTTTTTCACTCACATGGTATCATACAATACAAACTGTATATCCCACTATTTTTCTGAATCAATTTTACTTTTTTTTTGAGACTATCTCATTATGTTGCTCAGACTGTCCTCCTGTCTTGGTGTCTCAAGTGTTAGGCTTACAGAAATGTACACACCCATCCCTAACTTTGATCTTTTTTTGAAACAGGGTCTCTTGTAGTCCATGCTGGCCTCTGTAGTTCCTATGGAGTTGAGTGTTAATATTACAAGTGTGTGCCACCATGTCTGGCTTCGGCCTTACCACTATTATTTTCTAAGAAAATATTTTCTTAAAGTTTTTCAGTTAGTTTTATAGTTATATATGATATATGGTCTTGAAATATAGAACTAATATGATTCTCCATCCTTGTTAAACAAAATATTAATCTGAATTCTAGTACTTGCAAAGTTTCTAAACAATGTTTGCTTGTCCTACAAATCCTGCTGCCCTGCAGATTCCCGTGTTCTGACAGAGAGTAGACTGGAAGCATAGCAAGGAATACTGACTATTGGGAGTATAGCTTAATAAGTCTAGCATGCTTGAGACCCTGTCCTACATCTAATGTGTAGCACTGCAGAAGGGGATAGTGGCCTACACCTGCTCGCACACCAGAGATGGAGGAAGAAGGGTCAGATGTTTGAGGCCAGCCATACAACATAAGGAGTTTGAAGCCAGACTGAGAGACCCTGTCACAAAACCAATAAAATAAAGCGGACATAGGATACTGGATTCGTTTAGTACTTTGGGGGAGATAACATTTTGATGAAAACCAGAAAGTTTCTATTTTAAGAGTTTGTATGCCACCCTCTTTGTTCACAACCTTTCTTTTGTCAACTCAAAGCATCACACCCAGCAGGAACCGCTTAGTTAACTTGAGAACAGGGAGGACAGCATGGAGAGTCTGAAATAATCCTTAGGTATCCTGAAAAAGGCTTGGATTGTTTTATGGCCTTTCCTTCTCTTAACACAGCATCAATGGCATTTTGAAAGAGTGGTGAAGAAGCTAAGAGTTGAGGTTATAGATGAAAACTGGGCTGCAGTAGTGGGGGTGGGGGGATAACTAATGTTGGAGGCTATCACGGAACTAGAAGTTATCAATGGAAGTAGGAAGGAGCTTGAGTGAATGGATAAGTGTGGGAGCCAGGGTAGATGGGTAGCAGGAGGGAGGATTAGGATGGAAGGCCAAGGCTGTCTTTGAAGCAGTTGTATAAGACATTTTGCTGTTGTTATAATTGGTTTGTAAGAGTCTCTCTGTGTACCCCAGGCTGATCCTGATCTTCCTGCCACCTCTTAGTGATGTGTGTGATTCCTAGCTGCCTTGGGCTGTCATGTCTTGCATACAATAGTCTCTTGTAATTAAAATGAGTTCGTATCAACTAGCCTAAAAGATTTCAGACAAGGTCTTGCCAAGTAGCCATGACTGGCCTGAAATTTTCTATTTAGACTAGACTGGCTTCAAAGTAACAACAGTCTTCCTACCTTTGGAATTACAAGCAAGCACCACAACCCTGGCAAAGCCTAAAAATTCTGTTATCACTTCTACTAGTATTTAAGTACTGAAAACTTACTTGGTTTGAAGGAGAACTATTGTACTAATATTTTAGTAAAATAAATAACAGCTATCCCCCGAAGCTTATTCTGGGAAGTCTGGCTTTCAACATTCCACGTATCTCCTCCTTCATCTATTACTCGGGTTCCTTTCTGAATTACCTATTCAAATATATAAAGCAGTGCATTTTACTCTCTTGGTTAAATACCTTACACGGGCTTTTTTCTTTTACAGGCTCAGAGGGTAGCTGCTTAGGAAGAACGTTGATGATGTCAACAATGGCTCTCTTGTTTGACCTCATCAAAGTCTGGGTTAAGAGGTGAGCCAGAGTAACCAGGAGTCAGAAACATCTTGAATTTGTGGGGATGAGGTAGGGGTGAAAGTTGGTCCTGGCAGGGTCGTTTTCTTTTCTTTCCTTTTCTTTTTGATTACCGTAGCTAACCCCCTACCCATTCCCCGCCCACTACCACCCCAGGAGCCACTACTGATCAAGGCCATTTTCAGTACTCGCCTCCAAGTAGATTAGCAACATTAAAGTTGTAGTGGTGTTGGGAAGTTAGTCTAGTGAAGCTCTCCCACTTGACAGGAGATGAAGGAGAGAATAATTGTGCAGGACCTGTGGGGGAGACAATACAAAGGTTTAAGGACTTGAAGGAGATGGACGCTGGCTAAGAAGCTCGGGGAACTAGTAAGACTAGGGCACAGTAGAGGGAGCAGCGGACAAGGGGATCAGGTTCCTCAACTCGAAGTTGAAGGCCTTTTTCTTTTTCCCTAGAAGAGAGGCCTGTTGGGGACACGGGGGAATGGCACTTCAGAGCCACTTCGGTGAACTGATCCTGTCCAGCGCTGCTAGTCTCAGCTGCTTTCAGCTGGTCCTAGTAGTTAGGTGCCTGTTAGTTCAGTTGTGAAGATCCACTGGGCTCCGCAGCGGCGCTGGTGGTGGGATAGCCTACTTTCAGCTGATGCTGCTAGGTTCAGTTGTGATCGGAAGGACGCCACTGGGTTCGATAGCGCTCGGCTAAACGCAGATGCGTTCGATTTCGTTCGTCTGGGTTCGGGTAGGTACGGCTGTGTGCCTCAGGACACGGCTGCGTTCAGATAGGTTAGGTGATGCGCTGCTGGGCTCGGCTGCGTTCGGCTATGAGCCGACTAGGTTCGGCAGTGCGCTTGCTGGGCTCGGCTGCGTTCGGCTATGAGCCGACTAGCTTCGGCTGTTTGCCTCTGTCGGCTGTGTTCGGCTAGGCTCGGCTGTGCACCTCTGGGCTCTGCTACTTTTGGCTGGGAGCCTCTGGGCTTGATTGTGTTTGGCTGTGCACCGCTGGGTTCGGCTAAGTTCGGCTGTGCTTCGCTGGGCTTGGCTGAATGCTACTGGCTCCGCTAAGTTTAGCTGGAGCCTCTGGGCTCGATTGGGTTTGGCTGGCAGTGCGCAGCTGGGCTTGGCTGCATCCAGCTAGGTTTGGTTGTGCGCCTATTAGGTTCGGCTGTGCGCCTCTGAGCTCCATTGTGTTCGATTGTGCGTTGCTCAGCTCAGCTGCGTTAGACTAGGTTCAGCTGTGCACCTCTGGGCTCTGCTATGTTCGGCTGGGAACCTCTGGGCTCGATTGTGTTTGGCTGTGCACCACTAGGTTCCGCTAGTTCGGCTAGCTTCGGCTGTGCACCGCTGGGTTTGGCTGAATGCCACTGGACTCGGAGCTGGAGCCTCTGGACTCGATTGGGTTCGGCTGTGCGCAGCTAGGCTCGGTTGAGTTCGGCTGGAGCCTCTGGGCTCGAATGGGTGCGACTATGTGTCACTGTCACTGGGCTCGGCTAAGTTCGTCTGGAGTCTCTGGGCTCCATTGAGTTTGGCAGTGCGCCGCGGGGCTCGGCTAAGTTTGGCTGGAGCCTGGGGCACCGCTGGGCGTTTCGGAGAGTCTAGCCTGCGCTCTTAGTGGGCGTGAAAGGCGGAGCGCCACCTAGCGATATCGCGTCCCCAAAAGTGAGCAAAGAGGAGCTCAATCTCGAGCTCCGAGGCTACCGGACCACAGGAACCGGTCGTGCAGTGCAGCCGCCAGCCCCAGGCGCCTGTAGTGACGCCGTCTCCACGCGACACCGCGCTGACCCGCCTTGGTCTCCACGTCTCAGGTTTCGCAAAGACGTATGGGAGGGGAACAGAAGGAGGTTTATCAAGATGGCGGAAGCGGAGGACTCTCCGGGAGAACAGGAGGCAGTGTCATCTAAGCCCCTGGTGAGTTAAAGTGCTGTGACAGCAGGGACTGAGGGTGAGGCAGAGCTCCCGGTAAGGAAGTTGGGAAATCGTCGAGGTCAGAGAGCTGGAGCTTCTTGGCTCTGCAGGCCCTTGCTTCAACAACCAGCTAACACTACACCTGTTCTTGCAGTTAACTGCATTTCCCTTCCGTTCGCTGTCCTGTGTCTTTATGAGAATCTCCACTGCCCTTCCACACTCTAGGGATTCTTTGACATTGAGTTAAATGCTGAGCTTGGAGTGGTTTCTGAAGTATCTACTATCACTGTCATTTTATCAAGACTTGTCACCAGTCATTGTGAAATACTACAGAAGTAATGAAACTTGGACGTTGTCGTTTTATTGGTTGTAACCTGAACCTTTACTTGTTCAGTGACTCTAGTAGGCTAATTATTATCTCCAGGTGCTTGCTATCCCCTTCATGACATATATGTGTTACTAAGAGCCACTGCAATACTGTTTAAGAACACAGGCTTTACAGTTAAACCCATGTGAGCTAGAGTCCATTCACACTGAAGCTTGTGTGAGTTTGAGCACTTCATTTCGATGAAGGGTGCTTTTGTCTCTTAAGCTGAAATGAAGATACCTGCCTTTAAAATGACGTAATTTATATGAAGTGCCTAATACAGTCATGAGTGGAAGAGTATAAGGAAGTCCGTGTTATGCCCTGACGTTCTTCCTCCCAAACAGTATTTGCTTATATAGCGTTTGCCCAATAAATGACTCCATTTCTTTTGTTTTAAATTGGCAGCGTAACAGTAGAGAACTGAACCGAGAGGCAAGGGAACTTGATTCAACTCCCAGCTCTGCTGCTTACTAGCTCTATTTGTCCATCTCTTCAGCAAAAATATTTATCGAGCGTCTGGAGTGTTCAGGCAATCTTTTAGGCACCAGGAATGAAACTGTAAAGGAGTATCTGGATGGAGCTCAGTGGTAAAGTGATTGCACTGCATATGTAAGATCCTTTAGGTCCAATCCCCAGCAATGAAGGGATAGGGTAATTTGGGTCATCTTATGGATCAGTTGTGACAAATCTCTCTAAACCCAAGTTTAGTCTTTTGGAAAATGTTGAAGCTCATCACAGAATAGTGAAAAGTATGTAAACAAATGCAAACATGCCTACTGTGACGTAGTTACAGGTAACTTAGCTGTTTTTAGTTTCTCTTTCCTCCAGACTGTTCCCCCTTCTGTAACTGTCTAAGATGTGTATAAGTATGTATGCCTGTATGTATGTATAGACAGGGGCTTACTGTGTTAACCAGGCTAGCCTGGAACTTATGCTGGAAAGAAACTAAATATCAGAAGGCAAGTGTCTAGCATTTATTGTTAGTATTTTTTTTTCATTATGTTCCACCACCTTTAATTAAAAGGAGTGTTTAAGAATTAGCTGTATTGCCTAATGTCTATTGAGCTAACATTTACCTTTAGCAACTATGCAAAACCCTAAATATCCAGGCCCAACTCTAGAAAATGGTGATGTTTCTGAGACATTTTGCAGTTATGAACTTAATTTTCTTTCCCCCATCTTTTCTCAGTTTGCAGGGTTGTCTGATGTGTCAATTTCACAGGACATTCCCATAGAAGGAGAGATTACCATCCCCACAAGAGCTCGTGCTCAAGAACATGACAGCTCCACACTGAATGAATCCATTCGTCGGACCATTGTAAGTTAGACTAGTTGAGAGAGCATTTCAGTGCTATGGGAGTAAATAGGCACTGACACTTTGAAATACTTTTGTTTGGTTCTTTGATTTTTTTTTAATATACTTCTACTGAAATTTAAGATTCCCTCTATGAGTGAGTTGTTAGCATTCTTGGCAAACAGAAGGGACTTCTGGTACTTTGATTATCACAGTACATATAGTTATTTTTGTCTTTCAGATGCGAGATCTAAAAGCTGTGGGAAGGAAATTTATGCACGTTTTATATCCAAGGAAAAGTAATGCCCTGTTAAGAGATTGTGAGTATATGAGATTTTTGAGGATTTGTTTCAAACCATTGATATTTTATTGTTTCTGCTTTATAAAGCAAAGGCAAAAGTAATAAAGCTGATACTGTTTTATAGGAATAAACAGTTATATAAGTGAAATTTTTGGCAGAAATTTAGAATAGAATTTCAGAAGTTGAAAGCCCTGGCTCATTATATTAAGTTAACCAATAAATATGAACTTAGAAAATGCTCACAGTTGAGTTTGGTAATGTGATTTGGCTATAGTTAGGAATTTGAGGTGATTGAGTTTCAATCCAGGCCCTGAAGTCACAGGGAAAACATCTTACTTGAATATTGTATCCATGTGAGGAACAGATTGTCCATAGCTCTTAATGTGCTGGAATGGGGGTTAGGAAATGAAGAAAGGGTAATTTAGGACACATGAAGAGAACAAACTTTACAGGATATGTGAAGTCAGGGAGGGAAACAGGTTGGGAAGGCTTAGTTAGGTAAAACTTGCTGCTAGGATTCTGAGTGGAAGGTAAGTGATTAGGTAAAGATAGAAAATCTGGCATATTGGTTTCTTAGCATCCTGTCTTTCCTTTCATTGCAGGGGATTTGTGGGGCCCATTGATACTTTGTGTGACACTTGCATTGTAAGTATTTACACTTCTTCCTCAATTGAGCTACTGTTTCTTTTCTTTTTCTTTTTTTTTTATGGTTTTCCAGAATTAAGGAAAAAATTGACTAGGCCTTTAAGGGGCCTCTTTTGTGTTTTTTATTTATTAAGAAAAAAAAGATAAGAGTTGTACTATGTAGCCCACACTATCCTGGAACTTTCTGTGTAGTTCAGGCTGGCCTCAAACTTGTGCTTCTCCTGCCTGGACTTCTGTCTGAATTCTAGTGTTTCAAGTTTGCACCACCACACCATAACTTTATCATATACTCATTTAGATCATAATGTAGTATTACTTTCTTGTACTTTTCATAATCATATCAAGGAAATTGGTTCTGTGCCTTGAAAAGATAGATGTTAAGAAAAAAAAGTATATTGCTGAGTTTTAAAAGATTAACCTTAGAGCTTATGTAGTTTCACTACACTTATTTTCAGAGACTACTGTAGGCCAAAAATGAGCTAATGTGACATGTCTAGTGATAGAACTAGCATCAGGGTTGGGTCCCCTGCCTCCCAGATTAGTTAATATTCTTGCCACCTGACCATACTCAAGTGATAGGGATTCCAGACATCAAAGAGTGCCAGCACATTCTTTGCATCCAATGCTCAGGATTTGGAATAGAATACACACAGCCAAAGAATACAAACTCCTCTACATACATATAACTTCTTTATCCTATGTAATATGAGGCTATGCACTTTTTTATCATTATTTTTCAGGAAAAACATACCAAGTCTAAGTATTCTAAGTTCAGAATTCAAAACATTTTACATCTATTAAATTCTTAGATGCAGAATATTTAGGTAACAGTTCAGTATTTACTAAGTTTCAAAGCAAAGGTTTTTAGAAATTTTATATACATACATGTGTGTGTGTGTGTGTATTATGATTTTTAAAAATCAGCAACTAAATAAGTTTGAAGACTTTCTATTGAGTATGTGCTCTAAAACCTTAATGCATGAATTACAAATTCATAGTGAGCATGATGCCTAGAACCCTGGCACTCAAGAAGCTGAGGCAAGAAGATGACAGGTTAGAGGCTTAGCCTAGGCCACACAACTAGACCAAACAAACCAAGCAAACAGACCATTATTCAGATTTGCTAACAGCTAGAAAAGTAACCCAAGCCCCAGAATACTAATCTGATAACTGGAAAGCCCCTATTGCCCTGCTAGCTACACCTGATGCTATTTATTGTTGGAATGGAGGTCAGGTGTGGAAAAAAAATCCCACTTTTCACATAAATATAGATCCCTTTTGTTTTGCTTGGGAATGTAACCTAGGACCTCATACATGCTAGGTAGACACACTCCCACTGAGATAATCCTCGCCAGACAAGTACATTCTTTTCTTTGAACTCAAGACTTTTCTGGCTCCATCTTCCCAGTGTTGGGATTATGATACAACATCACCAAAACCATCTTCAGAACTACATAGTCTTAGGTGAAGCATTCTAACTTAAAAATACTGTCAAGCTAAATTTAAAGCTATTTTACATGTATTATGAGCAACAACAAAATCTCATGCTCGTGAGCTATGTTTGACCCTTAAGTTCAATACCTTCTGCTTGGACAGAGAGGCTTTTAGTAAGCCAGTTAAACATTCCAGAAAGGTCAAACCGCAACACTCCTTATAGTCTTCAGGCATTTGGATTTTTAAATAAGGAAATCTTGCCAGATTCTGTTAGTGTTTTCCTTATACAAAGTACACATTTCAGTACAAATTAAGTACCCATGTTCAAATGAGATACATTACAGCAGTCTGGTGAGAATGCATGCCTTTGTTGCTTTGTATAAAGGTTATGTAGTTTTCATACTGTTTTCTTAGGATGTTACAGAAGAATCCCATTGATGGGGAGAACGATGGAGGAAGCCCAGAGTTTGCAGAAGTATTTGTTATCATCTGGTTTGGAGCAGTTACCATCACGCTAAATTCCAAACTTCTTGGCGGAAACATGTGGGTATCATATGTACCTTTTCCCTGTGTGCTAGGTAGCACATGGTAGATTTTAGAAAAACAGTGCTATTTTGCTTTTTTTTTTTTTAAGAAAAATTGACTTAAGGACCAAATAAAAAGTTTCTTTAAAACTCAATTGAAATAAATTTTAAAGTTCACTGATAAGCTTCCGATTTTCTCTTTAAATTTTGAACTAATAGACAAAATTATTCTAAGAATAATAATTATTCTAAGAATAACATATCTAACATATGTTTGGGGGGAACCTATGGTACAACACATTCTCAAATTGATCTCTAGAGTAGATTAAGAACTACATTATAGGGTCAATGGGATACCTCTAGGAATTAGAGTAGATTATTTGATATTAGAAAATTGACATTTATGGGGCCTAAGAGGGGAACAGGAAGAGTATAAAGAAAATGAAAGTATGTGATACAGGAGACTAGACTCTTAAAATTACCATTAGGGAAAAGGTATTGATAGGATAGCAGGAAGGAGGCAGTAGTAGTGCATAGGATGTCTATAGGACATCTGTACAGTGAGCTATGTCCTGATACTACTCAACAACACTTACGATCTGTGGATGTGTGTTTGTAGTTCTTTCTTCCAGAGTCTCTGTGTATTAGGATACTGCGTACTTCCCTTGAACATCGCAATGCTGATCTGCCGCCTGCTGCTTTTGGCAGGGCAGGGACCAATAAACTTCATGATCCGGCTTTTTGTGGTGTTGGTGATGTTCGCTTGGTCCGTGATAGGTGAGTAACAGAACATTAAAAACCAACCAAGAAGATAAAACAAAACCATAGGTTAAAGGTAAAGAGCTGATTATGAACAATGAAATTCTACTGTCAAATGAAAGTAGTATCCATAGAATCCTCTGTTCTAAGTAAGTATTAAAGATGATGGTGTCCATATTTTGTGAGCTGGCTTTCTGAACTTAGAAGGTGTGCAGAGTCACCAGGTATGCTGTTGTACACTTATAATACTAGCTACTTTGGAGACTTGAGGCAAGAAGTTTGAAAGTTCAAGGCCACCCTGGACAGCTTAGCAAAACCCTGTCTCAGAATGAAAATTTTATAACAAGGCTGGGAATATAGTAGTCCTCATGGTACCATGCTTACTTAGCATTTATGGGTCCTGGGCTCAAGCCTCTGCACCACAGAACAAAACAAAATAAACAAAAAGATGTATATAACCACAATTTGAGACAGAATCTCTGTCTCTCAGATTGGCCTTGAACCCATGATTCTCTTGCCTTTGCTTCCCAAATTGTTAGGATTACAGGCCTGCACCACTCTGTCCAGCATATAGGGGTATTCTTAATGAGTAAGAAGATGAGTAGGCTTTTATTGGATGGATAGAATGATAGCACTTGAAAGAGAGCTGCTACAGGCCTGTGGTCACTATAGTCCCAGTGGACAGGTAGCAGCAGGAGTATTATGAGTTCAAAGTCAACTTTGGCTACAAGGTATGGTCAAGGCCAGGGGATCGAGTGTCAAGACTTTGTTTAAAAAAGAATATCAATAGCGGCAGTAACAAACAAACCCCTCTCCCCTATTAACTCACAAAAATGAGGGAAGCAGTAAGAGACATTTAGCATAGGAGCAAATAACCTTACTCATATTTAAACCTGCTAAGCATAACTCAGTGTCTTTCTAGAATAGGTTAAGAAACCTGCTTAAGAAGGATTTGTATCCAAAATAGTCAAAAGCTTTTGAAGCTTTAGTATATGAAAGAAGCTGCCCTGGGCTGTTGTAAGTTCATAAGTGAATTCTGCTTATGTGTGTTGTTACAGATGCAACCTCGAACCTTGTCCATGCCTAAGTAAGTTCTCTACCACCGAGCAGCATGCTTCCGCCCTATAACTGAACTTGTGTTCTCTGAGGAGCCACAAATAAAACTGAGCTTTTAGTGTACTTCTAAGATCTAGATTATGCCAATCACATTGGAGTTTAGTAAATATTGTAGTTCTGATAATATGACTATACTAAATACTCCTTTTTGTTTTCTTTAGCATCTACAGCATTCCTTGCTGACAGCCAGCCTCCAAACCGAAAAGCCCTGGCAGTGTATCCTGTCTTTTTATTCTACTTTGTTATCAGTTGGATGATACTCACTTTCACTCCATGAATCCGGATACACACATTCAATACCAATGAACTGAAGGCTCACCTGAAAGATAATGGTTATCAACAACTTCCCCCACTCTTGTTCAATTGTTGGGGTATTAAAAGGGAGCCACATACCACTGTTGTCATTTATATAAGAAACTGATATTTGCAAGGCTGTCCTTTTCCTCTTAATGTTATTATTTTCAAATACTTGTACATACCATACATAGTAACATGCCTCCTTAAGGCATGATGAAGCTATTTGTGTCAACCAGTGACTCGAGCAAGAGGATCCACTCTACAAATTACAAAGAGTTGGTGACCATCTTCAGCTTGGAGAATATTTGTTCAGGTGCAGCTCTTAAACACATTGCCTTATGACTATTAGAATATGCCTCTTTTCATAAATAACAGTCTGTATCCATTTCTTTTCTTTTCTTCCCCAAATTCGAGAAGGCAACAAGAGGTTAGAGACGAGGTTTGTAGATGTGGGAAGAGAAAATGTGTTAACTAGTTTCAGATTTTGATCAGAGGTACTGCAATACTTGGTTAGTCATTTGTTTTTAAGCAAATAACATCTAAAGAATCAGCTTTTAAAATATTTTTGTATATACCTTTCTGTCATGTGTAACAGTACCTCAGCTTACATTCTCGATTTTAATGTTTCATACAATGATAGCAGTCAAACATGCAACTTCCCTTTGACCGAAGTTCTTGATGGTTTAATCTTTGAGCTTTTCTAAGTAGTAGAAGATCTCAGAAATCTAAGTTTATGGTTTGTAATGCATATTGTCATGTGGGCACCTTTCTTTAAGGTATAGCTTAATGCATATCTAAAAGAACTTATTTTGTACAACCCAGCCTGAGACTAGAAGACTACACATTGAAAGCGTGCATTTAAGCAAATGGACATAGAGATCTAGTGTTCTGAAGGCTGTTTAATGGAAGGATGCTTACATACATGATGAAGGGTTAGTTGAGTTTACAGCTGCTGCCCTTCCATAGTGGGCTCAGCGGGGGGTTTTGTTGTTGTTGTTTTGATTACATATGGAGGGGTTTCTTTTGGAGTTGGGGGGCTAGGGAATAGCAATTTGTGTGTTTTAGACTTTATTTGTAAAGCTAATTAGCTTCCCTTTAGATATGTACATTTTTGTACATGTGCATCTACCTGTACTCTCAGATATTTATGCACAAGAGTGAAGGCTTTTCAGGGAACAGAACATCTAAGGCAGGCTGATTTTCTGCTAAACTGGACTCCTGTAAGATAGTAAGAACTGATACCTTCTGTATGTTTCATATTGAACTCTAATAGATGAAGATTAGGAGTCAGAAAACATTCATTGTAAATATGAAGTTACTTGTAAAGATAGAAATTTCTTATTCCATGTGTTTTATCATAGAATTTAAATATTTATTGATTTTTGTATTTAAAGACTACCTTCATATAAATATATGATTCTAAAAACATAATTTTTCGCATTCTCAGAGTAACCAAATGAGCAACACTAGGCCAAATGGTCTCTGTCCCAACCTTATCTAATGGTTTGGGGGTATATATTTGAATTCACTATAATTTATGTTTTAAATTATAAACCCTGTGAGGATAAATCTGGTATTTCAATCTTGAAAACTTTAACCCTAATAATTGAAATTTGTCATAAAATATTATTTGTGTCCAGTATCTGAAAATTTTAAACTTTCCATTCAAATATCTTTCCTAAGTTGTTTTGTAATCTGCCCAAGTAATTATAATAGTGAAATAACCATACTTCTCAAATTTAGTCTTTACTGGATTTTACTCAGGTGAAACATTTACTCTGAAATTCCTAAGGCCACAAATCGTAAGGATTTTGGAGGGTTACATTGGATGTAAGGCAGCTTGATCCTGTGTTTGTTAATCTGTTGCTCTTGGGTGATTTGATGAATGGTTTTTATATGGCTTAAAATGGGAATGTAGGACTGGGGCTGTAGATCAGAGATAGAGCATTTGCCAGGCATGTTCAGTACTCTAGCTTCAATCCTTAGCATTGCCAAAAAAGTGGATAAACTGGAGGCCTAATTACTTTTTTCTGGAATTAAATGATCAAAGGATATAAATAAATTTAATATATGCAAAAAATCTGTTGCTTTCTGTGACAAATGAAGTCCTGACTCTGGAAGTTGTAATATAGCTATTCCTGGTTTGCTGCAAAGGCACATGGTTGACTATAGAAATGAGGACTGGAAGGGCAGAAGTATCCAGGAGAGGAATTCCAGTTCTAAGATGGCAGTTTCATGCTTCTGGTGAATTTCAAACTTTTGAGTATCCCTGCAGAATGTGCATGGGTATCATAGCCAACTTGGCTGATCACCTGCTGCTTCTACATCTGAGACCATGACAGTGTTTTACATGTCTTAGCAATAGGAAGAGTAAAGACTTGATATAATGGGGTTCAGATTACAAAAACTCTAATGATGACAACATATTTGAATGTTCTATATGTTTCTTAAAATTCATCAAATATTAAGGGGTTTTGTGTGTGTGTTTTGTTTGGTTTTGGCTTCAAAGTTATATAAGTTGAATTTGTTCTTTTCATTGTGGGATCTTTTGTTGGGCAAAATTACATGGCATGAAACTGATACGCATTTCACTGTTGACTCTGTCTTTTATAAATAGTACCCTCAAAAATGTGATTAGAAGGCTAAATAAGCCTATACTTGGTTATATAATATAATCTGTTGTCTAACTGTATTTGAGCTGCTTGCTTATTCCTGGAGATGAAAATGAAAATTTGTCCGTTGATATTTTTGGGTACCATCAAGTCATGCGAGTATGGTTTGAACACTGAAGTGTTCTTTAACTAGACTGTTGGTTTCTACGATGGCTGGATGGAAGTAAATGTATGAATGTTGATGGATCCATGTATGTAAATTAGAGGTCCTTCTCTAGAATCTGTGCTTTTGTTATAAATATAAAACTGACAGGGACAGTAATTTATGATTATTAATAACTAACAGTTATTGAGCATTTACTGTATACCAATTTATTCTAATTTTTGTAATAGCTTTACCATCAAAATTCATCCTTTCAAAGTGTACAATTTAGCAGTCCTTACTATCTTCACAGAATTACCCAACCATCACCACTATCTAATTTGAGAATGTCTGTCTTTATCACTCTGCAGAGAAAGAAGTCACTACTGTTGTCTATTCATTTTCAGTCCTGTCGATTACCAGTCTACTTTCTATCCATCTGGCCAGACACTCTTAATGCTTGCTCTGGTTCCTCCACTCTTCAACATAAAGTGCTGCAAATTCTCATTTTACAGTAGAAAATTTAGGCACAGAAATGTAATTGCCCAAGGTCATGTATTGATGTATGCAAGTGAATTGATGGGACAAACACATTAGATAACATACAATTTGTATTGCACTGTTAAGTACACGGAATGAATGACCACATTCCTTCCCAGGGTATGTCCCTCTTACTCACCTCTGCACCCTAGAACTGACTGGAGGTAGATATTATGTCTTTTTTTCCCCAGAGTAATGAACTCTGGCATCTGAGCACACAAAGCAGGCAGGTTTGCTGCCCTTACTCCTCCTTGAACCCCCTTGTCCTCTCTTCACACACACATAATCTATTTTTCTTTAAGCTTGAAGACTCAAACTACTACTTAAAATGTTCCCATTTCACACATAACACATAGGGTACTAGGTCTATTTCTAAGACTTAAGATTAAAGTCATTCAGGAACTGAATGCCTTTCTATTTGGATAGATGTGGGGAGAATAAAGATTTTGCCTTAACGAGTGTTCATTTCTGGTCTTCTTTGGTACTCTACTTTAATCCTGATCTTTCCTATAAGCCATAAACCTGTGCAAAGAAACCTATAAAATGGTTTGTGGATGTTATATGTACCAATACATACTTTGGAAAGAGATAAATTTGTGTCTGCCTTTGTACTGAAGGCACAGAAATATTTGCACTGTATATTCATGGCAGGTGATATCAAATGTGTAGAATTGTGTGGAACAAGTTTAAAAGGAAAATCAAGTTTATTGAGCAAATATGGTATGCCAAGCTCTGTATTGGTCCTTAATACATTGTATCTCCTCTATTCACAACATTTTTGTAATCAGATGCAGTTCCAAGCCCATAAGAACAACTGGGACATCAAAGAGTGGAGAAAGGTTTCTTGCAGCAAATAGTAATTGGAAACTAAGGAAGTATAAAGGTAGAGTCTACTGTGCTAGGAAGTAGAATGCCTTCAGTAGAATATCTTGCTGAAAGTGGCTTTAAAGCATTATATGAGGACATGGAGATTAATTGGATTAAGAGGACAGTTGGGGTAAAGGGGTGTTCCTGTTTTTATAATTTGGAAGCCCAAAGCCTAGAAGACTGCACGAGAGAACAGCTGAGTAGGTACTGCCTCTGGCTATCTATCAAAGTGATATTTTTTGGATGACTGCAAATACAAGCCTGCAGAGTAGTGCAGTCATAGCTTACAGGTGTCATTAGTGTTGAAGGAACATGGTAGTACCGTCTTGAGAAAAATTGCTAAAGGGCAAGAGTGAAGAATTAGAAGTATAAATGGTAAATGAAGTTTAAACAATCAGTGGATTTCACCGTATTATCTTCATCTAACACTTATTTTGGTAAGATGTTACCATCTTACAGTGCTGAGGGTCACACCCAGGGCTTTGTGCATGCTAAGTGAGTGCTATACCACTCAGCTATATCCCTAGCCCTTGGCTTTTTGAGGCAGGGTCTTACCACATAACAGACAAGCATTCTTTGCCTTGGCCTCCTGAGTATTGGGATTACAGGGCATGTACACCACAAAGTTTAACTCAGGAGGAGGATGTTCTGATTCAAGCCTTTGCCCATAGTAAAAGGAGAAAAGACAGGTCAATAGATACGTTTTTTTGTTGACACTTAAAAGTCACGATGACTGGGAGCCCACAGAGGAGACATTTTCGTTATCAATTGTGAAATCGGCCCATGAAACCAGTTACTCGGCAATCTTTGGAAAGAAAAAAGCCCTCTGGTGGCAATGGAGAGACTGTGCTGCACATTTCGTGTATGCTTTCACGGAGCACTTCATGTTAGTCCAAGGCATATTGAAGTATCAACATACCACAACCAAGGCCACACAAATGCTAGGTGATAAAGCTTGAAGCCAGGCCTACCTGGCTCTGGAGAGCAGTTGAGCTAGAATTAGTTGAATATGAGATGCTTGTAATAGAGAAACCAGAAACAGGTGACAAAGGCTTATTTCTCATCTAAAAAAAAAATGTCTAGGGCTGGAGTGATGGCTATGTGAGTAAGAGCACTTGTCGCTATTGCAAATGAGTTGGTTTGGTTCTCAGAACCCACGTGGTGGCTCACAACCTATAACTCCAGTTTTAGGGGATCCAAACCCCTCTTCAGACATCCCTACTCATCAGGCACATACATACATGCAGAGCAATCATACATATAATGTTTTTTTAAGAAATGTAAAGATGGCAAATTACAAACAGCTCTGATAGTTCCCTGGTATCATCTAGAACCCAGATTTCAAAATTCTTTATGTCATTTTCAATTTCCCTCCTACATGTGGCAGAGGCCAAGATTGCTGCAGGAGCCCAAGTCATTGTACCCGCACAGCAGTTAGAATTTCGATGTAGAAGACAAACAGGCAGCCTTGTGTGGCTGAGTTATCATCTGCCAGCTACCTTTGTAGAAGATGACAGCTTCTGTTGCTAAGGAGATTTATCTGGGGCATCTAGCTGCAGAGACCGGCTAGGAAATGCACTCTTGACTATGCAGCACTGCCCCAAATCAAGTTGGAGTGCTGCTGTTAGGGACTGGATATTCATTGGCAGCAGGTACTCTTCATCACAGTGCTTCGCTTAATTCAATTTTAAGGGTACCTTTTTTTAGAGAGTGGGGACTGCCAGGATTTAGACTGAGTTCATTGCATGTGCTAGGCAAGCACTCCTCCACGGAGCTAAGTTCCCACCCTTAGAAATGCGCTCGATTTTGGAAATAGGGTTATCTTTTTAATTTTTAAATCTTTCAAAATTGCACACACTCATGATGCATTTTGATCACACCCCCCTAGGTTATTCTCACTTACCCCCTTTCTCCTCCCATACAACTCTTCTTAACAAGTCCTCTTCCTACTTCCACATCTTTTTGTATGTGTGTGCTCTACTGCATTTAGCTGGGGTTGCTTCCATGAACGTGGAGTGGATGTTACTTGAGCAAGGGCAGTTTCCCAGTGGTTAAACGAGAGGATGACTCTTCAGGGATGGGGAAAGCTTTATGAGACTCTCCAGTCCACAATGGAATGTTGATGGAGCCAGTCCTGCTGCTCTGAGTTGAGACAGGTTTTTCTAAGACATTCTTCTTCTCTACAGTTCCTCCAACCACACCCCCCCCCCAGAGGTATCTAAAACTTGATGGTTAACCTAGCACTGAATCACTGAGACTTTAAGACTGGTGTCTAGTTTCACTTTTCCTTTTATTACTTTCTTTCTTTTTTACCCCTTGTGTGAAACAGAGTCTCATTGTTTAGCCCAGGCTCTCAAATGTACAGACCTGTGTTACCTGGGGTTACAGTCAGTCATAGGCCACCACACTTTGCTGGAGATAGACCCATGGTCTTGGCTAAGCATGCACCCACCTTTCATTTTTGGTGGTTCATATTTCTAGCAAAATTTCAATTCTGTGTGAAGAACATGTATCTGCTGGCAATGGATTTTCTTAGTTTCAATTGTAGCATATACATGAGAATATTTTTACTTAATTTCTAAACCATATTTCTGCCTAATAAACAACTCAAAAGATGACAGTCATCTTTTATCAGCACTTTTGGATATTCTGCCCTTCTCATGTAACCGGTATACTTCCATAAGGAATGCGCCCCATTCCCTGGTTGATTTCAGATATGTTTTCTCATTGATGCTGTTCCATAGTCTTACTCTTATACGTTTAGGCATGGATGCTTGTTGAGGCTTAATAATAAAGTTGTACAGCTAATAAACAACTCAAAAGATGACAGTCATCTTTTATCAGCACTTTTGGATATTCTGCCCTTCTCATGTAACCGGTATACTTCCATAAGGAATGCGCCCCATTCCCTGGTTGATTTCAGATATGTTTTCTCATTGATGCTGTTCCATAGTCTTACTCTTATACGTTTAGGCATGGATGCTTGTTGAGGCTTAATAATAAAGTTGTACAGCTAAGACACCAAGATCTGACTTGAACTTGAGATTCCCCCTTCTCCAGTGAACCACTGCACACCTTTCAAAAGGCTTTGGAAAGGTGGTGGCATTTCATTTCCAGTTCTGTAGATCAATCAGAGCCAGGGCCTTGTACATGCTAGCAAGCACTCTACTACTGAAACATACCCTAACCCCCATCCCCTTCTTTTGAGACAAGCTCTCTGGGCTGGCCTCAAATTCCTAATCATCCTGCTTCAGTCTCCCAAGTGCTGGGGAACTTGTAGGTTTCAGACTTTCACCAAGTTTTGGATTTGTTTTTTAGCTATTACTTTTTCCAAAAGAAAAAAAATCTTTCATTTCACCCTTCTTTTCTTATGAGTCTAAAGGCAAGAGTGTTAGGGGTTTCAGCCTTGTCCTGCTGTTCTTTGAGATTCTGTTAATTTCCGTTTTTATTTCTCTACACGTTTCAGACGGCAGGACTATTGCTTGATTTGCCCTTGCTCTGGGCTTCAATACTGCTAAACGTAGCACTATTGCTAATCCTGTCTTTATTTTAAATTGTAGTGTGTTGTTCATTTTGGACATATTTAGCTTTGTTTTGTTAAAATAGTGTCACTTGGTCCAACTACTAAGGAAAAATGTATGGAGGTTCCTTTTTTTAAAAAAAAAACAAACAAAAAAAAAAAAAGCACTAACAATATAATTACTATATGACTTCACTTCTGGGTATATACATGAAGGTCAAATCACAGATGTAGGTCACATGCACAATTATAATGCTGCTATCCATATATCCAGTTAGAGAATCAGTCTAGGAGCATATCAATGAATGAGTGGAATGGGAGCAACTGGAAACCATGTTAAACAAAATTTCAGGTGTAAAAAGACAAATACAACACATATACAATGAATATACATCAATAAAACACTGAAGAAAAATGTCATTAAGGAGGTGTGGGGCCATATACCTGTAATGCTAGGTACTGGGGAAGCTGAGGTAGAAAGAAGGATCATGGTAGTTTGAGGCTAGCCTGGGCCACAAAGCAAAACCCTACCTACAAACAAATTAATCATTGCACTTCACAATATAAACATTTATTAAAGCAGCATATTTTCCTGATAATAGTTCACCTTTAATGCTTTTATATATTGTTAAAATAGATTTTTAAAGGACTTATAGTAAATTGTTTTTTGGTCAGGTTTGCAAAAATTGTGCTATTGCGGTATCAATATCTTTGGATTTTTTTTCCCTTGTAAGTAATTTTGGAAAATATCCGGAACATTTGAAATAATATCATTTCCTCTTTAAACTTTAAAGAGAGTGTAGTTTTAGTTTCTACAAGCAATTGGGCAGGTAGGTTCTGACCTGCAAGTGGGCTTCAGTCTCTGAGACCATTGTTTTCAACAGCCGCACTATTCAAAGCTGCCCAGGCTGGCGCCACCCAGTGGCCAATGTGAGACTTTGCAGCGTTCTTTTCCTTCCTTTTTTTTTGTTTGTTTGTTTGTTTGTTTGTTTTGGGGGTGATATTTTATTTATTTACATTTCAAATGTTTTTCCCTTTCCAGGTCTTCCCTTCAGAAACCCCCTATCCCACCCCTCCCCCTGCTTCTATGAGGGTGTTACCTCACCCACCCACCCACCCACCCACTCCTGTCTCCCTGCCCTGGCATTCCCCTACACTGGGGGCATCAATCCTTCACAGGAACAAGGGCCTCTCCTCTCACTGATGTTTGACAAGGCCATCCTCTGCTACAAATGAGCTGGAGCCATGGGTCCCTCCATGTGTACTTTTTGGTTGGTGGTTTAAAAGGCAAGTACCACATGTTCTTTCATATGTGAAAACTCAAAAAGTACTCTTGAAATTTTACAAACAACTAAAAAGGGTACAGGGTAGGGTAAAGATGGAGAAATAGACATTGAATTTAAATAGCACATACTGTTTGCATACATGGCACCATCACAACCCACCATAGTATTTTTAATATTAGTATTAATAGGTATTAAATTTAATTTTTTGTGTTAGTTTGAGTAAAATCCATGCACATTCTGCTTGAAATACATGTAAGGGTCCAAGACCACCTTTAAAGATATCCCCTTGAGCTTCCTGACACATTCTTTTCAGGAGTACTCTGGCTGCTTCAGCCAGAAAGCAGGAACTTCAGGCCCTGTTCTGCCATCTACTTCATGAAACTGCTCATATTTTAGCTAAGTTGAATGAGGATAAAGTGAGGTAAAAATGCCACTGGCAGGTGTGGGGCCATGGCAGTTCCATCTGGAGATGCATTCTTTTCTTCCTCCAATGTTTTCCTTTGCATCCTTAGGGATACGGATGCTGCTCCTGGCACTGATACGCAGGGCTGCATAGGAACTGGCGTACCAGGGAATGAGAAAGCAAAAAGAAGAAGAAAACAGGAGAAGTGACTAGACAGTGTTCTCATTCTCTTTAGTACATTGAGAGATCTCCTTTTCAGCTCCTCGTATGGGAATCAGAGGGCTTCGCCAGGCAACCTCTAGAACTGATGCGCCCTTTTGATGTGGCACCTTATTGAATCCAAGCTAGATTCAGAGCACGGCCCTGAAAAGAGTAGACTCGCCAGTGGTGAGTACTTTGAATTCCAATCTTTCCTAATCCTCCCACTCCTCTGCTTTTGCAGAATCTTCAAATCTATCAGATTTCAGAACTGCACTCAGTGAGACAGCAGACAGATTCCTGACTGTGTTTGTTTCTGAGATGTCTGCCAATCATCTTAAGGACAGTTTGTTTGTTTCCTTGGGATACTGGAAATGGAGCCTAGGACTTACATGAGCTCAGTGAGCACTCTACCACTGAGTTTTTAAAATAACAGTAATACCAGTAATACGGTGGTGGTTGGGGTGGGGTTCTGTGGTACAGAAGCTGGCCTAGTTTGCAGAAGGTCCTAGTTCAATCCTTGGTATTCCCAGCAAATCATTGAGTCAATAAATGTAACAAACACAGCAGTGTTCTCACGGTCACAAGTGCCACCTTTTTCAGTTACTGACAACATAACATCTGGATTATTTCCTGAAGACCAAGTTATGTTCCTTTGGCAAATCTCCAGGATAGTTCAATGTAGGGATGAGTGAGCTATGGTGGTCAAAAGTCTGAGGGCGGGCTGGAGAGATGGCTCAGCAGTTAAGAGCACCCGCTGCTCTTCCAGAGGTCCTGAGTTCAATTCCCAGCAACCACCTAATTGCTCACAACCATCTGTAATGGGATCTGATGCCCTCTTCTGGTGTGTCTGAAGAGAGCAATAGTGTACTCATATATATAAAATAAATAAATAAATATTAAAAAAATCTGAGGGCAAGACTTATGTGGGATATTTCCCCTCTTTTTAAAGCCAAGCTATTCTTGATTCAACTGAACTCCTGTAAAGACGCTCAGTATATCCCTCTAGATGCACAGAGGTGCAGCCCTGGCTAAGTGAGGTAAACACCTGTCAATGCTCAATTAATCCCAGGTCTATTTTGAACTCGTGAGAGCTCACTGGTGTGGCCCCAGGTTTCAGAATCACACAGGACCATTTTGAGCAAGTCACATCACTTCTCTGTGCCCCTGTGTCTTTAAAATGTGTTTCTAAGAGGTAGCCTGGTGAGATGTTCAGTGGGTAAAGGCATCTGATATCAAAGCCTAAAGACCTGAATTTGATCCCTGGGTCCCACATGAGAGAGGGAGACAACTGATTCCTGAAAGTTATCATCTGACCTCCACATGCAGGACATGACACATGCATCTCACACAAATGTACGCACAAAGTAAAAGTAGGGGGGAATAATTGGAGAACTTGGAGGGGTAAAAATGTGTGTGTGTGTGTGTGTGTGTGTGTGCGCGCGCGCGAGCGTGTGAAGGTAGCTGAAAGTTTTACATCTAGATCCACAGGTAAGAAAAGCCCATCCCGCATTGACACACTTCCTCCAAGACCACATGTCCAATAGTACCAGTCCCTGTGAATTTATGGGGGCCATTTTCATTTGGATCATCGTAATTCTTTTGAGTCATATATTCTGTATATATGAAAGCAATTGCAAACTGGTACAACCAATCTGGAAATTGGAAATAGATCTACTTGAAGACCCAGCTATACCACTCTTGGGCATATACCCAAAAGATACCCCACCATGCCACAGGCACATGTTCGGCCTTATCTGTGATAGCCAGAAGCTGGGAACAACCCAGACATCCTTCAACAGAGGAATGGATACAGAAAATGTGCTACATTTACACAATGGAATACTATTCAGCTATTAAGAATGAGGGCATTCCTAGTTTTGCAGACAAATGAATGGAACTAGAAAATATCATCCTGAGTGAGATAATTCAGACCCAAAAGGACATGCATGGTATGTACTCACTAATAAGTGGATATTAGCCAAAAAAGTACAGAATACATAGGATACAATCCACAGAACTCAAGAAGATTAAGAAGCAGAAGGGCCCAAATGAGGCTGCTTCAATTCCACTTAGGAGAGAGAAGAAAGCAATCGCAGGGTGCAGGTGGCAGAGAGCTGGGACCTGGGTGGAGGAAGGGAGGGGAAAGGGAAAAGGAGAACATGATCAGGTATGGGGGTGGGAAACAGGAAAGAATCCCTGAGGGCCAACAGAAAGAATGGAAATATGCAACCTCGGGTGTGGGGGTAGGAGGACCCTCTAGAATGTCCCAGAGACCTGGGAGGTGAGAGACTCTAAGGACTCAGAGGGAGGGACATTTATGTGAAATGCCCAACAGTGGGGAGAGGGAACATGTAGAGTCCACCTCCAGTAGAAAGACCGGGCAGCAAGTGAGGAATGAGGTTGCCATCTCACAGTCAAATCTCTAACCCAGAATTGTTCCTGTCTAAAAGAACTGCAGGAACAAAAATGGAGCCAAGACTGAGGGAAAGGAGGTCCAGGCTGGAGAGATGGCTCACCATGTAAACCTTCAATTTTATCAGAAAATGTTTATAATTCCACTTTCAATCAACTTAGGAATATGTTTATGCCTACCATTTTATCTGTATAATTTTTCCATGAAATAGTCAATCTTTTTTTAAGAGTTTATTTTTTTATTATTTTATTTTCTATATTCTTTATTTATATTCCAAATGATTTCCCCTTTCCTGGTTCCCCTCTCCCTGAAGGTTCCATAAGCCCTCTTCCCTCCCCCAGTTCCCCATTCAACCCCCTCTCGCTTCTCTATCCTGGTATTCCCCTATATCCAGTCTTTCCAAGACCAGGGGTCTCTCCTTCCCTCTTCTTGGAAATCTATTGATATGCAAATTGTGTCTTGGGTATTCCAAGTTTCTGGGTTAATATCCCCTTATCAGTGACTGCATACCATGTGTGTTCTTTTGTGATTGGGTTACCTCACTAAGGATGATATTTTCCAGTTCTGACCATTTGCCTAGGAATTTCGTGAATTCATTGTTTTTAATTGCAGAGTAGTATTCCATTGTGTAAATATACTACATTTTCTGTATCCATTCCTCCGTTGAGGGACATCTGGGTTCTTTCCAGCTTCTGGCTATTATAAATAAGGCTGCTATGAACATAGCGGAGCATGTGTCCTTATTGCATGCAGGGAAAGCCTCTGGGTATATGCCCAGGAGTGGTATAGCCGGATCCTCCGGGAGTGTCATGCCCAGTTTTCTGAGGAACCGCCAGACTGCTTTCCAGAGTGGTTGTACCAGCTTGCAATCCCACCAGCAGTGGAGGAGTGTTCCTCTTTCTCCACATCCTCGCCAACAACTGCTGTCTCCTGTGTTTTTGATCTTAGCCATTCTGACTGGTATGAGGTGAAAATAGTCAATCTTAACGTGTTTTTCTATATAGTTCTTCAATTTTATCAGAGATAATTTCCATGTAAATCTTCAATTTTATCAGAAAATGTTTATAATTCCACTTTCAATCAACTTAGAAATATTTTTATGCCTACCATTTTATCTGTATACTTTTCCATGATAATCTTCAATTTTAATGTTTTTCTATAAATTTTTTCAATTTTATCAGAAATATTTTCCTTGTAGATCTTCAATTTTATCAGAAAATGTTTATAATTTCACTTTCATTAACTTAGAAATATTTTATGCCTACCATTTTATCTGTAATTTTCCATGATAATCTTCAATTTCAATGTTATTTTATATTTTTCTACAATTTTATTAGAAATATTTCCCATGTAAATCTTCAATTCTATCATAAAATGTTTCTACTTCCTTTTTCAATTAATTTAGCAATGTTTTTATGTCTACCATTTTACTCTTTAATTTTCCATGAAAATTGTCAATCTTAATGTGTTTTTGTATATGATTCTTCAATTTTGTCAGAAACATTTTCCATGTAAATCTTTAATTTTATCATAAAATGTTTTTACTTCATTTTTCAATTAAAAAATAAAAAGGAGGTCCAGTGAGTGGCCCAACTTGGGACCCATCTCAAGGGGAGGCTCCAAGGCCTGACACTATTACTGATGCTATGACGTACTTACAGACAGGAGCCTAGCATGGCTGCCCTCTAGGAGGCCCAACAAGCAGCTGACTGAGACAGAAGCAGAAACAGATACCTATTCCCAACCAATGGACAGAAGCTGCTGACCCCTGTGGTTGAATTAGAGAAAAGCTGGAAGAAGCTGAGGAGGAGGGCGACCCTATAGGAAAACCAGCAGTCTCAACTAACCTGGACCCCTGAGATCTCTCAGACACTGGACCACCAACCAGGCAGCATACATGAACTGACTGAGGCCCCCAACACATATATAGCAGAGAACTTCCTGGTCTGGCCTCAGTGGGAGAAGATGTGCTTAACCCTTGAGAGACTTGAGGCCCCAGGGTTTGGGGAGGCCTGGTGAGGTAGGAGTGGGATGGAGACATCCTTGTGGAGATAGGAGAGGAGGTATGGGATGAGGAACTATGGGAGGGCAGACCAGGAGGCAAGTAACAACCGGACAGTAAAAAATAAAAGTAATAAAAAAAAAGATACAAATCTTTACTGCAGTTTCATAAGTCTTAACTAGGCTGATGTATGTAAAATACTTTGTGTAGAGACCCACATCTGGCAAAATTGGCACTTGGTATAAACAAGATATCTTCTGGGGGAAAGAACAAGGACTGTTGCAGAGAATTACTCTTTAAGGACATAGAATCATCTAACTTTTCCTGTCTGCTCTGGCAAACTTCAGTCCTACCCAAGTTGAAAGCTCTACTGACTTTGTTTGTGGTTTGGGTTTTGTTATTGTTTATTTTCTTCTGTTGTTGCTTTGAGATAGGGTCTTGCTCTGTAGTGTAGGCCTGCCGGCCCTCCTGCCGACAGCTCCCGAATGCTGAAGCCATGGCCGTGAACCACCATACTTGGCTCTACTGTGTCATGAAAATTATTGTAGCGTTTCAATGAAAACAGTTTCTCTGAGCCTTACTTTTTCCCTGTTTAGAGAACTCTGTAGACTCTCTCTGAGAGACTATGGCAATTTATAAACAACAGGGCTTTGGCACACACTCTCAATTCCAGCACTGAAGAGATAGAGAGGCAGGAGGATTGCAATAAATAAATAAATAAATAAATAAATAAATAAATAAATAAATGCCCCTCTGCTGCAAACTTTGATGTTCCTCCTTCAAAAAGGTGGAATCAAAATTCCGTTTTCTCTCAGACTTGCTCCTAATAAGCATATAAAACAGATGTGACAAGCTGTGTTTGGAAGATTAGGTTCTTAGAAGCAGGCTTCCTTGTTCTGAGCTTTCTTTTCTTTAAGGAAGTCATTTGCCATGTTATGGGGACACTCATAACATAGGACACCAGCCTGAGGACAGGGTTATGTGCAGAGGAAGTGAGTCTTCTGTCAACAGCATGGAAAGGAGTCCTTCTGGGAGGAGATCGTCCATCACCATTCAAGCTTGAGATGACCAACGAGTTGGTTCTATCTCAAGTGCAGCCATGTGACAGACCCTTAGCCAAAATTCCCAGCTGAACCACTCCCAAATCCTTAACTGACAGAAACTGTCAGATAACAAACATTTACAATTCTCAGTGAGGGTGGAGCTCGGTGGTACAATGCTTATATAGCATTATTTTCTTTTCTTGCTGAGGAGCTAGGTTCAGTTACCAGTGCCTACCTGGCAGCTCAAAACCATCCATAACTCTACTTCCAGGGGATCTGATGCTCTTGTCGGGCCTCTGTGGGTACCAAGCACACTCAGGGTGCACACATATGCAGGCAAAACATTCATAGATATACAATAAATAAATCTTTAAAAAAATACAACAAAACACCTACGTTTGTTGTATTTGAATTTTGGAGTCATCTCTTACATCTTACACAGTAGCAGTAATACAGAACTTCCTGGAAGTGGGATGCTATAATAATAAACATCTAAAAATTTGAGAATAGTTTAGGAATTAGGCAGTTGGCAGATGCTGGGATAATGAATGGTTACATTTTCTTGAGCATAATTTAGTAGCACTATGAGCTTTGAGGAGACTGCCAATAAAGGCACAAATATAAGTGAAAATATGTTATTGAAAAACAAAGGAATGGTGTGCTACTTAGTGACTGGAAGTTTAATATCGTTAGCTGAAACTTTTGGGGAAGTAAGAAATGTGTCTAATGAGATGGATGGTCCAGCTAGAGAAACGTCCCGCCAACTGCATACAAAGTGCTGCCTGGTTTCTTCTCACTGCAAATTGCAAACTGTGCAAAGACAGAGAGAACATGAATGGAGGTCCATTAAGCCGGGAGTCTAGATACACTGACTCTGAAGATTCACTCCTAGATCCTCCACGTGGTGAACAGTGCTAAAATAAGAAATGGCTTTGAAACAAACATCAAATCCAGGGCACTCTCAGGAAGGCGTGGTCCAAAACTAAAGCCAAAGGTCTGACTGTGAAATCTTTATCACTAAAACCATAAGTGGAGCCGGGCGGTGGTGGCGCACGCCTTTAATCCCAGCACTTGGGAGGCAGAGGCAGGAGGATTTCTGAGTTCGAGGCCAGCCTGGTCTACAAAGTGAGTTCCAGGACAGCCAAGGCTACACAGAGAAACCCTGTCTCGAAAAATCAAAAAAAAAAAAAAACCATAAGTGGATCCAAGGTTGTGGCTCTAAGACTCAAGTCAGACAGATACTTAAGAAGCTTAAAGGCATTATTCCTCAGTGGTATCGGCCAAAGCCTCAGATGAGGAGGGACTTAGCTCAGAGATATTTTTTTCAGTGAAGCTTTGGTGTAATGGACTAGACCTTAATGTGATTCACAGAGTTTTAAAGACAACTGTACTTAGAAAATGTCCCAGTACCAACTAAAATGAATAAAGACTGTATAAAACAAGAAGAGACCTCGGGCTGCTCAAACTGGTGAGACCGAAGCTGAAATAAACATGCTGTTTTAAACACTGATGCTCTTTTGCTTGGAAAGGAAAGAGGAGTCAGAGGATGTACCCAAAAGCCCAGGGGCCAGAATCAGGTGCCATGGCTAATTATTTCCAGGCATGAGGAGAAGTACATCCTGATCCAGGACCTTTCCATGTTTCCCCAGGGACTGTTCAGAATTTCTGCAACAGTGGCTCCTTTTAAAATGTACTTTATTTTATTCCTGTGTGACTCTGCATGCCCCATATACCTGGGTGTCCACAGAAGCCAGAAGAAGGCATCAGATCCTCCCCAGCTGGACTCATGGGCAGTTCTGAGCCATCTGATGTGGTGGTGGGCATTGAAGTCAGGTCTTCCGAGAGAGCAACAATAGCTCTTCTTTCCAGCCGCACAGTGGTTCGTCCTTCTTTCCTTCCTTCCTTCCTTCCTTCCTTCCTTTTTTTGTGCTTGACCCACCATTTGAGGATGGTGGAGGTGAAGTCTAGGGTCTTGTACATTCTAGGCAACTGAACTACATCCTCAGTCCTTTTTCTAAGGCAAGATCTCACCACATGGTTCTGGCTGACCTTTAACTCAAGGTCATTCTCTCTGATGGTGGGATTACAGGTGTGTTCCTCTATGCCCAGCTCCCAATCCCCTTTTTGTTCAATAACAGCCAATGAAGTTATCTTCTGGCTTGGGGCCAGTAATTTGATCATAGGTCACCAGGTTGAGATTTCTACTTAGAATTTACTTGAGGATGAGAGCCTTGCTGGAGATGATAAAAATCTGAGTTTTGAACTGCTGCTGCGATTGGAGGACTGCAGTAGTTTAGAAAAATGTCCACACTTTCCTTCCTATTTCTTCCTTCATAAGGAAGACACAGATTTCTCCCCACTTGGAAGTGAGCACTTGTAACATCTTGCTTCTGATGTATCTGCTAAAGACAGACTGAGTGACCACCTGTTTAAGAGGTCATAAAGATTGCCATGCTGGCTGCTCTGTACTCTGCATTAGATGTTTCACCCCAGGATAAGTTTTGTTGTTGTTGTTGTTGTTGTTGTTGTTGTTGTTGGCCATGGTGGCAGTGGTTTGTTTGAGACATGGTTTTATTCTGGAACCCAGGCTGCCTTAGAATTCTTGATGTTTCTGACACTACCTTCCAAAACACTTGCCATCACACCTTGGGATAAGACTTTTACTGTGCCATAATGACATTTGAGTAACTTATGGATGACCACATTGTGAAGGGTCAAGGTTTCCTGGCAACGGCCATATGGCTGGTCCATCATGAAAGCAGACCCTTGCCGGGCAGTGGTGGTGCATGCCTTTAATCCCAGCACTTGGGAGGCAGAGGCAGGAGGATTTCTGAGTTCGAGGCCAGCCTGGTCTACAGAGTGAGTTCCAGGACAGCCAGGGCTACACAGAGAAACCCTGTCTCGAAAAACCAAAAAAAAAAAAAAAAAAAAAAAAAAAAAGAAAGCAGACCCTTTAGTCCCATTCAAGCCTTTAAGTGCCTATAGCCCTTGCCAAAATCCTCACTCTAGCATGCAAGTAGCGTGAGTCATGACTTCCCAGCTAAGCTGCTCCTGATTTTTGCCCCATAAAATGGTTTGTAAAGATATTTTGATTTAGGGAGTCATTTGTTTGTTATCCAGTAATACATACTGAATATGGCTGAGGGGGGGGGTGTCAAAGGGAGATTCCACTACCCTGCTGCATCTCTGCTGGTGGATCCCTTCTTCCTCCAAGAGCCCTGGTGCCTCTGTGGCTATGCCTAAATGGTTTTTGATGAAGTAGTCTTTGTCACTTAGTTGAAAGGCTCTATGGACACCAGGTCTCAACATTCTTAGAGAGGATGAAGTAGTTAGTGTAAGATTTGCTTATATAGCATGTACCACTGGATCAGGTCCCGACAGGACCTTTAGGCAGGTTGGCCTTCTCTTCTCTTCTCTTCTCTTCTCTTCTCTTCTCTTCTCTTCTCTTCTCTTTCTTTGATCCCACTTCAGCTAGGCATGAGATATCTAACACTATATATTATTTTTGAGACTGTAGAAGATGCCTCTGAGATACAGGAGTCATGACCTGACATTGACTTCTGTCTTTTTCCTCCCTGATAAACAAGTTTGATATCTTCTACACTTCTACCTAGAGCCATTACCCATCAGTAGTAACAGAAGCGGTCTCTGCTACTTGCCTGCTCCACTCACTGCTTCAGCTTTGTGAACTCCAAGCTGATACTCTTCACTAATAAATACTGCTCACTGAGGCAGGGGATCAGGACGGATTTCTATCCATGTGAGAACCTGATATGGAAGTTGATCAGGCTTCCTTTCTGCTCCACAGTCTACCTTATTTTCTTGAAAGCAACCTTGATGTACACTAGTCAACCTGTTCCTGGCAGTATTTCACATCTTCAGAATAAGAACCTCTCAATAACTTCATGGTGGCTAGGGAGAATATAAGGGTTCTTTAGCTCCTGACAGGCACACAGACTTGAGATCATGTAGATGATATATCCAGTGGTCACAAGTAACAACATTATTCTAAGTGAAATAAGCAAGTCACAGATAATTAGACAATACAACACAATTACACTTACGTGAGTCATCTATAATGAGATGCCAAAGTCATCTTAGCAAGAAATAGGACAGCAGGTACAGAGCAGAGAATAGAGAACTGTAGAGTTGTTTCTCAATAGGAATAGAGTTGTCTTAGTTAGGGTTTCCATTGATGTAAAGATACAGCCTGACCAGGGCAACTCAACTCTTATAAAGGCAAATTGGGGCTGCCTTACAGTTTCGGAGGTTTTGTCCATTATCATCATGGTAGAAAACATGGCAGCATGCACACAGACTTGGTACTGGAGGAGCCAAGACTTCTACATCCTGATCTAAAGGTATCCAGTAAGAAACCATGTGCCACACTAGGTGTAGGAAACCTCAAAGTGACATATTTCCTACAATAAGGCCACACCTCTTAATAGTGCCACTCCTTACGTGCCAAGCATTAAACACTTGAGTCTATGGAGGAGGTCATACCTATTCAAACCACCACCTTCCAGTCCCTGGCCCTCATAGGCTTGTAGCCATAACACAAAATGCATTTAATTCAACTTCAAAAGTTCTTGTAGTGTATCACGGCCTCACCAATGTTTAAAAAGTTAAAGTTCAAAGTCTCTTCTGAGATTCATGCAATCTCTTAACAATAATCCACTATACAATCGAAATCAAAACACAGATCACATCCTTTGAGCTCATAATGGCACAGAATATACACTACTGTTCCAAACGGGAGCAGAAGTTCTGGACCAAAGCAGGACCAAAAATCTGCTGGGCAAACTCCAAACTCTATATCTCCATGCCTGATGTCAACATGCACTTCAGATATCTAATTCTCTTCAGCTTTGTGGATTGCAACCCAGTTCTCCCTGGTGGGCTGGTTCCATTTTCTGTTAGCAGCTCTCCTCAGCACATATCCAATGGCTCTGGCATCTCTAACCTCTTAGGGTCTCAAAAGCAACCCAGGCTTCACCTTCACAGCTTCATGCATTGGCCTCTCTGGGCCTCCATACAGGGACACCCCTGCCACACAGGAAGGAGAGTTCATAAGCCCTTCTCCTATTCTTGACTCTAAAGCCAGGGTGATGAATCTGAAGTTGCCAAGTTCTGCTGCTTGCTGGGGCTGGAGTATGGCCCCCTCGTTCAATTACATCTTCCCCAGCTTTCTGTTTTCAGTGGTTTCCTTTACTGCCTAAGCTTGGCTGTCCTGGAACTTGCTCTGTAGACTGACCTAGAATTCAGAGATCTGCATGCTTCTGTCTCCTAAGTGCTGGGATTAAAGGCAAGTACCACCATGCCTAGATCCAAGTTCTTCTTTAATTCCTTTTTGTTATAGATCTTTACAAGCATGGCCACTATGTCTCGGGATATAGATTAAAGGGGTGTCAGATCAAAAACATGTGTCACCCCACCTCAAGATCCGCACCAAAAGCTAGTGTCTTCCGGTCTCAAGATCTGGATCAAAGTGATGTTGTCTTCCTGCCTCAAGTTCCACATCAGGTGTGCCCTTCAGTTCTGGATTGTAATTCATTCCAGGTATAGTCAGGTTGACAACCAAGAATAGCCAGCAGGAGAGTTTCAGGTGTACTAGAAGAGTGATGTTCTGCCATTTAAAATGCTATAAATGGGGGCTGGAGAGATGGCCCAGAGGATGTGGTCTTCCAGAGGATGTGGGTTCAGCTCCCAGCACCTGTATGGAGGCTCACAACCATTTGCAACTCCAGTTCCAAGAGATCTGACACTCACCTGGCTTCCCCAACCAAGCATACACACAGTACACATACATCCATGCAGGCCAACGCTCATACACATAAAATAAAAATAAGTATTATTTTGAAAAAAGAAAGGATAAATGTCATGTCAAGTGTTCTTATCACTCAGATACACGTGTCTGCACACACACACACACACACACACACACACGCACACATGCACGCACGCACGCGCGCTCGTGTGCATGCATGCAACAAAAGGACAAAAGGAAATTAAGGGAGCTGTTTGATACATTTATTACCTTAATTGTGTTGATGATGCCACGAGTGTGTGCAAACTTCTCAAATTGAATACATTTGACTTTTGTATGTCAATTGTACTTCAACAAAGCTCTTTTTAGAAAACCCAGAGTAAGGAGATGGTGAGAAAAAGAGTAGTTTCTGCTTTAGATAGAGTGGTAAGGGAAGGCTTCTCTGAAATTCTTGTTTTGTTAGTTTGTTTGTTTGAAAAGGATCTTGCAAATATCCCAGGCTGTCCTCCAGCTCCTGATCTGTCTGCCTTAGTCGCCTGAGTGCTAAGATGACGGATGTGTGCCAGCACAGCTGAGAAGCAGGCATTTGAATGAAGGCCTGACTACAATGAAATAGTGACCATGGAGAAGGGGCTCAAAAGGGGAAAGAACAAGTAGTGAGGAGCTTCAGACACGACTGACCAGTGTCCTTGAGGAATTGGGGGAGCACTCAGAGCCACTTTATAAGATGATCAGAGCTGATTACTGTATATCATGCCATATATTCTTGATTCTCTGAGGTACCACAGGAAGGCCAACCTTTTTTTATTATTTTATGGGCTATTACCTTTTCTTGTCTCCAAACGTCTCCTTATCTACCTTTCTCTCCTTTGCGTTTAGACAAGATCGGGCGCGTTTAGGGTGGTATGGCCGTAGTCCTTTGCGTTTAGAAATGATTTCACTACTTAGTGTTCAAAAAGAAACAGTCTGAAAGAGAACTAGCCCATCTCTCCACCACCAAACCCATGACTCTACCAGCATCTATCCTCATCCTCTCTGCCTTTGCTAATACAAAGGATGGACGAGCCCACCCTGCCCTTAGCATGGTTCCATCTCCCACTGTGCACTGGACTTCATAACCTACTGCCAAGTCAAAGACTTCATTCCTATAAACAACCTCTTCCATTCTTGCACAACCATAACTGTTTTCCTGTCTCCTTGATCATGCCTCTGTGCTTCTCCATAACATAGGCCAACTACCAAGAACTCCTCAGCTGGGTGCTATACAAAGAGCTCTCTCCTTTTATCTTCTCAACTATTACTCATTCACTCTTTTCTTATAATACCCACAGATTGATTTTCTAAAGGAATGCACCCAAGGAGGAAATGGGGACTCAGAAGTATGGAATAAATAAATAAATAAATACAAATGTAAACTGTGCTTATTAATTACTTTGTAATCACAAACTAGTACAGAGGTCACCCTGTACAAATCACAATCAAGATTGGAAGCAAGGGGCTCACTTAGCCAGGCTGAGGGTGTCAGTCTGCTATTTGGATGTTAGGCTGCAGCTCCTGTTTCTGGATGGATCAGGAGGTGTTTGGAATACTCCATGATTTTAACTTCCCTTGAGCAGAAGAATGGCCATGTGTCCAGCTAGAGGAAGACGTAATGCTTTGGTTATATGTGTCGTGCAATTACTGAAGTTTCATCTCAGGATGCAGAGCCAGGTGAGACTGTCAAAGGGGCCACAGCCCCTTCCTTTATTAGATTTTTCCAAAGCCCGAGGAGCACACTGCACTGAGTCCCGTTGCATGGCTTCAGCATTTTGATCAGCATGGAATGTGGGCTGTCCACCGGCTATGGTTAGAGGGGAGGTGCTGGCTCCGCTCGGGCTGGAAAACAGATGCCATTGCTACCGAAGCCCTGACTCATCTAACCTGTTATTTTTTTTAAAAAAAAAAATATTAATTCATTTCATGAAATGTATTCTGATCCTATTCACCCCAGCTCCTCATCTTAATTCCACCCAGATCTGCCTCCAATTCCCTACCCCCTAACTTCATGTTCTTTTTAAAACCTTAATAATGCATGGACTCCAATTTGTGCTTTAATTTCTGCATGTGGGGCCATTCACTGGAGCCTGGTTCTTGGGACTCTTAACAAAACAGGAGAAGACAATTTCAAAGGCACCATTGAATTCTTTTTTCCTCAAACTCCACAGGCAATCCATAAGCAGTGCCTATCGACTCTGCTTCAGATGCTGACCGTAATCTGAGTAAGCATGGTCTCACCATCTTCACAGCTGTCCCCCAGCATAGGCCAGCATCACCTCTCTCTAAGGGAATGGCTGTAATCTCTGGTCAGATCCTAACAAGAGCCTGAAGGAGGGGGAACTAAGAGAACTGAAGTGGCCTCTATTTCTTTTCTATATTCCACCTCATTCCAAAAGGAATTTGAGCTGGATAGCACATTGAAACTCCTATACCTTCTGTCCTGGCTCGGTTTATGTCAACTTAACACAAGCAAAAATCATCTGAAAGAAGGGAACCTCAATTGAGAAAATGCCATCACAAGAGCTGACTGTGGGAAAGGCTGTAGGGCATTTTCTTCTTAAGATTTTATTTTATTTTTTTTATTGAAAGTCTTTTTTTTTCCAGCTGGGAAGTGGTGGTGCATGCCTTTAATCCCAGCACTCAGGAGGCAGACACAGGTGGATCTCTTTGAATTCGAGGCCAGCTTGGTCTACAGAGTGAGTTCCAAGAAAGAAAAGACTACACGGGGAAATCGTGTCAAACAACCAAATTTTTTTTCACACAGTATATTCTGATTTTAGTTTCCCCTTCCCCAACTCCTCCCTGATATTTCCTACTTCCCCACTAAAGTAAATCCACACATTTCCTTTCTCCCTCCCATTAAACTACAAAAAATTCAAATATATTAATAAGATAAAATAAAAACAAACCGGATCAGAACAAAACAAACAAACAGAGAAAAAAGAACCAATGGAAAAATAAAAAACAAACCCATAGAGACACTAAGACACACACGTTTGCATACAAAGAAAACCCATTAAAAATTTAAAAACATAATATATAAGCAAGAAATCTGTATAGTTAAAAAAAAAAGAGTGCAAACAAAGTACAATGAAACCAACAAACACCCACTGAGTTCAGCTACCGTAGAGCATGAGGTCTGCCCTGAATGTGGTTAGTATAACTAGGGAGAATCTGTTGGAGAAAACTATTTTTTCCTTTGCTACTGGTTATTAATTGGAGTTCATTTGGGGTTAGGGATGGGGAACTTGTGACCTCTTCCTCTCTCACCTGCCTTAGGCCTATGCAGGCCCTGTACATGCTGCCACAGTCTCTGTGAGTGATTTCATATGGAGACAATGCCCCTTAAGTTCTGAGGGTATTGTCTGGAATTCAGTATCTTTCATCTCTTCTAGTTGGCCTTTAGGCATGATTTAATCCCTGTATTTCATTTTATGTGTGCCCATGATATACATAACACTTTGAGATGAAAGAGAAACGCTGATTCCACTGTGTTGCTTGGCAATAAACAACAGAGACAGAGGTTGATGACAATGACTCACAGAAATCTGGATTCTTCCTGGATGAAAAAAAGCAGAAGTTTCTTTCCTCTGTCTTGTATTGTCAAGTTTTATGTTTGTTTGTTTTGTTTTGTATTGTATTGAAGCTGATGGCTTGTGAATCACATTCAAAGGAAAGATTGAAAGCAAAGACAAAAGAAAGGGATTGATGGAGTAAGGAACACACACACACACACACACAGAGGGGGGGGGGAGAGAGAGAGAGAGAGAGAGAGAGAGAGAGAGAGAGAGAGAGAGAGAGAGGGAAGAGAACTACTGGCTAGGCTAGATCATATATCGGTAGGTGAATCTAACTTATTCTAAAAACTAAAAGGCTTTTGTCTTTCTTTACCTAACTAATATGGAAAGGGTGTGCAAATAATAAATGTAGGAACATTTCTTCTTATTATAGCTAAAAAAAATAAAAGTAGTGTTTGTTACTAAAGTATAGCTGTTTCAAATGGAAACTCCAATAAATTGGCAGATTCAAGCATTGTCCATCACTAATTGGCAACAAGAAATTAATTAGAAAAGAAAGAAAAACAAGACTCTACACATTACATCCCTCTTGTCAAATAACACATTAAGGTCTGGAGAGATGGTTCAGCTTTTGAGAACACTAATTGTTTGTACAGGAGACCCTCTTGATGGTACACAGCCATATACAACTCCAGTTCCAGGGGATCCGGTGCCTTCTTTTGGCCTCTTTGGGCACCAGAAATGCAAGTGGTGCACAGACATACACAGAAGCAAGATACTCCCCCCACACATGTACACATAAGTAAAAAAGAATGGTAAAATATCAAAAAGAAGAATATTCTATTTTAAATTGGCCTGTTGATAGATAAACAAGTTGATTCCATATTTTGGTTAGGAATAATCTCCAATCAACAGAGTCCAGCTATCTATTTGATATAGACATTTTATTTTATTTATTCTTTGAACATATACCCAATAGTGAGGTTGCTGGGTTGTATGGTTAGTTCTACTTTTAATTTTGTGATTACTTCCATGCTGACTTTATTAAGGCAGCTTTTGGGGGTAAAGGTACTCAGTATACAAACCTGACAACTTCTGTTCAATATCCTTGGAACCCATATAAAGATAGAACTGACTCCACACCATGGCCCATGTGCCAGCACACAACCCCTTTCTCTCTCTCATACACACACGTGTGAGAGTTCAACGTTCTCCACATCTCATCAGCATTTGTGGGTGTGTGTTTTTACACAGGGTCTCACCCTGTAACATAAGCTAATCTTGAACTCACAATGCTCTTGTCAAAACCTTCCAAGTGTGTGTTGGGCCTCATACTGGGCTCTAACTTAACTCTTAGTTATTTAGAGAATGACCATTCTAGCAAAAGTGAGATATATCAGTGTCATTTCATTTTGAATCTCCATGGTAGATAATGGTGCTGTGTATTTTTGATATTAGCCCCTTATCAGATTTTGCAAATAAATTCTCCCAATCTATAGGTTGTCTCTTCACTCCATTGTTTGCTTCCTTTGCTCTGAAGAAGTTTTTATTTGATGTAACTTATGTTTGCCTCTGTTGCCTGTGCTTTAGGAATAATATAAAAATATCAGTGTCTAGAGCAACTTCATAGAGCTTTCCTCCTCTTTTAAGTAGAAGGTTCCTCCATGATTGAAACACTTTATCCTGAAGGAAGCTCCTTAAAACAGAAGGTAAACAACTCAAACAACTTCAGGAAGTCAGTGAAACTGAGCAGATTCACTAGGCTCCTCCCTCCCAAGAGTAAACAATGAAGACATCTAACTGGCTATTGCCAGTCTCAGACTGGCAAGCTGAAAAGAAGAGTCAGAGTAGCCAAGCAACCCGAACAGGCTGAACTGCATGGAAGAGGTTTAGAGCAGCTGCACTACCTGAGAAGACAGTCTCCTATATGCTGAGCTGCCTACAAGCTGTGCATGCCGGGGGTGGGGGTGGGGGGGATGCGGGGGGGGGGTCCAGCTTTGGTGAGTAGTCATCCATACTGAGATGGGTTTTGGTGATGCAGCTGTCTTTGAGTCACTTTTGGTCCCATAAGTGACCTCTCACCCACATTCCTGTAAGTAACTACAATAAAAGTTCACCAAGTTGGACTTTTGTGGTATCCATACTTTGGTCGGGCATGGGCTCCTTATCTGGGGTGAGTATGTGTTGAGTATCCCCAGGAAAAGTTTTATTACAAAACACACCCATCTTTTCCTCTAGTGATTTTATAGTTTCGGGTCTTGTGTTTGAGTCTTTACTCAGTTTCAAGTTGGTTTTTATGCATAGTGTGATACAAAGAACTAGTTTCATTAACCTGGATATGGCGGTGGTACTACTTCGCCACCAGATAAGGATTCTATTTTTTTTCACACCTTTGCCACCTTTCCTCATTGGCTATCTTCTCATCCCCACCGCTCTCATAGGTGTGATGTGTTCTCTGCTCTCCCTAAGAACGGCTGATGTTGAACATCTTTCTGTGTTTATTGGCCATTTCTTCAGATACCATCTTTGGAGAAATGTCCATTTAAATCCTTTGTCCATTTTCATATTAGTTTAATTTTTTTCTTTTGTTCTTAAATTTCTTTAAATAGTCTGTGAACAGGGTCCTTATCAGAGATATAAGATAAATATTTTCTGCCATGTCACTGTATTGATAGCATTCTTTGATGCACCCATTTTTAGTTTTGGTGAAGCCCAATTCATTATTTTTATGCGGTCGCTCGTGCTTTGATATCATGTATTAGAAGCCAGTGCCTGAATGAAAGAAAGTAAAATTTTACCTATGTATCTTCTTAGAGTTTTATATGTTTGACTTGCACATCTTTGGCCTATTTTGCATTAAATTCTTGTGTGTATGTGAGGTGATCGTCTATCTTAATTCTGGTGCATGTGGACATCCCTTTTTGCCAGAACATTTGTGGACAAATTTATTCTTTCCCTTGTTTAATCATACAGTCACGGTTGTATAAAATCAACTGACCTTAAATGGAAGACTGTATTCCTGGCACCTTGACTCTATTTCATTGCTGTCTGTGTAGTTCCTTATTTTAAGCCTATACTAGTCTTTTGGTGTTGAGCATTGAACCCAGGACCCCATTCAAGATACACACGTTCTCTACCACTGAGCTGTGCCCTCAGGTACCCTACATTACAGAAAATGTCAAAATTAGAAAGTTAAACTTCTAAGGCTATTTTGTCTATTCTGAAGCTCTTTCATTTTCATATGAATTTTAAAATCAGTTCATTAACTTCTGCAAAAACATTAGCTGCAATTTTAATGAGGATAACATTAATCTGTAAATCAATGTGGAATATTGCCATCTTAACATTCGGTCTAAGAGCCTAGGCACCTAGGATTTTTTAAAATGTATTAAGCATTTAATTTCTTTGAATGATATTTTGCTTTATTTGAGACATAAATATTCCCCTTGTTTTTAACATAGATTTTTTTTTTTTGAGACAGCATCTCACTGTGTAGCTATAGCTATCCTGGAATTCGTTGTATAGACCATGCTGACTCCAGAACCCACAGAGATCTGCCTACCTCTGCTTTCATACTGCTTGAACTAAAGGTGTGTAATACAATGCCTGGTTTAAAAATTAATTCTTAAATGTTAAAGATCGAAGGTAATTCAAATGTGATATTTTCTTTATTTAATTTTGAAACTGTCCATTTCTAATTAATGGAAGTAAAACTTATTTTGCATTTTGTTTTTCAGTATTGCAACCGTACTGACCTTGTTTTTGTTTGTTTGTTTTTTTTCTTACAGAGATTTTTGTGGATTTACCATAGTTTCATTTCCTATCTTTTTTTTTTCTAATACAGGGTCTTAATATGTAGACCAGGATGGCATCAAATGTGTGATCCTCCTGCCTCACCCCCTGAATTCTGGGATTACAGGTATGTACCACCACGCTCTGTTCCCGATGTTTTCTGCACACAATATAATATCATCTGCAAATAGTTATGCAGTCTCATTCTTTTTTATCTGGATTTCTTTTGTTTCTTTTTCCTAGAGAAATGATGAAACGTATTTTGTCTTTAGTCTTGTCTTAGGAAAAAATTTTCTGTCAGATAATTCATAGAAATCTTCTAACAGATTGAAGAAGCTCCCTTCTATTCTTAGTTGGGTGGACCTGTGAAAAAGTAATAAATGGGATTTTATAATTGGAGACAATTAGGTGTTTTCTGTTCTATCATGGTTTATTACATCAATGACTTTTTTTTTTTAATTTCGAATCAACCTTGCATCCTGGGATAGTACACTCTCTCATGGTTAATAAGTCTTTTTATGTTATTGGCCCAGTATGTTAGTATTAATTGAAGATTTTTATATCTGTATTCTTAAGATACATTGGTGTTGGATGTTTTTTCCTGTGATGTCATTTTCTGGTATTTGTAGCTGGATAATAAGCACCTTATTCTTTCTTCTTTTATTTACTTGGAAACCCCAGTTAAAGATTGATGTTAATATTTGATAGAATTCATTATTGAAACCATTTTGGCCCTGGGATTTTCTCTGAAGAATGTTTCTGAATAATTTTTAAAATTTCCTTACTTGTGGCTTATTCATATTTTCTTTTTCTTTTTCAGATCTTTTTGGTAGTTGGGTAATTTTGGAAATTTGTCCAATTTAGCTAAGTTACTTAAAATACGTGAATTATAGTTCCTCATAGTATTTGCATTTCATCATTTTCATTTCTGTCAGACAGCTATTAATGTCCTGAAGGTTGTCCTCTAACCTCCACACATGTGCTGTGGCATGTGAGTGCCTTAGTCCCCTCAATAATAGTAAGATAAAATACAAAATTATATTGTGCTACCCAATTTGTTTTTGTTTTTGTTTTTTGGTTTTTTTTGTTTTTTGTTTTTTTTGTTTTTCGAGACAGGGTTTCTCTGTGTAGCCCTGGCTGTCCTGGAACTCACTGTGTAGACCAGGCTGGCCTCGAACTCAGAAATCCACCTGCCTCTGCCTCCCAAGTGCTGGGACTAAAGGCGTGCGCCACCACCGCCCGGCTGCTACCCAATTTGTATGCGGCAATTACTAATATCATTCCATTGTCATCAATGAAGATATTTTATATGATTTTTCAGGCTTTTAAGTATGTTGATATTTTGAAAACTGTCCTTACATTTCAGTCTACCCTGGTCAATAGTCCAAGTTCAATGGCTGTAAATAGGTATCCTGCTTGAGTTGTGAGAAATAGTCTATAGATGTTTAATAAAAATACAGTATTACTCAGCTTTTCTTATTAAGTTTCTATTTAGTTGTTACATCCACAATAAAAATAATGGGGTATCAAAATCACCAAACGTATTGCTAAATTGTCTATTTATCTTTTCAATTATGAAATTTTGGTTTCATATATTTTGGGGATTAATTTTCAGGAACATAAGTGTTTTAATAGTTATATTTTTCTTTATGAACCAAATAAAATACTTTTATTTTTACTTATTTTTTATTGAAAATAGATTTTTAAATACATACATATTCTGATTATGGCCATGCATAAGAAAGAAGTGAGATTTTTTTTTTCTCAGACAGGGTCTTTCTATGTAACCCAGGTTGACCTTGAACTCAATATCATCCTTCCTCTACCTCATGAGTGCTGGGATTGCAGTCATATACTATCCTATGCAATTAGGAGAGAAACATTTCTTTATACCTTCTCCTCTATATGAACAATTATTTGAATTATTTTTGTTAGCAATCCTGGTAACAGCTGGGAAGGAAACAATGAACATTTTATATTGCTGAATTTATTAGTAGTTATCGTGATCTGACAACTTTTCTCAAATGCACCTTATGATTAACTGTAGGAATTGTAGGAGTTGGAAACACAAGCTGTGTCTATAGTGGACTCAACCTTTCTGATCTATGCTGTTGAAGCGGCTCGTTGAAGGCTAACTAGCAAAATGGAATTCCTTTTTTTTAAGTTTTATTTATTTATTTCATGTTATGTGGGTATACTGTTGCTGTCTTCAGATGCACCAGAAGATGGCATCTGATGCCCATTACGGATGACTGTGAGCCACCATGTGGCTGCTGGGATTTGAAGTCAGGACCTCTGGAAGAGCAGTCAGTGCTCTTAACCGCTGAGCCATCTCTCCAGCTCCAAAATGGAATTCTTAAAATTGGCCTCCATGTACAACACCATGTTTATCTTGAAAGAATAACTAACAAACACATGGTAATCTGAACCAGGAGAAGGGACCTACACTTTATTTGTGACATTCTTGAGTTTCAGCCAGCCTGACTGACAAGTGGGAGACCCTTCTCAGGAAAAGCAAAATAAATCCTGCTAATTTGATACTTGTGTGTGCATTAATAAAATACAGCAGTGGCCGCAACAATTGTTGTGTCTAAGGCTTTACATCTTAGAATAATAGAAGCTTTTATTGCTTAAGGAGTGATTTTTTTCACTGACATCATTTAGAATTATCACCATGGGGTAGGCAATACTAAATCCAAGTCAGGTTTGTTTGCCAATGGGGTTTGAACACAGGACACTGGGAGTGTAGGCCTAGCCAAGACCTAATTATTCTCTTTAAAATTTGCGTAGACCAGGCACACTCTATCGTTTTCATCTGGGAAGACAATATTTACACCTGGGCCCTTGATATACTGTAAAAGAAATATGAGATGTGCTGAGGGAGTGTTTTCAGGCAAAAGCGAAGGAGAGAAAAGGGAGAAGGCAGAAGGAAGTTGAGACAAACTTCAACTGTATCTCTTCAGCTGCTCTGGAGGAGGAGTTACATTGCAGAGACAGGAAAACGGAGGACATAACCTCTAAGGCCCTCACCTTCACCTAATAGCAGTCCTCTAGAGGTCAGATTCATTCATTCATTCATTCATAGACAGGATCTCATGTAGCCCAGTCAGATCCCAAAATCTCTAAGTAACCAAGCATGACCTTGGACACCTGATCCTCCTGCCTCTGCTGGAGAGGTGGGACCGTGTGTGCTGCCACACCGGCTTTAGGTGGTGCTGAGGCTTGAATCCAGGGCTTTGTGCATGTTAGATAAGCCCTTTACCAACTATACCACATTGCCAGCTCTGGAGGTGAGTTTTTATAACACTCACAGTGCCAAAGGATGAGACTAGCTGGTGAAGGGAACTAGAGGTAGAGGGCAGGTATCAATGAATGAAATCATAGCAGGAGGTAAATGGACAGTGTTTAAATGTGTGTGTGTGTGTGTGTGTGTGTGTGTGTGTGTATACTCAAAAGATGTGACTTAAAGAAATGGAAACACTATGCTGGGCGGTGGTGGCACACGCCTTTAATCCCAGAGCTTGGGAGGCAGAGGCAGGCGGATTTCTGAGTTCGAGGCTAGCCTGGTCTACAGAGTGAGTTCCAGGATAGCCAGGGCTACACAGAGAAACCCTGCCTCAAAAAACCAAAAAAAAAAAAAAAAAGAAATGGAAAAACTACAAATTTGGGAAGTGAGAATGTCAGAGGGCTTTGAGAGGCAGAGTTTATAATTTATTAAAGCTCATATGAACTATATCTTTAATATTATGTATGTCCTTTACATTAAAAAATTCTTTGAAATATTTGATAATGCCGAGTATTATATAGTGAAATAGAAGTCCCCATACTTCTACTAGTCTTGATACAAGCTAGTGGAAACATTTTGAAGACTACTTTGAAAATATTTGGGGTGTGGCTGACTTTTCCTGGGAAGATGTGAATTAATGTCTATTCACTCTGGGTAGGACATTGGTAATGGAACAGAAATACAATTCTCTCCATGTGTGCTTACAGGAGTGTGCGTGAGAGGTTAGTCATAGGAGTGTGGGTGACTCAAAAGCAGCTGCAACCCCCAAAGCCCACCCTAACACGGGTGAAGACAATGCACAAAACTGCAACTCTGGAGCACCCTGCACGATCACTACTCTGCTCTGCTCCGGAAATTACTTGTTGCTATATAACCCATGACTGTGCAGAGGGAGAGACCTCATCAATCTTGCAAGTTTCTGAACTTCTTAGGTTCTCTAAGGTTTGGGGAGTGTCCTAAGGCACAACCCTCCCTCTCCCTCCTGAAGAAGTTTCAATTCCGAGGAAATGGGTATAAGACACTCAATGAGGTTGAAAATACCTATAACTCTAAGACTTGGTACAGCCAATCCTAGGTATATCTCAGAAAATAAATCTGTGTATAAAATTTTTGTATGTGCAAAATTTTTCATTGTCACATCATTATTTTCAAGTAGAAATATTAAATAATCCAACTGTCCATCGGTATAGGAAATAAGTTGCAATGTAGTTATACAATGGAGTTTTTTTCAAAAATAATATATATATATATATGAGTACACTGTTGCTGTTTTCAGACACACCAGAAAATGGCATCGGATCCCTTTACAGATGGTTTTGAGCCACCATGTGGTTGCTGGGAATTGAACTCAGGACCTCTGAAAGAGCAGTCAGTCCTCTTAACTGCTAAGCCATCTCTCCAGCCCCTACAATGGAGTTTCAATGCCACATTTTTAATTGTGAAACTGGATTTCTCTGCATGGAAGGGAAAAACTAAGAGAAAATGTTCAATATAACCATGGAGACCATAATTTCGCCATAGTGCAAAGCTAGCTGTCCGTAACCATATAATCCAAAGTGAAGTCATCATGACTTCCCCCAAAACTTAGCTCTAGTCATAATCAAAATGGCAAAAGGTAAAGTATTGCATTCCTGACTGAAATTAAACCAATCAACTACAATGATAGTGCCTTGTCCTACTTGTCCCAAGGAATGTTATTGTATAATATGCAAGAGGAATATAGGTCAAAATACAACCTCTTGTATGCTTTATAAAGCGTGCTGGGCTGGTCATGGAATGCTTCTGACCACTTTGTCTTCAAAGCCTCCTGGTTCAGGAACTGTTCTTTTGTATGCATAATAAACATTTACATATGGTAATCTAATCTAATACTTTTGACAAATACAAACTGAACAAAGCCAGTGTAATAGTATGGGATATCCTGCTAATAGTTATGCAAACATGATCAGATCTCCTAAATGCTATTACTTGATAAAGAGATAGAAAAATGTTCCTAGTCCATCTGTCAAGAAAATGATATTTACTAAACAGCTATCAAGGTAATACATCGGTGAAGGGGAGAAAATGGGAATAATGCAAAAAAAATAGTTAAGGAAAATATTTGTTAAATGTGGGTAACTGGACCTAGACAGAATATTAGTCCCTATTACTGTGTTAAAACATTTCTCAGTTTAACAGCTATTGTTCACATAAAGCATGTTACTGCCAATTCTGCATTTCACAGTGGCCCTTATTACATGTACATTTTTGCTCATTTCATGGACAAGGTAATATTCGGAGAACTTTAGCTGTGTCCTCAGGATGCTCATGATCACTGAGTGATGCTGTGGTTGGTTCTTGTGCTTCCATTTGCAGTGAGAAAGTAGTCCAGGAGTCACTGACATGGCCAAAAAGGCATCATATCACAAGGGCACATGAGGAAAGGACTTCCCAGTGCCCAAGTCCTTTCAGGTGGCAAGATTCAGGAAGGATCCAGAAAGTGTTCTTTGCATTCTGAAAGGACAAGCCTTTCTAAAGGAGAACAGGGAAAAAATGCCCCCTTGCCCTCTAGAAGACAGCGCTGCATACATACATACACAAACAAAGAGAAAGTGAAGGTCCATCTCCAGGAGGCCTTTCCACTACCCTTTTCTGTGGCAGCAAATAGTTGCAGGGACATCAGCAGGAGAATACAAAGTGGAGAAATGCTGCAAGATTTTCCATGTCCAATCACATTAGGCCTGTGATTGGACAGGAAAGGGGAGGTGGAGCTAGGAGTTGGGGAGTCACAGAGCTCTCAGATGAGAGGGGCAGGTCAGAGAACCAGGATGGCTTCTGACATTTTTTTTTTCTGTGTGTTTTCATAAGGTTAGAAATATTGAGATAAAGCTTTATCACTTTTAATTGGCTCTGCAATTACTGTATTGGCATCTTGTAATTGTGTTTATAATATACATAAATCTAATTGGCTAATTAAGATTAAGAGTCGTGCTTCTACCGGGTTACTGTATATTGTGTTATCTAACCGAGAGGATGGCAGATCTAGTTGGTTATTAGAGTGTGGGACCTGCGGTTACAGGGGATTGTGACAGAGAGGGAACTAATGACTCACAGGACAAGTGAGACAGATGCTGCGGAGGGCTAGCTCCAGAGAGCGGTCCAGACCGCCGCTGGAGAGGGGGCTGGGAAGTGGATTGACAGGCAGATTACAGAACCGGGGGACCTGAGGCCAGGCGTTCTTTTTTAATATTTCCCGCAACAGAGAAAGGAATTCTTGAAGGATGAATAACCAGAGGTGTTCTAACACACAGGCTACCATGCTCCTACATTCCTTCAGGTATCGTTCAAATCCATGGAAAGAAAAAAAAAAAAAGAAAACCTGATTCTTGGGCGGTGGTGGCGCACGCCTTTAATCGCAGCACTTGGGAGGCAGAGGCAGGCGGATTTCTGAGTTCAAGGCCAGCCTGGTCTACAGAGTGAGTTCCAGGACAGCCAGGGCTACACAGAGAAACCCTGTCTCGAAAAACCAAAAAAAAAAAAAAAAAAAAAGAAAGAAAGAAAGAAAGAAAACCTGATTCTTGGTGGCTTGGGGTCCCCCACCCAGCATTATAAAAGTAGGCTACTGCTTAGATTTGCATGGCATGAAGTAGTCATCGTTCATACAGCAAAGTATTGTTGAGGTGAAGGGTAGGCAGTCCCAGCAGGGTGGATAGAAGGGATGAGAAAGGTATGGGTACACCCATGCCTCAGTTTGTGTGCTGCCGAGAGGGGGTAAGGAACAGAAAACTGTGTTCTTGGAACACAAAGACCCCTGTACCCTCACAGCCTAGGGCACCAGCAAGGCTGTGCTCACCCACCGCCCCAGAGCACCCTGCCAATAGGAGCACCATGCTGTCTGTGGCTGTTTGAATATGCTTGGCCCATAGGGAATGGTACTGTCAGGCACTATGGCCTTGTTGGAGGAACTGTGTCACTGGGGCATAAATTTTTTGCCACCTACTTTTAGTTGAATTGAACAAAATCCAAACAGCACCAACATTCATCAGTGTGCCCTAGCAGTGGTTCTTAGCCTTCCTAACGAGCTGTAGTCCTTTAATTTACTTCCTCATGTTCTGGTGACCCCCAACCGTAAACTTATTTTCATTGATGTGCCATAACTGTAATTTTGCTTCTGTTACCAATCGTAATGCAAACATCTGATATGCAGGATATCTGATATGGGACCCCGAAGTGGTTGTGCCCCATAGGTTGAGAACCACTGCTCTAGAGTAGCAGAACTGATAGAATGAATAGGCATTTAAAATGATAAAGATGGGTTGAAGTTCCAGCTACATTACTCCCTAGCTGTTGTGACTGTAAGAAAGATGTGTGTCATTTCAGATGGAGTGGGTGAAAGGGACTTTTCTTGTTGGCATTCTTGGACCATTCATTTCCTCACTCATTCGATAATTCATTGGACCATCCATATACTCAGGCTCAGCTTTGTGACAAACATTGCAATGAGCACATTCATTTAGAAAATAATAATATCTTCTCTCAGTCCTCATGGGGTTCACATACCCACAAATAACTTCCAGTTCAGTATAATACATTTTACAATAAGTTATTCACAAGATGAAATAGATTCATGAAGTGTGTTCACCATTTCCAGGGTTCAAAACAGAGGCTTCATGGGGGGGGGTGAGAGGAGAAGTGATACTTCAGATGTGACTTCATGGAAATGTGCCTGTCATGCAGTTCTAAGAGAGAATGCATCCAGGCAGAAGCAAAAAGATGCACAAAGACATTTGCTGGTCTATTAAGCAAGTAAAGATGCTAGAATATTATCTATATTAATTAGTTAGGATGCATTCAACAGCAAGTAAATGCATGTCCAACTAAAGGACTCTTGAATAATAATTGGCTCATTGCATCACGTGGCAAAAGAAGTCCAAAGGGAAGTGGTCCTCAGACAGTTTCAGTGGCTCAGTAATGCCACCGAAGGCCTGGAGCCTTGTTTGTTCCTCAGCTTTATACTGCTGTGATGATGCATCTGAGAAAGTCAACTTAAAGGGGGAGAGCTTTATTGTGGATCCGTTTCAGTTCATGTTTGATTGTGAAGAGCTCTAATGGAGCCACAGTGCTCAGTGCATGGCAGTCTGGAAGCTGGGAGGGAGGAAGGGAAGTAAGAGGAGGGGAGAAGGGAGGAGGAGAGAGGTAGAAAGCATATTCTTTAAAGTTCAAAGTCTGGGTTAGATAGCAAGTTCCAAGCCAGCCTGATCTATGTAGTAAGACTCTAAAACAAAACAAAAAAACAACACAAAACAAAAACACGGGGCTGGAGAGATGGTGGTTAAGAGCACTGTCTGCTCTTCCAGAGGTCCCAAGTTCAATTCCCAGCAACCACATGGTGGCTCATAATCATCTATAATGGTATCTGATGCCCTCTTCTGGTGTGTAGGTATACATGACGATTGAGCACTCATAACATAAAATAAATAATCTTTAAGAAACCCAAAGCAAACAAACTAAAAACAAACCCCAAATATCCCATTGAAGGGCATATCTCTAAGGACCCACATTCTCCAACTGAGCCCCACTTCCTAAAGTTTTCCATGACCCCATGAGCTATGAATTCATAGAGGTATGGACCCATTCATGTGACTGGAGCCTGCATGTGCCAATCATCTCCCTACGGACCAGTGTTTGAATTCTGCTGCCTTGAGAACCAAATGTTCAACACATAGTTGTGAGAACAGTTTAGATCTAAACCTTGTCTTTCTGCTCTGTTATCCATGATTTGTGACTAGTATCTCTTTTTGATTGCAACGTAGTTACTGAATCACATGAGGTACAACTACCATGTGGGAATAAGAGGAAGAACACTCTAGTCTATAGTAGGGAGGCAGGCTAGTTGGTCTGCAAGCTTCTAGGGATTTTGTCTCTGTCTTCCATTTCCATATTGTGTCGCACTTTACACAGTTTCTGGAATTCGAACTCAGGTCCTTTCTTCCATGGCAACACTTTACCTACTGAGCCTCTCTAGCCCTGGCTTATTTTCTTTATGCTTCCACATTAAGTCTTTGTCCTCCTGGGGGTGTGGGAAAGCTTTGAGCCCATCACACTGCAGCTTAGCATCTTCTGTGGACCTCAAGAAAACCCATCGAACTCATTTACCCTGTGTCAATATGTGCTCATCTTTGATGCCAAAAGCCTTTATCTTCCAGATAGTCCGGTCTCACTGAAGAATCCCAAATTAGGGATTACAGTAGGATCTACATTTGATAATAACAGCACATTTTCATTGGTGTTTTCCCAATTTGCAGAAACCATTTCATACCTATTAACTTGTTTATTTCTCATTATTAAGAACAGCCGAAGGTCATCAAGACCTGTGTTGGATTGAACATGGGTGTTTGTATATTTTAAACTCATATGTGAGTTTGCATTTCATTTAAATGTCTCCCTTGGCGAATGGTGATGTGCAAGCTGAGCTGAATTTTTAGAGTTCTCCTCTTATGGCAAAGTGAGAATGAGTTGACAAGAACAACATTCTCCTGTCTCAGTTAACTCCCTTCACCCTACACCCTGCCGGGCCAATCTAGCTGCTCAGACTATGGTATAGAACCCCTTCCATCTGCGTGGTGCTTTACAGAGTCTGCTTCTTCTCACATCCTTTTTATCGTTTACTTTTATAAATAACTCTAGGGCAGTGGTTCTCAACTTTCCTAAGGTTGCGATCCTTTAATATCCTTCGTGTTGTGGTGACTCCCAACCATAAAATCATTTTTGTTGCTACTTCTTAACTGTAATTTTGCTACTGTTAGGAATTGTAATGTAAATCTGTTTTCCGATGGTCTTAGAAGACCCCTGTGAAAGGGTCATTTGATCCTCAAAGGGGTCACAACCCACAGATTGAGAACCGCTGTTCTTGGGAGTGGGAAGGACAGAAACTTCATCTAGATCTTTTTTTTGGGTGGGGCGGGGGTAGAATCTGAGGCATAGAGTGATGCAGAGCTTTGTCCAAGATCCCTGAGAGGGGTGAGTTCCTAAAACTCCTTGAAAATAAGCCTCTCTGCCCATTGCCTGGTCTTGCCACTAGGGGTCAGCACAAGAGTGGGATTCAGAGAGAGGAAGTACAAAGGCAAATTCGAGTCCTGTTCCTAAAAGCTGGTAGGAAGAGGATGTTGCCTATGGTGGAAACTACTTGGCGCATACCCTGTACCCTGGGTTTGCTATGAGATGCTGGAACACAGGGATTCTGCACACTCAGGCCTCTGGCATCTGCTCTGCCTTCTTCCTCCGGAAGTGTCCTTTGTGTAAAGGGGAACGACCAAGCAGAGCTAGCAGGGAAAGCAACGTATCCTTGAGGCAGGGGCCGAAAGAAGAGGGGTTTCTGTAGAGACCAAACCACAAAAGGAAGGGCTGGAGGGACTGCTCAGCAGTTAAGAGCATACCGTGCTTCCAGAGGACCAAGAGTTCGATTCCTAGCAGCCACACTGGCCAGTTCACATCAGGTGTTAACTCTGACTCCAGAGGCGTCCTACTCCTCCGATTTCTCTGAGCACTCACTCTCTTGTGCACAGCTCCTCCAACCCCCTCTACCCCCTTGCAACCTTCCATAATTAAAAAGACATTTTTTAAAGAAAGGTAAAGGAGGACTTTCTGGGCACTAGAGCTAGAAATAAGACTCACTCTTCCCAACTTTCAGTCTCCAGCACTTGATATTCCAGTTTCAACTACAGCAAGGAGAAGCAGGTGCCATTATCCCTAGAGCTCTAGACTCTGCTTTCCTAAAGACACCATCACTGGGACAGGCTACTGGTCTGATGTTTTGTTTTGTTTTAAATGATTTTTTAAAATTATTTATTTATTTTATGCATATTAGTGCTCTATTTTCACGTATGCCTAAATGTCAGAAGAGGGCGTCAGATCCCATTACAGATGGTTGTGAGCCACCATGTGGTTGCTGAAAATTGAACTCAGGACCTTTGGAAGAGCAGTCAGTGCTCATAACCACTGAGCCATCCTCTCCAGCCTCCCCCCCCCCACTAGTCTGATCATTGTCATCGTCTTCCCCAGCCATATCTTGTATGGACTCTATCATCTGTCCTTTTGTTTTTACTCTATATTTAGTTACTTTTTGTTTATCTTCCCCACTAGAATATAAGCTCTAAGAGGGCAGGATCTGTCCCCACACCATTTACTGCTGTGTTGCTAGTAATTAGAAACATGACCGGAGTGTGAGGATAAATGTTGGCTCCTTGCATAAATGAAATACACAAATGGGGGAACTCAGTATATGCAAAGAAGAGATTGGTTCTGAATTCTGTGTCATAGGTGCATAGCACTTAGTAGGCTATGGGAGTAGGATCTCAAATTCAGGGACAACCTGGAATACATTGTGACACTTTGTAAAAGAGAAGAGGAAGAGGGTTGGGGGAAGAGAGATTTGTATTCACTGCTTTAGACAACACTGGACCCCATGTCACTCTTTATCCTGGTTCTCTCTTATGACAGTAATCTCTGCTCCCGTGGAATCAAAGTTTGACATTACGTCACTGATTGTACACTAGGTGTCCAGGACACTAGAAGGGACATTTGATACAGTGAACAGGATCTTTACCAACCAGCCAATTGCAATTTCCATAGTCTTAAACTGTCTCCAGAGAAATGTCCTTAGCCACAGGCTGTGTCCTCAGGCCTGGCTAAGGCCATTCAGTGGTCTAGGAGACTGAAGAAAGTGTGGATTACTATTGAAGACACTCCAATTAACTGAAAATGAGCTAGCAGGGGTAGCTGGGGGCTTGAAAAATGCTGACTGTTAGTTATATATATTAATATTCAGTGTGATGTTTACATGCATGCATACAATGTGCACAGATTAAATCCAGCCTCCCTTTGTCCTCCCTCCACCTCTTCCTAATCTCCAATAATCTCAATTCTACTTTCAAGTAAATCTTTTTTTAGTTTGTTTATAAAAGATGGGACATTTACTACCAATCTTTCTGGGTTAGACTTATTTCATTAACCTTATACTTTTCAGTTCCTCCCAGTTTGCTGCAAATGACAAAATTTCATTCTTTTCTTGACTGAATAGTATTCTATTGTACACAGGTATCACATTTCTTTATTCATGCATTCTTTGATAGACCTAAGATTGCTTCCATCTTTCAGCTATTGTGAACAGTACTGCAGTGAAGGCAGAAGTTTTGTTTCCTTTGGATAGTTCTTCAATAATGGGATCTCTGAATCATTCGGAAGGTTTTATTTTTGTTTACGTGTATACATGTATGTTTATGAATGCATGCTTGTGTGCATATATGTGCACATGTGTGCCAGTAACCGCAGAGGTCAGAAGATGTTGGATCTCCTAGAGTTGGTGTTACAGGATTTCTAAGAAGCCAAACATGGGTGCTGGAAACTGAACTGGGTCCTCTGTAAGAGCAGTGAGCACTCTGCATTAGTCACTTTCCTATTGGTGTGATAAATACCCTGTGACCAAAAAAATGACTTCTGGAAGAAAGAGTTTGTTTGGGCTTATGGATCCTGAGGGTTAAGAGTCCATCATGGCAGGGAAACACAGCTCCAAGAGGCAAGCATAGCTGCGGGATCTGGAAGCTGGGAGCTCACACCTTCAAATCCAAGCAGGAAGCAAAAAGCAGTAAGAAGCAGGGTGGCAAGACACGGAAAGCCAACCTTCAGTGACATACTTCCTCCAAAAAGTCGGCACCTCCCAAAGATCCCACAACCTCCCCAAACAGCACCACAACTGGGGACCAAGTATTTAAACATCTGAGGACATTTCTCATTCAAACTACTGTATACTCTTAACTAAGGCCCAGGAGAGAGAGAGAGAGAGAGAGAGAGAGAGAGAGAGAGAGAGAGAGAGAGAGAGAGAGAGAGATCTTCTTTCTGTGTGTACTTCTGTGTGTCTGTGGATGCTAGAGGTTGACATTGTTATCTTCTATTGGTTGTCTCTTTATTTTGAGACAAGGTCTCTCACTGAATCTGATTGGCTAGAATTGCTGGCTAGTGACCCTCTGGAATTCTCTATTTTCACCTTCCAGTGGTGTGTAATTCTGGGTATGTGGGAATGCTGTGGATCCATCCAAACTGTGGCTCTAATACTTGCAAAGAAAGCACTTTACCCACTGAACAGTCTTTTCTTTTCTTTTCTCTTCTCTTCTCTTCTCTTCTCCTCTCCTCTCCTCTCCTCTCCTCTCCTCTCCTCTCCTCTCCTCTCCTCTCCTCTCCTTTCCTTTCCTTTCCTTTCCTTTCCTTTCCTTTTGCTTCTTCCTTTTTATTTTATTATTTGCTATTGTGTGGGTTTGTGTTTCTGTGTATGCTGGTATATGTGTCCCAGTGTATACATGGAGGTCAGATGACAACTTTGTGAATTGATTCTCCTCATCTACCTTTATATGGATTCTGGAGATTGAATGCAGGTCTCTAGGCTTTTTTGTCACATGCCTTTACCTGCCGAGAAGCTGGTCTAAGACTTCTTTTTTAATAATGTTGATCTCTTTAACAGTTACAGCTACTTCTGGGCCAGTAAGGGGCTCAGTGGATAAAAGAGCTTGTCTTGCAAGCTTGAAGATCTGAATTCAATCCCTGTAACTCACAGTAGAAGAACCAATTCCCAAAAGTTGTCCTGTAACCTCCACAGACATGCTGTCTTTTATGCATGCATAATACACACACACACACACACACACACACACACACGCACGCACCTGCACACACACCAGATGCACAATAATAATGAATAAAATTAAAAAATAATTACGGTTTCTTTTGAGCCTGACTCTTTCTCTTCTGAACATCATAAGCTCTTTCCTAAAAGAAAAGAAAAGAAAAACCTGACTGAGCACTGAGACAACAGGAAAGGTGCCCTGTTATCTTGTGGGACCTTTATCTTGTGGAAATGCAAATTCATTTGAAAGGAGAGTATAAACTGAGAATTCTACTACAGTGGTTCCCAGCTTAAAAAAAAAAGTTGGGCATAGTTTTAATCCCAGCACTCAGGATGCAGAGGCAGGTGGATCTGTTTGAGTTTAGTAAATTCACCTCTACTGTGTGACTTTTTCTTCATATTCAGGTCTTCTCAATTACCACCATAATGACCTATTAGCCTCTTCTTACAGCATCAAGGGCTTTTGTAGCCCAGAGTCCCAAACTCTTCCGCATGGCACTCACAAACCATTTCCCAAAGCCTAGGAGCACAGTCAAGGTAATTGCAGCAACGATCCCACTCTCCATATCCGTTTTCGCTCTAGTAGTTTTCTTGTTTTTCATTGCTACAACACAATCCCTGCCCCCCCCCAAAAAAATTAAAGGTAAGATATTTACATGATCTGAATAGAAGCCAGGACACGAAAATCAGCTTAAGCTTAAGAAAAGAAGAAGTCGTTTGGCCTTAAGACTTTCCAGGAGCGTACTTCATCAATGGTAGAAAAGGTCTGGCAGCAGGAGGCAGCTGACCATGCTTTGTCTACAGCGAGGAAACAGAAAGTGGTGAAGGAATGCCTGTGCTCTGCAAGCTTTCTCCTTTTTTAATGCAGCCTGGGACCCCAGCCCACAGAATGGTCTCTCCCACATTTAGAATGGGTTGACCTACCTCAATTGATTTAATCTATATAATTCCTTACAGATAGGCCCAGAGACTTGTCTCTTTTGTGATACTATATTCTTTCAACTATTAATCACTGCAATGTATATATTTTTTAAAGAAATATGCACCACATTTGGGAAGCACGGACTAGTGTTCTCACATTTACAGATGGGGAAAAACTGAAACTCAAGGAGGCGTGCGTTCAAGGTCAAGTTCGCTGCTACTTCACTTGACATTGGAGGCCTACTGTGATCTGTTTCTAAACTAAACTAACCTTATCATATCAGTTATGTATCCTTGGGGTTGGCATAGACAATATAGGAAACAAAATAGTTAAACTGAATTTCAGACACACTAAGGAAGGGTATATTGCCTTTCTAAAATTCAAATTTAATTGGCAGACCTACAGTTTTGTTTAATACAGTCACTTTGTGCACCATTTGCCACAGACCATCTGAGTAAAGTTTCTCATATGCAATTACTGAACCGCTCTTTTTAGATCTTTGAGAACACTATTTCCCCTGTCTGGAATACGTACATCACTATTTCCCTAATTCTACCCCATCTTTCAACTCAAATATCACCTCTTCCCTTAGGTCTTTTAAATCCCTTGAACAGACTGTCACCTAGGCTCCGATAACACCTTTCCCATCTCTCTACTTCTGTCTTCTTGGGTTCTATTTTAGATCAAAGCTCTTTGTCTACTTGGCTTAATTCTCCTGTGCAACATGAGCTAGCCCTGTGCTAGGGCAGGGGTCATGTTTGAGCAGAGGGTCAAGTGTAAAAGCATAGGCTTTGGATTCAGATGACTTTTATGTGTACTCCAGCCTGTAATTTTTCTATGTGACAGTGGATAAGATTTGCCACCATTTTTTAATGGTAAACATATTTTTATTTCATCTATGATCCAACAATTCTACTTTTAGGCACTTATCCATGAGTGATAAAATCATGTTCATAACAGTCTAAGAATGTATATAATACCTATTCTAGTAGTAAAAGTCGGGAAAAAAACTTCATATGTCCACAAGCAAGTGAATGAATTAACTGTGCTGTATTTATAACAATAAAATATATGTCACCTCTCTGAAACTCAGTATCCTCATCTGTAAAATACGAATTCCAACAATAATTTCCATATAGATGTGCTTTTAAAACGAAATGGGATAAAGCCTTGATGGTATTTTAGACCAGAAGTAAGATACGTAAAGCGTTCAATAAATGTTGACTATTGTTACAAATTGTTGTGAAATGCTCTATACTGGGCTTAACAGCCACTACGCAGTGTTTGTTTGTTTGTTTTTTTCCTGAGTCTGATTTACTGGGTTTGATGTGTTAATCTCTGGTTACATTACTATTTTTAGGAACAAACTTTCCTGTATAGTTTTTCTTCCTTCCAATATGCATCTCTGCAATTACCCACTAGTGCATAAACATATATGCACAGCTATATTTCTATGCATCATATATTTACATGTATTTTTAATTACAAAAATGTATTCACAATACTTATTTTTATTGTTAAATGCTTTTTGTTTTTATATATGCATAATTTTTATTATTTAATTTTACATATGTCTACTGCATTTGCATCATTTTCTCCCTTCCTTCTAACTTCTACCAAGTCCTCCCATTCCCTCTTAAATCCATGGCCTCTTTTTCTTTAATAATTGTTGATGCATATATGAAACATATGTAGATATGATATATGTGTATATCTACATGAGTAAATATATAAGTATGGCATGCTGAGTCCCTTTAATATATTATTAGGTATATTTTAGGACTGACTACTCAGTACTGGATAACTAGTTAGGGGGCTCATCCCAGAGGAAGACTGATTCACCTTCTCTCAGCAATCATTAATTGTTTATAGTTCTTCATCTAGAGGTAGGGCCTTGCTGTATTTTTCCAGTCCATATTCATATGTCAACTGGTGTTGTCATTGTTCATGTTTTGTTTAGGTGACCATATTCTTGGGATTTCATGGGTGTAGCTTCCCTGTTATATATAAGAGGGACACATATTGCAGCAGATGTCTAGCTCATGGTGTTTTTGTCATGGCAACAGAAAAGGAGCTAAAATATTCCCCCATTGCATTCATGTTTCTATAAGAAAGTCCAGTATATTCATTGGTTCCCCAAGCTAAATTTGGATGGAATGGTAAGTTTGGACTGTTGCTGGTATACATCTTTCCAGGAAAAGTTCATGCAACATAAATCCTCATCTCCGTGTCTTCAAGGTAAAGATATTACTGACCATTAAATTCTACCAGATGAATTAATAAGTGAATGCATGACTGAAAGCAAAGGGCCAGCATATAAGGTCATGTCTTCTGTTGGTAGAATGTGCTGGATGCCAGTCTGAGTAGCTTTTCATTGAAGAAGATGCAGGTACACTGGAAAGCTGTTCTCTTAGGGGACATTTCTGCCATTGAACACCTGTCTATAATAGCATAGCTATTATAGCTTCTCTCCAGAGAAACAAACTGATGTTTGGAGATTGTAGCACAAATGTTTGTCTTCTAGGAACATTTGTGCACTTCTATTCTTCCAGCGATGGTCAGAAAAGAAAATCAAACTTTTCAAAGTTTCTTCTTTCATATATACCTTGCCTAATACACAGTAGATGTCCAATGAATATTTAGGGCATGAATTACTAGACAATGAAGAAGTAGGGTGTAAATAGATAAATATGCAAATGCTTTTAATGCAATGTAGATTTTATTTTTTCTTTAAGCAATTTAATCTCACTTATTGATTTGCATGTGTGGTGGCTGGAGTGTGCTCAGGGTCACAGGTCACAGGAATTGCTTCTCTCTCCTTCCACCATGTGAGTCTCAGGGCTAGAAGTCGGTTGTCACGCTTGGCACCAGGCGCCTTTACCGGCGGAGCCTTCTCATTGACTCCAATTTTACTCTTTCTTTTTGCCTACCACGTTCCTTGCTCAACCTGAAAAGTAACTGATTCTGCTCTGCCCTGCGATGCCTGCCTGAGTGTGTAAGAACCTTTTTTTTGGGCCCCGTTTTTAAGGCTCTGGAGAGTGATAGAAACCTGAGAGATTAGTTGGTGCTATGTTTTCATGTACACATCTAGTGACCAGGAGCTTTCTTACATTGAAGTCTGTGCTTCAGTCTTTGGATGATTTAGAAAGCTGTAACTGCGTCATCGGTTACAGACTTGGTGCTGGTACCCAAACCTCTCTGTGAGCAGAAGCAGGACCACCATACCATGGCTGCCACCTGCAGATTAAAAGATTTATTTCATTAAAAGCACTAGGGCAACAACTTTCCTAGGAAGCAGGAGTCCTCGATCCAGCCATGCCTGAGCTCTGCCAACGGCCTGCTGTGTGCAACTGGGTAACCCCTTTCCTTATTCAGCTTCTGTATTTCCTTTTTGCACAGTGAGAGCTTTCAAACTGGGTGCTCTGAAAGAATTCTAGCTCAGAGGTTCCAGGATGTTCTGATATTGTTGAATTTGGATCTTCTAATATAGCGTTTCTCTGTTTCTCTAAATTCTCTAAGTGGCTTAAGAATCCCTGGGAACCTTTTCTTTCCACAATCTTTAAATTTCTATTTTTTTTAAATTTTGAGATTGTGCTTTAATTTCAACATTTCTCCCTTCCTTTTCTTCCCTCCAAATATACCTCATATACCCCTCCCTGCTCTCCTTCAAGTTCATGGCCTATTTGTAAAAATAAATTGTTATTGCATACACACACACACACACACACACACATATTCTCAAATATAACCTGTTGAGTCCATATAATGTTACTTGTATACACATCTTCAGGACTGAGCATTTGGCACTGGACAACCAATTGGTTTGCTCTTCCCTGGGGAAGACCACCTCTCCTGTATCACCTGGGGCATTTCCCCATGGAGTTTGGCTTGTTTCCTGGCATCCTTCTTGTTCCGTTCACATTTGGGAAGTCATGGGCAAATCTTTACTGGTGTAGCTTCTGATGTTACTAGGAGACACAATGTCACAGCAAAATCTGTAAGTAGAGTTCTGCATCCTAGTCCCAATGGATACATCTACAGAACACTCCCACACCTAAGGCTTAGGGAACATTGTAACGGGGCAGAAAGATTGTAAGAGCCAGAGAAAGTAGAACCCTTTAAAGGAAAACTGAAGTCTCACATCAGAAACTATGTATCTACAGAAGGCAGGATTTCTTCATGTATTTTAACCTAAACCACATCTTCAGTGAGATGAATGCAGAGGCTGCTATGAGAATCTAGATGTAAAATACTAAATCCAGAAATGTAAAACAGTTACACTCAGTGGCTTTCTCTTTGTTCTGTAAATATTACTTACAGAGTTTATAAAATATGCTCTAAATATTTATTTATGCTAGCATTTAAAATTTTTAAGTATGTTTTAAAAGTCAGTCAATATTCTTTAGTATTTCCATCTTGACTCATAATATGATAATACTGCTATGTGTAAGCCAAATAAATGAAATTCCATGGAGCCCTTCATTTTTAAGAGTGCAAAGCAGTCTTGTTTTAGCATTTCTGATGTATTCTATTCAGCACATTCCGTGTTACCAGAGCTCTGTTTGATCAATAGCCTGCACGTAGTTACCTTGAAAATAAGACCACTCTACCTTCTTCTCCACCTTTGGCTCTACTGGGCCTTCCTTCTCTTTTACTTGGGTTTCTTGACATAAAATGTTCATTTGGTCTCTAGACAGGATACCCCATTGTGGACAGCACCAGTGGATGGATGAAAAAATACGGCAGCTGGAAAGGCGAGCGTTGATGAAGCAGCCTCCATGGCTGCCTGTACACAGCTGTCCAGCCACTCCCATTCTACCTTCCTTAATTGTTAACATTCTGCAAATCCCTCAGCCTAAGAAAGAACACTAACTGCCCACGCTGTTGACCCACTATGGCAGGCTTTGGTCAGGTCAGGGAAGCCCACTTGGGCTTAGAGCCTTCATGTGTGTGGAGAAGGGAAAGAGAATTGAAATCTTGTGTGAATGGTAACTCCCCTTTCACATCAGGCCCCCTTGTTCCTTCGTTCATAATGACAACACCCCCTGAGAGATGGTTAGAGATTTCCATGCTCTCAATAAAATCAAGAAACCTTAGAGTCCCTCCTAAGGTGATCACACAACCCCATAGTAGCCGGGATTAGATTTGAACTCACAAAAAGATGGTGCCAAATCAAGGCTGCCACTGTTCTTCTAGAGGCAAGGAACCAGGAGCATCTCAGACAGAAAAAGGGAAAAGGAACTAAAATTTAAAGAGTGTTCAGTGGAACCCAAGCACATTATCTCACTAGCTCCTAACAGCATAAGTGTGAAGCCACAGCTAGGCTGAAAGAAGGAATGGGGCTGTGATAAAGGCATACTGCTAGAAGATAAACTCAAAATTTAAGTCTGCCAGGCTCCAAAGCATCTGCTTCTTCACTAACGGCTAATAAAATTTGTTGAGAACTTAAATTATGCTAGCCACAGTTCTAAATCCTATACCTCGTTCAGTTTAACTGCCCAGCAAAATAGGTGTTCTTATTTTCTCTTATTGTACAGATAGGAAAACTAAGGCATTAACAGGCTTAGGCCACCCAGTTAGAGAGTAACAGAACCGGGTTGGAATCTGGGCAGGCTACTTCGGAAGCTCATGGGACTGGACCACTTCAAGGCTACAGTCCGGTGAAAGGTCAGGGTTGAAACGGAAGTCTGTGGCTTTCTAAGGTCAGTGTGGAATGCTGTGCACTGTTGATGAATGAATACCCAAAGCCACAGAGGATGTACTTCCTCCCAGTGGCTGAATCTAAAGACAGAGATAAAGTCCAGAAGGCAAGGGATTATGCAGTCATTGAAAGCAGCCACACTCTAGCCCATAGCAGTTGTTCCATAGCAGTCCATGCTCAGGGTTCTTGCTGAAAGGGCAGGGTCCACATTCAAGGGAATGCTTTCTCTCTGCCATGGCTTGCCATGCCTTGTAGCAGAGCATTCTTGTTCAGCCCTGCACTCAACCCGAGGTAGTTGAGGAGGAGCCGCTTCCCTATCTTTTTGACCAGGCCCCATGTAAGGTAACTCTCAGAGCTGAGCTAGTGACGAAGTGGGAGTAAAGCTCTGTATCCATTCCTTGGGATGTAAATGGGGAAACTGAGGGTCACAGATCTGGGAGCAGACTCTCTGAATTAATTGCAAGACACAACCACTGATGGGGAAAGTCCTTAAAGGCAGACAAAGGGTTGCTCAAAGAGCAGGCTTGGGACCCTTCAGGGTCTCAGAACTTGACCCTTTGCCATACCAATTTGGCCTCTGAAAGGGAAGTGAGGCCTGGGGGGGGGAGTAAGTTATTCTGGGCTTCGTGGTGACAGGCATTCTCCCCAACCCCACCCCCTGGCCCAGAGACCCAAACCTGGCTCTGTGCCTTGGGGTCCCCGGGAGCCTCTGGACACCAGCCATGGCACCCTGCCTTCTGAGGTCTAGGGAAGGGTGGGTGCCCTGTGGAAGGATCACTGTTTTCTAAATGGCTTCCTGCCCAGAAAGCCTCCAGAACTGCCCACTGCTCTATTACTGCTAATAGAACTGACTTCATAAGATCCACAGGGTTCAAGTTTAGATTTTAAGACTTGAAGGGCTCTTGGCATGGTACAGATAAAGGAAGGAAGCCATCAGACCTTCAGAAGATGTTCATTAAAACATATACGCCCAACCTATGTGAGCTAGAGGAGAGCTGATCTGCCCCGAGGCAGGAGGATGGATGAAATGCCCTTTGCTGTTTGAGGGGTGTGGTCTGACTTTCTGCAGACTCTCAGGGGCAGCCCAGGAATTCTGAGAGATGTACTTGTCCACAGCAGGGATTTTCCAGACTTGTCTCGTACCTAACTCCATAACGGGATTCAGACTCATGACAGAATGAAACAAACCCCTAACCCTGCTTCTCACTGTACAGGCTGGGAACATAGAGACGCAGAAGGCTGTGACCTCTGCAGGGTGCCAGACTGAGGCAAGATTGCTGGCTTTAGAACTGGGGTGGGACATGAACACCCTGCTGCCGAGCTCAGAGTTCCAGTCTGAAGGATGTCCAAGGCCACAACTTTCCCCCTTCTGCCCAATGGCTTCACACCTTCCTTGTTTTCCCTGTGTAGGATCTGCCCCTCGGTCCTTTCCCGGCACTATCCTCAGCTTCCACGTGGTCTCTGTGGTGCCTGGAGCCCCCAGGGACAGCTTATATGTTGCTTAGAAGGCCAGGAGGCAATCTGGCCAGTGAACCTATGCACAGGTAGCAGGATGAGCCAAGCAGACAGTCTGGACAACAGGGCTGGGGAAGCTAATATTCAGAGAATTTCAATCAGTGTCGCTGTTTGTCCCAGCCAACTGGCTAACGGTGCGGAGTTTGAATCAGTGACCCGCCTCCTGGTCCCTCCTCCTTAGCCAGCCTCTCTCCCTCCCTCCTTCCTTCTTTCCAGTTTTTTCCTCCCTTCACTCTCCAGGAGGGGACTGCCCTTGTGCTGTTGAGCTGATCAGGCTGCTACTGCTGTCCGCCTCTCCCTTCCCAGTGCCTGATGGAGCACAGGGATAGGGCTGGCTCTTATAGAGCCCTGGGTCTCTTCTGGCTTTTTCCCTAGATAGAGGGTTCACACCCAGCAGGATCCTGCCGAGTCCCTCCAGCTTCTCATGCCCCACTATGCCTCTGCTGGATGTCTTCTGGGCTTGCTTCAGGAAAGTGAAGGTAAGTGTCTGCCCAGCTGCAGCCCAGCTAAAGCCTCCTGTTCATGGGGGAATCAGGTAGCTGAGCCCATAGCATGATGACTGGGAAGGCCAGGACAGCTTCCGAAACTGGGCTTAGCTCTTGAAACCAGATAAGGCTAGATTCAACTCCTGCCCTTTGTCACTTGACTGAGTCTCTGAACTTTTACAAGAAATCTTGTTGTCTCTGGCTTCCCCAAGCCTGCCACAGAGATAAAATAGTTGACTTTTTTGAGCTTCAGTTTTTTTCCAGCTTTAGAATGAAGATAGTTAAACTGACCTAGGAGAGTAAGGAGGCTGCTATTACTATTTACATAGCAAAATATTTGCAAATATAAAGAGCTAAGGTGTGAGGTTTCTAGCATGATGCCTGGCACGTGACATCCACACAAGTAATGTGTGTTGTTGTTGTTGTTATTATTATTATTAATTTTGAAATCCGTCGACATGTAACAAGCATCTACTGTGTACTAGGTACCAGGGAGCTACATAAGACAGGGTGTGGCTTGTAGCCTTCAAGAGAGAATGAGAACCATGACAGATGTTCATCAAACCCTCATTACACACCACGCACTATACTACATAGCCAGCCAGCCGGGCACTAAATAGTTGTTGAAGGCCTGCTCTATCCTGGTCATGGGAAATGTGGGAACACAGTAGAATCTATGGGAATGTGGGATGCATTTCTGTTCTCAAGAACCAATATACTAACATGTATTTAGTATCTGTGTGCACCAGATCCTGGTGACCCTTACCACTATCCAGTAATTTCTTTCTTTGATACTTGTGGAAGAGACACTGTAAATGACTAAGTGATACGATGTCACTCAGCTATGGCCGGCACTGTTGGGAGTCTGGATGCTAACGTCTATGCTTTTCTTGATATGATATAGCTCCTTAAAGTACGGTCTCCTGGGAAGACTTTGGAGCAACTAGGCTGACTGTAAGATAGGACTGAAGACTTGCTGGGGCTTTTAGGAAGGGAAGCTCCATTCCATCCAGGGGGACGTGGAGAGATTTCACAGGAGGTCACATCTGGGTTGAGCCTGAGGGTGGAAGGAAGAGAAGAGTTTGTCAGGCCACAAAGAGGGACAGGAGATTCCAGGCATGCCTGACAGAGGGAACTACATGAGCAAGAACTGGCAGAGGGTGCTTGGTCTGAAAGTTGGTATATGGTCGGTGGGCTGAGGGTAGGGCACATTTCATGATGATGGGTAGGAAGAGAGGAACACAGAGAGTAGGAAATGGGGCTAACTCTCAAAGGTTTGAAATTGATCTGGGGGCTAATGGTCTTCTTTTACTGGGGATTATTTTTAGTGAAAAGTTGTGCTTATATATGGTAGAATTGAAGAAAAGCAAAGACAATGTGCAGTTTTTGAATATAGAAATTAATTCAACTCAATGGACTAGTCTTTATTTGGAAACTATTGAGTCTTTCCTATGGGTTTAGGGTTCAGATGATATTTCTTTTACAAAAGAAGACTGAGAGAAATTTCAGTGTCTGTTTCCATCAAATTTAAGAAGTATTTTTAAAAAAATCAGTATCCTTACCTATGAAATCTTGACGTCCAGGGGCCTGGGGAGTCAATTTTAAGAAGATGGGCATATAATTAAATGGGTATGTTCAGGAGAAGCACTCCAGCAGCTAGAGCAGGTGAGGGTGATGTGGAAGGGGGAGGGAGGGACCAGGGCCGTGAGAGCTGCAATGGCCATGGTGCTGGGGATGGACAGGGAGCAGTGGGGAAGAGTTGGGTAGAATGAAGACAATAAAGGAAGGGAACTGAAAGTGACTTTGATGTTTGATGCCTCAGATGTTTCCCATCAATGGACTATGCTAGGTGCTTGATACGAACTTACATTACATCCCTTTGTACTCATTAACCCAAGGTGTTCAGCAAACTCCTCTGATTTATGACAGTTTCTTAGGAGCCACTGGACTAGAGAAATTAAAAGAGAAGGTCAGAGATCTCCATCCCATGCACAAGAAACATCTATGATTCTATGCATGGATGTGCCCATGAACACAAAACATATATGTGCATTGGTGCACTTTCGGCCATACACACATAGGCATATTCAAGTATGAATACATACAAAAACACACGAATGTAGGTGCATACACAGATAACACACATATACAAGTATGTAGATCAGCAGTTCTCAACCTGTGAGCCACAACTCCTTTGGATGTCGTCCAATGACCCTTTCACAGGGGTCACCTAAGACCATCAGAAAACATAGATATTCACATTATGATTCATAACAGTAGCAAAACTACAGTTAGGTAATAACAAAAGTAATGTTATGGTTAGGGGTCACCACAACATGAGGAACGGTATTAAAGGTAGCTGCATTAGGAAGGTTGAGAACCATGGATGTAGATACACATACATATAACTGCATACCCTTCCAAGAACATGTATAAAGATATGTAGATCCAGACATATCCACAGTTATGTAGAGTATAAGGTCATATGTGCACTTGTGTGCTTGCATGAATACACACACACACACACACACACACACACACAGAGAGAGAGAGAGCAGGGGGGACGGGAATGCAGAAGTCCTGTGGTCATATATGATCTTTAAGAGATACAAAGTGATATACCATTAGATCCTAGGGCTAAAAGGCAACTTGCCAGACATATATTTGGCTTGGACCTCTTGTCTCCCCCCCCCCTTCTAACGCTGTCATTTTTAAGGCCCCAGTCAAAGGCTGGATGCTCTGGACCTGTCATCCTTCTCAAAGGAAGGTGCTGTTCTGAGTTACCTTCCCTTTCTGAGCCAGGCCTCCCTATGAACAGTTACATGACTGTGGAAAAACCCTTGCAGGCGGTCAATGGTTGTGCAGAGTCTGCTGTAGCTGAAAAAAACCTGTCAGATCATCTAGTTCTGCCTTCTTGGAACCCTGATAGGGAAACCAAGCTCCAATAACTTTGTACTCCGTGAGCTGAAGAATGGAGGAGGAAACCAGACAAACTGGGCTTAAGTTCCACCACAAACCTTGGTCCATGCATTTTAGCTATGCACCTTTGCACATGACCTTTGTAAGCTACAGCCTACAGACCTATAGAAGTATATTGCCTGTGTTGGCAGCTCAAAGAAACTACAAGGACCCCATGAGCTTGTCCTGCTAAAAGCAGATTTCCGGTTTCCAAGCAGCACACAGGGTGTGAACAAAGCAAAGGGCAGGGTTTATTCTGTGTTTGGAGAGTGAGGATCAGGATCTCAGTTCTTGTCTAATCCTTTGTCACCATTATCTCTTGGCTCTCTACTTTGACCCTGCCTTGGTCTAGGGACGAGAGTGACTAATTTAGTAACTGAGGCTGACAACTCAGAAGCAAGGGATACTACAAAGGTGCAAGAGGCCAGTCCAGATCTTAGAATTGTTTTGAGTTTCTCTAGTTTAGGGTTAGCCTAAGCAAAGGCATTGGGGTGTGAAGTGAGCCCAATACACAGGTCCTAATGTGTCTTCCCTGGAGTCAGCAGGGCTGGGAAGGTATCTATGGCCACTTCTCTGTACAATCAAGCATGCACAAGACCCTCCCTCCATACACTTGGGCTAGTTATTTCCTTGATTCTTTGACATGACCTTTTGCTCTCTCCCAGAACCTAGCTTGGCACTGTGCCCATAATAAGCATAGCTATGACTCCCCTTCCTGTTTCAGATGAGCATACCAGTTTCTAGATGATACCCCTCTGACAGGTAGAGTTCCATCTCTGTCGTCACCTCTGGGTAACTTTTGAGAGGGTTGCATGTCCCTATTGTCCCTCCTTTCCCTTCTCTTAAATCTTAAGTATATAATTGCCTAGTATCAGATATGAAAGGCTCTTAGAAGTCACCTATTCCTCCCTCCAAACTACTCATGAGGACGCTGGGGCCTGTAGAGCAGGGAGGCAGCCATGGTCACAGACTGATCAAGCGTAGTCTCTTCTATCTGTATTATCCCTACCAATGACGTTACAAAATTCAAACGCAGATTAAATATGGTAAAATCTAACAGTGGTGTTAAGTGGGGGTATTGACGATGTACATTGCAGCCACATATACCTTGTGCATATATGTGATGACAACCCTCACCCACCAGGAGTCTGTAGTTGAAGAAATCAGGGGTAGAGAAGTCTCTAGTACTCTGGGAAGGCTCAGAGAAGTTAACCAGCCAGGTGTCAGCCAACACGGCTCAGCATGCCTTGCCCAGTCACTATAGTCATGTACTGAAGTCGTGCACTGTATTCCTGCACTGAGCACGTGTGTATAGGGCTCTCCCCAATTCACCCATGTGCTTAGTCTCAAGCGCCCTCTCATGTAAATGCTCTCTTCCAAGTACACATGGGGCTTCTACATGGCTACTCTTTCTGTTTTCTCTTTCTGTTTGCTTTTTTAAAAACTAGGTCTCACTATGTAGCGCAGGCTGGCCTTGAATCCAGGACAATTTGCCTGCCTGACACTTTAAGTCCTGGGATAGGTTTGTACTCAGCAACCATTTCCATGTGGCTCTTCAAACATTTGTTTCTGTGACAGTGAGATTTCCCACTCACCACACAGTCTCAAATTTATGCACATACATACATGCACATGAGGTGAGCATGCATTGTCATATGTGCTTGCTCATATGAACCATGTTAGACTACACCTGGCTGATTAATGTCTATGAAATTTCCCAGTGTACTAGAGATTTCTCTACCCATGGTTTCTTCAACTACTGGTGGGTAAATGAGGGTTGTCATCACATATAAACATATGTGCACTATGTATGCATGAATGGAATGTGTGCATAGGGGCAGGTCTTCTCTGTTCCTATGTCAACTCATAGCATCTCATTCTATGCAAATTGTCCTGGCAGGCAGGATATGGGGAATAAGAATGACAATGCTTCAGGATTTCTACTCCCAGCCTCCAGGAAACCCTTGCTTTTTCCATTCCTTTGCCCTTATCTATACAAACAAGATAGCTATCACATGCACTGTGTATTGGTTGGGAGAGGGGCAAGGAGAATGTGAAGAATTTGAGTATACACAAATGTATACAAACTCCCAGAGCTAGGAAAGGACTTCAGACTTCTGGATCCTATCTCTACATTCCACAGGATAATTAACCAGTTTCTGGTAATGTGTGGATATATACATTAGAGCTATGTATAGGCAGAGGTGGCTACCTCTCAATTATTGGATCCAAAGAAATTATGACATAGACACTCAGATTGTAAGAAAGCTGCTTTAGAAGTGTCTTACAGATACAGGATTCAACTCCTGAGCTCTCTGTGCAGAACTCTTCAGCCAAGTCAACTATTACATTAACTGACTAGTGAGTGTTGGCTCTCAGCTCTTGTGTGAACAATCCATACTGTGGGGTTAGCCCCACATGGTTTATTGTAAGTCAACTAGGTGCTGGCATAAGCCAATGATTTGTGAGTCAAGGGACCATGGACTGAAGCAAGAAAATAGGTAGTAGGGACCTTATTGGTCTAGCTGGAGTTCAAAGGGAGCTGTGGTTTAGTTTTTAGGTTCTCTGTGAAACTTTCTGGGAAAAAGTTTTTAGCATAGAATGGGAGACAACCGGGTAGTGGAAAAAGGATTGGGCAAATGCTGTATTTAGGCCAAGGGCTCTTCTTGAGCCAGACATTTCCTTCATGGAATTGCCAAAGAACCCGTAAATAAGAGCCTGGCACATGGATCTAAATCTCAAGTTTTGGTCTATGGATGAAAAGGACAAAATCTCCAGGGAAACGGGAGAAGAATGAGATAGAGATTCAGGGTTACTCGCCTCCCCCCAGGGTCTCCGGGTTGTGAGTGAGTGGTGAGGGAAGGAGGTGTTGATACATGAGCATGAGAGTCATTGATAAAGTTGTGTTGGTGGTGGGTATGGAATCCAGGGCCTTTTAAAGACAAGACTTGTGCTCTGCCACTGAGCTCTATCTTCAGCTCAAGACCTTGAAAGTTCCACGTGGAAGTTCTACTTTGATGTTCCTGATGTAGTCAAAAATGACCAGGTGTTTAGAGTGAGAAGATATGTCATTAACGCTTTCACCTCTTTGACCCACAACTATGCCTTCAGCTTCAATGGTGCCAAAATGTGTGAAGTGTGGATGACTGTGGGATGGAGTATGCACCTGACACCAGGTCTAAAAAAACCCCAAAGAACCCCAACTGCTGCTCATTAGTATTTATAAAGTACACAGCACGGGGTACGCAGTGTTCCATGTCCTTTTTGTCTATTCGTCCAATGTATCATAACAATAACCCATAAGACAGTACTGTTATCTTCATTTACTGAAAGGCAGGAATGTTAGAAAATTTACCCAAGGTGATATAGCTATTATGTGGTGACCTTGGACATTGCAATCCCAACAATCTAGTTACAAAAGCTACTGTGGTTATAAGTAATCTAGGCCTGTTTCTCTGCCTACAAAATTTGAAGGTTGGATTGGTTATTGAGTCCTTCCTGTTCTGATACATGCACACACCACACCACCACCAAATGAAATATAAAATACTGCTCCCAAAATGTCAGTGATTTCCACTCAAATGCCCTGGGGAGAAAGAAAGGGAGCTCAGACTCAGGGAAAAGAGCCTACATTGGCTACTGGCCCTAGGTCCTGAGAACAGCTGGAGACCCAGGAAGCTATGGAAGCCAGAGTTTGGCTTATGTTTTCAAATCAGTGGTAAAAATAACAAGGACCAGCAGCCTAGATGGCCTGTACTGGGGTTTGGAGGCAGAGTTTTCCCAGGGGGGTAGGGAAGGGGCGTGCTTCAACCCCATCTCTCTGTCCAACCATTTGGTAGCCATCTATAATCCTGATGCCAGGAAACATACAGGCCAGGCCAGTGGGTAGTTCTGAGGCTGGGGCTGTCAAGGTAAAGAGAGAAGGAAGTCACACACTTGTAGAATGGAGTTAAGGCAAACCTTCTCTGGCCTTTCCTCTGTCCTGAGTTGGATCACCCAGAGAGCTGGAGGGGGAAAAGTAGCCATGTGGTGGGGAAACTGAATGGGGAAAATGAAGTAACTGGAAGCAATACACCCTGGTTCCACCTCTGCCTCTTCCTCTGTGCCTCAGTTTCCTTGCCTACACTGCAGGGAAGAATACACACTTTCCTTTCTAATTGCAGGAATGGCATATGTGAAAAAGCCTGCCATCTAGTAGGTGCCCAGTAAATATGGATGAATATGAAGATAGAAGACATACTACTCTGCATGTTCTTGAGCCCATGACTTGGGCCCTCATTTGTCTCTCTTGTAAAATAAGGGAAACTTATATACCTGCCATTTCCCTCTGCCTCTGACTTTGGAAAGCCTATTGCTGAAGGCATCCTGTGGAAGCAAAAGAATGATGGCAAATACCGATGCTATCACCTTGTATTTCAGGAAGTGAATTGTTTAAACAATCTCCTAGTCTTCTTATCCCCAACTCAGTCCTCCCGCCTCTGGTCACACTAGTTCGGAGCCTGGAGATAAGGCTCAGTCTAAAGCTGCTCTGCTCTTCCTAAAAAGATTCCCAAGCTTTTGGCAGGAAGGAGCATCTGTGTTGACTGGTGGGAAAGTCAAATCTTTGAGACAGGACATTCCTGAGATTATCTAGGGAACCCCTGGGGCTTGTAGCTTCTCTTTTACTCTCTTCCCAGCTTGGCTGTTAGCCTGCTAAGGCAATACAGTAGATGGAGTAGATGGAGTTGGGAGTAGACTTGACGGGCCTTTGGATGTACCTCAGCCGAGAAAGTGCTTGTCTAGCATGCATGAAGCTCTGTATTCCATCCAGAGTGTGATATATAACCAGATATGGTGACACACACCTGTAATTTCCAATACCCAGGAGGGTCTGGAGTCCAATGCCATCCTTAGCTGCACAGTGACTTCTAAGCTAGCTATGAGAGACCCTGTCTCAAAAAAAAGGGGCAGATCGTCTCAGAAGGAGCTCTACAAAAGCAATCTAGAAGTATTTCTTTTATTGCTCTTAACCAACTAGGGTTGTTCTTCCTCCCTCTGTTATATGTAAGGATAAGAATTGCTAGGGAGCTATCATTATAGGGGCAAGTGAAGTCTAGACTGCCCATGTCCTTTTTAAATCCAGCTCTCCACTGCTCTTTTATAGGACAGAGAATTCTACCATCAGTGGACATATACTGAACACTAGTGCATGTTCCCAGGACACTGGCATAGGGTTTAAAAGTGGAACCATGACAGAAGTGTTCCTGTGTAGGACTTAGTGACAAGCTCAGTCTAGCCCCAGACAACATGTCATCCTCCACCTATCCATCTGTTGCCATATTAAACTTCAAGCTTCTCTCAGGACCCAGCCTGTGTCCAGCTGCTCATATCTACTGAGAGCCTGACCCAATCTAGCACCCATTGCAGTCCTAGCAATTTTACTGAGTATACTAAACAGCACACTCACATATATACATACACACACACATACACACATGCACACGCACATGCATGTGTGCACATATAGGTTGTGAAATTCATATACCCACCTACCAGTTGAAAGATTTTGGGAGCCTGAATATTCAGCTCTAAAGGGTCCAGGGAGCTTGCTTTTCACAGTAACCATGGTCTGTGTTAGTAAAAGCTGGGCTGGGCCTAGGGGTGGGTGGTGAAGTCCCAGTGTGAAGAAAAGAGGGCCAGGCCATGAATAGAGCTCTGTGTGGCCAAGCTGAGAGGACTGGGGGAGGCTGGAATGTGAGGAACGTGCTCTCATGACTGTGGCCCGAGGCCTGGCTCTACAGCACAGGGTTGATCAGGGGTGACGGGATCGTGGGGCAACAAAGGTGGAGCATGAAGTCAAGAAAACAGGCAAGGAAAGGAGAAATGGCTTTCTGAGTCTCCCCTCAGATAGCAGGTCAAGGACTGTGGAGAGCCTGTAGGCTGGGTAGAGAGGATGTTAGGGGAAGTGGGCTTGGTTCCATCCATATGAGGGAGAATTCTGGACCCCTGTGTCCTATTGTCTGGATCAAGCCTTTTACTCTGTTTCTGATTTTTATGCCAGCATCTATCCAGTTGGCAGGCCAGATACCTAGATGTCATCCAGAAATATTTTTTTTTAAATTTTCTCATCTTCTGTCCTTTAATCTGGCTTCTACCATGTGAATAGCCTTTTTGTTTATTGGTCCCCTGTTTCTACTCCAAAGGTCTCTGCCCAATCTCTGATCTGTGTCTGGTTTTGCCTGATGCCCTGCCCATCCCTCACTCAACATCAGAGCAGTGATCCTCAACGTTCCTAATGCTGTGACCCTTTACTAAAGTTCCTCATGTTGTGCTGACCACCCACCAAACATTATTTTTGTTGCTACTTCACAGCTGTAATTTTGCTACTGTTATGTACGTATCTGATATGCAGAATATCTGATATGTGACCCCTTCCTATGCTGAGAAGCACGGATCTAGGGTAACATTCTGAATCATGAATCTATGGGCTGGGGTGTGATTTACTAGTAAATCACTTGCCAAGCATGCATGAGGCCTTAGGGTCAATCCCCAGCATACAAACCAACAAATAGAAGATAACTCAAAACTAGGAACAGTCCATAGTTGTTCTTGCCTGTAATCTCGGCATTTAGGTCATTGAAGCAAGAGAATTGGCTTATGTTTGAGGGTAACTTGGACCATATAGTGGGTTCCAGGACAGTCTGGCCCATTAAGTAACACCCATCTAATCTAAGACTACAGAAACAACCAGCAACCAACCAAACCAACCAACCAACCAACCAAACAGTAGTAGCAGCAACCACAATAACAAAAACCAGATCAAACCAACCAAATAACAACAGCAAATTATAGCTTGAATCTAATTGTGTTCCTTCTTTGTTTAGGCCCTTTTAATGGTCTTCCTGGCTGACATAGCCCTTCATAATCTGGGGCCTATTTGCTGATCTGGTTGTATCTTATACTCTACTCTCCAGCCAGACTACAGGCAGTTCCAATTTCTCAAAGGACCTTATTGGACCTTGCCCTTTTCTATGCTCTATCCTTTGATTGTCATGCTTTCTTTCCCCTTTGTCTGCCTTCAAGACTTGATCCAAGTGCTTTGAGAAGAGCCTCATCACAAAGTATCCTCCTACTTCCCCCAACTCCCCAAATGACTCCTTCTGTTCAGTCCAGAAAGCTTTCTGCAGTGGGGCTGGTAAGAGTGGAACATATGACAGTGTCCACATGTAGCTTGAATTCACAGGCAGGGAAGGAAGCTGCCTGATTTGTCTCAGTTCCTGAGTTCCTAGTATAGGCCCTACTCCTGAGGGGATATCTAGGAAACAAATGAGGGGATGAATAAACACAATATAAATAAAATCACTACTAATCTTGGCTTTTATTTGGAGAGGGGGGTTAGGGTTTTACTGTATACCCAGGCTGGCCTTACGCTTGCAATTCTTCTACCTCAGTCTCTAGACTGCTGGAGTTCCAGCCCAAAGTGACTGTATTTTCTGGATGTTGCCCTTATGGCTTTAGGGTTCAGAACTCCCAGATCTTGCAGCAATATGTTCAGCAAGCAGGAGACAAGAAGTACTACTGTACCAGCATGCAGGTGGTCACACTCCATCTTCTTCTACAAGGCTTTCAGCTAGCTATCAGATAAACATCAGGACTGACAGAAAAATTAAAGTTTTGTGGGGGGGGCGTAGATGTGGCAATTCATTAGTGAAGGTAGAAGAATCCTTGAATTTGAAAGCAGCCTGGGCTACAGGAGTCCGAGTCTGGGAGATGGGCGGGTCGGAGTGGGGGTGGGGAGCACTGTATCCCAAGCCCTCCTTTTCAACTTTTTATTTTGGGAAAGGGTCTCACTACATAGCTCAGTCTAGTGTTGAGTTGACTCTGTAGCACAGGTGGACACTGGATTTGTGCTCTTGTCTTGGCCTCCTGAATATCTGGTTTTGTAGGCCTATGCCACCAGGCTCCACTCTAATTATTTTGTGAACAAGCTTGAATTTTATTATACTCATAATGAATTGGGCTGGTAATAGGATAAGATAAGGAGGGGTTTCATGCAACTAGAATATGACTGCAGAGTAGCTGTCTGTCCCAACTGTTAGCTCATTTCCTAAGTTCCAGAATTGTCATCTATAGGACCTCATGGGTGTCTTCTTTGTCCCTTCTTCCACTCATTCGCCCTTCTCTTTCTAATATCCCCTTTGTCTACCAGTGACAATTACATTGACTTGCTCACTCATAGTTACACTTTCTAGCTTTTTTCAGGGAATACTCATATCTGTTTCCTTCTGAGCATGTTTCTCTGTTTCTAGAACTTTCTATCTATCTCACTAACATTTTTTAGAGATCATAAATGAACAATAAACTAAATATGTTTCCAATCCCTTCTTTGTCTTGTGGACAAATGTGTTCTTTGAGCACAGACTTGGCTTGTAGTTCTTCTAGGGTGATCTAGGTTGGAGACAAGTATTTCTAAGTTTAGGTGTCATTGGGACTAAGCGTCTGTATCAGACGTGGTCATCATTGTCCTGAGGGTAAGAGACATGGGACCTATTGAGACAGCCCCTTTGCTGATAACATTTTGGTTGATTTCAAGTTGCAAACAAGCAAGAAGATGCTATCTCTGAGAAATAGATCCTTCCTTCCTTCCTTCCTTCCTTCCTTCCTCCCTCCCTTCCTTCCTTCCTTCCTTCTTTCCTTTTTGCTTCCCCTAACAGCTTGATTGCTATCATTTTAGTCCAAGCTTCTGACATTGTTTGCCTGAAAACACACACAAGCCTCCTGATAGATATCTTTGCTTCCATTACAGTGTTGCAGCCCCTCCCTGCCCAGCAGCCCAAATGACCCTTTTAAGGTTGAAATCCCATCTTATTCTTCCACTCTTTGCTCCCTAATGGCTGCCTACTTGTGCTTCTCTGCAAAGCCAAGATGCTGGCTTCCAAAGTCCTGCAGACTTTTGGCTGTTACCCACCTCCTCTCCCTTCAGATTTTTCCTAGAAAGACATGGATCAAATTTTCCTATAGATCTTTCCTTATCTTCGCTGAACAGGTCACTATTCAAGGTTCAGCTCCTGGGAGAGACTCACCGTGCCCACTTCCTAGTCACTCTTCCCTGTCACTTTGTAACTCAAGTTTTTAAAAGTTTCTCCTTGGTTCTTGTGATGCCTGACATGTTTTTGTTTCTTTGTTTGTTGATTGTCACTTCCCGCTGAGAAGTGTCTGACAGAAGGACCCTATTTATTTAGAGGGTTGTTGTACTCTTAACATCTAGCATGGGGTTCTGTAGCTATTTGCTGAGTGAATTCACAAAGTATTTGTAGGATACTGAAAACCATTGTTATGTACATTTTTTTCACAAAGCCTGTGAGGTCAGGATTTTTGCTTTCCTACTCCTAAGTATACAGAATCCAAGACTCAAGTGATTATGAGTGTTATTCAGTGTTACAGAAAAGGAAGACTGTCCTCAACTTGGGTTTTCCAGTTCTAAATACTGCTATTTCCACTAAAGAACCTTACTTCTAGCCTGAGCAGAGCTAAACATTTGTGCCAGTAGATGCTTATTAATTCTCTGACAGCCTGTATTGTCAGGCATCGACACTGTATCATGAGCTACTTGGGGGCACTCTCTTTTCTGTACGACAAAAGTGAATCAGAACTAGCCAGTTGAATAGGGGGAAGAACTATGAAGTAGGTAACTAGGTGTCTGGGACTGTAGGCTCCACTTTTCTCCTTACTTAAGGCCTCAATATGTCCTTCCATGAAATGGGTAGATTAAACTTGCTAGTTTTAAAGATTCTTTTCAGTTTTTGGTATATGTTTATTTCTTGTGTGGGTTATAGCGTGTACTTGCCTTGGCACAGACATGAAGGACAGTTTGCAGGAATCAGCTCTCTCCTCCTCCCATGACATTCTGAGAATTAAACTCAGGTTGACAGGCTTGGGAAAAAAGCCCCTTTACCAGCTTAGCCATTTTGCTGACCCCTTTTCAATTGTGATACGTTCTCTCTGCGATGCCATTACTTTTTTCCTCTGTTTCCTTTGCAGTGCTTCCCGTTGCTGCCCGGGAGGAAGAATGTTGGTGAGTATGCAAGACGCACCTCCCAAATGATGTACAGGGAGACAAAGCCTCCTGTGATCTGTGTGGGCTAGCAGATCATCTCCAGGAATGGAGGCGGTGGCTGAGAGGCCGAGCTGGGGATGGTTTCTCTGTCTGTCTCCCAGGCACATCCCGGCTCTCACTTATTTCTCAGATGAGGATCTGCTTCTCGTCATCGGTGAGCCAGGGATTTCCCTCCAGAGCTATCAGCACGTGGCAGCCACCCATGTTCTTCCCTTGTTCCCAGCTGCCTTCTTCCCACTGGCGAGTGCACTACAGACAGGCAAAGCATCAGGAAAGGGACATGGCGAAGTGGAGGGACAAGGGAGGCTTGACATTTTGGGTTCATGTCTGTGACACACCAATACTTGCTGTGTGTGAAAGACTTCCAAGACAAGATAGGCTCCAGGACTAGTTAGATTAAGGGAACAGGTGTAGTTAAATAAGTTCCTCTTGAGCTGGGCAGTGGTGGTTCACACCTTTAATCCCAGCACTTGGGAGGCAGAAGCAGGTGGATTTCTGAGTTCGAGGCCAGCCTGGTCTACAGAGTGAGTTCCAGGACATCCAGGGCTACACAGAGAAACCCTACTTGAAAAAAAAAAAAACCAAAACAAAACAACAACAAAAAAGGAAATAAGTCCCTCTGCTCTCTGACAAGTTTCTTTGAGTCTGACCTCCTATCTTCCTTCTGTCCCCTGGTGTTGACTTGAATGTGAATCAGCCTTGGTAGTCTGCAAGCAACTTCACTGTGCTGAAGAGAATGAAGCTGTCTAGAGAGGCTACTTTCGCAAAAAACGAGAAAGTACGGTGTTAGCTAGGAAAGGGTTGGCAGGAGGAGCCCATGACTTGAATGGGCATCATTCCTAGGTGGTGGGTAGGGCTGGGGACTGTCCTGAAACAGTGAGTCATCAGTGAGGCGAAAGACGGCAGTGAGGCCCCCTATGAAGGTGTTAGAAGGGACAATAGGAAACCTGCTGTCAAGGAGCTGCTTTAGGTGCAGTCTTACCAGAAGTCAGAGGGCATTTGGTGACTTCCCAAGGATGTTTCCCACTTGAGGAACCCAAGTTCTTGGGTGGTGGCTTCTAAAAAGGAGAACTGCGGGGCGAGCTGTTTATTTGCATTGCTATGACAGCAGATGAGAGAGTCCTATTTTGAAGAAGCACTGCTTTGACAAGCATACAGCATGCATCTGCTTCTCAAGAGCTCATCATCATTCCAGGACTTCTTGCTGAGCACAGTTCCTTCTCTGTACCAGGGACCTCTGGGAGCACAAGTTCTGGGTGCTGCCCATACTAGGAGAATGACAAACTTCTCCATTCCCCAGACACCAGCTGCGTGGGCTAAAAGAAACCCCTCAGACCCTGAAATAGCGACCCTCCATCCCAGACAAATGCACTTACAGCTGCCAAGTTGTCTCATTAGGAAGATCTGTGCCGGGGAGCCAGAGATATAGCTCTCAGTTGGTAGACTACTTATCGAACATGCATGAAACTCTGGGTTCAATATGTAGAACAGCAGAACTGAGGTGTGGGAGGGGAGACCAGAAGGAACGGGATCAGAATTCAAGGTCATCCATGTGTACATACTGAACTAAAAAAAAAGAATATCTGTACCAAATTGGCATGTTTATGCTAAGCCCTGGGAGGATGGGTTCTTTGTGGCCTCCAGAGGAAAGAGGAATGTCTTTGAGAGGGGGCAGGAGAGGTTGCCATCTATGAAGTGGAGATGGGACTGCTTTTTCTCCTATTGATTTGGGTTCAAGTTTGAAAAAAATGTCTATCGGAGGGCGTGTCCTTGGGCTAAATCACAGACGAACGAGCAGCAATTTTGAGTTTGTATGAATGTGGTCTTTGCAGCAGCAAGGCACTAGCCCAGGGTTCCTCACAGATCTCATTGTGTGAGTCCCAGACAGTTTCTTCCTTTCCGGAGTGCTAGCCACATCAGTCTAATGGGACTTCTTCCACCAGACACACATGGATCGCAAGGAATGGTGCACTGTAGATGTTAAAGTTGTTCTTAGCAGCAGCACAGACACTAAAAGTGGAGCACGCCAGAGAAAATGAGAGCAGTCTTTGCACAAGGATTAGACACAGGAACAGTGAAATGCACGTGGCTCGCACCCATAATCCCAGCATTCAGGAAGCAGAGGCAAAGGCCCAAGGATGATGGTTTCCAGGTTTCCCTAGTTACATAGTGAGAACCTGTATAAAAAACAAGCGTCAAAGTAGTGGACGAAGCGACCATTTCTGATATTTCACTGCTAGGATGAGCAGAAAAATCTTCTTGTACTTTATTATTTTTGTCAAATAGATAGTGTGTTTGTGTTCCAAAATTCAGGAGTTTTACAAAACCAAAAGGTCTTCCCGCTCCTGTATCCCAGTCGCTGAACAATCCTCTCGTAGGTGACCATTGTTACCAGCTTTTCAGTTCCTTGATGAGTTTAGATGGTCTGAAGAAAAGGAGCTGCCTGATACAGTGGGGGCGGGGAGAGGGGCATGCGGAAGGGGTGTCAGAGGAAGAACTGTGAGGGCAGGAAACGTGGGGTGGTAGAGTCGGCATTTGTTTGGGAGTTGGTCTGGACTCTGCCCCCTCTGCTGGAACTACCCTTAAGGAAGATTCCCTTCTAGGAATCTCGAGTACAGCCACGTGCCCATGGAATGCTAGCATTGCAGAACAGAGGGGCACGGGAGAGGACCAGACAGAGATGTTTTAGAGGGAAAAAAAACTAAACAACAACAACAACAACAACAAAAAACCCACAACCAAGATAGTTCCTGAAATTTGTCATTTGCTTGTCATTAGTACATATAATCTTCTTATTAAGATGAGTTAACCGGACTTCTGCCAGGCAGAGGGACCCCGCACTGGGCGGGAGCCTACCAGATTTCTTTCCGCGACCTCTGTTCCCGCAGACTGCGCTGAAGAGACAGGTACCCCAAGCTCCCTATCCCCAATATAACATCACTTGGGACACGGCCTGTTGGGGCTTCCGTCTGTGCCCGTGAACGGGTCAGCGCTGTGGTCGTCTGGGTGCCAGATCTGCAGGCCAGCGCGTCTGCAGGTGAGCGGCGCCACGGAGAGAGTGCAGATTGCACTCCACCATCTTTGCTCCAGTGACTGGGAAGTTGGGACAGCAAGGTTCTGAGACAGACAGGCTTAATGTCGCTTGGGTCTCGGGCGGCTTGTGTGTATGCGGCTCCCAAGTGCGGGGCTGATCTGCAGTAACCAGCTCTGCTGTGGGACTTCTGCCTGGCAGAGGGACGCCCCCTCCCCCCCCCCAGGAGAGATCACTCACCCCTGCACAGGGCAGGAGCCTACCAGCCTCCCTTTGGCGACCTCTGCTCCAGGAAACCACTAGGCTGAGCCTTTGGATGTGCAAGGCCTCCCCAATATAAGATCACTTGGGGCAAAGCACATTAGGGCTCCAAAGTCACTCAGGAGCAGGCAGGCCCCAGAAATCGGTGCCAGGGGAATCCTGGCAATCCAGGGGGGGCAGAAATAGCTTTGCAGGCTCACAGGAGGTCCAAACAACAGCCAGTGGCAGCAGGACCAACTAACATCAGAGGTATCCAGATGGCAAAAGGCAAACGTAGGAATGTTACTAACAGAAATCAAAGTAATGTGGGACCATCCGAACCCAACTCTCCAACAGCAGCAAGTCCTGGATACCCCACCACACCCGAAAGACAAGATCTGGATTTAAAATCACTTCTCATGATGCTATTAGAGGATCACAAGAAGGACACAAATAAATCTCATAAAGAGTTACAGGAGACCATGAATCAACGGTTAGAAGCCCTTACAAAGGAAACACAAAAATCGCTTAGAGAAATGTGGGAGAACATGGATCAAAAGATGGAGGCACACAAGGAGACAACACAAAAATCGCTTAATGAGATGAATCAACGGGTAGATGCACTCACAAAGGAATCACAAAATTGGCATAAAGAAATGCAGAAGAATATGGGTCAACAGACGGATGCCCATAAGGAGGCAACACAAAAATTGCTTAAAGAAATGAATCAATGGTTAGATACCCTTACAAAGGAAACACGAGAACTGCTTAAAGAAATGCAGGAGACAATGGATCAACAGATGGATTCCCATGAGGAGGAAACACAAAACTCACTCAGAGAAATGCAGGAGAACGTGGGTCATCAGGAAGAAATCCTGAAAGAGGCAATGCAAAAATACCTTAAAGAAATACAGGAAAATACAAACAAACAAGTGAAGGATCTCAGCAAATCCATCCAGGAACTAAAAAAGGAAGTAGAAACAACTAAGAAATCACAAAGGGAGACAACTTTGGAGATAGAAAACCTTGGGAAGAAATCAGGAGTCATAGATGCAAACATAAACAATAGAATACAAGAGATGGAAGAAAGAATCTCAGATGCTGAAGACTCCATAGAAAGCATCGACTCAACAGTCAAAGAAAATGCAAAATGCAAAAAACGTGTAACCCAAAACATCCAAGAAATCCAGGACACAATGAGAAGACCAAACCTAAGGATTATAGGTATAGACGAGAGTGAAGATTTGCAACTTAAAGGGCCAGTAAACATCTTCAACAAAATTATGGAGAAAAACTTCCCTAACTTAAAGAGAGAGATGCCGATGAACGTACAAGAAGCCTACAGAACTCCAAACAGACTGGACCAGAACAGAAATACCTCCCGTCACATAATAATCAAAACACCGAATGTGCTAAACAAAGAAAGAATACTAAAAGCAGTAAGAGAAAAGGGTCAAGTAACATACAAAGGAAGACCTATCCGAATCACATCAGACTTCTCACCAGAGACTATGAAAGCCAGAAGATCCTGGGCAGATCTCATGCAGACACTAAGACAGCACAAATGCCAGCCTAGACTACTATACCCAGCAAAACTCTCAATCACCATAGATGGAGAGACCAAGATATTCCATGATAAAACCAAATTTTCACAATATCTTTCCACAAATCCAGCCCTGCAACGGATAATAGGTGGAAACCTCCAATACAGGGAGAGAAACAACACCCTGGAAAAAATGAGATAATAACCTTCTTGAATCAAACCCAAAAGTAGATAACCACTCAAACATAAAGATAGCGTCAAGAATGGCAGATGGCAATAATCACTATGCCTTAATCTCTCTTAATATCAATGGTCTCAATTCCCCAATTAAAAGACATAGACTAGCAGACTGGATACGCAAACAGGACCCAGCATTTTGCTGCATGCAGGAAACGCACCTCAGTGTCAAAGACAAACACTACCTCAGAGTAAAAGACTGGAAAACACTTTTACAAGCAAATGGCCCCAAGAAACGAGGTGGAGTAGCCATCCTAATATCGGATAAAATTGATTTTCAACCTAAAGTCATCAAAAAAGACACAGAAGGACACTACATACTGATCAAGGGAAAAATCCACCATCAAGAACTCTCAATTCTGAATATCTATGCTCCAAATGCAAGGGCACCCTCATTCGTAAAAGAAACTTTACTAAAACTCAAAGCACACATTGCACCGCACACAATAATAGTGGGTGACTTCAACACCCCGCTCTCTGAAATGGATCGTTCAGGAAAGCAGAAACTAAACAGGGACACAGTGAATCGAATTGAAGCCTTGGACCAAATGGAACTAACTGATATATATATATAGAACATTTCATCCTAGAGCTAAAGAATACACCTTCTTCTCAGCTCCTCATGGTACCTTCTCCAAAATTGACCATATAATTGGTCACAAATCAGACCTCAGCAGATACAAGAAGATAGAAATAATCCCATGCCTCCTATCAGATCACTATGGAATAAGGGTGGTCTTCAATGGCAACAAAAACAAAAGAAAACCCACGTACACATGGAGGCTGAACAATGCTCTACTCAATGATAACTTGGTCAAGGTGGAAATAAAGAAAGAAATCAAAGACTTTTTGAAAGTTAATGAAAATGAAGGCACAACATACCCTAATTTATGGGACACAATGAAAGCAGTGCTAAGAGGAAAATTCATAGCCCTGAGTGCCGCCAAAAAGAAACGGGAGACAGCATACACTAACAGCTTAATGGCACACCTGAAAGCCCTGGAACAAAAAGAAGCAAATACACCAAAGAGGAGTAGAAGGCAGGAAGTCATCAAACTCAGGGCTGAAATCAATCAAGTAGAAACAAATAAAACCATACAAAGAATCAACAAAACGAGGAGTTGGTTCTTTGAGAAAATCAACAAGATAGATAAGCCCTTAGCCAGACTAACCAGAGAGCACAGAGATAGTATCCAAATTAATAAAATCAGAAACGAAAAGGGAGAGATAACAACAGAAACTGAGGAAATTCAAAAAATCATCAGATCCTACTACAAAAGCCTGTATTCAACACAACTAGAAAATCTTGAGGAAATGGACAATTTCCTTGACAGATACCAAGTACCAAAATTAAATCAGGATCAAATAGACCATCTAAACCATCCTATAACCCCTGAAGAAATAGAAGTTGTCATTGGAAGTCTTCCAACCAAAAAAAGCACAGGTCCAGATGGTTTTAGTGCAGAATTCTATCAGACCTTCAAAGAAGACCTAACACCAATACTCTTCAAACTGTTCCACAAAATAGAAACAGAAGGAACACTACCCAACTCGTTCTATGAAGCCACAATTACACTAATACCAAAAGCACACAAAGATCCGACAAAGAAAGAGAATCTCAGGCCAATCTCTCTTATGAATATCGATGCAAAAATACTCGATAAAATTCTTGCCAACCGAATCCAAGAACACATCAAAACGATCATCCACCACGATCAAGTAGGCTTCATCCCAGGGATGCAGGGATGGTTCAATATAAGGAAATCCATCAATGTAATCCACTACATAAACAATCTCAAAGATAAAAACCACATGGTCATCTCATTAGATGCTGAGAAAGCATTTGACAAAATTCAGCATCCTTTCATGCTAAAGGTCTTGGAAAGATCAGGAATTCAAGGCCCATATCTAAACATAGTAAAAGCAATTTACAGCAAACCGGTAGCCAGCATCAATCTAAATGGAGAGAAACTTGAAGCAATCCCACTAAAATCAGGGACTAGACAAGGCTGCCCTCTCTCTCCATATCTTTTCAATATAGTACTTGAAGTTCTAGCTAGAGCAATTAGACAACAAAAAGAGATCAAAGGGATACAAATTGGAAAGGAAAAAGTCAAACTATCACTATTTGCAGACGATATGATAGTATACTTAAGCGACCCAAAGAACTCCACCAGAGAACTCCTACAGCTGATAAACGACTTCAGCAAAGTGGCCGGATATAAAATCAACTCAAGCGAGTCAGAAGCCTTCCTATACTCAAAGGATAAGCAGGCTGAGAAAGAAGTAAGAGAAATAATACCCTTCACGATAGCCACAAACCATATTAAGTATCTTGGCGTGACTCTAACCAAACAAGTGAAAGATCTGTATGACAAGAACTTCAAGTCTCTGAAGAAAGAAATTGAAGAAGACCTCAGAAGATGGAAAAATCTGCCATGCTCATGGATTGGCAGGATTAATATAGTAAAAATGAGCATCTTACCAAAAGTAATACACAGATTCAATGCAATCCCCATCAAAATCCCAACTCAATTCTTCATAGAGTTAGAAAGAGCAATTCAAAAATTCATCTGGAATAACAGAAAACCCAGAATAGCTAAAACTATTCTCAAGAGTAAAAGAACCTCTGGGGGAATCAGTATCCCGGACCTCAAGCTGTACTACAGAGCAATAGTGTTAAAAACTGCATGGTATTGGTACAGTAACAGACATGTAGATCAATGGAACAGAATTGAAGACCCAGAAATGAATCCACACTCCTATGGTCACTTGATCTTTGACAAAGGAGCTAAAACCATCCAGTGGAAAAAAGATAGCCTTTTCAACAAATGGTGCTGGCTCAGCTGGAGGTCAACATGCAGAAGAATGCAAATTGACCCATCCTTATCTCCTTGCACTAAGCTCAATTCTAAGTGGATCAAAGATCTCCACATAAAACCAGACACACTGAAACTAATAGAAGGGAAACTAGGGAAGAACCTTGAACATATGGGCACAGGGGAGAATTTCCTGAACAGAACTCCAATAGCTTATGCTCTAAGATCAAGAATAGACAAATGGGACCTCATTAAATTACAAAGTTTTTGCAAGGCAAAAGACACTGTCAAAAAGACAAAGCGGCAACCAACTAACTGGGAAATGATCTTTACCAACCTTACATCCGACAGAGGGCTAATATCCAAGATATACAAAGAACTCAAGAAGTTAAACTCCAGAGAGGCAAGTAACCCTATTAAAAATGGGGTACAGAGCTACACAAAGAGTTCTCACCTGAAGAATATCTAATGGCTGAGAAGCACCTAAAGAGATGTTCATCATCCTTAGTCATTAGGGAAATGCAAATCAAAACAACCCTGAGATTCCATCTCACACCAGTCAGGATGGCTAAGATCAAAAACACAGGAGACAGCAGTTGTTGGCGAGGATGTGGAGAAAGAGGAACACTCCTCCACTGCTGGTGGAATTGCAAGCTGGTACAACCACTCTGGAAAGCAGTCTGGCGGTTCCTCAGAAAACTGGGCATGACACTCCCGGAGGATCCGGCTATACCACTCCTGGGCATATACCCAGAGACTTTACCTGCATGCAATAAGGACACATGCTCCACTATGTTCATAGCAGCCTTATTTATAATAGCCAGAAGCTGGAAAGACCCCAGATGTCCCTCAACGGAGGAATGGATTCAGAAGATGTGGTATATCTACACAATGGAATACTACTCTGCAATCAAAAACAATTAAATCACGAAATTCCTAGGCAAATGGTCAGATCTTGAAAATATCATCCTTAGTGAGGTAACCCAATCACAAAAGAACACACATGGTGTGCAGTCACTGATAAGGGGATATTGACCCAGAATCTCGGAATACCCTAGACACAATCCGCATATCAATAGATTTCTAAAAAGATGGAAGGAGAGACCCCTGGTCCTGGAAAGACTGGATGTAGGGGAACGCCAGGACAGAGTAACGAGAGGGGGTTGAATGGAGAAAAGAGGGAGGGAAGGGGGCTTATGGGACTTTCAGGGAGGGAGAAAACGGGAAAGGGGAAGTGATTTGGAATGTAAATTAAAAAAATAAAATTAAAAAAAAAAGATGAATTAACCAAAGATTTCTCTGAGACGGTTCTACTTCCCTCTGTTCTATGGGCAGAGGGAAACGGGGCATGAGAGTCCATGGGGTCTCTTGCTATGATCTCACTTTACCAAAGAGTGAGAGGAAGGTCAAGCTCCCTTCAACTCAGGCGGACCTTCCAGGACCCCTGCTCTCAGGGTCCTTCTGCTTCCTTCAGTTCCTCCCTCCATGTTTTTGAAGCATGGATTGTTTCTATGATGGTTATATTTCTGGAACCTAACAGAAACCCACTTCCTCTACATGAAACCGTAATTCAAACCAATCTCTAATACTCGATTGTAGCTGGGTGGGGGTGGGAGTGGCTAGCAGAAGATCTCTATTTTGGCTTTGGCTTTGTCCTTTGCCAGCTGTGTGGCTTTAGACTTCTTCCTTCTCCTCTCTGGGTCTGAGTGTTCCTAACTATGCAATGTATTACTGGTGTGTCACTGAAGCACCAGTAAGAAGTTATATGTTGCTCTGAAACCCAGTCACTCCACTGCAGACTCCACATCTCTATGGAAGCCATTAGCTCCCCTGTCCAGCAGCCTGCAGAGATGAGGGGGGCCCGGGCCTTTCTTTCTACCACTCTGTGCCAAATCCTCTCTGAGGCCCCTTGCTCCCACTGCACAAAGCTCCTTTGTTGCCCAAAGCCATTCAGAGCCACTCTCCCGGCTGCTGCCGAAATGGTTGTAGTAACCTGGGGGGTAATACTTTGCCTGTAACCAGAGCTCCCACTCCCAACCCGACTGGCTCCAGTCTGGCTGCAGGCTTGTCTTCTGTACTGGACTCTGCCTATCAGCTGAGTCCTCCAAATCTTGGGATGGGAGAATAGGATGGCCAATGTAAAAGGTAGAAAATAGAAACAGATTTCTTCATTTAAATACATGAATCCAAGATACTGTTGGGTGTCACCTCCCAAACTCAGGAGAGCAGCTGACTAAAATACCAAGCATATGAAAACCATCATCACCGTCAGAACCCAGGCCACTTCCTTCATTTGAAAAGAACTAAATCATTCTTATAACGGATTCTTGATAGATTCAACCACTCCGTATTTGCTATTTTGCAAAGAACATTTGCAGACCATGACTTGCTTATCATTTGACATATTTTCTCCAGCAACTTCAAAGATCATAAACATATACTTAGTTGGAAGGGTATCTGGAATGGATTATCATTTGAGACAGGAAATCTTTCAGCCATAATCTAAAGTAAATACAGCTAAGGCAGAAACACTGACCTTGAGCTGAGAAGACGAAGCATCTAGTCCCATCTCTGCTGTCAACGCCTTCTCTGTCAGTTGCTTTTATTGAACCTTAGTTTCATCATCTATCCAATGAGAAGTTTGAACCAAAAAGGTCATCATGGTCTTCTGCACTTAAACTCTGCATTCTCTCTGTCTTACCCCCATACCATCCTGCATTATACCAGGAATCATAGATGTAGGATTGGTGGAAAAGGGCAATTTCAAGATCTTGGGAGAGGGAGGATGTGACAAGGATTTCCAAAACTGTGTAGACCCCTAAGTACTCCTTTGAGGTCAAAGATGCTGTGAAGTGAAGCCTAGCCTCCCAGTTCTTATTTTCAACAGGGCATATAAGAGTTCATCTTGGGCTTATAGACGCAAGTCAGATGACTGCACGGAGGCACAGTGTATACTTGCCCATTTTCACAGCCCAAGCCAATCCAAAGATTAGACAATAGAGAGGAATAGGGAGTGCAGGTAAAGTGTCAGAGAAGGATCTGGAAGATGCTGCTGGACACTGTCACAAAAAGGCATGTAGTCCCTTCAGACTTACCACCAGAGATCACAGTTTTTTACCGTGCCTCAGGAACCTTCTCATCCAGGACTCCCTTTCTTGGTTAATGCACCAGTAGCCACTCAGCCACTCAAGCAAGAATTATGGGTGTCCCATAATTCTGGACTCTGTCATCCTTCTTACTTGCTAACATTCAGCCACTAAGTCATGTCCAAGAGATCTCTTTGTAATGCTTCCTAATTTTGCCCCTTATTTACCACCCACACTACCACAGCCCTCCATCTGGACCTATTAGAGCACAGGCATGGATGGATTCTACTGTTTCATAACTTCTGTCTACCACTGAGCGTTTTGTACACTTTTCCACCTCCTCCTCCTCCCCCTCCTCCTCCTCCTCCCCCTCCCCCCCTCCTCCTCCTCCTCCTCCTCCTCCTCCTCCTCCTCCTCCTCCTCCTCTTCTTCTTCTTCTTCTTCTTCTTCTTCTTCTTCTTCTTCTTCTTCTTCTTCTTCTTCTTCTTCCTCTTCTTCTTCTTCCTCTTCCTCTTCCTCTTCTTCCCCTTCCTACTCCTCCTCTTCTTTTTCTTCTCCTCCTCCTTATCCTTCTTCTTCATTTTACTTATTGTACCAAGAATCAAACCCGTGGCCACATATGTTAGGTAACTTCTCTTTCTCTGAACTCTACCCTTAGCTTTGCCAGTTTGTCAAGCTACCATCTAGACATCATTTCCATCTTGCCTTTGTTTCCCTTATAACACATTACCTGGTTCAATATTCTTTTATTCTCTCATCTATCTAGTAGGCCATAAGCTCTTGTATATTGTCTACATGCCTGACCCCTGTATCCCCAAATCTAAGCTGAGGACTTCACATAAACTGTGAATCTGCCATGGACTGTCTTTAATTTTCTGATGGTATAGCCAAAGAACTTCTGGCAATAGGATTGATGAATTATTATACTTTCTTCCCTGTCATTTCAGCTCTGAATCCATCTACTACAAATCAACAGAAAGCCCCATTGGTTTCAGATGGCAAAAATGGCTTAAGGCTTTGGGGGTGCAGATCCGTGTGACATGTTTCCACTAAGCCATTAGAACTGGAGCTTGCTCTACATCTCAAGATAGGAAAAGTCCTTAAGGACCATGTTAACCGCCACTTTTCACAGCAAGTACTAAGGAACCCTAGAACCCTCAGAGAATCCTTGGGAGTCACAAGAGGACAGAACTGAGAGATATTCCATACCTGCATCATTCAAGTAGTTCTAGCTTTACAAATTGGAGGTCTCCTGAAGATATCATTTGAAGTCTTGCGTTTTCCATATAAAAGCAAATGTTAGAGATTATAGTTGAACCTAGTGTTCAGATGCTAGCCTTTTTTATACCATTTCTGCTATCTGACTAGTTTGACTCTGTCCAAACTCTCTAGGAATTGTGAAGCCTTTGATATTTTATACTAGGTTCAAAGTCTCCATCCTTCCCTTCCTCCCCCTGTGCTGTTTTGAGATAGTCTCAGTATGTAGTATGGGAGAGCTTCATGCTTGCAGCCCTCTGCAAAATTCTCATGTCTCACCCTTCTGAATGTTAAGATTTCAAGTACCCACCTCTATGTCTAGTGAACATTATTGAGTCCGAATTGGGTATAAACCAATTTCTACTTATTGGTCCAGTTTTTATCCCTTGGAGATTCATGAGAGTGAATTCATGAGAGAGGGAAGAAGATTCCTTCTTCCCTGTGACTACTGGCATTTACACTTTTTCTGGTGTTTGAGGTAGAAGGGATCTTATTGCTTGTGTAGACCAATATACTCATTAAAGTTGGGAACTTAAAACTCAGTGCAAGGAAGTGACTACAGAAGAACATATAGATAGCTAGGTGAGTGACAAACTGGAAATAAGTTCCTACTCTTCTACAATGTTCTCCTCAGACTTTCATTTCCCAGAGTGAATAGCCTTGGCTCTAAGATCTTCTCCCCGAGCCCCAGGTAGCCTCCCGATGCAGGGAGATGAAGTGCAGTGCTGTTGATTGATCCATGACAGCTTATGTCTGCTGTGGGAAAGCAGGGCAAACTGGTGTCTGAAGCAGACTTGAGTCTTGTCCCAACCTGAATGCTGCTTCTCATTCCACCCTTCTTCTCAAAGGTCTGGATCTACTCAAACAGCCCCCTCCCCCAGTGCAGGACAGCCCGGGGCCAGCTTTCCCAGTCCCTTTTCTAAACTGTTTGCTGGAGGTTCCTGCTGTGTGACCTTCCACATCCCAAATCCAGAAACAGGAAGAGTTGATTTGGTTTGCATTTTTTTGAGAAGAAAAATGAAAACATAGGAAGTGGGGTTCCTGGGAACACAGGCTTCCAATTCTGTGTCCCATTTGTCTCTGGAACAGGATAGTTCTGGGCATACATTCCACAGAGAAAGGGAATGGCCTTCCATATGAAAAACAAAACAGGGAGCCCTTTAAGGTTTGGAAAGAGAAAAAGGTCAAAGGGAGACTTTTAAGCAGGGGAAGGGCAGTAGGTTGAAACTCTCCAGCCCTTTCTCACACCCCTTCCTCACTGACAACTGTCATTCTTTGATCTCACCACTGTTATCGACACATCTGACCCCTGGCAATGTCCTGCTCCGAGTTGTGCTACTGCTAAAGGAAGAGTTGAACTTCTCTCTTCTCTGAGGATAACCAAAGGACACTCACTCAAAACCTTCCATTAAAGCCCCGAGGGAGGGAACCAACATTAATTACGTGAGCGCGCGCAACCTCCCCCCCCCAACACATAGCGCTCAGGCTTTGCAAAGTACAAGCTTCTTGTTTTTAGAAACCCCATGCACAGTAAGTGCCTTGCCTTACCCCAGCTGTTTCCTGGGATAACCACTCTGAGCTGCTGTGAGTTTGCCTGGCTTTGCTGTCTCAGCTCTCTACCATTGAGAAGTGGCAACCATCATGTGCCCCTACCTATGCAAACACTAACAGGGTCAATGCAAAAGGGTAAGTTAGAAAAACAGGAGAAAAAAAGTCCAATATTCCTGGATTCTTAGCTCTTTAACTGTTCTGGTTTCTGGGTTGACAAACATGAATAGTCTGTAGCTAGCTTCCAGGTTAGAAGTGTAGTTCTGCCTTTGGGCCTCAGAGAAATATAAATATAGCCCTGCAAGAAAATTAGCTCTGCCCACCCCTGAAGTTTCTATAGATGTACATGTCACATGGGAAAAGCTGGATCCTTGATTTTGCTGCAGAAAGTAATTGCAGGACAAGGTAGTGCAGCGAGTGTGGGGATTGTCACTGTCAACTAAAATGAACGATCCTGCTTGTGCAGTTCCCAGAAAGTATGAGAGGAGTGAGGCCAGGCTCCAGGTTACACATGCTTAGGCATTGAGCAAAGTTCCTTGCTATTTTTACATTTCATTTGAGGATCACATATAATTCTATATAAGAGAAATATTGTCTCTATATGGTCCATGTTCACAGCAAATGTTAATTGTGCTGGAATTCCTTATTCTCACCTGATCAATATCAACCAGACTCCAGAGGGAGAAATTCCTTTTTCTTCCTGTGTTGTCACAGTTTTTCTCTCCTCCCTTACAATGACCTATCTGTCCTTGACACAAATCAAGCGAAAGAAAGGAAGGAAGAGAGGGAGAGGGGGAGAGAGGGAGAGAGGGAGGAAGGGAGGGAGGGAGGGAGGGAGGGGGGAAAAAGAGAAGAAAAGGAAAAACAGAAAAGTAACTCTAGAATGGCAAGATAATTCAGAGTTTGGGGTCTAAATTGTGACTGTCGTCCCTGTAATGCCTCTCTGAGGCTTGGCGCTCTCTCTCTCTCTCTCTCTCTCTCTCTCTCTCTCTCTCTCTCTCTTTGTTCGTGGTCCAGGCTGATCTGGAACTCATTATGTAGTTCAGGATGGTCTTGAACTAGTGATTTTTATGTTTTAGCCTTGTGAGCACTTAGATGAAGACATGAACCATGACCCCTGGCATTTCTCTACATTTGAAAACGGAGATCCTAATACTCTGCTTTTTGGTTGTAGGATCTAAGGGTGAGGAGGGAATGAGAGTGTTCAGACAAGATATAGATGATAATTACTAAATGATGGTTCCATTAACATGGTCACTAACTCAGGCAGCAGAGTGGTTTAAAGGAGAGAGTTTTCCTTCCATCCAGAAATCTGACTTGAGATCACAAAAGCATCTGCTGAGGCTCAAGGACTGAATCCCCAGGTCTCTGGGATAGAGGCTGCTTGTGTTGAATCAGGATTCCAGATCCCCAACCCCCCACTCCAGGGAGGCCAGAGCATTCAGGCCAGAGAGGAGTTGCTGATAGATGGATGGTAGGATCAGAAGTGCCTGGTGACCAGGTCTCTAAAGAACAGGTGTGCTTTGGCAGGATCAGAAATGCCTGGTGATCAGGTATCTAAAGAGCAGATGTGCTTTCTGTCTCAGGTCTGCCAATAAGCATCTTTGAAAAGGCTTCGTACCTAAGGACTAAAGTACAACCAGGCAGGATGTGTTGGCTTCACTCCTAACAGACCCTCGGACTTTTAGCAGATCCTTGTTCTCTCTGGGTCCTCATTTCCTCATAATTAAAACGAAAGGATTGGAGTCTATGGCTTTTTGTTTGTTTGGTTGTTGTTGTTATGGTTTTTGTTGTTGGAGGTGGTGGATGTTTTTGTTTGTTGTTTTTGTTGTTGTTGTTGTTTTGTGTCTACATTGTTTCTATGATCTTTAGTTGGAAAGGGATTTGTCCTTGACTTACCAAAAATGTAATCAGTTCCTGATAGTATGACACAAAATACTGGGTTCTGATAGAAAAGGGCAAAAAGCAGTTGGAAGCATGGCCTTGCCTGGCCCCTTCTGTCTGTGTCTTAACTGAGCTGCCCAGGGAAAACTGAAGGGCACATGGATCAAAGCAGGTGTTTCCCAAGCCTGAGCTCTTCCACAGGTACCACAATATAACATGAAGTAAGGAAAGGAAACAGGAAATCCTATACATTGTGTGCACCTGATTGCTCAGGAAGAAATCCTTTGGGGCAGGCCTGCTGTCTCAGAAGTCAGCAACTGCTGAGGAGGGAGAATAGCCAACTTTGCAGCTCTAGTCTGTTTAGACATCTTTTAGTTCTTGGAAGCCTAGTGCAAATATTGTCTCCTTTCTCTTCCAAATCCCCAGAATACTGTGTATCTGCTGTATCACATGGCTCATGGTCTGCCTTGTGTTTGAGCTATTTCCTTTCCTATATAGAATAAGTAAAATACATGCTCCAGTTTAAAAAAAAATTCTTTTTAACCGTTGAGCCATCTCTCCAGCCCAACTCCAGGTCAAAATTTAAACCTGGATATCTGCCTATCAAATAGAAGATAATTTAATTCCACAACCCACTACTGGAGTTGGCCACTGTAAGAGTCAGTCTCCCCCAACCCCATCCATGGTGTGTGTGTGTGTGTGTGTGTGTGTGTGTGTGTGTGTGTGTGTGTATGAGGCAGGAGGATTGTGAAATTTAAGTTTAAGGCTACCCTAAGCAATTTAATATGACCCTGACTCAAAGTGTAAAATGCCAAAAAGAGAGAAAAAAAAATAAAAAAAGAAAGACCAAGCATATAGGTTGGCAGTACAGTGCTTGCCTACCAGGTATGAAACTCTGGGTTCTGTCTCCATTACCTTAAAATAAATAAAAACAGGGGCATGAGGGTTTCGAGTGAGCAACTCCAGTGTTGGCTCTGGAGTCAAAACACTCTGGGTGAAGGTCTGGCTAGCCCCTTGCTGTCAAATCAACTTGAGTGAATTCTGTCTCCTCTTTGATCTGTAAATGGGGTAACCTTCCTATCTCACTATCTCACAGGGTTGCTGTAAAAGCAAACCAGATGAAAGCATCTCAGGAACTGCAAGGGGCTCTCTATTAATCTCCATGTTGTCTCTGCACCTTTGAAATAGAAACCTCAGCCCATCAGGAGCTCTGTCCCCAGTGCCCCTGGCTTCCCTTTGCCTGGTGAAGAGCAGGCAGCTGGCGATGCTGGGCTGTGGGACGGCACCTCTGGGTTATGTGCTCCACACCCAGAGCTGCCGATGCTTTGCTACTGCCTATTTCCAGACTCACCGTTCCTTGACCTTTCTTTGAAGCTAAACCTAGCTGAGGGAACCAGTTTTCTCAAATTGCTTGGCTTGTAAAATATTGTTGCTTCACCAAGTGGGCACTGGCCTGGCCTTGTCCCAGAGTACTTTCAATCTCTTTGAAATTTCTGCAAGCCTTGTTCCGCTTTCTGCCTCTCTTAGCATCCAGTTCCTCAGATTTTGTTTTCAATGGATTCTTTCAAAGTTGCCTGCCAGAAAAAAAAAGAAAAGAAAAGAAATGTGTATTCATATAAAGGAAGTAGAAAGATACGGAGAAGAATATTTAGTATCCAAATGAAGCAGATATAAAACTTTTGGCAATGAGAGACGAAGAGAGCTGCAGAATGTCAGGCATTCCAAACTCCTATGGGTCCTTTTTAACAGTTGACAAACAGATGGGGAAACTGAGAGACCTGGAAAAGATAAGGGACTTGTCAAGACAGTGAAGCAACTTGGAAGGCTAGGTGAAGTGGGAAGGGGCAGGCCTCTGCAGTGTACCTGTAGGCTGCGAGGTTAAAGTCAAGGGAACAGCTTGGGGGAGGTGGGTGGAGCCGGAATAGAGGCGAACGGTGGCCACTGAGAAGAGAGCATCGATCAGGAGAAGCAGTCGGATCAGCTGCAAAAGTCCCCCCCCCAAAAAAGTGGGAATAGTGGAGGGCTGTGGTTTAGCAAGTTATGAATTTTGCTGAGCAAGGGGAGGGAGGAGAGAGGAAGAGAAAGGTAGAGGAGCCAGAAAGGAGAGTGGGACGAGAAGGAGCTGGGAGAATGGGGGTGATCTGGAGTAGCAAGGTCAGTAAAAGCTGATAAGGAGAAAAACTGTAGAGTCCTATTCTGTGTGGGTATCCAGCCCTCTTCTACGATCCCACCACAGCTGCTGTTGCTTGGTTTCTTTAATGTCAAGGGGTCCTTTTTTTTTTTTAAATTAAATACACAGTGCTTCGCCACTGCTGGCCATTTGGAGAAATGGCCCAAGACTTAGGCTTTGTCTCAGCAAATCTGACACACCATCAGGATTGCATTATGTAGCCTCCCCTGGCTTCCAGAAGAAGCCCTAGGCTACCCCCAATCACTTGTGTCTGAGTACCAACTGCAGCCCTCCTTCTCACTGAGTAGCCTTGGACAAATTGCCAAGGTTCTCAGTGCCTCAGTGACTGAATTTACCAAAAAAAAAATGAGGGTAATAGCCCTTAGAGAAGGCTCTAATGGATCAAAGAAGTGAGTCCAGGGTTAGCATGTGAAAACTGTCTGGGACATTGTTAGTGCTCAAAAATATTAACTGGCTCAGTGGGTAAAAGGACTTGCTGCCTAGCCTGACCAGTTCAGTCCCCAGAACTCATATAATCACATGGTGGAAGGGGAGAACCTATAGTGAGTTTTCCTCTGACTGCCACACAGGTACACCACTCCATAAATAATAAGTAAATAAATACATAAATAGCTGTAATTTTAGAAATGGTAAGAATCACTGCGACATGCTGGCTTCAATAGTGAGTTAGTAGACAGCTGAGGCTCAAGCACAGGAACACTACATCTAAAGCTAGGCATGGTGATGCAGGGCTATAATTCCAGCAGCCCAGAGGCTGAGGCAGGAGGATGCCAAGTCTGAGGCCACTCTGAGCTACATAGCGAGACCCTGTTTTAAAAATGAAATAGCGTTCTTCTTAGTACAAGGAATAAAGCTAACTAAATGCCAGTGAACTACTTTCCCTCTCTTTCTATGAAATGTACAAACCTCTGGGTCTGATGTGGGCAGTGGTGTCTCTTGTCACCTTCTATAAACATGTGAGCACTTTCATCAATATTGCCATCATATGTTAATGACCACACTGTATTTTCTCAGTCTGCTTAGTTTAAATTATATGGAATGATATAACTAATAAACCATAAAGTCTGAACTGCAAAAAGATGAAAAAACCCTCAAAACATGAGCGCTCTCTCTCTCTCTCTCTCATACACACACACACACACACACACACACACACACACACACACACACACAGAGTGCTTTAAACCACTCAGCCATCTTTCCAGCACTCCACCCCTTTCAAGACAGGGTTTCACCATGTAGCTCTTGCCTAAACTGGAATTCACTATGCAGACCAGAGCTACTGGAATTCACTATGCAGACCAGATTGGTCTTCAAGTGACAGAACTCCTTCTGCCTCTTTCTTCACAGTGGTGGAATTAAAAGCATACATCACCCTGCCTATTGACTTTAAAGTTTTCTTTGGTGGAGACTCTCCCTGCCCTCGTCCGACTGAATACTAAATGAATCCATCCATCTATGTGATTTTATGGAAACGAGGCAGAATAGGCATGAGGTTCAGCTTTCCCTAGTTCTCCCCTCACCCATTTCCCCCATGGCAATCCTCATGCAGAGACAAAGCTATCACACTCCAGAGAAGGCAAGTCATGGAACCAGCGTCCATAGCAAGTGGTAGGCACTTGGTCTAGATCTAGGTGGCACAACAATTAGTTGGACAAGGAGAAGTGCTTCCTTGAGTAAGCTGAAATATGGAAGAGCTACCCCGAGGCACGGGTAGAGAAAAGGTAGGGGAAAGGGTGGGAAGGACAGGATGGGGATGCCTGAGTGTGATCAGCCTTACTGGATAGGTTTATCTTGATGTGCCACCTCAAACTTGAAGACAGCAAGTCAAGGACCTCTCCTTGTTCCCACCATGTTGTGACAAGGGCTGTAGCTTCCTTACGCTTGGCTTTGTGGTCTGAGGGACACAGTCAAGCTGAGTCTACGTCTTACCAAGTTGACATTTTCACAAGGCTCCTCCTCCAGGTTCTAGAAGTTTGAAGGCCTGACTTCCAACCCGTACTTGTAGAGGGAGTTCAGGGGTGGAGGAAAAGCCTGGCATTCCACCCTTTCCACAGCTGGGCCTCCACCTGGCCAGGGTGCTCTGCCGCCCATGCTGTTTATCTAAGAACCTGTGAGTTGCTGATTTTTATTTTCAGATCTTGAACATGAGGTACCTGGAGACACCGCCCTGAAGATAAAGTGTGGAATAAATTTTCCCAGTAACCTTTTAGGATTTCTGTGGAATTAGTTCTTCCTGGCAGATCTCTGGAGCCACTGAGGTGTGGAGAGAAACCCGGAATACAGGATTGGGGGTTGGGGAGGCAAAGGCACATACATGGGTACATACCTGGGCCTCAGAACCTCCCTGTGGACTGGGAGACATGAGTCTGCTGCTCACGAATGATGCCAGCTCCAGGGTAGCCTGCTGTGCAGGCCCTGAACCCCCACTGGCCACCGACGCATTGACTTTGAAGCCCAGAAGAGCATATGACAGGATTAGCTTCCAAGAAGGCCCTCATGGTTAAAGGGTGGGAGGTAGATTTTTGAGTCTCGGGCTACTTGCTTAGATAGACAGGGCCTAGAAACCTGAGCCAGATTTCATGGTGTGTGCTACTCGTATATCGGTGCTGCACCCTGTCAAGTGACAAGCTGAAGACAAGGGGCTTCTCCAAGTTTTGACTGAGGTACTTAGTGTGTGGTACTAAGTATGTAGTACTAAGGCCAGGGAGTGTAGCAGGGATCAGAGTCACCTGTGAGTACATGCTGGCACTACGTCCTAGACAAGTAAGGAAAGATTTAGTGGGCACTGGGATCGAGCATACTCAGTGCAGAACCAAGAAGAAAGCAACGAGGTGGGGCTAGGGCTGTGCTTCCTGTTGACATACACATTTAACTGATGCTCTCGGGTTTGATCTACTTGGCAATTCAAGAACATAGGTATTCATTATCCCTGCCTTCCCACCCGCTTCTCTTCCAGCTCTATAACTGGACTCAGGCTTCAGCGATTGCTAGTTGAGCTGTATGCTACCACTGACTACTGAGCTACAGCCCAGGTTGTATTTCCCTAATTTAACAAGGAAGGCTCCGAGGAATGATATGACATATTATTTGTTGAAACTAGTGTCTGCCTCCCAGGCTCCTCGAGAGTTGCAGTCCTTAGCACTTTCTCTAGCACTGGGAGTGGGGAGGGGAGCAAGGGGGGAAGCAGTATACTCACATGACCAGTGGCTGCCTAGCCAATAAGACAGTAGTTGTCAACCTTCCTAAATGCCCTGACCCTTTAATACATTTTCTCATGCAGTGGTGACCCCAACCATAAAAATATTTCATTGCTACATCATAACTGTAATGTTGCTACTGTTATGAATTGTAATGTAAATATCTGATATACAAGATATCTGATATGCAACACACATACACACCCAGAGGTTTCGACCCACAGGTTGAGAAGCGCTTATCTGAGGTTTGGCTGCAAAGATTTCCATTTTACTTTAGGCCAGCCAGGTTACTGAATATCTAGAATTGGGTCATATATATTCCAAGCAAGTCTGAGGAAGGCCTGAGACTCACCTTTGGAAAGGTATGGCACACCGTTGGAAGGATTACCAAGCCTGCGAGTTTATCTGTGTCAGGCCATTTTCCACTCAAGGTGCTCGCCCGCCCACCTGTTCTCTCAAGGCTTAAGGCCCAGAAAAAAGAAATCCACTTTCTGGGTGAGTAAACTTAGGTTTAGTGACTTGCCAGAGGCTATATAACTACTGTGTGGTGTAGCCAGGACTCAAGCCCAGAGTTGTGCCCAAACTCCCGTTTCCTTTTCCACAAAGTGTGTTTGGCCAGCCAGGAGAGAACAGGGTAAGTTCACCACTGAAGCATAGTATTTCTGACCAAAACCAACAAACCCTAACTCCCTGGGGTTTCAATCTTTTCCGTATGAACTGAACTTCGGAGGCCTTGGGCCTTTGAGAGGGCAGCAGAGAAGCTAACAGTTTCCAGAGCAGCCCCAAGGACTGCTGGTCTTTGTGACCAGCTAGATATCTCCTCAGCCAGAGTGACACTGTGACTATGACCCTGGGTTTGGTGCAAGCCCAGGAATGTCTTCTTTACTACCACCTGACATTGCAATCCCTGCTTGGTTATTGAGCTGTATTTATAGCCCGTTCATTTCAAACACTGGGGAGAGAACATCCTGAGACTTTCTGACACTTGATTTTGTTAGGTAAGGCTGCTTCCAGGCATGTTACTTACCTGCCCAGGCACTCTTCCAATCACTTTTCACTCAAGCCTTCAAACAAATGTTCTCTAAGTACCAGCTCTGTGCCAAACACCAACTTCCTGAGCAATGGATATGCTACAAATGATAAAATGCAGTCTCTACCCTCAGAAAATTCACTCTTACTGGACAGAAAGGTATATAGATAATCAAGTTCAATTTGGAACCACCATTTACGTTGCTGAGTTGTGGAATCACGAAAGGGAGGAGTGTGGGGCTAGAGAGATGGCTCAGTGGTTAAGATAGCTTATCACTTTTGCAGAAGACCAGGGTTCAGTTCCTAGCACCTGACATGGCGGCTCACAACCACCTTTTACTACAATTTCAGAAGATCAGACCCTCTCTTTTGGCCTTGGTAGGCTCCTCCTGTACATGTGTGGGATATATATACTCTTGCAGGCTCACACACCTACACGTAATTTTTTAAAAGAGAGGTAATAATTTACACTCTCCATATGGGATCCTTAAAAGAGGCGTGAGACTTTTTCCAGGTGCAGTACACAGGGCATCATTGCGGCTCAGTTTCTTCACCTGTAAAATGGGACGATAGTAGCACTTACAGGGGGCTGGGCCATGGTGGCACATGCCTTTAATCCCAACACTCGGGAGGCAGAGGCAGATGGATCTCTGAGTTTGAGGCCAGCCTGGTGAGTTCCGAGTAGGCTATAGCTACACAGAGAAATTCTGACTCAAAAAAAAAAATACCTGCAGGGTTTCAGACACCTTGGAATTTACCATGTAAATGTTTGCAGTATAAGAAGGAAATTGGATGAACATTCCTGAGAGAGATATGGGCACATGGAACACATTGGAGAGTTAATGCAGGACAGTGTGTTCTGGGAAGGCTGTGTGAGTTTAGGTAGCACTTCGAATGCCAACCTTAGAACCATGGACTTGTTCCTATAGGTGGTGGGCAGCATTTCTGAAGCCAGGATTTTGCATGAAGACTGGCAGAGGAGGTGTGTGCGTGTGTGTGTGTGTGTGTGTGTGTGTGTGTGTGTGTGTGTGTGTGAAGCAAGTGTTGTAACCATCAGACAACAGATGAAAGGCCTGAAATAGTTGCCAAGTGTGAATGAACAATAGCCATGTACACATCTCCACCTTCAAGAATCTGCCCACTTGAATGGAATATGTTTAATGCTTGTCAATGATCAAATCAATTGTCCATGGGAGGAGCGGTGGAAGGAGGGGTACTCCCACTTCCACAAGAAAAGCTCTTGTGTGGCCTGAGAGCCAGGATGTATAGTAGTTACTAGCCAGAGTTGACAGTCCAAATTGTGACCTTGGGCAAATTACTACAAAATTTGCTGGGCCGCAGTTTTCTCATAAGTAAAACCAGGTATGAAGGCTCACCTCTGTAAACCCAGGAGATTGTAGCAGAAGGCTTGCCACGTGTTTGAGATAAGCCTGTATTACGCAGTGAGTTCCAGCCCAGCTCGGGCTAAAATGTGAGATCTAGTCTCAAAGACAAGCAAGCAAACAAATAAATGAGCACTATATGAATTATAAAAATCACATGAAAAACAGTGCCCAGAATGTTGGTTCCTACCATTAGCACTCCACGAATGTTAGCTATTCTGGTTGGCTGAGGGTCTATCCTACTTCCAGTGTCTGGAATTCCTAGGATGCGAAGCAGTGGTATGAGAGCATCGGAACCCATGAGACCAAAGTTAGCCATCTTCCTCTGGTGCCAAATCAATTTAAAGGCGTAAAGAAGAAAACACCAACAAGGATGTATACTGATGTCAGCTGGAACATTCAAAAGGATGTTTTAAGATAAGCACAGGGACTTCAAAGACATTCCCTGCTTCGAATAGAAGCTTCAGGTTACATCTTCAGCATTCTTCCCTTCCACCCCTAGGGTTAGATGAATGCAAAAAGTTACAGCAACTCAGAAGTGTGAGTCTCACCATTATGTAGGTGAAAATAGCAATCCAGCTTCTTTTGTTGCTGCTTATCGGCTGAATGTGAGAGCCCAGCCTCTGTCCATTTCTTCATGGGTAAAGTGGGGGTGATCTTGAGGATGATAAATACTAAAATATGTACATTAGTGTGTCTTTGTAAACATTAAATATTACTTTAAATGCACCTTCACAATGACTGGTGCAGAGCTAGTGCTGGCTACACTTCAGCTTTTATTAAAACTTTTCTTGCCAGGTATAGTCACACCCCCTGTAATCCTAGTACTCGGGACTCTGAGGCAGGAGAAATGCTGGTAGTTCAAGGCCAGCCTAGGGGCCATATAAATATCCTGTCTCAAAACAACAAGAACAATTGTATTTGTTTGTTTGTTTGTTGTACCAATTCACAGTGGCATTGTTGGCAAAGTGTCCATTTTGTAGGCATGATCCTTTGACACTGTAAGAAGCTAGATAAGATATTCTCTTGATGCAAACGCTGGCAGTCCTTCCGTAGGGAAGGAATAAATTACCTCAGTGGTCTTTCTAGCTCAAAGTTCTGGGTTTCGAAGCAATCTTTGGAGTCCTTTCTTTTCACTGTTCTGGCCCATGGTGGCAGCAGAACTCGGGAAGTAGGGGAAGGACAGATAGGGAGGGAGGTGCCTTTGCAGGATAGGAAGTGGTTGTTGCTGCCCTTCCTCCTAAGTTGCTGTCACCCAGGGACTGTGTTCTCCTGCCCAAACAGAGAGCCAAAAAGGATACTCCTGGACTTGAAGGAAGTTGACTGGAGCCTCCTTTTCCTCAGGAGGATCTTGTCCCTGTGTTAGGGTCAGGACAGGGGCTGCTGGAAACTCAGAAGTCCCAATGTCTAGTTTGTAGTACCAAACTGAGCACAGAAGTGCCATCCCAATGGCTGACTGTCCTAGTCTAGAGTATATTTGTTGATGGGCCAGAAGGCAGGGAGAGAGGAGAACTGACTCCTTGTTGATTTATGATCATTTGGGAAAGACACACACACATGCACACAATCTGTACTGTAGAATGGCTGGATGGAAGATGGCACAGAGTCAGATTTCTTAGTTCTGAAATAGACTTATTATGTGACCTTGAGCAAATCCTCACCTCCACCTGTAGAACACACTCATTTGATCAGTAGTTTGTTAAAAAGCTACTGCATGCCTCCATTGCCCCATGTAGGAGAGATCAAAATGTGACCCTTCTCATTCCTTTCCAGTGCTGACAGTCTCCTAAAGAGATAGCACAGATCTCAGCAACCACCAACTGCAGACTTGCTCTGGCTAGCTTACACTCACAAATAGAACTATTTCCCCTAAATTAAAGGATAAGGTGTGGGGGGGATGAGAGAGAGGGAGAGAGAGAGAGAGAGAGAGAGAGAGAGAGAGAGAGAGGTGCTACAATGGGAATATGGAACATGTTTTGAAAGTTATATGCTATACAAACAATGTTCTGTTTACAAGCTGCTTTGATTATTCCCATTGTGCTGTGGGGTTATTATCCTTATTTTACAAACAAGGAGACTGAGGCTCAGAGTTACGGTCCAGGTTATGCCACAGTTCTCAAAGAGCCAGAATGAGAATCCTGGCCCCTTGATTGACCATCAAGAGAACTGGAGTAGCAAGTGACAAAGTCTGTGAGCTGACATTTTTCTTGTCTCCACTTCATTTGAAAACTGCTAAATTAGGCCCGCTACCATCTCTATAGGAAAACGAGTTTGCTTATAGTGAGTGGAGGCTATAGGCCTTTCAGCGAGGCCTGGGAAAGTTAATCCTTCTTTATGGAGCCTGGACTCCATCCCATGTTCAAAGTTTTCCAGATCCTGGCCAAGTCATTTGTATTGTTGGCCCTTAGTTTTCCATTTGTCATATAGGTGAGTCTCTAAAGACTGCCTCTACTCCAGGAGATTCTTAGGACTCGGATTCTACCATGGATTTGTTGATATTAATGGCTTCATTGCACACTGAGCAGCCAGTGTGAAAGTAGGGCGGAGGACGCTGAGTCAGAGAGTTTACTAAGATGTGCAGAGCCACCACCATTGCTCTCTGCATCTGTCTGTCCTACGACGTCTCCTCTTATGCCACTAACTGGGATGGTGGGATGTAAGACACATAGGAAGTGGAGGGGTTGATTTGTGACTAATGAGACCTGCCCCCACAAGCTTTGCACAGCCAGAAAGAGTCAGGGCGAGCGGTAGTAGTGAAACACTTCTTAAACAGGAGGTCAAATACGAAAGGCCAACCAGGAGAGATGCTTCAGTGGTGATGGGAAGACTTGAGTGGTGAGGTAGATGAACCCAAAGAAGGCCCCCCAGTAGCTAGAGAAGAAGGAATTCCTGAGCCAAGTTGGGCCGTGGAACTTTCCAGTCCTCATCAATGGGCTAGTTGGACAGAGCAGACACAACCTGGTTGTCCTCACAGCTCTTCCCTCCCAGCTTTCCTCCCTCCATCTCCAGAACTCCTCCTGCACTCTTGCAGGGCTCCTTGGACAGGGTGCGACAGGGTGTCCAAGGACTTATGGCAGAGGTGTAGAGCTGGCAGCTCCAAAAGGAAGCCTAGAATGCGGATGCAGTGGGAAGGGCACCAGGTGGGACTCGCCACACTGCAAACCAGGTGGCCAGAGGCCAGTAGAGCTGGACAGAGGGAGTGTCAGCACCACGTTTCCTCCTCGCAGCTCTGGAAGTTCTGTGCACTTTCATCTTTTAGCCCTGGGTCCCTTTGATCTAAAACTCAATCCTTGGCTGAGAGTCCCTTTTCCAGGTCTTCCACTCTTCATGCCTGCTTCTTCTAACTCCTAGCCAGCTTTTGCTTAAGCCTATAGGTGACCCCATCCTCCCATCCAGACTATCCATCAGGCTTGGTTCTAAGAACTCCACTCAACAATCTGTCCACAGACACATAGTTGGCCTTTGTAAAGAGTATGTCCTTTACCATCGCTTCCTTTGAGACTTTGCCTCTGGCGTCAAACGGTGCACTATCCTATCTGCCTTTCTGTCCCTCTGTATGACTAACCCTAGGTGATGTTTTTCCTATACCATTCCCTTGTTGGTCTGTGCTTTTATCCTTCCATTCTCTTTTTGGATTCCATATCTCTTGATCTTAATATCTAGATAGTAGTTCCCGACATCCTCTGTAATTTCAAAGGGTTAGCCTCTCCCCCTCTTATTCAGTGTCTCAGATGCTATCTTGGCTCCCACCACCCCGACAGCACCTTTTTAGCTGACATTTGGTCATTTGAAAACTTCATCCCAAGCTCTCTTTGGAACCCCAAGGTGTCTGGCATTCATCCCTTTAAACACCGAAAAATATCTCTGTGGGGATTTAAAATTTCCACTCAATACCTGTTTTTTTTTTACCCTAGAATTTCCTCCTCTTCTCATCCAAATTATAGGGAGAAAATAGTCAGTGTTTTCAGGTTTCTTGCTGTAGATGTAGCATGGAACTTGAAGTGCCGAATTATAGAGCTCTCTGAGATCCTCAGATAGACTTCGACTGAATATATGGGGACAGTGACATCCAGAGCCAGCAGGGCTCACAGCTTCTCCACAAAAGAAGGTCAGAGTTACAGATTCCTGACCTCTGATCCAGATATCTGTGTGTGTGTGTGTGTGTGTGTGTGTGTGTGTGTGTGTGTGTGTGTGTGTGTGATAGGAACTGATTTCCTGGGTGATCTGTTGATTCAGAGATATAAACCATCTCTGAGCCTGTTGCCCCTTCCTCTACATCCTCTGGGGCCTGACCTCAGGCTATCCACCTGTTTGGATTAGGCATTCTTTGTGTGAGGACTGGTCCCTGCCTCCCTGTAGTGATATGGTGGCTCCAGAAAGGCAAAGTTGATGATAGTCTCTGGAAAACCTCAGCCCTGGCTGAAGGCCAGATCAGGATGTTGATGCGGGGGGGGGGGGGGGGGGGGGGAGGAGGGGAATGTGAATCTGTGTCTGTCTTTCTCTCTGTGTGTCTCTGTGTGTTGGTTGGTTGAGGGGGTAGTGTTAGCTGTAGGCTTGTCTTTATTTATCTCCCCTCTGCACACTGTGAGTGGCCGGGCAAATGTGGACACGATAGCTAGGTAGACATCCTGTTCTAGATACTTGTGCCAGGTTCACCAAGCATCAAGAACTCAGTTGAGGATAACCTACCTGTTGGTTTGCGGTAGGTGGCAGTCCCTTAGGAGATGGGAGAATATGTGTGCTTCGTCTGTCCACAGCAGCTAGACTCTGACTCCTTTAAGATGGGCCAGTGAGCCCAGGACAGGAGGCATGTTTGCTGCACAATGGAGCCTGTTCTAGTGCCAGGAGGCAACCACAAGCTACTTGGCACTGGCAGTTGAGGAAATGAGGACTTTTGTGTCCTCGAGTAGAGGGGAAGGTTAAGAAGACCCTGACATCCCTCCTAGAGCCTGAACCTTCTTCTCTATCATCCAAGAGTTCCTCCTTTCAGTGTTCTCTGGGGTGGCAGGTGGGCATAGGCATCCTGGTACCCCGGGCTGTGCATCGACAGGGGCCTTTGTGCTCTCAGGATTCAGTTTTCTGTTCTCGATCCCCAGTTGGCAGAACAAAAAACTAATGAGGCACATGTGTGCCATCCCTTTCCCACCCCTTCCACAGCTGCTTCTGAGGCCTCTGCTCGGCATGCTGGGAAGGTCCCTCTTAGTCCACAACCATTGACATGAGCCTCTGTGATAGTTCTATATGACCCGTGGCTATTTCATGTTCTGCAAAACTGAGCAGTAGGCCTCTCTCACGGGGCTTGGTGGGACAGCTCCCCCCAAGTCCACCAAGAACCCAGTTTTTCTTGTGGGCTTGAATGAGGCACATAGGAATGTGTCGAAGCCCCATGTGAGACTCATGTGCTGGGTGTAGCAGGTTGGAGGATAACCTATTTCCCTCTCAAGGATCCTTTTCCCTCTTTGTACATTCCCACGGCGAGTTCTCTGCCACCCTATGAGAGTCTATTCCTATGAAAAGGCACCATTTCCCCCATCCTTTCTGGGTACCATTATGGAGTATCCATCTCGCTCGGGATGGACTGAGGCTGGGAGAAGAGGCTGGCACTGATGGAAGTGCTGTTGAACTACCTCGTCCCCTGTGAAGGGGCTAAACACTCTGGTCCTTCAGACGGTCTCAAAATAAAACAGGGAGATTTTTTTTTAAGACCCAATGAAATAACCATTGGACTATTTCAAAGTGACATGACTATGCATTATAAATATTAGGACTAAAGTTCCCCTTAATTATCATGTTCACTCATGCAGCAACATTTTGTTGGTGTTTATTAAGAAAAATATTTTACTGTGTAGTTAAGTGCAGGCATTAGGTAAGAGAAAAGCACGTAAAGAAAAAGGACAGTACATACCAAAAATGTGGGTGTGGGCTTCTCAAGGCAGAGTGTGTTGCAACAACAACGAAAAATGTTTTCATTATGCATGTCAGGCACTGTGGAACTGGGGCTGTATTTATTTATAGAAGTTTCTAGATTTTGTAGTTTTTCATGCTGTTTTAGATTTTTGGTACTTTTTGTTCTTTGACTCTTAGCAGGTTTTTTTTTTTTGTTTTATTGCATTAACAAAAGAAGGATTGGGAAGATGATTTAGTTGGTAACAGGCAGAAGGACCAGTGATCTATTCTAGAACCCACGCAAAAACTGCTGTGCATGGTAGTGGACTTATAATCCTAGCATTGGAGAAGGGAAGACTGGTGGATTTCCCAGGGCTTACTGGTTAACCTGTTTACTTTAGCCAGCCAGCTCTAGACCACTGAAAGATCCTGTCTGAAAATAAAAGCAGGTAGGTGGCACCTGAGGCATGGAATGACACTGGAAGTTGTTCAGTAGTCTCCATACACATGTGCACACTTATATACAACCACTCACACATGTGCACCTGCAGACACACACACAGACACACACACACACAGACACACACACACAGACACAGACACACACACACACACACACACACACACATACACACACACACACACACTGGTATTTCAGAACCAAAACTATCTTAATCCAATCAGAACAATCTACTAAATTACAGGTTGTGGCACAAACTTGTAACCCTAGCATTTAGGAAGTTGAGGCATATTTTTTTTTTTAACTTTGATGGCAACCTGGCCTCATATAGAGATCTTGTCTAAAAAGTAACATCTATAAAATGTTAAATTGTGTTTTGCATTATTCATATGCCTAAAATTTCTTCATGGTTATCCCTGAGTGTCTTTTAACATTTTGTCACCACTAGTGAACATTCCCAGGAGACTACTGGCGCTCAGTGCCATGGGATAGATGAACTCAGCTCTGACATGGTTTTCTGTCCTTAGGGATAGATAGGGTCATGGCAGGTCTTACACTTCTAAGTCTTTCTAACGTTACAAGCAATATACGTTTGGCTCCAGCTAAGACCCTGAAGCATGCTGACAGTATTATATTCAGTCCTGCCTACCTATCAAAAATAGTATAGCCTCCAGGTAGGATTTTGGCTTGGGAGTGAGTTCAGGTATACATGTTGCTGCAACCACATTTAAGATCTGTGGTGAAATGGCTCACTTTGGGAAAAAAATGTCACAGGATCCCAGTTGCAGTCCTTTTGTTGAGACGAGCAGAGAGTTCATACTAGGGGTTGCCTTACTTCCTTGACACTCCTTTGCTTCTTGTGAGGAAGGAAGGTGGGGAAATTTGTTTAGCCTGGTAGAGCGGAGGCAGGATGCTTGGTGTTGACATCACCTCCAATGACCTTTAGCAAACTGCTGTGTTGGCTACTTTAGCAATCCAGTGAGATGGATGTAGTCCCTGCAGTCTAAAGACCTTAGTTCCATGCCATTCATCTACTAGGTATGGAGAAAATAACCAGTGTGCAAGTCTTGGCCCGCCATGGATTTGCTGAGTAGCCCAGAATAAGTCACCTCTCTTCAGTTTCTGTCCCTGTAAGCATAGTTGCAGTACATTGAGAACTTGCATACTCCTAGCCCTGGCTAAATAGGAGTACTCAATTCAACAGCAAAATTGAGGTTGTCAGCTTATGCCACAAACTTCACAGGCAAGGCGAGGAAGAAACCTATTCTTAACACTGTTTCTTACCTAATTTGAACAAGCTTTCTGGGGTTACTTGGTTTCAGAACTCCTGTCCTGCTATAACTAACTTTGATGCCCTAAGTTCTCCATGTGTTTCTATATGGAAGTAGAGTTTAGACTGCAGTGGACAGAGGGTTAGGTACTGGGGAGGTTGCAGAACGCTGGTGCCTGAATAAGGTGGGAATAGCAACTTTCTAGTCATTTATGGAGCTCCTTCCGTCTACTAATTATGTATGTCACAGAAGCAGTCTTCTGGACTTACTATAAATTATCCTGGACAAGTCACTTAAACCCTCTTGTGCACACGGCATTTAGATTTGAAGCCTGAATGCAGTGCCAGTCACATTCAGATCTCAAGAAATACAAGTCTGTATGTTCATCTCACTCCTTCAAGCTCTGCTCTTTCAAAGCTCTGTCTTGGGTCCTGGGCTTTTGCCTCCAGCTGAGCGACCTGAGGGAAAGGCAGGGGCTCAGGGCATTGGAGGAGCTGGCTGGCAGAGCCCCGCCCACCCCATTTGGACCGCTTTTGGGGAGGAGGCGGGGTGGGGAGGGACGGGACTGTGCCCTCATTGGTCTAGGGACCTGTAGGTGGGCGGAGCACCACTACAGCTTACTCACGAATGCTCCCTCTCTTCCAACCTGCGCCGCGAGCAGTCTAGTTGACAACGGCTAAGCAGCTGCTATAGCTGCAATTCTGGCTGGCACCTTTCCCCCTGGCTCCACGCGTGTCTTCTTCGAGCAGCCCTGCCCGCGCTTGCCTCCTATCCCTTTGCCGCTGTGTGGACGCGGCTGCCAAGTAAGAGTTGGGGCAACGTCAGGGGGACACCCAGGCAGACTGGGGCGCTGACCTCCAGTATCCCGCTTAGCCGCTGTGGCGCTCCAGCCCTTCTGCTCTCCTGGCAGTTCCGCTGGGCTGAGGACGAGAGACAGGAAGGAAAGTAGCCCGGGCTGCCTCTGCTTATGGGCGGGGTTCAGAGTTATAGAAGCGTAGAGACCCCCGATTGCGCCGGCTGCACATTCCCATCGGAGCCCCGCAAACGGGCTGGTCTGGTGGCCTGAGGACCCTTGGCATGACTGGCGCCGCGGCCTTCCCAGGGACTCAGTGTGCGGCGGGCGGGAAGGGTGCCCACTCTGCCCTCCTTCTATGTCGGGGGACATTTCCAGGAAGGCTTCAGTCCCATGAACTTTTCCGTCGGCCTCTGCCTCACTGCCTTCCCACCTGGACAACTGAGAGTGATCTGTTCTCAGGGTAGCTGCGTAAAGCAAGTTAATAAATTCTTCTGGATAAGTCGCTGGGACTCAGTTTGCCATGAAGTCCCACATAAGTTTAGATTAGAAAATCTCAGACGAAAGGCTATTAGACGGAAGTTTGGGGGAGCTCTAACTTGGGTAGTCTCAATGTCTCCTTTTCAGCGCTGAATTACCACTCAGGAAACCGGGGTTCCGCCAGTTCCTATGACCTCAGGCGGGTCATGCTTTCGTGAGTGTCAAGTGTTTTCAATGGCACCTCAGTTGGCAGCTAGATTTCAGTATCAGAAGGGCCCCAGTTTCTTCTGCTCTGACATTGGCTAACTTAGTGCCTGGGCTCAGTCTTTAAAACCAGTAAGCAAAGAAAGATGGTCTCTGAGACACTTGGGGTGACTGGAGGTAGGCAGTTGGCAGGCCTTATGATGGTTATGCAGCTAAATTAGCTGCAAAACTACGGTGGGGGAGATGGCTAACTCAATGTGAGGAGGGGTGGGACTTCTCTTCCAGACACCAGGTTTCTCACTTTGGGGGGACCCCAGAGATTGCACTTAGACATGGCATTCATGCAAAGGACTGGTGTCCTAGTTTGCTTGGGTCTCACTCAGCTCACCCAGTAATCCTGGGAGAAGAGGGTAATGAATCACCCACGGCTATTTTCTTTTTTTTTTTTTAATTTTATTTTATTTTATTTTTTTAATTTACATTCCAAATCACTTCCCCTTTCCCGTTTCCTCCCTCCCCGAAAGTCCCATAAGCCCCCTTCCCTCCCTCTTTTCTCCGTTCAACCCCCTCTCATTACTCTGTCCTGGCGTTCCCCTACATCCAGTCTTTCCAGGACCAGGGGTCTCTCCTTCCATCTTTTTAGAAATCTATTGATATGCTGATTGTGTCTAGGGTATTCTGAGATTCTGGGTCAATATCCCCTTATCAGTGACTTCATACCATGTGTGATCTTTTGTGATTGGGTTACCTCACTAAGGATGATATTTTCAAGTTCTGACCATTTGCCTAGGAATTTCGTGAATTCATTGTTTTTAATTGCAGAGTAGTATTCCATTGTGTAAATATACCACATCTTCTGAATCCATTCCTCCGTTGAGGGACATCTGGGTTCTTTCCAGCTTCTGGCTATTATAAATAAGGCTGCTATGAATATAGTGGAGCATGTGTCCTTATTGCATCCAGGGCTATTTTCAAACCTTGACTCCTGCTGAAGCACCAGCGCCCACGCCCACTCTAAGGGTTGCAGTCCCTGCCTGTGTTGTCAGTATCCTTGCTGTCTGGTTTTCCTCTCCCCTTTACCTTCTTGGAATGAAAGGGAGACATTTCTTTCCTGGGGACTGGAGGTGGGCAGCCCAAGGTACAAGTGGTATCTGGGTGAGTGGTCGAGTGGGAGAGGTGGAGCTAAAGTTTTTATCCTGAAGTAGTAGCTGCCATTTCGCCTGGTATCTGGTGTTGGTCCTTACTTTGGAGTGTTGATCTTTCACCCAGGTTCCGGACTTGGAATTTCTGTTCCTTGAACCTCTATAGTTAGAGCTGAGAGATGCCATTCTGAACAGAGGTTGTTCTCCGTGCTCGCTTACCCTTATTCCACAGTGCTAAGGGATCTTTGGAGAATACCAAGCCTCTGTGTGCTGTCTGAGGGTCCCTTCTGCCTTCATGAGAGGCTGCCAGGAGATGATACCTGGAGATGTAAAGACGGCACAGTGGTCATGCACCTTGTGTGGATGCAAAGGAGGGGACAACGAGTCATGTAAAGATAATGACCTTAGTATGTTCAAGGCTGGAGCAGAGGAGAAAAAGAAGGGGGTACCAAGAGGCCCAACCTGGCTTTCAGTCTCATTTTTATTAATTTTTAGTTAATGTACAAAATAATGAATGTCATTATAGTATTTCCATGCATGCATGCTATTGTACTTTGCTCATAATCATCCTCTCCACCACCTCTTGCCCCCCATATGTGTTGAAATTTTTTAAAAAAAAATCCATTTTGGAGACTACAGATTGGAATGGGAGCACAGGACATCTGGAGCCAGGTATAAGCATAGCAGCAAGGATATGGCAGCAAGACAGTCACAAGGGAGGTGAGGGGCAATCTTTGCCTTTTGTGAGCTAACTTCTGAAGCTCCTTGTTCCAGCCCTGGATAATGTGGGTTCCATGAACGGCAAGTTGTTGGGGAAGGATGGAAAAAGGGTCCTCAGATGAAAGAAGGAGTTACTTTATTCCTGAGTTAAAAAGAGAACATTTTTCTTTTCTTTTCTCTCTCTCTCTCTCTCTTTTTTTAGCTCCCAATTTGGGTAGGATCAAACCTTACAGCCTTAGGTCACTTGGCTACTCAGTGTGGGGTTGTCAGAAATTTCAGAATTTGGAATAGGAGTCCTCCGTTCATCAATATGTTAAGGTCTTCAAGGATCTGAGGGTAGGGGTTGTTTTATTTTGCTGTTGGGATGTGGGGATGTAACCCTTGGTCTGGTGCATTCTAGGCTATCACTCCAGTACTGAGATACACCCCTAACCATTGGTGAGTTTTATAGTTCCTCCTATCCCACAACCCCAGATGAGATGTTTGAGCACTGTGCTGGTCATGCAGTTGTTAGTGACAAGGGTTTATTAATGCTTTCATAATTTGTGACTCGGGGGTTTGGCGTGTGTGTGTGTGTGTGTGTGTGTGTGTGTGTGTGTGTGTGTGCTTGTATGTACACGGGTCCTTGTCTATATGAGTCAGTGCATTAGAGGTCCCAGTCTGCGCCACAGTCACAAGTCTGAAATGCTGAGTTTGTGTATTGAGTTTCCTCTGGTGTGGCCCACCATAGTGGGGACTTGCATGCTGAGCACTTGCTGTTCCTCTTTCCCTCAGCCACAAACAGGGATTGGAGATTCCACTGTTAAGTGCCTTAGCAGTCCAGGGTGTCATAGAACAAAGAACAAGGGATTGGAGGTCCAAATCCAGTCTCTGTTGTTCTCTCCACACCTTTACCCATCGGTTGCTTTCTTTTTTGTCCTTCACCGGATTAAACAAGGGGAGCAATAGCTGAGTGCTTTGTAAGTTACAAACCTCTAGCTAGTTCTCATGAAGGACCCATGGTTCTGACACCCACCATTGGGAAATCTGCCATCCCGTCGAGGGGTTTAGTGGCCTGAGACACTACTCATTGAGGGCTTAAAAAATATTATAAAGAATTGTAAACATGTTTTTAAAAGGGGAAGCAATCAGTGTAATTAAGACTCAAGAACCATATAGTCCTACCTGCTGCTTTCCTTGTTACTTTGAAATAAATCTCAGGCGTGTTATCAAATTGAACTAAAAATAGATCAGTGTATCTTTCTAAAAGAGAAAGGACTTGCAATAAAATAACCACAGTATGGCTATCACACCAAACCTAGTCCCTCAGTGTCACTCAAAGTGTGGTCAGTGTTCTCATTTCCAGTTGTTTTGCCCTGGAGTTCAGACCAGGGGGAATTGCTGAGGAGACGGTGACTGACAAGTGGGAGATATTTGATCTGTACTTCAGAACACAAGCTAGAGGGAAGATAAAGCTCAGGCCTCTTCATTTTACAGATGCCACATTGCCAGTAGCAGATGTTAGCTACCTCTGGGGTTCCTGATCTCACGGCTGACCTGTAGAAGCTTCTTGTAGAAACTTCAGAAACCCCTTGCCTTCATTCCTGAAGTAGCAAAAGAGAGATTTAATTCCCACTTGACTCCTGTGGTCAGGGGCCACCCAAGAGTCTGAGGTCAGCAGGCCTGGGAGAATTCCTGGGAGGCTGCTCTCTTTCTCCAGACCTCTCCCTGGCTCCAGGACCCTGAGGGCAATTCGAAGCAAAACAGGATGCATCCAGGATGAGCGTCTTTTCCAGCTTGTCATCTAATCACCAAGGCCCAGCTTGGAGCTTCCTCTTTCATTTATGATAAAAAAAACCCTTCACTGTCTCTCTCTCTTTTCCCTCCTTCCCCAATAAGGGTGTGCTGACTTCCTTCATTTCCGGGCCAGCCCTCCTCCAGCCCCATGTGGGCCGGGTGGCCTGCCTCTGCCTCGCCTACCCCACTGCTGGCTTGTCACGGAGAGAAAGACCCCAGGAATGTCCTGTCCGGCTACAGCTTCTTGCTCTTGGGCTGTCCTTGGGAGAGGAGTGGCCCCTTTCCAACAAGCCTGGGGTCCTGCCACTGCTTGGTTAATGATTGAGCCACATAATAACCACCTTGGAAAGTCACCTCTACAGCATGGCCATTAACTAACTCCCTGTCCACTCTAAGCCTTAAAGGGACCCCATCCTAAACCTTTACCTTCTCCCAGAGGGATACTGACAAATACCCAATCATGAGAACTTCTGGAGCCAATTAAAATTCTGCTCCTCTGTCTTATGTTTGGACAAACAGAAGCAGTTATTCCCGTTGTTTGAAATATATGTACTCAGAATAGATGTCATTGAGGTTTTTTTGCTGTTGTTGTTGGTAGTGGTGGTGGTGGTGGTGGCGGCGGCGGCTGCGGCTGCGGCTGCGGCTGCCGCCAGCGGCAGCAGTAGAGTTTTGGGGTTTTGTTTGTTTTTTGGTTTTGGTTTTTTTCTTTGTTCGTTTGTTTAGCATTACAGTAAGAAAGGGGTTAGGGTATCTTTAACAGCTTAAAAAAGCAAGAACTAAGCCTGGTAGTAGCTTGTAACCCTAGCTACTCAGGAAGCTATGGCAGAAGGATCATAAGTTCAAGGCCTGGTTTACCGCAGAGTAAATTTAAAAGACATCCAGACAACCTAGCAAGACCCTGCCTCAAAATGAGAGAGAGAGAGAGAGAGAGAGAGAGAGAGAGAGAGAGAGAGAGAGAGAGAGAGAGACAGACAGACAGACAGAGACAGGCAGAGACAGGGAGAAACACAGAGAGAGGGGGAGGGGGAAAGAGAGAGAGAGAGAGAGAGAGAGAGAGAGAGAGAGAGAGAGAGCGAGCTAGAGATTTGCCTCAGCTCCCATACCTGCTGAGCATGTGCAAGGCTGCTGAGATGGGGTGCAGGAAGAAGGGGGTCTGGAGTCAGTGAGTCGAGAGACTAAGGGCTTCTGGTATAAAAGAAAAAGTGTTTTCCCAACAACCTGTATCTAGACAGGTAGTGAGAAGAGTCCAGCTGGAACCCAGACACAACTTAGAAAGTTCTAGGCCAAATGCACTTTTCTACAGTTCCAGAAGGAACAGAGGAATCAACATTTCACGAACTCTGTGTGTCTAACAGAGCCAGGAACTTGGCCTCCGTTTCTGTTTCTGAGTGACTTCAGGAAAATGCATGTGTACCTGAGGGTTACCTAGGCCTCCATTTCTACATCTGTAAATTGGGTGTGACAGGTACATGGAGTCAGAATTTCCCAGCTCCCTTCCAGCTATGCGAGCCTGTGTTTCCTCTAAATACCTTTTGCTTGTCCACAGGGTAATAAATACAACCAGGTCCAGCCACTAAATCTCCACAGCCTGTGTCTGGTTGGGCTGAGTCCTGAAGTTTTCTCAAAGGCATGGGCAATCTGGTCTTTAGCCCCTCCCCATGTTTGCATCTGCCCTAGGAGGTCTCCCTCTGACCCCCTCAGCTTCAAGTTAATGAGTGACTTTTCCCTCTGGGGGATATGAGCCCAAGGTGTCCCTGGGATCTCAGAACTCTGGGAATCAGGAAGGGCTTAGCCTGTTTCTCTTTTTCTCCTCACCCCTACCATCTCTCCTAGTGGTAGGTATGCAGAGTCCAGGGAAGAAGGACCTTTAGGGGACATGAGACCCATGCCTTCTGAAGCTAGGCTCTCACCCCTGTGCTTGTATTTATCTGACTTCAGCATCCTGGAACAATGGAAGTTGCAAGATGTTGTTGTTTCCCATGAATGGGATTACTGCAAGTTGGTGTCCTTAACAACGTAATAACATCTCCTTGAGTCTTCTAAGTCTGAGACCCAGTTTTGCCTTTTGGAGCTGCCTAGAACCTCCTTTTCTCTCTGACCTTCTGAGGACTAAAGACTGAGCACAGATCCCTCTCTTTTCTCCAGCCTAAACAGCTCACCTCCTGCAAATATTCCTTCTGGACTTGGGTCAACTCCTACCCCCCTCAGCCTCAGTTTTGCTTGTGGCCCTTTTAACAATGGGGTATGCCCCATTCCCCTCAGTTTAGTTTTACTCCTAACTTTTCGGGACGACCATCTCAATAATCCCTCTCTGGTGATCCCAACAGGCAGACACTAAGCCCCAGAATCTTGAGTCGAGACATCTTATACAACCCTATCCAGGTCCAATCAGATCTCAAACTTGGGGAACCTTTGGAATGCAAGGCCTTTCTGGTATCCTCTTCCTTGACAGATGATAAGACTGTTAAGAGTAGGTATTCAGCTGATTATAATGCCACCTGGGGAGGGGTCTTGAACACAGTGCTTGTCTGTCTTTTGTTTTCAGCAACTTGTATGGTGGGAGGAAAGGGGGTATTTTAGGGACTACTGAAGCCAGAAATGACTATGAGCTGTGCCCACAGTGGGGACTATGAGAGTGAATCAGACCAGAGAGAAATACCAACTCAGTCACTCCTTCCTGTGGCAAGCGATGATGAGAGCAACCAGTCCCAATTCTTTAGTTTCCAGGACCCTTTCATTTCCATGTTCCCTCTGTGCTCTTAGAGTGCTCTGGCCTAGTAGCTCCTCTGATCCCTTCACTGTGATCCTAGGCAGGCCCCAGCTGAGGCTGGGGAGAGGAAGAGAACGGTTTGCTATGAGGCAAGATTTGGGACCCAGATCTCCTGTCACTCAGCTCTCGCTGTTTTCCACAAACCACACCCAGCAGCCAGGGCAGCCGGGGGCTGACTAGGCAGCTTCCTCACCACAGAGGAAGTCTGCCTGAGCTGCAACTCTGTTCCTGGAGTAGAAGGAGCAACCTCCAGGGGAGCTGGCCTGGGATTTCCTGTCCTTTATCTAGGCTGGCCAAAGACTGGCCTGTCTGAGGTATGGGCTTGTATCCCACCATTTTGCTCCAGGCTGAGGTCAAATCAGGCCGGGCAGGGTCAGAGACTTTGTAGGAAGGGCTTGGCTCTAAACAACTGGCTCACATAGCCTGTACCCCAGCACGACCTTCTCAATGGGCAAAAAATAGAGAGACCCGAGGATGTAGCACAGTTGATAATATACTTGGCTAGCATTGCAAGAGGTTCTGGGTTGTAGGGACTACTGGAGGGACTATGGGGTACTGAATCCCCTGTACCCCATAAACAGGATGTGGTGATGCACACCTGATCCTAATACTCGGTATGTAGAGCAGAAGGATCAGAAGGTGAAGGTCTGTCCTCATCTACATAGCAAGTGTGATGCCAGCTTTGGACATATAGGACCATGTCAAAAAGAAATAAAGATAAGGAAAGAATGCAGCGTAGGAAAAGGCCCCGAGTCGAGCTTGTGTCTAGAGCAAGAGAGTGCTGTGAAAAACAAGATCTCTGCTTTAATAGTCTTCTACAAAGCCTTGGGTGGCTTCGCCTCTCTGAACTGGCATCTGCCGACAATGAGGAGACGTGTGTCTACCTCTCAGGGTTGCTGAGCATTCGTTCTGACTATATAAATAAACTCCTTGTGTGAGTGTCACTAAATAGTATTTGGGGAGTCTTGTTCTTTTGTTGTTTTTCACTGACCTGGGGTTATACAGGGCTCCAGCAAACCACCTTCATGCATTGAGTCCAGACTTTCCTGTGACTTCAGATTCTATTCCAGCTAGGAAATTTCTCTTGTTGTCCTTATAGGATTCCTTCCTCTGGCCATCTTTGGTGACATTTGTGACACTCCAGCAGGCTGTGCTAATGATGTTAATAGCAAGGCTGTGCTAATGATGTTAATAGCAATAATGGTGACCTAGTCTAAATTCTTGACACATTTTTTTAAACCATACTTAGCCCCCCGTGACAATTCCGTGAAGCAGTTAGAGCTATTATCTTCCCTGTCTTACGTATAAAGAAGATGAGTAAGGCAAGATTTAAAAAAAAATGACATGCGCAAGGTCAGACAATTGAAGAGTGATAAAAAGACCACCCAGGTAGTCTGACTATACCTCCTATAAGCTTCATAGCTGACTCTCTCTCTCTCTCTCTCTCTCTCTCTCTCTCTCTCTCTCTCTCGATGCTTGGCCTGGAGGCAAGGGCACGGGTTTGGGCCTCTCTTTTCTTTCCAGTGCACATCGAATCCAGAAGCAACTAATCTTTCTGGGCAGTCAGTCCCCAGATCTACTTGTACCACCCCACCACCACCACCACCACCACCACCGCCGCCACCACCACCACCACCACCAAGGTAAAAGGAGGAAAACCTTGAAGTAGTGGGATAAAGACTCCAAAATAGAGCCTCAGCAGAGTCGAGAAGGGCCTGAGGGAGGGATTTGGGGGTGGTTCTGGCATAGGCAATAGGTCTGCTTTATTAGTATCTTCTAGCACTGAGAGTCGGGAGCAGGGTGCTGGGTGTCACTGGGGAAGAAGAGACATTTTAATGTGCTGTCTTGACAACGGGTTGCATTATTTAGAAAGTGTGGGTGGGTAGGGGCAGGCAGAAGACTGGGTGGATTAACACTTATGAGATCCCTTCAGCTCATGTAGCCCATGCTTGTATTGGGATTATGTGGGTGGGGGAGTTGTCCAGAACATCTAGCTTCCCCCACCCCCTCCAAGTTTATCCATTTCAGACTCTTTGGGGGCTGCAAGCTTCCTTCCTTAGACTGTACTAGCTGCCAACTCCCCTGCTTTGGAAGTTGTTCCCTGTTATCTTGTCCTCAAAGGATAGTTTGTCCCAGTCTCTGCCCTTCCTGGGCCGGATGGCGCAGACAACACCTCTGGCCAAATACACTGGGAGAGCTTTTGTTGTGTTTTCAGACCTTGGTGCCCAGCAAAGGGCCTGGTACTAAGTAGATACTGGTGTACTGTTACTTGAGTCCACTCACAGTTCACAAGGAATGGTTTTGGAGGGGAAGTTCAAGAGAGGCTGACATGGGAACTCATTAACAGGAGGGGTTCTGGTCTTTGAGCAGGTTTCTGGCCCTGTCTGTACTCCAGCAGAAGAGACCCGATCTTTCACAACATTCAGTTTTAGGTTTGTGCAATGGATGTTACTTGCTTTGCACTGGTTTGTTGTGTGGAATGTGAACTGATCTAGTGCTTTTCCCATGGATGGGAACTACTTCAAGCCGAGCGTTCAAACTGTGCTCCCAAGCGCTTGTATGCAGACCTGGGGGTGAGAGGGTGGGCAGGTTGGGGACAGTGAGATCAGTGGAGGGCCAGTGGTTAGCCCTGTTTTGAGAGCCCCAAATACCCATGCACACACCATGCACCCCACACACAGGATAAGTGAGCTGTTATCTCATTTGATCTTTACAAAAACACCTTGGTTCTGAGATTACATCCCGATTTGAGAGATAAAGACACTGAGGCACAGAGAAATTACAAAGCTTAAGGAACACCATCTGTGCAGTCCTTGGAAACAAAGTAATTCTTTAGTAACTACACTGTCTGTATTCATTGTAGTTAAATTTGATATCATACACATTGCCACTAATGAGCAGAGCCCATTAACAAGGTGCAAAACCAGGGCTGTCTTCAGGCTGTTAGCCTCTCTCTTCCCTCCTCATCCCACAGTGCTGTTCCTGTAGGCCTTACACAACTGACAGGTCACCACTGGAATTCTTTCTCCATCCTATGGTCCTACCATGACCCCAGCACTCACATTGTCAGTCCTACCCCTAGCCACGTGCACACCACAGCCCTCTCTCTGGCTGGCTGCAGGACTCAGGGGAGAGGTTGTGTCAGCTTGCTTCTTGAAGAGGCCACTTCTTTCAGGCCCATTTCCTTTCTGTCAGAGACAGTTTTTTTTTCTGGATCCCAGGGTGGGGCCAGGCTACTTTAAGGCATTTCCTGCCCAACGTTTATATTTGGCTTCAGCAAAAGGAAAGGGAAATAGGCAAAGGGAGTAGGACTAAAAGGTGGTGGCGCGGGGTCAAAGTAAGTGAACACTGAGGTTTGGGGGGCCGAGAGGGAAGTGGGAGGTAATGGGTGCCCCGAACATCTCAGGTGAACTTCCTTGCCTATACTTAAGCTCAAGTGGAAGAGCTAATAGCTCCTCCAGGGTGGAATGCCTCCACCCTTAGGCAGAGTTCATTCTCCGTTCTCATATCTGGATGGTCCCGATGCTTTGGTTTCTGCCCCAGGGCATAATGTTCTGCCCAGCCGCACTGCCCAAAGTACAGCGGCTGTGAGCTTCAGGTAGGATGCCTGGTTCTATTTCATTCTGTGGCGATAACAGAAGAGGAGCTAGAGCCAGATGTGTATACACTGTTAAGTTGGGAAGCAGAGCTTCCTGTCCCGGCATTGCCAGAACATTCAGTATCCCTTATCACACTGCATTGGGAGCACCAAGACAAATAGGACCCAGTGAATGGAGCACTCAGTCAAACGGGAAGACAACTTCGCATGCCGGTGAATGTGGAGAATCAAGGAGGGAGGCTTCATGGGTTGGAATGCTTGATCTAGTCTGTAGCTTAGGTGTCTATTTAGAAGTAGGCCAATTTCCTCCCTAGACTTTGGACAATGCTGGGTTTTTTTTTGGGGGGGGGGAGTTAGGTTTCAGAACAGAAAAGTAACCAGGTTAGAGCTAGGGTCTTTGGGAGAAGAAGTCTGGTAGGGTAGCCTGTTGACAGGAGAGATTGGAGACTAGAAAGAGAGGGCTGAGGTGCTCTAGACATGAGTACCTAGGACATAACTGTGTATGGGAAACCTGACCATTTAGTGGGAGAAGTTTTTAGAAGCTGAGATGACTCAATATGGAGGAGGAAAGAGGAGGACAAGATGTTGGATGGTTTTTGAGGCAAGAACATCAGCAGAATTCTTCCCTCCCATTCCCTCCTTGAGGACCTAAGACCAAACGCATCTTCCTCCACAATCCAGCACAGCTCCTCTCCGGAACCACCAACTGCCATTAGCAGCTCTGACTCCAGGGGTTGGGGAATAGCCATTAGAAGATGAGAAACTTGGTTCAGACAGAAGTAGTGGCTTCCCTAAAGTTACACACAGGCTAGTAAGGGAGCTAAAACTATAAGGTGGTTTGCCTGACCTTCAGCCCAAAAGTTTGAACCCATACTGTGGTGGAGAGCAGTTACTCCTGGTCTAGCATCTGCCTTAGAGTAGTTTGGTTGGCATCTCATTCCTCTAGGCTGGAGACTGGAATGGGTGAAATAGCACTCAGCTTATTAAAACAAATGTCTCTCTTTGTCACTGGTCACCTTGTCAGAGCACCTAGGACTGAGTTGGGGACAGTGGCCCCTAGGGGCAAGAAAGCTAATAGGGCAACTGCAGCAGAGCAGGTGGCAGCTATGACCTTCACTGTCACAGGGAAGCCCTGGACTGGGTAGGAATGTCAGCTGTCTGCTTTGGCCCCACTGTGTCAATTACTAGCCTTGGAGACCACAGGCCTGGCTGTCTCTGGACCCAGATTCTCAAACAGCCCCAGTGAACCAGGATTTACTTAACCTCAGAGCTCATGTGAGTCTTATTATTTATGGCTACCAGTACTTTGGGGAGTTGGAGAGGAGACACTATTGTAGTGTCTTTGGGGGTCTTGAATAATTTCCATATTTGTAGAACTTCATACTAGAGCTGCCCCCTCTCTAGCTCACCTGTAAAGTCAAGGGACCACCACTGACAGACATACGTATTCTTTGCTTCATCACTAGAACATCTCCCAAAATAGATATGGGTGCCTTAAGGCATCTGAGGCCCCCTTGGCAAGATTGAAGTTGACACTTCAGAGTCCCCCCTCACCCCCCTGCATCTAGGTAGGATGGCCAAAAATGTCTCCAGACATTGTCCAATGGGAAGGGAATTTGTCCCTGGATGGGAATCCATTCGGTAGGGACTCCAAGTTTTACCCTGTGAGCAGGTGCAGACATGAAGGGTCAGAGGAGAGGCACATTACAGGGTCTGCACAAGTATACTAGCTAGCCCAAAACTTCAGTGGCTCGAGGGCTTGCTACCACCCGCTCCCATACAGCCTCCCTGTGTGTAGGCTGTTTGCTTTGTGGGTACTTCATTTATGACAGGAAGACTCTAAAAGTGTTGCTCACATGGACCCAGGAGCTTGGCATCCAGCTGCAGTTCTGGCAGAGACTCGGGCTGGCATCTGAACAGGTGCAGCCGGGCCCCTAGTCCTGCCCTACGACCTAGCAAGCAGGAGGCCAGCCAGTGTCTAGTACTGCCAAAGTAGGCTGGCCGAAATACAGCGGCCCTTGCTGTGGTGCCCCTCCAGTGGGGTTTGGAATGTGGGATGGGAGCTATTTTGGTCTTGTCTCCCTTCCTCCCTGTGCCTCCCTCCCCTGCCAGAATTGAGTTAGGGTGGCAATTCCAGCTAAGAGCAGCAATAGCAGAAAATGCCTGTGGATGTGTCGGGCCTTCCAGTAGGCAGGGAATTACCTACTCTCTTCCACTTCATGGTCAAGAAGGGAAGTTTCAGTGGCCCCAGAATATCTGATAGTTGAGTAAAGACCCTTTCTCTTTGTCCTAGAGAGGTAGGAAAATCAACTAGTTACCTGTCACAGCATCTCGCCCAGGACTGCTGTCAACCTGCACAAACTGCAATGAGGCTACACCTGTAAGAGTCGAGTTCCTGTGCCAGACTCAAAGGCTAGGTGGGAAAAGTGTGTCCATATGAGAGACATGGAAGGAGCTGGTCATAAGCAAGGATGGTAGCTTCTGAGATAGAAAGACCCCTCCCAAGGCCATTCTGTCTTGAAAAGGCTCCTTTCCAGGGTGGGGAGTGAAAACAGGAAATGGACCTTGGATCAGCCAAGAAGAATGAACTAAGAAACTTTTCGGCAGAACTAGCTGGAGTGACAGGGTCTGTGGTGGTATGTAGCTCCACTGCCTGCCTGCCTCTCCTAGCCCAACACAGGGCCTCACCTTAGCTTCATAGAGCCTACCCTGAGAACGTCCATTGTCCCATAGACAGTGGTATCCCAGCACCCTTGGGATACCGCGCTTCCTCCTGTTCACACTAAAAGTGGAAGAGACCAGTGTTGATACCAGACCCTGCTTGTGAGGCATCCAACCTATGACAAGGACCATAGGGAAGATGCCTTTCCAAACAGGAGGCTAATCATTAAGGCAAAGGAGATAGATCACCATGTTTGCCAAAGATAGGAACAGTCAACTGATTTAACTGACCTCTGCAAGTACCTGAGACACCTTCCCCACTCCCTACCATATTAGTGTTGGTTGTATTCTCTTGTCTATACCCTCAAGGCCTGGAGCAAACTTCAGTCAGTGGCTTAGAACAGGCCTGATCGTGATGCTTTCTGGAGAGCATCTTTTCAGGTGTGTGTGTGTGTGTGTGTGTGTGTGTGTGTGTGTGTGTGTGTGTGTGTGTGTGTGTGTGTGTGTTTCATTGGCCAAGACTGTTAGGGCACTAGTTCTCTATCTTTTTGCTCTTTATAATCACTTGTAGAACTCACAGAAGCGAAGAAACAAATGAAAACCAATGTTATACCAAGAGATCCTAATTAAATTAGTCATGGGCAAAGCCAGGACACCACTGGCACATTTCAAATCTCCCCAGGAGTTAATGTGCACCTACTTTAAGCTGAGGGAGAAATGGCATACCGAAGAGCAGTAACTAACAAGAGACATCTTCTTGTCAGCCCTTGAAACATCTATTCATTTCTTGCTTTGGGCCTGTTGTCTTACCTGGTGCCCAGGCCTGAGATGGACTTTTTTGATGGAGAAAGAGAAGGGTGAACCTGGAGCCCAGGCAGAAGGACCTTAATTTAAGGAACATAAACATGTGAAGATGGGTACCCATCCCTGGACTAAGGTTCACGCGACTGGCTGAGTGAAGCCTTACTTATCTCAGACAACATAGTTTGCCTAGTGCTCTCTCTCTCTCTCTCTCTCTCTCTCTCTCTCTCTCTCTCTCTCTCTCTCTCTCTCTCCCCTCTCTCTCTCTCTATCTCCAACTAACACAGGATCTCCATGTGTCTTAAAGTCTTATGAGCTTATGAAGTTCAAATAGTCTTAAGCAAATGAGCCCCCCTGCAATGACAACTTTTGTCATATTTCAAACCAGTGAAGGAAGACTGTGGGTGTACGACTCAGCCGCAGAGTGCTTGCCTAGCCTGGACAAATGGGGCCCTATAGTCTTATCTCCAGTGCAGAAATAAACAGGAAGAGGAGGGGAGGAAGGAGAGGAGGAGAAGAATGAAGAGGAGGAGAAGGGGGGAGGAGGAGGTGGAGGAAGAGGAGGAGGAGGAGGAGGAGGAGGAGCGCTGCCAAAGGTTACCACCTGTATGGTAACCTAGGAACTCAGTAGGAGAATCTTTTTATTGAAAGTAGAATCTTTCCTTATACATCCTGATTATAGTCTCTCTCCCACTCCTCCCAGTTCCTCCCCACTTCTCCTTTACTCCGGATCCACTTAATTTCTGTCTTTCATTAGAAAAGAACAGGCCTTAAAGATATAACAACCAAAAATGACAAAATAACATATAAGATGAAGCAAAACCTATCAGATCGAAGTTGGGCAACGCAAGCCAACAGAAGAATCCCAAGAGCAGGCACAAGAGTCAGATAGCGCTTGTTCATTCATTCAGGAGTCCCATAAAAGCTCTGAACTGAAAGCTCTAGCGTATATGCAGAAGACTCGGTGTAGACCTGTGTGGGGCCTGCACTTGCTGCTTCAGTCTCTGGGAGCTCATCTGTGCCGTGCTTAGTTGACTCAGAGGGCTTTGTTCTAGCAGGAGAGTCTTTAATCCTCACTGTATAAATGTGGGAACTGTAGTTTAGAGAATGAAGTAAGGTACCGAGGGAAACTGGTTTGATTGGAATTATTTTTTTCTCAATTTACTTGTTATCATTAGGCATTATCCTCATAGACAGGTACTGTTGCTTTTTTTCTGAGTGTATGAAATGTTCCCATGTTCATAGAATGTGAGCCTCAGGACCCCTGGTTTTCACCTTGGTTCCTCCTCTGCAAAATAAATAAATAAATAAGTAAATAAATAAATAAATAAATATTTAAAATCTCTATTCTAAGAAGATCTATGGTATGTGACTTGTATATCTGTAGGTACATATATTGTCATTGATTTCTGAAGCCTTGTGACAGCTCTGAATACCATTATGCTTTTTTTGACATTCTCTACAGGAGAATTGTGGGTAAAACTGTGAGGCCTAATTCCTGTCTGGAGCTTACTATTATCCTGTGCCCTGTATCACTTAGGCACTTCCCCCGAGGATATTGAGCTTTAATATAGATGGAATCCAGTTTGTACCAGCTAAATGCTGTTACTGACCTGTCCTGACTTTGGCCAGAGCACTAGCTGCATAATACAACACTTGAAACTACTGGCAGCCGTGCTCTGGAATCTGCACATCTGGACCCAGAGGTTATGGCCAGGGGCTACAGACATTCCTGCCCCACTGCCTCAGCCTGCCCAGTGTCACTCTTCCTGCTGGGCACATAAGCCAGTTCCCAGTCTGGGCTGTGCTAGTTCCAGCCTCAGGTGAGTTGACTTTAAAGTAGGTGGGGGTGGGGTCACTTCTGGGCTAGCCTGACAGGCTGGGGCATGTTGGGTGGATGGAACAAAGTACTTTAGCTCACCCCTTAATCACCGAGACATATGTCCCTGACTGCTCCATCTGAGAAGGAGCCTCGGGGCCTCCAGGTCTTCCTGAAATGCTGGATTGTCAGAAGTCAGTGTCCCTGACATCCTGCTCGGTAATAACCCGTTACATTCTCTGGATTCCGGCTATGGAGGGCTGCTGAGGAATTCAGTCCTGAGACCTGCCCCAAACTCCTTTGCTCCTTTCCTTTGTCTTGCAGCCCCTCCAAAGTCTCTGCTTCTTAACCTCTCTTCCCTGGGCCATTTGGCTCCAATTCCGAGACTGATGGGCCTCATTGCTCAGACACAGAGGCACATGTCAGCTAGGCCACTTTTATTCGGGACTTTTAAAACCAGATGTGGGAGGGAGCACAGTTAGTGAGGGCTTGGCATAAGGTGCCAATAGTTTTCCCCTTCCCTAGTGTTTCATTTAATGCTCCTTTTAGTGAAGGCAATAGAGAGATTATATAACTTGCACTAGATAGTTACTTTTTTAAAAAAATTTGTTTTGGGGGTGTGTGCCCTCATGCATTATAGTTTTAAAAATATTGATACAGGACTGGAGAGATGGCGAGATCGCATGTGTGCATACATACATGTGCACACACACAAACGAACAAATAAAAAAAAAAAACCCATGAAGTGTCCCTGGCATGCAGACAATTAGTGAGCATACTGGTCTCGTTACCTTTTAGAGGTCCCTGTCTCCTTTTCACACCTCTCTGGCAAGTCTGACCTGCTCCGTTCTTTAGATTTTTTTTTCATCCTAGTAACAGGACAGCAAAGTGGGTTGCCATGCTGGGTGCTCAGATATTAGAAATGCCTTCTGTTGGGACTATGGTGGAGACAGAGGACAAGGGAGTGGCTGTGCTTCAGATGCTCCCTCACGTGCTGTGTAGTTCCCCTTTTCCCTTCCATTAGCCCTGAACTACAGCCCTGGGGAGGCTTATCTTTCATCAGACCTGCATTGCCCTCTGCCAGACGAGCTGAGGTACTGCTAGTAGGGCTCTGACCCTGAGAAGCCTCAGAGCGGCCCCTTCTCCTGCTCTTTTCTCTCTTGGGTACTTGCATTTCTGAAAAGAGTGTTTTAAGACTCCTTTTTCTCATCAGCCCTGGCTGCCAGGGTCTCCTCCTAGATTTCCTCATAACAGCACTAAGATTACAGAGCTCTTTCTGTCTTGGAAGAAACCCAGCCGTCTCCCTAGAGTTCTTTGGTCAGCAGGGCCACCACGCAGAGAGGAAATGTTGAGGGCAAGACTCCATGGTCAGAGCAGTTCTTTGGGGACCAGCAGCTTTCCCCTGCCAAGCCTACAATGTCACAGTCCATGGTTGCAGGGTCCTCCTGGGCAGCGCCTTGGCTACACCTGTGCTGGAGAGTTCCAGAAGTCTGCTGCTAATGATTTGTGTCTCTGATGGCCAGTAGGGCCTCTTCTGTAGCTTCTGTCTGATTGTGCATGGTGTCCAGCTCTGTGCCAGATCCTCCCATAATAGAAGAGATACCAGCCCAGCTATTACCCTCCAAGACCCCCACAGGCCAGCATTGGGACAGTCAAAAGTTCAGCACTGGAGTGTTCCACAAATAGGCTGAGCCCGTAAGGAGAGGTAGAACTGTCCTGGGAAGCCACCTGGGGAAGGTGGACTGGACATTAATGAGTAGGTAGGGAGGAAAAGAACTGGAGAAGCTGCTGTCCCAAGGGCTAGAAGCCTAGAAAAGAGTCAGATTTAACTAGGACTCCAGTCCCAGCACTACCACTTTGCCAATTATGAGACTAGGTAAATGTCCTCTCCCATTCTTTCCCCTTCCCTCCCCTCCTCTCAGTTTCTCAAGCTCAGGTTGGTCTTGAACTCATAATCCTCACACCTCCACCACCTAAGTGCTGGGATTATAGGCATGTCTTGTGTTTGGCTTGAGTCATTTCCTTTCTGAGTTTGTTACATGGCTGTTACCCTAAGGAGAAGAGCCTTCTTTTCCAGGTGATGATGTGTTAGATGAGATTTACCCGTTCAACGGTTTGGATGATGATAAGGATGCTTATGAGAAAGGAAGTAGTAAGCATTGTTGGACGTTTCACATCTCTAAGCTGAACTAGGATGCTCTGCCTAGGGCCTGGAAGATTGACACTCCTTGAAGCCACTGATGGTATTGTTTTGGTGTAGGTCATGGGTTGGGAGAGTGGGAGGGATTTGGGACAGGCAGAGAATGAGATTCAGGAAACAGCTCAGGGAGCAAAGGGTGCACTCCTTGGCTGCTCACACCATGCCTTCCTTGCGATTCTGGAATCACCAGAGGCAAGCCAACAATTTGCTAATCCCATTTCTCCGCCCGTTTCTTTTCCTCTGTTCTCTTTTAGAAGCGGAGGCCAAAAAAGCATGTGAATGGCTCCGGGCCACAGGATTCCCTCAGTATGCTCAGCTCTTTGAAGGTAAAGCCACTCAATTGCTCTCCCTTCCCTGTTCCAAAACCTGCTTTCTCCAGCAGCTTTTCATCTGTGAAATGGGTAAAATACATGCCTACTGCAGCCACTCAAAGACTCCTGTGCATCCTGATCAGCTTTGTGCAGGGAATCAACTCCGGGCACTCTGAACTCTCCGTGAGAGTGCTCTTGTCAGCTTCTACCTCTGATGCCAGCCAGCCACGACTTAAAGGACACCCCCTCCCCGTGCCACCGCTGCCCCCCACCCCGAGCATCCCCCTGCTCATCGTGTTGCTTTGTGTCCTTCCTGAAGACAAAGTGAAGGAGGAACTGTTCATCCTGGTGGCTCAGCCTTGGACTCCACTTCGCCCACGGCAATGGCCTCACATCTGTTTTCTTTCTCTTGTTTTGATTTTTCTGGATTCTGTTCTCAGAGTTCCTGCCCTCACCTTACTCTTCTCTCTCGATAGATAGTATTTGGCTGCTGGTAGCCACTCCCTTTCGTCTTTGGAAATAACCTCTTCTCTGCCTGCTGCCGTCTGTCTGTTTGCTGACTCTGCTTCTTCTAACTGGCATCCAAATATTAGGGTACCCCAGGACTCAGCCTTTTGCTTTTCCCGAATTTCTTTGCTATAAGATCCTCATTGATCGCTCCCGGGACAGCTCCTGAAGGGGGTCTGTTCAGACCTCATTTCAAAGCTTCTGATTTCCTCTAATGTGCCACCAACTCAGTGTCTTTACTCAGATCTATCAGGTGTCTTTGAGATTTTGCCAAGCCTAAGAATCTCCTAAAGGTATAGCCATCCACCCTGTTGCCTAGGTTCTGTATATCCAGGAGTTATTCCGAATTCCCTTCATCCCCATTGCTAAACATCCTGCAAGCCTTTTCTTCATTCCTTAACACCTCCACTGCCAGGTTTGCTGTGATCTGCCACTGCCCCACTCACACTAGGGCACCAGGGTCCTTCTTGACCTCCGTGCTTCTCTTTGACTTCCCCAGACCTGCCCTTGGCAGTGACTGACCATACGACTCCGGTGCTTTGATAAGTGGACTGAGTGCCAATACTACACTCTGACTGAGTACGATTCTCCTTTGCTCACTGCACCCTGGGCTCTTTCCTACTTGCTCTTACCCAGGTCTCTCCCTCATCACAACCTTGGTAATTTTGTTTCTTCTGGACAAACAAAGCTCTTTCCAATTTCTCTGCTTAGCCACCTTTTTCTCTGCCTTCAAGAGCTTGCAGTCTCTGTCTCTGTCTCTGTCTCTGTCTCTGTCTCTCTCTCTCTCTCTCTCTCTCTCTCTCTCTCTCTTAGAAATCACCCCTAGAAATGCCTGGGATACCTCTATCTCATCAAGAAGTCACACCTCAACCAGTCTCTCTTTACCCTGTTCCCCACCCCATCCCCGGCTTTTCATGGCCTTTGTGTTCATCTAGGTTTTGCGTATTGTTTATTGCCTGTTTCCTATGAGACCATAAGCTCCCTGAAGGCAGGGACCCTGATTTTGTGTTGCTTACTACACAACTACTTTGTGCCATGCTCAGTGACTGAATGAGTGATGGGGTTTCTCTCTCTCCCTTTTCTCCTGATGTCTTGGTTTTTCCCCTCCTTTCCCTGAGTCCTGAGAAGATGGCTCTCACTGCTAGGGAAAGACATTGTATGACTACATGCTGTCCTCTCTGTCTTTGTTCCCTCCCTTCATCCCATTATTTGCCTTGGACTGGCAGGAGGTCCCCTGTCTGAAAGCTCAGAATTCAAATGAAAGAGAACTCAAGTCGGCTCTTGGCAGCCATGGAGAGTCTCGGGCCTGATGTCCGGACCTGGACCTGCTTTACTTGTCTCCTCATTTCGGCTCAGGCCTCCACGACATTCCTGAGATTCTCCCTCAACTACCAACTCTGACCTCCCTGGGTTTTCTCTGCCTCATTAACTTTCTTTCCCCGTGACACAATACCTGAGATAAATAGCTGAAAAGGAGGGACAATTTGCTTGGCCTTGGAGTTTCCAGCCATGCCTTCTTCGTCATGTTGCTTTGGGCCCGTGGCCAGGCAGAACTTCATGGTGGAAAGTGGACTGGAAGAAAGTTCCATGCCTCAGGGTAGGCTAAAGAGGAAGAGTCAGGAGGGCTAGTGTGGACAGGGATGAAATTCTGATACCCATTCAATGACCCAGCTCTTTCTACTGGGCTCTACATCCTAAAGGCTCCTCTGCCTTCTAGGCACCTGCAAATGGGGACATAAGCTTTCATCCCATGCCTTACACTCTACAGCATGGTTCTCAAGTTCTAAATGCTTCTCAGCCTTCCTAATGCTGTGGCCCTTTAATACAGTTCCTCATGTTTTGGTACCCCCCCAAATAAAATTATTTTATTGCTACTTCACAACGGTAATTTGCCACTGTTATGAATTGTAAGTATCTAATATGTAGGATATCTGACATGGGACCCTTATGGGTCTAAGGTCTAAGGCTTAGAGAGACTTTAAGAACCAAAGCCTAACCCCTCTAATGTATTCCTAGGCTTTCTGTCTGCTGTGGCCCTTGCCTTCTTGCTTCCTTTCTTCCTTGCCCCAACCCCTGCAGGTCAAGTGTGGCTGGGGCCATTTCTGATCTCCTGCCAGACTCATCGTTGCTTCTTTCCACCACACAGAAGGTGTGTTTCCACTGGATATTGGCTCTGTGAAGAAGAAATACAGTTTTCTGGACCAGGACTCTCTGGGGGCCCTGTGCAGGTAGGGGACTGAGGGCCAGACCTAGGAAGCCTTGAGCCCAATTTTGTGCTTCTTTGTAGAAACGACAACCCCCCTTGTACCTTCTATTAGAGGGGAGCATAATTAATGAATGAGACTCATTTTCTGCCATCACATTGCTCATTAGAGTCACTGTGTCTATGATTTCCCTCTTCTACCCCTGTCACTGCAGCTAGAAGATCCAGATCTGGTCTTGATTCAAATTCCTCAAAGCATGCCTGCTTCTTTTATTCTCAGCATCCCACCTCTGATTTCCAGGAAGCCTTCTTAGCCTATACCCCATCTTTTCCTGAAAGTTCCCAGTCTTATCCTTGGGGTGTCCGCTGTCCCTTCTGCATGCTCTTTTCTTGATTTCTATACCTCTCAGTACCCAGAAGACAGAGGCTCTAATCTTCCCAGCATCATACTTAAGACATCATGGACATTAATCTTGGAAGAGTTTTGACCACTTGACCATGGGAAAGGGTGGATGGCATCTTGCAAGTGTCTGGTAGGCTATCTCAGGCTCTGGGAAATTGGGGACCTTGGGTGAACACATCCTTTGTGTTGCAGGAGGCTGATGACCCTGAACAATTGTGCTTCGATGAAACTTGAGGTTCATTTTCAATGCAAGCAGGTGAATGCTGGCAGGGGGTGAGGTCACAGTACCCAGCACGGTGCTGGGACACGCACTTGTGAACAACTCTAGCATGGGGGTGGAGATGCAGGCATCTCTGTACTGCAGGTCCCATGAGATCACTTAAGCTCTTGGTGAGCATCGCCTATAGGAGCACGTGAGAGCAAGTACCGTGGCTCATGCCTGACTCTACTCCTTATTCAAACCACCTCTCCCTTTTGTTTACGTCAATAACTTGATCTAGTGATGACCTTCCTCAGAGAAAACCATTTACCTTCACTATTTGGTTTGTCATAGCTAAAATTCCTTTAACAGAAGGGACGGGACAATGCGGCACAAAGGTTGTTGGCTTGATGGTATTAGAAGTCAGGATTACCATAGCCTTACTTCCATAAGATCTTACTCCCTTGGCCTCTAGCCTCATTTTTCCCATCACTATAATGAGTCAGGAGACTGGATTGATAGCTGTCTAAGACCCACCCATAAGGCCTCTTTATATATAGCCTCAAAAGTAAGCCTTAGGGCCTCATTGTTGCTGCAGGACAAGTTTTGTTGGTTTCCTCTAGAGCTTTCCCTACCAGAGGCCTGCAGTCAGGTAGGGGTAGCCAAAATGACAAAGCACTGCCTGGGGATACTTCTGTCACTGACAACTAAAGTGCCCTTTGGCAAGCTTCAATTCCTGTCTGGATGTTTCCTCACCTTGCCAAGGAGAAAATGAATTAGAAAATCTAAAAGTCTCCTCCAGCTCTTAGATACCATAATTGTAATTTAAAGCTATAGCCAATGAACATTTAATACTCTCTTTCACTGATGTAACCATGACAAGAAATGATGTTGGGCAGATGTCAACTGATTTGAGTCCCATTCCCTATCTGTGAAATGGGGACAGTAGATTAATTAGATGACTGTCACGATATATCTAGGTTCCAACTATGGTTCCTGGTGAGAGCCAGCTTTCCGTTCCCACTCCATGTCCTCTACCAGAAGGCAAAGCTCCTCACCTCGCCCTGCCCCAGGGCACTTGGCAGCAGAGTAGGGCACAAGCAGGTACTTGTCTGTTGGGCTTCTGTGACCCCTCCTCATGATGCCTCCCCAGGATGACGACTCAGAAGAGGAGGAGCAATGCACCATCAGCAGCCACTGGGCCTTTGAGCAGGAAAGCAAGTGTGGGTCTCTCATGGGCTCTTCTGCCCTGCTGGCCCCGCCAAGCCCTAGCCTCCTGGGGACCTCAAGCTGCGAAAGCGTCCTCACTGAGCTCAGTGCTGCCTCCCTGCCAGCCATCTCCGTGAGCCATTCACTGGAGTCAGCAGACCCGCCCTTGTTAGGTCGTGTCCCCAGCCCAAGTAACCAGCCCTTCCTTAGTCCCACCCAGGGCCAGGAAGGTTCCCAAGACAAAGTAAAGAAGCATTATTCTCGAAGCTTCCTCAAGCACCTCGAGTCTCTGAGGAGGAAGGAAAAGGGTGAGAGCCGGCAAACAGAACCTGAGCGACGCCTAGCCACCTCAGAAAAGGCCACTAAAGCTTCATCTTTCCGCACTTGCCGTGGCTTCCTCTCAGCTGGATTTCACAGGGCCAAGAACAGGGTCACCACTTCAGCCAGGGTCAGAGATGGTGAGACTCAGAAAGCCTGGGAGGCTTGGCCTGTAGCCACATTCCGGCATCCTCAGCCTATACGCAGGCGTGACTGTCTGGTGCATGTGCCTGGGGACCATAAGCCAGGCACATTCCCTCGTTCTCTGTCCATTGAAAGCCTTTGTCCAGATGATGGTCATCACCTGGCAGATTGGCAGCCAAGTAGGTGCTGGGGCTATGAAGGGCGCCGGGGCTCCTGTGGTTCCACAGGCAGCCATGCCAGTACTTATGACAACTTGCCTGAGCTGTACCCAGCTGATCCTATACAGGCTGAAGCTGAAGGTGAGGAGAGTGAAGGCAGCTATGCCCATCTAGATGACATCCTAGAGCATGTGTGGGGGCTACAGCAGCGGGTAGAGCTGTGGTCTCAGACCATGTACCCAGACCTGAGACCTGGAGATAAGGAGGAGGAAGAGGAGGAAGAGGAGGAAGCTACTTCATCAGTGGAAATAGCCACAGCTGAGGGGGAAGGCCAGGATGAAGACCTAGCTCAGGCAGAGTCCCAAGTCCACACAGGGTTCCCAACCCAAGTCAAGGAGGAAGTCCCACTGATAGTCCTGGATCAGGCCCCAACTGCGGGCGAACCATTGGTACAGGCTGAGGCTGAGGCTCCAGCTCAGGCCCAGGATCTTGAGCAAGAAGCAAACTCCGCTGCGGAGCCTATTTCTGCCTCTAGCCTGTCTGACACAGCAGTTTCCTCCAGTGAACTTGACAGTAGTGGCAACTCCGTGAATGAGGCTGATGCTGCAGACGCCCTGGCAGGACCACAAGCATCAGTACCCCGTGAACGTCGTGACTCAGGTGTCGGGGCCTCGCTTACCAGACCATGCAGGTAGGAGTTTGGAGTATGGCTGGAGGTGGGGCCCCTTCTCAGTCTCTGCCTTCTCTCTCATCTGCTTTCCTAGTCATAAAGCCCAAGGGAAAGTTCTTGGGGGTCAGGAGATCATTTCCAGGCAGTCAGTCCCAAGAGAAAAGAAGACCGAGTTCAAGAATCCGGAGATCTGAGTGTTCCGTACAAGCTCTCACCCTGGTGTGGCCTTGAGAAAGTGGTTCCTTTTCTGGACTTGGTTTCCTCATCTTAGCAGCAAGGGTGTTAGAGATGACCTCTGCTTCTCAGCTTTGAAGATGAGAGTTTCTTGTCATGGTAGACTGGCACTGCATTTTGAGACTAAATGGGTCTGAACTTGGTGCCACCCTCCATGGGAGTTTCTTGAGCCTTGGGTGACCCAAAGGATGAAACCAAGCGTTTGTCACCCCAAAGCACCATAGTAGCACTCAATGCATTCCCACTTCCCTATACTTCCTTTCTGGTCAGAGATGGGGTAAGGTGATAAAAAGGGACCAGAAGGACATGGCCTTTTCTAAGGCCTATCAAACCGGTGTCTCGGGTACTCTCTGCCCCTCTCCCTTCAGGAAACTTCGTTGGCACAGCTTCCAGAATTCCCACCGACCTAGCCTCAACTCAGAGTCACTGGAGATCAACAGGCAGTTTGCAGGCCAGATCAACTTGCTTCACAAAGGCTCACTGCTGCGGCTCACTGGCTTCATGGAGAAGTACACTGTGCCCCACAAACAGGCCTGGGTGTGGTGAGTGTCTCTTGAGCTGTGTGGGACAGAAGCTATGGACTCTCCTAGATTCTATGCCCAGGGAGTACAGCCCAGAGGCAGGACAGACAGGCAGGCTGAGCCCACAGGTCAATGGAGTGGTACTTTTCCGGGAGGCTAGGGGCAGGGCGTGGGGGGGAGGGCTGTGTTAAGATAGACATGTTCTGGAAATCCCCAGGTCCTCCAGCTGTCCTTTCTCCTTCCCACCCTCCCTGCTGCCCCCAGTGAGATTGTCCTCAAGTACACTTCGGTTGTTGTGTATTGAGTAAATAAACAGCCTTGTGGCTTCCCGTTATCCAGATTCTTTTCTGTCATGGTCCTCTCATGTTCTGGGGTAGTCCCATCCTTCTGGTCCCTTAGTCACCTGTTCTCAAGCAGTGTCATCTGACAGCCTGTGGGACTAGTTGCCCTTCTCTCTGTGCCTTTGTTCATGCTGTCCTTTCTGCCTGGAGTGCCTTTTGCCTTATTCCTCCTTGGAACAGTAGCTCTCTGCCCTGTAGTGGTCTGCTGAGTTACCACCTCCTTTCTGTAGGCCTCTCTAACTTAGTAGGTGTACTTCTCCTTCCTAATGGTTCTTCCTCTAAGTTCAAGACCTACTGAGGGCCACATGAATTACTGATGAGGGCTCTTATGTTCTTATGGTTTTTGCCAGCTGAGGCTAAAGCGGGTGGTCACTGGATGTGCTTTCTGAGGACATAATGTGTTCCCTATTCCTCTCACTTCTGGACAAGAGATGGCCTTCAAGCTGAGTTCTCTTTTCCTGATTTCTTGTTAACCTCCACACAGGTCAGTGCCTAAGTTTATGAAAAGAAACAAGACCCCAGACTACCGGGGACACCATGTATTTGGAGTGCCACCCCTCATTCATGTGCAGCGCACAGGCCAGCCTTTGCCCCAGAGCATTCAGCAAGCTATGCGCTACCTACGAAGCCAGTGCCTAGACCAGGTGAGTCCTCCTCAGGGAGCCTGCTTGGAAGGGGTGCTGGGTGGTGAGGAAGGCCCAAGGCTGACTGCTCTTGCCTTTCCCTTGGGTTCCACTACTCACCAGCAACCTTTCCTTTCCTTGCAAGGCTCAGCAAGGTTGATGCCAAAGTTCTTTCCTTTCTTTATAGCTGGAGCCTTCTGCCCACTTTGGGGGTAACTTCTTTCTGTCCCAGGCTATGCAATCTTCCTAGTCTCAGAGACTGCCTTAGCCTAAGGCCACCTGTTCACCCTTGTCTCCATGACAGCCATCTTTCTCTTTGGCACCAGGCTGTAAACCGCCTTCCCTCTGGGCTTGCTGAGCCCATCAGGAAGCCTGGCAGGCTTCCCAGTCGCCGAGGTGACCTATGCTCCCGACACCCCAGTCCTGGGTTCACAGTTTCCCTTCTCTTCTTCCCCTCAATGGGTTAGGTGGGCATCTTCCGCAAGTCTGGGGTCAAGTCCAGGATTCAGAGCCTACGCCAAATGAATGAGACCTCCCCTGACAACGTCTGCTATGAGGGCCAGTCGGCCTATGATGTGGCTGATTTACTGAAGCAGTATTTCAGAGACCTGCCCGAGCCCATTTTCACCAGCAAGCTCACCACCACTTTCCTACAAATCTATCAGCGTAAGTCACCCGGACTCCTTCTTAGTAACCTGCCCTTCACTCAGCCTGCCTGATCCTGAGGGCTTGTGGGAAATGAACCTGGCAGCTGGCTGCCTGGGCTCATGGGAACTTTTACTCTCTGGATTTGAAAAGGCACTTGGAGAGGGGCTGCAGCCTATGACTCCCTCAAACCTAGTTTTTGGTAGTGTAGGCTGAGACCCCGAGGACAGGGTTTTTCCAAAGGCTGTCCTGAGATTAGAGCAGTGCTAGATCTAGCCACCAGTGACATCGCAGAGCCCATCTGACCCTTTCCTTTGGAGGCTGTCAGGCCTTGTGCATTCTGCAAAACAGGACGCTTGCTGCTGGTGCTTCTGGGGAAATAAAGAAGGCCCTTGTACCCTTCCTGTCCTACAGTCCTCCCCAAAGAACAGTGGTTGGCAGCGGCACAAGCTGCCACCTTGCTGCTCCCTGATGAGAACCGAGAAGTGCTACAGACCCTGCTCTACTTCCTAAGTGACATCGCCTCTGCCGAGGAAAACCAGATGACAGCTGGCAACCTGGCAGTGTGCCTAGCCCCTTCCATCTTCCACCTCAACGTCTCCAAGAAGGACAGCCCCTCACCCAGGTGAACCGGGTAGCACATGCCAGGGCCAGTCCAGGAGAATTTGGCTCCATTGGATTTTGGGCCTTTGGGAGTTACCACACTGCTCCTGCCCTCACCCTAAAGGGGTTTTAGCCTTAGCCACTGCGGAGCAGGCCTCTCCTAAAAGACACCAGATGATTTTATGGTCAAGACGGGCAAGCTGACTTCCCAAGAACTAAGAGGCAGCTGTCACCCATCTTGTCTTATGCCTTAGTTCCATCGTCTTCTGTCCCTATCTCCTTCCAGGATCAAGAACAAACGCAGCCTAGTTGGCCGGCCAGGCCCCAGGGACCTGAGTGAGAACATGGCTGCCACCCAAGGCCTATCACACATGATCAGTGACTGCAAGAAACTTTTTCAGGTAAGTCAGGAAAGGCTGTGGTACCTGACTATCAGAATTATCAGGCCTGACCTTTAGACTCTGCATCATTGGTCTCTAGAACAGTGGTTCTCAACCTGTGGGTTGAGACCCCTCTAGGAAATTTCTGTCTCCCCAAATATTGAACCTTACAGTTCCTAAAAGTTGCAAAATTACAGTTATGAAGTAGCAACAAAAATAATTTTATGGTTGGGGGTCACCACAACATGAGGAACTGTATCGAAGGATCATATCTTAAGAAAGGTTGAGAACCACTGCCCTAGATGAACAGAACTGATAGAATGGAGATATATATATATATATATCTATATATATATATCTCCAAGATATATATATCCATATATATATAAAATATATAATATATAATATAATGAATATATATAATATATAATATAATGAATATATATATTCATTACAAGGGCTTTAAAGGCTGTGGTCTGACTAGTCCAACAATGGTTGTCTCCCAAAAGAAAGGCCAAGAATCTGGTAGTTGTTCAGTCCATGAGGCCGGTCTTTGATCTATGTTGGAATCCCAAAATAGGTTCTAAGACCAGAGAAGGAGTGCCTCAGCAGGAGAGAGACACTAGCCAGCAAGAGTGAGAGCAAGCAGGAGAAAACCAAAAACCTTCTTTTTAATGTGTCTTTTCACGTGGGCTGCCACCAGAAGGTGTGGCCCAGACTTAGAGTGGGTCTCCTGACCTCAAATGGCCCTGATTTGGGGTGTCTCTTCCCACCTCAAAGGATCCAATAAAGCAAATCCTCCACAAGTGTGCCCAGCTGCTTGGTTTTCAATTGATTTCAGTTTTAGTCAAATTGACGACCAAGATTAGCCATCACAGACTCCAAGTCAGGCAAGGAGCCCAGCTTGACACATACTCATCAGACTCTAATTTGTGAACCTTCTCCCTCAGTTCCTCATCTGCCTCACTGTGGTGCAGTAGCCTTGCGTCTCCATTTACTCTAAACACTGATATTTGTGGAATACCCTGCTCACCCACTCACTGTGTGTGTGTGTGTATGTATGTGTGTGCCCCCACCCCCAGGTGCCCCAGGATATGGTGGTGCAACTATGTGGTTCATACAGTGCAGCTGAGCTCAGCCCTCCTGGCCCAGCCCTGGCTGAGCTGAGGCAGGCACAGGCTGCTGGGGTGAGTCTGAGCCTTTACATGGAGGAGAGTGTGCAGGAGCTGCTTCGGGATGCTGCAGAACGCTTCAAGGGCTGGACCAATGTGCCGGGGCCCCAGCACACAGAGCTGGCTTGTAGGAAGGTGAGCATCTCACTCTTCATTTTGTGGTAGGCTGTGAGAGAGCACTAGGCCTGTCCCATGTCATCGCTCTGTCAGTCTTATTGGGCTCCTGCTTGGTACTTTTGGGCCTAACAGTCAGCTGAACGAGTGTCTGAAGGAGTCAGGAACCGTATGAGGCCCATGGATCTTTCTGGGTCCACCTTCCTGAGTTCTCTTCCTCAGTTCTACTTTGGACTCACTGCCAACATGATGTAGTTCACTGAAATGCCTTGGTGGGTCTTCTTTGGTCCTGGGCAGGCAAAGCCCCTTATAATACCCCCCTCTGTGTGTCTGTTTCTGTTGTCCTGCTAACTGGACTGGTATGCCTCCAAGTAAGAACCTCTCCCAGCCCACATTTAGATGCCACATTATAGAACTTTCTCTATCCTGTGCCTTCAGTCCGGGCTAGGGCTGGAGGTGGCTCCTAAGATTGCCCCTCTTTTAATAGCCTTGCTGTCTCTGGGATGTCCAGCTTGAGTGGCGTCGTAAGCCAGACATTTCCTGTATATAGAATAACCATGACTAAATCTTCCCCATGGGGTTAAGGTAGGGAACTCGTAAAGAACCCAGCACATGCAAAATACATTGATGGCAAATCCATTAACGGCAGTCATCCCCTTGTCTTTCCCCATCCAGAAATACCAAGCATTGTGCCCACATTGTACACAGGCCCTGTGAGCCCTGTGTGGCATTCATCTTTGCTTTGTGCTCTAGAGCAGGCTGAGAAGCAGGAAAATAGGAAAGACAGAGAAGTATGGGTACCTGCCAGTTTGTCTGGGTCTGGGTCTGGTCAGCCAAGGAGCCCAGTAGGCACAGGAAGGGAGCTCCAGGCCCTGCAGTCTGAGGACTGGCATGAATCTGGAGTGCTCTCACTTTGATAGTGTTACTATCCTCTACCCATTTGGCTTGTAGGCACCAGATGGGCACCCGCTGCGAATGTGGAAGGCATCCACAGAAGTGGCTGCCCCTCCGGCTGTGGTGCTGCATCGTGTGCTCCGGGAGCGGGCCCTGTGGGATGAGGACCTACTGCGGGCCCAGGTGCTGGAAGCCCTGATGCCAGGTGTGGAGTTGTACCACTATGTCACTGACAGCATGGCACCTCATCCTTGCCGTGACTTTGTGGTGCTCAGGTGAGGCATTCCTATTACCATCCTGCTGTGCTTCCAGAACCGGAAAGGTGGGGCAAGAGTCAGCAGCAGAGATCTGAACATGGGCTCTTGCCCTTTCACGTTCCAGGATGTGGCGCTCAGACCTGCCTCGTGGTGGGTGCCTCCTTGTCTCTCAGTCTCTGGATCCTGAGCAACCCGTGCCAGAGTCTGGAGTGCGCGCCCTCATGCTCACTTCCCAGTACCTCATGGAACCCTGTGGCCTGGGCCGCTCTCGCCTCACTCACATTTGCCGTGCTGACCTCAGGTACCAGGCCTGGGATGCCTGCCTCACCCCCTTGGCTCTGAGCCCATCCCTTGCCCGTACCCTATGTCAGTGATACCCGGTGTGGGAAAGAGTGCCTTTCTCTCTTGGGTGGAAACCCAATTTCTCATACCCTCCGGCCTCTTCCTCCCCAGGGGCCGTTCTCCTGACTGGTACAACAAAGTCTTTGGGCACCTGTGTGCCATGGAAGTGGCGAAGATCCGAGACTCTTTCCCAACACTTCAGGCAGCTGGCCCAGAAACAAAGCTGTGAGTCTTAGGCTGACGTTGCCCAGGTGCCTGCCACCAAAGAAATGAGTGGGAATATGAACCGAGAAGCCTTTAGGGACACAGCCAGGCCTAGGTCGCTCAGCTGCCTACCCTCTTGCATCCTAATGCTACTCTGCACATACACAAGAGAAGAGGGCGTAGGTACCCTACCTCCACCCACCTTCCTCCCCCATACTACATTCTGATCTCACAAGCGAAGAGAATCTTGTTAGTGGCAAGAAGGTCATTGCTGTCCACCCGACCAAGAAGACGCTCCTTATCTGGAGGCCCAGCAGGGGAAGAAGGTGGAAAGCCTTGTGCAGCCTGGGCTCTCTGCCATACCAAGAAGCCAGGCCATCTTGTTTGGTGCTAGGGTTCTTTTGAGTTTGAATATGAGGTCTGATCCTGCCTTTGGGGCCAACATTGACCCTGAATACACCAGATGGGGTAAGCACAGGGACACAACAACCGCCACAATCCATTTTATTTATGTAAACACGATGCTGACCTTTATGAAGAAGATTGACAGTGGCCCTATGGGCCCTTAGTGGGTAACATGACAAACTGGGATAGCTTGGGATACGAGGATAGAGAACCTTTCTTTCTCAAGCCCCAAGACACCGATGAACCATCCTCCCCTACTTTGACACACACTTTATCTATTACTCCCTAGAATTGTGGGCAGCCTTTGGCCACTCATGGCCATAGATACAAGTGAATTAGCTTATTCCCATGACACAGGCCAGGCCAAAGCTGACAGTGGCAACAAGATATACAAATGTATCTCCATGCCTTTTGCCCACAGTGGTGGTCTATAAGAACAGTTCTTTTGGCTGGAGAGATGGCTCAGTGGTTAGGAGCACTAACTGCTCTTCCAGAGGTCTTGAGTTCAATTCCCAGCAATCACAGAGTGGTTCACAACCATCTGTAATGAGATCTGAAGCCTTCTTCTGGTGTGTCTGAAGATAGCTACAGTGTACTCATATACATAATAAATAAATCTTTAAAAAAAGCAAAACCAAGTGTCCTTAAAAAAAAGAACAGTCCATTCCTAAAGTAGACACCCTAGAAAAACACAAGAAAGGGCTTACCTTAGCTATCCTGGGCTTGATACCAGCCTGATCTATCCCATCTAGTGGTTATGTTTGTTCACATAGAAACCTAGCAGCCATTCAGAGGCCAAGTGGTGCTTTCTTTGTCTTTGGCTGAGTAAACTGGATTGTGGTGGATTGCAGCCATCATTGTAATGTTAATCCTGTTTTCTCTGTACCTATAAATACTGTACAGCCAAAATATATATGTGTATATGTATATATATGCATATGTATATACCTATACATATACACACATATCTGCATGCACATACAGCTACTCCCTCTTGAGTGCATTATAATCTCTGTATGGGAGCAGGATCTGGAGGGCCTGGACTAACACACTTCTGTTCTAACGAGAGAGGAGAGGTAAAGGGCAGGCCACAGCAGTTCCCTCTGCAGAATAATAAAGCATGATTGGAGATGCACACTGGCTCTGTAGATTTTGTTTTGCTGAGACAACGGGCTGGGGGCTTGGGTTGCAACTCATACCCATAGGTCACAGTGAGCTTTTACCTTACCTTCGGCGGACTCCCAACATATGGTGTCAGGACTTGGGGTAACACCATAGGAAAAAGCAAAGACCTCTGGTCTTGGGAAGGTGATTGTGAAGGCAGGCAGAATTTGGAGAAGTCAAGAACTTCAGCCTTCATTCCACAACTAGGCTAGGGTCCTGGGTTTGAGCATCGGGTTTCATTGTGACCTCAGGAGTCCATACCAGCTCTAAGAAAGGTTGTGCTTGGCTCAGATCTCTTTCTTTCCACTCCTATGCAGCCCAGGCAAAGCGAAAGTGTGAGGGGTGCAGGCCTCAGGTTTGGGGGTTCTATGCCACATACATGACACTTAAAAGAAGGCTGGGTGCCTTGAGGCAGCAAAGCATTGGGATGTCCAAGCCAGGTTCTATTTGATCTCCTAAAGGAAAGACCTTTACCAGTTTGCTGCTGCTGTGATTTTGGACATTCTGTGAGAACTCTTCCATTCTACTGCTGTTACTCTGAGGGAACGTCAGAAACTCGGGATGGGGGTGGGGGGTCGGTGCCCCCAGGGCTGCTGCTAAGGGCCCTGCGGCAGTAGGATTGGCCTGGGAGATCATTCCAGGATTAAGGATCATGTGGATGCTTCAGAGGTGGGGCTTCAGGACTGGGTCTCCTTGTATCTAGTGCTGGTAGACGGAGAAGAGCATGTTGGTTTCCTTAAGACAGATGGGAGTTTGGTAGTTCATGATTTTCACCCTGCTCTTATGTGGTAGAAGTTATTTCTCCAGCTTACAAGTGTGATCCTGCCCGAGTGGGTATCATTTAAAAAGAAAAGAGAGAGAGAGAAAGACAGAGAGAGAGAGAGAGGGGGAGAGAGAGAGAGAGAGAGAGAGAGAGAGAGAGAGAGAGAGAGAGAGAGAGAGATGTGAATTGCACCAACACAATAAAAGTGGTTGGACTATCCTGTCCTCTCCAAATGAAATCTTTGGGTCTACCTTCTCACGTTATTAGAATGGAGTCGTAGTACTGGACAGACTTTCTGACAAATCCCATAGTTATGATGATGGTGTTTCCATTATCGAAATTTGTGCTTCTGCCAAAAGTGCTCAACACAAGTGTTCCTGACCTGAAGCCGGAGATAGAGTCACGAATGAATATGGTGAATTCCAACATGAATTGCCTGATTCTGACTCCATGAAAAGACTCTTCAAACATTCGGCAAGTTTAGCAGCAGCGATGGTGGATGGCGGTAGCGGCAGTGGCAGCGCAGCAGTAAAACAGACAGAAGTGGGGCAAGCAAAGAGGAGGTAGTCAGGATCTCAGCTGCCGCCACAGAAACAAGGCAGCACTGTGTGGCAGTCAAGTCTTGATGCAAGATGCTGTGAAGCCACTATGGTAAACTGAGTCATCCTGAAAGTTGATCCTATTCAACTGTTGTCTATATTAACCGTTGAACACATATTTTGGACTTGATACACAAGGAAACCCAGCTTTTATCCCCTGTCTCTATGAGGTCAATACTGATGTCACTGAAAAATGACATTGGTAAATTATATGAAGTACTAGTATACATTGTACATATTAAAAGAACTGTCGCCGGGCGGTGGTGGCGCACACCTTCAATCCCAGCACTTGGAAGTCAGAGGCCAGTCAATCTCTGTGAACATGAGGCCAGCCTGGTCTACAAAGTGAGTTCCAGGACAGCCAGGGCTATACAGAGAAACCCTGTCTTGAAAAACAAAAACAAAAACAAAACAAAAAAAAGAACTGTCAATCCAGGGGAAAAAAACAAAACAAAGCAAAATTAAACTAAAGAAAACAAAACCTTCTACACTCCAGGGCACAGGTCAAAAGAAAGTATTCATAAAACTTAGATTTCTGAGCCATGCATGTATAGTCATTTTTACAAGAGTCACTGAGTATGCTTAGGAAAGACAATCAGAGCCATGACACCACTCAAGGGCAGAATCAGAAAAGATAAATCAGTATGCAGCTCATTCCTGGGACAAATGCTTCTTAAGTGGCACCCCACTGTGCAGACTTTGGAATCCTGTAAGCCAAGGCACCAGTTAGCCTAGGTGCAAAAGGCCTGGTGCCTGTCACAGCTCAGCTTCATCAAAGCTCCAGTAGAGGCCTATACATCATGCTCTGTCATATCCCTGGACCCAGGAGTGTTCAGATGGGAATTCTTCACCAGATATCACAACCAGCCACAGTCGAAACAGACCAGCATAGCCATCCAGTCACCTCTATCACAACCTTCCCTTGTCTTGCTGCTAGTTGCCAGGGCCTATCTTTGGCTTTTCATCATCAGTGATGCATGGGACTTTGGAAGGGACAGAGGTGGGCAGAAAACTACCTAGCCTCTGGCTTTGGGGGGCACAAAAGAGTAGCTTTGGGTTAGGGGGGAGCATAAGCAGGGGTGAGCTTCTAGGACACATGGCTATTTTGCCAATAGAACAGATAAGGAAGATGGGGCAGGCTCTGGGAAAAACCAACACTCCCCCAGCATTCAGTATGGGGCCTCTGATGCCCTGACCTGACTGCCAGGGTAGAGGGAGCCCCAGGCAGGCCCTGTTGAATCAAGAGAGCACTGGGTGGAGAGAGAGGCTGGCATCTCACGCAGCAATTCCACATCAGGACCCGCCCCTCCGTGGTTTGAGGCCTTCTTCACAGGTAGTCATGGTCCAAGTAACCAGCAGGCTGCTGTCCAGCTGCACAGCCAGCCTGCAGCATACCTCTCTGTGTGCTGCTCATAATCCCTGCAGAGACACACCTCACATATCCTAAGCACCAACACTTCCGGTACGGCTTGCGACCCCCTGGAGCACCAAGCCTGAGAACTTCCATGCCAGGTGATGCCAGGTGATGCCAGGCTGCTGGCTCTCACGGTCTCATTCAGTGCCCTCAGATCCATGAGTCCTAGAGGTTAATGCCAACAACACATGTCCCCGTTCAAGTGAATCCAAAGCTGAACTCCCTCGGAGGCCCGCACACAGCCTCTGAGGTTCAGGAGGTGGGAGTTTCGAGCCCCAAATCATTACCTCGTTCTAGATGTGTGTCTTGCTGACCTAACTCTCAGAGCCTCGGTTCTCTCTTCTGTGGATAGAGAGGGCAGCACCACGTGCAGAGGTCAGAGTAGTCAAGCGCTTGCCCAGCACGAGCCCCTGTCGTGTCTCTTGCTGCCGATTTGTCTTGCTAATAAAACCTCGCTCCTCCTTTCTTACACTGCTGAGGCTGGGAACTGCTCTCTGGAGGGAAGAAGGACTCTAGAAGAGGAGAAAGGGGGCACCTGTTCTGGGTGCCCCTCTGCTACCCCAGACTGTATCAGCAACCGTGCAGGGCCCCTCCCTGTGCTGGCCTCCCTTGGTAGCCACGTGTCTAAGGCTAGTCATCCCCTTCTAGGAGAACTGCCTGAGCCTTCAATTAAATCCCGACACGATTCCGGCGAGAAGCCTGGGAGAGCACAGGCTGGCAAAGGACCAGGCTGCTGGACAGTACAAGGCCACCAAGCGGGGCAGAGCTTATTCCCTCCCCACCTCTCATGCCCAGGTGGGAACTCGGGTCCAGATCAAGATGATCACAGCTTTCAGGTTTCTCCGGGAATCTAGACGTCCAGTTACCGACATGGAATCTACTAACTGTGAAATGGTTCAGGCAATCAGGTGAGAAGTGTAAGTTCAGCACGACAGGCTAGGCAGTCATGCAAGCATGCTTGCACGCAGGCGTACAGGCCCACCAGGCTGCGCTTTGAGTCGCTGCATCTCTGTTGCACAAGGGTGTGGTGTGGTCATCCTCTAGAGTCACCCCATGCCTCTTGTGCCTGGCCCTGCCTGGAGTCCGAGCCACTCGGTGCTGCCCGTAGTTCACGGGCACTCCAGGTGCTGGCATCGGCCTCTGAGCTTGGATGACCACAACGCAGCTGTGCACACGCGCACAGGGAAGAGGGCTAGGTGGGTGTCACAGGCACTGCGCAGAGACTGATGGGAAACTGTGGACTCAAAAAGGAGATGCTTTCTGGGCTGTGCCTGCAGCTGCTGCCCCTAGTGACAGAAACTGCTGAGCAAGCTGGACCAGGCAAGCCTGTGAGTCCTGACTGGCCTGCTGGGTGGCAGGGAAGCTGCAGCCTGGAGCCATCCTCGGTACAGTCCACAAGAGGGCAGTGCTGCTCCATGGGGAATCTGGGCCACAGGAGCTATTGACAGTAAAGCCCACCCACAGCTCCTGCCTCACAGGCTGTGCAGGGTTTCTAGGCCTTTCCCTTCCCAGGGCGAACCTGACCTTGTTCCTTCCCTGGACCCTCAGATCTCCGTAAGCCCTTGAAAGAAGGAGGCCCTTTTCCATGGAGGGGCAGTGATCAGTCCATCAAATATTTACTGAGTGTTTAATATGCGGTAGCCCCTGTTGTTACACAGGGCATAGGCCAGGGACTGATGTCAGCAAGACCCCTGTACTTGCTAAACAAGCGTTCTAGATGAGGAACAAGTATAGTCAGTCATCTAAATAGTGAGAGTGTTTGAAAGTGATCAGTGCTTTGGTAAACCGCACAACATGAGAGAGGCACGCAGCAAAGACTATATTTTGCTTCCACTAGTTTATCCATCCATCCATCAGTCTGTCTTCCCATCCAACCATCCACCTATCTGTCCATTATTCCATCTGTCCATCCATCCATTCTTCCACCCAGGCACTCAGTCTTCCACTCACCCCACTCTACACTCATCCTGTCAATTGTCCGTCTATCCTCCAATCATCTACCTCCTCTGCTGACTAGTCTTATGACAACTTGACACGAGTTAGAGTTAGTTATCTGAAAGGAGGGAACCTCAACTGAGACGCTGTTTTCATAAGATCCAGCTGTTCAGCATTTTATTAGTAGGTGGAAGCCCAGGCAATTGTTGGTGGTGCCATCCCTGGGCTGGTGGTCCTGGGTTCTATAACAAACCATGTTGAGCAAAGCACAATGAGCGAGTCAGTAAGCAGCAGCACCCCTCCATGGCCTCTGCATCAGCTTCTGCCTCCTGGTTCCTGCTCTGTTTGAATTCCTGCCCTTACTTCCTTGTATGATAAACAGTGTTATATAGAAGTGTAAGCCAAATAAACTCTTTCTTCCCCAAGTTGAGTTTTGGTTATGATGTTTCATCACTGCACTAGAAAAGTTACCTAAGACACCACCCATTCATCCATCCATCCATCCACTCATCTATTCATCTTCCCACCCACCCACCCACCCATCCATTCCAAGGCTCATTTGCCCACCCATCCATCCACTCAACCCCTTAGTCATCCACCTGTCCACCCACCTACCCACGCACTTGGCTGTCCATCTAATCACCCTTCTATCCCACACTTGTATTCACCCGTCTGTCCATGCATCAGTTTACCTACTGATCCATCTTCTTTCCAGAGATCAAGGGGAGGGAGGGGAAGAGCAAGTAGCAAGGTCAGTAGGGCCCCTGATGAGATGGACCCTCAAGGGTATGGGTCCAGTCCTGCTTGCTCTTCTCCCATGGCTTCTCCTGTCTCCAGCCCCTGTTCTCAGTGTCTGTTGCTCCACAGTTCATCCTGTGTCTTCCTTCCTTCTTGATTTGGGAGACATTCCCTCTTCTGTCCCTTTCCACCTGTGCTGTTTCCATTGAGTCTGTTTGATGCTCAGAGTTGTCTCAGGCATTTCTGCCCTCCAAACCACCATTTCCTCCACTTTCTGTCAACTGACCACCAAATGGCCAGTTAGGTCCACATAGTGCAGCCCTTCCTGCCCACTGTACCAGGCCTTTCCATTTTCATCTCCCCACTCATTTCCCATGCAGTAGGCAAAGTCTGCACAGATGGAGGCAGGACCTGACTTGAATTCGGAAGACTATATTTGCTGCTTTTAATCTATGGGACTCTGAACAAATTATTTGAACTTTTAGATCCTATCTTCCCCAGATGAACAATGCATTGTGTTTATTGAGGAATGGTACCATCCTGTCCAAGGGTAACTAAACATCTAAACATATTTTTAAAAGGTAATACTTACCTTTTTTAGTTAATTTTTTGAGACAAGTCCTACATTTGGAATCCCCAGAATTCCCTTGAACTGTGTATAAGATGACGTTTAATATCTTCCTCATGCTACAATTGCAAACGTATAGCATACTACACATGGCTTTATGTGGTTAGGTGGTGCAGGGGATCAAACCTCGACTCTAATGCAGACTAGACAAACATTCTACTAATTCAGACCTTAAATCTAGAGGTTACTGAACCTTAAGACCTCCCAAAACTCTGCCATCAGGTGACACTCAGCTCAAACATGCCATTCCTTAAACTTCCGAAGATTGGTTCGCTCCATCCTTTCTCTGAATGACCACAGTAGCCTGCATCCTTATCCATGTCTCCATCTTCCTTGTGTCCTTACTCCCTCTTAGGATTCTCGCAGTATCAGTCCTTTGATCACAGGCACTTAATCATCTGAATGTGTAACATTAACTGATATTTAACACATTTTCATTGCATTTCTCTTTAGTTTCAAAACATGTTCCTTTTCGTGTCAAAAAGTTTTTTTTAAAACAAACAAACAAACAAGCAAATACAAAAATGTAAAAACATACCCATGTTCACTAAGCAGTCAGTAAACCAATACCCTTTACAATTGCAACCATTTAAGCAGTTTCTGTTTCTAGGATTTACCTGTGCTAGGTATTTCGAACAAATGAACCACACAATATGAGCTCATGCCTGTCCTCTTTCACTGAACTTAATGTTTTTGTGCTCTACCCATGTGGTAGCATATATTTATTTATGTAATGATCTACTCTCACCTTTTGTCTTTCTGGTGTGAATAATGCCACTACACACATTTGTAGCCTCAACTTTATTTTTTCCCTTTGGTTGTTTTCTCTCTGTCTGTCTCTCTCTGTGTGTCTGTCTTGTTCTCTCTGTGGATCTCTCTGTCTCTCTCTCTCCCTCTCTCTTCTATGTCCCTCTTTTTCTTATTCTGCTTTCTGTTTTCTCTATCCTCTGCAGTTCTCCCCTCTCTCAGAGATAGTCCTGGCCAGGTCCAGTCTGCTGCCCATGTTCATTCTACTTTCTCTTTCTGCTCTGGACCCTTCCAGATATCTCTGGCTATTCTCTCTCTCTCTCTCTCTCTCTCTCTTTCTCTCTCTCTCTCTCTCTCTCTCTCTCTCTCTCTCTCACACACACACACACACACCTACAATTTAAAAAAAACTCTCCCCCATAACCAAACCACGGAGTGGTCACGTCATCAGTTTATACAATTTTAAGTTCTTGTTTGTATCCGGCCACTTTGCTGAAGTCGTTTATCAGCTGTAGGAGTTCTCTGGTGGAGTTCTTTGGGTCGCTTAAGTATACTATCATATCGTCTGCAAATAGTGATAGTTTGACTTCTTCCTTTCCAATTTGTATCCCTTTGACCTCTTTTTGTTGTCTAATTGCTCTAGCTAGAACTTCAAGTACTATATTGAAAAGATATGGAGAGAGAGGGCAGCCTTGTCTAGTCCCTGATTTTAGTGGGATTGCTTCCCTTCCTATACTCAAAGGATAAGCAGGCTGAGAAAGAAGTAAGAGAAATAATACCCTTCACGATAGCCACAAACCATATTAAGTATCTTGGCGTGACTCTAACCAAACAAGTGAAAGATCTGTATGACAAGAACTTCAAGTCTCTGAAGAAAGAAATTGAAGAAGACCTCAGAAGATGGAAAAATCTGCCATGCTCATGGATTGGCAGGATTAATATAGTAAAAATGAGCATCTTACCAAAAGTAATACACAGATTCAATGCAATCCCCATCAAAATCCCAACTCAATTCTTCATAGAGTTAGAAAGAGCAATTCAAAAATTCATCTGGAATAACAGAAAACCCAGAATAGCTAAAACTATTCTCAAGAGTAAAAGAACCTCTGGGGGAATCAGTATCCCGGACCTCAAGCTGTACTACAGAGCAATAGTGTTAAAAACTGCATGGTATTGGTACAGTAACAGACATGTAGATCAATGGAACAGAATTGAAGACCCAGAAATGAATCCACACTCCTATGGTCACTTGATCTTTGACAAAGGAGCTAAAACCATCCAGTGGAAAAAAGATAGCCTTTTCAACAAATGGTGCTGGCTCAGCTGGAGGTCAACATGCAGAAGAATGCAAATTGACCCATCCTTATCTCCTTGCACTAAGCTCAATTCTAAGTGGATCAAAGATCTCCACATAAAACCAGACACACTGAAACTAATAGAAGGGAAACTAGGGAAGAACCTTGAACATATGGGCACAGGGGAGAATTTCCTGAACAGAACTCCAATAGCTTATGCTCTAAGATCAAGAATAGACAAATGGGACCTCATTAAATTACAAAGTTTTTGCAAGGCAAAAGACACTGTCAAAAAGACAAAGCGGCAACCAACTAACTGGGAAATGATCTTTACCAACCTTACATCCGACAGAGGGCTAATATCCAAGATATACAAAGAACTCAAGAAGTTAAACTCCAGAGAGGCAAGTAACCCTATTAAAAAATGGGGTACAGAGCTACACAAAGAGTTCTCACCTGAAGAATATCTAATGGCTGAGAAGCACCTAAAGAGATGTTCATCATCCTTAGTCATTAGGGAAATGCAAATCAAAACAACCCTGAGATTCCATCTCACACCAGACAGGATGGCTAAGATCAAAAACACAGGAGACAGCAGTTGTTGGCGAGGATGTGGAGAAAGAGGGACACTCCTCCACTGCTGGTGGAATTGCAAGCTGGTACAACCACTCTGGAAAGCAGTCTGGCGGTTCCTCAGAAAACTGGGCATGACACTCCCGGAGGATCCGGCTATACCACTCCTGGGCATATACCCAGAGACTTTACCTGCATGCAATAAGGACACATGCTCCACTATGTTCATAGCAGCCTTATTTATAATAGCCAGAAGCTGGAAAGAACCCAGATGTCCCTCAACGGAGGAATGGATTCAGAAGATGTGGTATATCTACACAATGGAATACTACTCTGCAATTAAAAACAATGAATTCACGAAATTCCTAGGCAAATGGTCAGAACTTGAAAATATCATCCTTAGTGAGGTAACCCAATCACAAAAGAACACACATGGTATGCAGTCACTGATAAGGGGATATTGACCCAGAATCTCGGAATACCCTAGACACAGTCCGCATATCAATAGATTTCTAAAAAGATGGAAGGAGAGACCCCTGGTCCTGGAAAGACTGGATGTAGGGGAACGCCAGGACAGAGTAACGAGAGGGGGTTGAATGGAGAAAAGAGGGAGGGAAGGGGGCTTATGGGACTTTCGGGGAGGGAGGAAACGGGAAAGGGGAAGTGATTTGGAATGTAAATTAAAAAAATAAAATAAAAAAAAAGTTCTTGTTTGTATCTTGAGGGAGGTAGTGATTCTATTTCTTTCTCTACATGTGGCCTTTGTGTTCCTGAAACATTTGCTGAAGAAACACTTGTGATTTATTAATGCGTGAAGGCTTGTTGGAGTTTGCATGTGCTGTTCATGTTTCAGCTTTGTGGCCTCAGATACAGTTTGCCACCTGTTTGAATCTCAGCCGCCTCATCTGCAGAGTGGAGCTGCCAACAGTGTATCTTTCTGATTGCTAGGAGGTTCTGTGGGGCTAGAGAAACCCAGAAAGAGACTCCTCCATCTTTTTTCTTAACCATAAACATATAATTTCATTTCTTGTTTCTTGAAAAACCTAGGAATAAACTCAAGGGATGCTTAATGGAATTATTTTTGTATTCTTTCTGTGACTCCCTCTGTCCTAGAGTTAAGGGAGCAAATTAAATGTACAGGTTTCCTGCTGTCTCTTTCCTATGGGTTAGAGGCATTGTCAGCAGTGAACAGTTGTGCTCTCACAGAAACAAGCCTTTCAGGCTCTTCTGATGCTTTGTTTAGACTTTCATGGAGATTGTTCCAGACTGTGGCTAAGGTGCTCTTCACAGTAAATGCTAGAACTCTGCAGGGCATAGTGCTGTCAATTATTATCGTCCCAGTTCATGCATCATCGAACCTCTTACAGCTTGAAGGTTTCACCGTGAGATGGCTCAGCAGATAAAGGCACTTTCCTCAAAGCCTGCAAATAGAAGTCGGATCCCCTGAATGTAGCAAAAGAGGAAGGAGAGAATTGACTCCACAAAGTTTTCCTCTGACATTCATATGCTTCTGATAATACACACACACACACACACACACACACACACACACACACACACACACACACTTGAGATAAGAATTAAAAATATATTTTTGAAAAACTTAGAATTTATAGCTCTGATTGTTGGATATATGTATACAACAATATATATTATTTATATAAATCTATTTTATTTATATAAATGTATGTATTAATATATAACATAATATATTAATATAATATATACTAAATATAAATAAACTTTTATTTATATTCATATAAAAGACCTTAAGGACTTTGTCTGAAGGACAGTTTAAAGGCCACACTGGTCCAGTGGTTTCCTGACATCACTGATGGTTGAAATTGCCTGTGCTCTGCCTCATGTCCACCAGCTCACTAGCTTGGACAGCTGTATATTTGCTAATATATTAGAATATGTATATATGAAGGTATATACACATATATATGAATGAATCTAAGCTAGCTGCCACAGTTAACAACCTCAATCAATACCTGGAGATCTGTGTTTACTGTAAGTTATTCACAATATTTAAGACATAGAACTAGCCTAGCCAAGATATGTGTATATGTAAGAGAGAGAGAGAGAGAGAGAGAGAGAGAGAGAGAGAGAGAGAGAGAGAGTTTTATTCAGCTCTAAAAAACATAATCACTCCACTTTACCGAAAAAATGGATGAGATTAATAATATAAACAAAATACTCCAGAGTTGGAAAGACAAATACCTCATGTTTTCTTTTATATGCAGAATCTAGGTTTTGAAAAGAGAAGTGAATATACAAGGGAGACTATTGGTAGGAAGGAAGGAAGGTCTATGGGAAGGTGTGGGAAGAGTAATGAGGGGGCAATCTGATCAGAGTGCATTATGAAAATATCACAGTGAATTCCATGATTTTGTACAATGCACGTAAGCTAAAAACAACTCAGTGGTTTTAGAAAGGAGAGGGGATGTAGGCAAGCTCATGGTACCAGCAAGTGGGACATAAAACTGGAGAGCAGTTGGCTCTAATACTCGGGCAGCTTTCTCTCCAATACTGCCTTCTCCAAGAGGCCTTCCTGTTTCAGCTGCTGGTGCCCTCTCCTGCTCATCAGCAATAATCTCTATATCTGGGAATTTAGAGGAGTGACTCATTCCTGCCTGAACAATGGAATCCCTGGAACTTTCTTCCTTCTTCCCTCCATCCCTCAGTCCCTCTGTCCCTCCGTCCCTCCTTCCCTCCCTCCCTCTCTCCCTCCCTCCCTCCCTCCATTCCTCCCTCCCTCCCTCCCTCCTTTCCTCTCTTTATTGTGTTTCTAAGACAGGTACTCAATAATGTATCTCAAGTTGGTTCTGAAAACATGATCCTCCTGTTTCAACCTCTCTAATGATGTATGAATCCTTTTTAATATAGAAACTGAGGTCATTGGACACATGGAGGTTCCAGAGCTCCTAGAGTGATTCTGATATGGTACCAGGCTTAAGGACCTCTGATGCACTGTTTCCCTGACATCACTGATGGTTGCAATTACCTGTGTTCTGCCTTATGCTCGCCAGCTCACTAGCTTGGTATCCGGAGGACTGTTGAGATCAAAGGCTTTCGTCATAAACATCTTCTGCCAGCTTCACCATAATAACCTGGGAGAAGACGGGTCACAGCTTAGGAGTTTCATTTGTCCTCTGAAGCTTTGGAAGTAGAGCAATTTATCCACAGATATCTGATGAGTGGAAGAGCTAGGGCCAGAACCCAAAGCTCCTGACTGTCACATCACAAGTGTCCTGAACTAGTCTTCATTGTGCCAGTCTGGGCTTTGAAGGACTGATTTTCCCTTTCAGTTTTGCGAACTGCATCTCAGAGAAATGATGACCTTCAAGGAAACCATGGTTCTTTCTTTCATACTCCCTGATTCCAAGAGCTTCAAATTCTTCACCTTTTAGGACACACAGATGGCCTATTGACAGACAGGGGCAGGGGAGTTAGTTCTTCCTTTCTTTCCCCTTCATTCTTTCTTCTCTCCTTTCTCCTTTTTCTTCCTCCTCTTTCTTCTTCCTCTTCCTTCTCCTCTTCCTCCTCCTCTTCTTCTCTTCTTCCTCTTCCTCTTCCTCCTCCTCCTCCTCCTCCTCTTCTTCTTCTTCTTCCTCTTCTTCTTCTTCTTCTTCTTCTTCTTCTTCTTCTTCTTCTTCTTCTTCTTCTTCTTCTTCTTCATTTTTTCCTTCTTATCCCCACATGATTTAAGTAGCTGTAAATAGGGAAGTTGAGGTTTAGGATGGAAAAGGCCTAAGGCCTATTCTGGTGAATCTTGGAAGTTTTAATGGTAAAATACTCAACTTTATTTAAAAATATATATCATGAGGCTGTATTTACTGCTTAAAATATCAACATAACCAAAGCATTAAATCTACCCCATATACACTGTAGGCAGTGCAAATAAGAGGTCATACTTAGCACTGTCAGCATATATTCTGCTTTGTAAAGCATGTCTAGCAACTTAACATACTATTTATTTATTGGCTTATTGTCTGTCTCTCTATACAAGACCATGTGCCACTAGGGCAGCGATTTTATCTTATATTTAGTAAGGATTTGATCCTTTGTTGGTATATGTTTACCACACTGCATCAGGTGCCAGATGTATGGTTTGGGAAAGTATTGAAGCAACCACACTCTGGAACCATCACACCTGGGTGCCTGTCCTGGCTATATTGTCTTATAGCTGAAGGGTCTCAGGTAAATTTTGGTAACTTTCTGTGTCTCAGTTTTTCCATCTCTAAAATGGATGTAATCCTAGTTCCAAGCATACATACTGCAACCCAGAGCAAGAAACTGAACATGGCCACCTCCCTTAGACAGGACCAGGGGCTTATATGGCCTGAGACTTGTGTCTATGGGTCATCTGTCACTCCTCACACCAACCACAGAGAAGGCCACTAGAGGCTACGAAAGGGAGGATCTATGTGAACCTCAGGGGGCGCTTGGAGCCTGTGAACACGATTTTATTTTTTTAGCTTTATGATCCCCAGGGAATACATTTCTGTTGAGTTCAGTGGCCTAAATGAAAGTTACTTGTTGCAGCAGCCTTGAGAAACAAATATAATACCCTTCGCCTTCCCACGCTCTTTGCTCCCCTTGAACAGATCTTAGGACCAGATCCTTCCCATTCCTCACCATTGGCTAACTCAGCCACTCTAGGAGCTTCTGGCGGTCACTCCGCTTCATGCATACCAACAGATCAAGCTTCTGGCTTTAAAACCACAGCCTCTCATTTAGCTTCGTGGCACTTGGCCTATGGACTGAAAGATCTATCCCTATTCTCCCTGCCACACGTGGGCTCCTCTATTCTCACTGCAGAAGCTGTCTCTTCAGTGACACATCTGAGCTGTGATTTCCAGTTTGTGTGGGAGGGTAGTTTTGGATGAGATGAATATGTGTTAGTAAACTGGATAACAGACCACCTTCATCCAATCAGGAGGAAGCCTAAATAAGACACCAGGCTCCTGGGACAGAGAATGCTTCCAGCTGAATTGTGGGGTCAGGCCATTAGTCTCCTCCAGCCATTGAACTTGAATGGAAATTTAAGCTTTTCTCTAGTCTTGAGCCCACTGGCTTTTAGACTAGAGCTCATGGTGTTGGCTCTCCTAGGTCTCATTCCTTTGGACCTAGCTTCTTCTTCCAGATGGTAACTACAGAGCTTGAGTCATCTCAGCCTTTTTAACCACACAAGCTATTTCCTTATAACAAACCTCATTCTTCCTATCTGTTTATCCTATCTATTCTGTTATTCTGAAACTCCTGAGGAATATACCATACCACACCCATTTCCTCCAAAATTCTAAGGTCTTTTTCGCTTTGGCAGGTTCAGGATTTAGAACCAGGGGACCTAAGTTCAGATGCCTGGTCTATCACTCACTGCCTTCTATGCTACTTCTAGCTCCAGGAGATGAGTCTATAAAGATAAGATTTACACCTGACCTCTTATTTTGCTGGACAACCGTATGACAACGGTGCATCCATAGTAAATAGAAATTTCCACATCTCTACCTCCACCTTTTCATCAAAAGACAAAAATCTCCCTCCTTTGCCTTCTTTTGTTCTTTTTATTTTCCAGCAAAGCAAAAAAAAAAAAAAAAGCCTTGAAGCTAGCAGGGGTCTGCAATGTTAACAATCTGGGCCCTCCTCCTGCTGGCTTAGTTGGGGTCTATGGACTGGGGCTTTTTGTCCTCAAGGTCTCAGTTTCCTGTGATTACAATAAGCAATGTGGCCCAGCAGAATTGGACCACAGAATCATCTTCCAAGGATTTGGTCCCAGATGCCTTCAAGCTCCAGCTTCCAGGAGTGGTTCAGTTTTGAGTTTAGCAGGTGGTTCTGACACCCTTTATCCCAATCAAATACATCTAGCACCCTCATCCTGTCAGAAGGCAGATTTGCTAGGCTGTAAATGCACCAGGTACTTCAGCTGTCTGACTTACAACCCTGTGTGTGGAAACTATTTTCTAGACAGTTTACTTACTTACCTTTTCCAAGATTGCCATTATCTTCTAATTGCCAAGATTTCTTTCTTGGGTGTTTCTCACTGAAGAAATAGAGTTTAACACACAGCAATGTTTATGGGTTCCCTTGATCTTCTTGCCCCTTTGTCCTGAGTTTTTCTTCTACCCATCGTACCAAAGTGTGTGATGTCTTCAACAATAGAGTCCTGTCATGTAGTCCGACTGGGCAACCAAGAGGAATGACAACAGTCTGGATTGTTTTGGGGGTGTGCCTCTGGAACTTTCTAGCTCTTGCCTTAAAGCTATGCTCCTCATATAGGGGCCAACACAGAGATCTCGTTTTCTGTCTGGTATTTACTTAACCCTACCATCTCTCCTCAAGGTCGCCACAAGTGGAGCTTGACTTAATGTGTACTGCAGATGAGGATGACAGTGAGGAATTCTTCATGGATGTGCAATGATCACATGGATGCTTTGGTTAAGATGTCGGGATGAATGTCCTGACAGAGTTGTGAAAGACAAATCGGAGCCAATCTGCCTGGGGATACAGGGTTCCTCTCTCTCTCTCTCTCTCTCTCTCTCTCTCTCCTTCTCCATTTTGGAAACATATTAATCTAATGAATTGCCTTCAGCTATGCTCCACTGGTAATTTTCAGTAATGGCAGGGAGGAGGCTTGGGAGCCATCCTCTCTGACTTCTGCATCTGCGCAGTCCAGTGACCTCACAGAGCTACGCTTTTCCCACTCTGGGGAAAAAGTATGTCCCAACGCTGGGGACATATTCATGGCAGCTCCATCCAGTGCCTCAAAACTGCCCCTCAGGTTTCAGACAGAAAGGTAGTTCCATGAGTACCTGGGCCCTGCATAGTTCGTAGACAGTGGCAGAAGGCTGGGTAGAAGGAGCTCCGAACACCTCTGAGGAGATGAAACGGAGGAAATCAGTGTCAATCGGGAATTGAAAAAGACCATCATCAAGGAGTCCAGGGCAGTATTACACGTCCCTGAGAATGAGAGAAGGTTCCATTTGGACCACTACAATGTTTTCATGTGTGTATCAAGATGCAAAGAAGGGAGAGACAGTACATGCTACCAGACTCATTTCCCCAGCTGCAGGGTCAGCTTGACCTGTGTGTGCTGAGTGCCTGTGAAGGAAAGGAGATATGGGAGGGTCTTGAGCTCAGGCAGGAACAAGCACCTTCCCCACATATCTAGTCAGCCTATTCTGAATAAGGAGAGAATGTCTGCCCCTATCCCCAGGCCCTGTGTTCCTGTTTAGAAGACAGGTTTGGATAATTACCTTGTTGCTGTCTGGGAACTGCTGTCCTTCTGTTTCCTTCTGCTCATGCTTCAGCGGCCAACACCCTGCAGAGTTGAGCTCAGAGCCAAGCCTCCTACCTGGCTGTCTCCCACCCCAACAAGCTCCCTCTTATAGGGCAAGTACCTAAGGAAAGACAGTACTGGAATCCTGCAACAGATAAGCAGATCGGGGCCACAGGGCTCATTACCTTACCATATACATGCCCCTTTATTCCTCTTCATGGTGCTGCTCACACCTGTGATTCAGCCCTAGCTGCGGGGTAATGAGTAGCTGGACCTGGAAGTTGCAGCACCAGCTCTTCTTCCTGCATTTGCCTTCCAAGCACAATCAGCCCCGGGATCACTCTGGAGAGCAGCCTTTCCTGCTGCCTGTGATGCTGCAAGAGCTGCACCTCTACCCTTACCCCATGCACCTGTGCCTTCCTCTCAGCTTGACTCCAACACGGGCTGAGTCTTCGCAGTTCCCACAAACCAATATCATTCCACCAGTCAATCGGATGGTGAAGTGCTGTGGGCCTGTGTGTCCATGTAGGTACATGCTTGTCTCCGTGCCAGGGGATTTTCTGTGGTGCTGTGTAGACTCGTGCTTATGTGGCCTGCATATCCTTGTATAACCATACTGTGGCACATTGTGGCTCCAACAACACTTTGAGGACCATTCTGCCAACAACACTGAACATTCACCATATGGTCTTATTTGTATTGTAAGGTGATGTACTCCTCTGGCAGCCCACCCCCCAAAGTCCTACTGATTTCTAAATTCCTCTACAAAACCCCACTAGGACTAAGGTCATCAACAGAGTGAGGTTAAGTGGAAAGATGGAAATGTCCTTTTCAAATAGCATGGGATAATAATGCTTGTTTTTAAGCTGAAAGTTTAATGGTTTAATTTTAGATCTTAAAAACATCTTTGTGTGAAAGCCATCTCATCAAAGCAGTCAGAACACAGTGTTCCTTGTGTCTAAATGGATGCATCAAAGCCATCAGGTCAAAATGCCGAGCTCGCTTGTTTGTGTGTGTGTGTGTGTGTGTGTGTGTGTGTGTGTGTGTGTGTGTGTGTGTGTGTACATGGAAACATGGACTCCCTTTATGAACATTTGGAACAGCCCAGATCTCTGTATGTCTGTGGGCTTTGTTTAGCTTGCACCATGTGCATATGTGGAGAGAGGTATCTGCCAGCCTTGCCTATAGGAATAGTTTGGTAAAGGGGTGTTGCCCTATAACTTGTCTTTACACTTTATTGTGGCAAGGAAATGAGGCCAATGCCCTGGAACAAGAGCCTCTATTCTCCTTTCATTCTAGTCCAGACACCTCCTCCCATCGCTTCATTTCAGTGCTGCCATGGAACCAGTGAGTCTTTCCAGCAAATTCCCTCTAATGGGAGGTCATCAAATGCTTCATAAAAGAGGATGCTTGAAGCCCCATTAGGAAGAAATTAATTGTCGACTGCGTGTTTCATGGGACCCCATCCTTTTAAGGTTTCAGGTTGGAGAGAAGCCAGACACACAGCTTCCTCCAGTGCCACTACACAGTTGTCTTAGGCAGCCTGGAGGGAATCAAGCGAGGAGACTGGATTAGGACTGGCTGGTGCAGAGACCAAGCACAGGGTGGAACTTTGTGGGATAAGGAACCTCAGGACCAGGATGTGGGCAGGATAGATGGTATATTGACTGGACCCATTTCAAAGACAAGACAGGCTCTACCTCTGCTGCCACCCATCATGCACCATTGCTGTGGGTAGGACTTCTGTTTCTCTTGCCTGCACACGCTGTCATCTCTCCTGATTACCCTGTTGCTCTCCTTTCCCTTCCCTATTCCCATCCCATATTGGTCCAGAGAGAGTCTCCTTTCCACTCCATCCCCCCATTAGAATACAGCATCCAGAGAATATAGTTTGGCAACCAGCATCTGCAAGACTCTCCAGCCTGTCATGTTCGTTCTTGCTGCCCGCAACTGGAATCCCTGCCTTGCCTTTCCCCATTGCCTCACTAAGGATTGGCAGGACTCTCAGGCTGTGCTTCCTCCAGGAAACCCATACACTATCTATCCACCCTCCACTTTCCAGGTAGGGCTGCAGTACATTCGCCTTATACTCTGCCTCTGACTTGTAAGTTACGTCTATGTTTTAAACTCTTTCCATATGTGCCTGGTGGACTTAATATAAAGTACTGTCTATTAAAGAATACTCCAGGCCACCATACCACAGCAAGGAAGCACAGTGGACCAGGATACTCATTTGGGAGTTCTCACTAAACAATTCAGGAGGACCCACCCCAGGAAGATGGTCCCTATTTGGGCCTTAAGAAGCATGTAGAGTAACCAGACCCTATCTTTGAGCTACCGTCAGTGCTTCTTTGGGAGTAAACTGGGAAGGAAAGGCCTTGGGGCTCATCCAGTTCCACATGAATCAGGGGTGTACCCTAGCCCCTGCTGATGCACCTCTTATCTCTGGATATGTTTCCTTCTCTTTAGCTCTGACACTCAGAGTTTCACAGCAAGATACACAGAATAATTCATTTAGCATTTAGTCATTGAGTAGACGCTATGTGTTTTAGATGCTAAAGATACAGCAAAGACCAAACTCTTCAGAAACCCTGTCCTCCTAGGACTTTGGCCGTACCTGGGGAGAGAGATAAGAAATATAAATATGAAAATTAAGCATTATGTTAGATGGTGGCAACATAAGGAAATAACACAGAGACACAATCATTGGGTCAGGAGAGGAGCTGCATGCTGCATTCACACAAGGTGGGCTACACCAGAGCATGAGTAAGAGTCTCTAAGGAGGAGGAAGCAAGTCCTGAAGATATCAGGGGAACTGGGCTGGATAAGGATGCTAAGGCAGGGATGCTGTTGGCATATTCAAGAATGAGAGAAGAGGCCAGTGCAGTCAAAGCAGATGGGATGGGTGGAGGGGAGTGGCAGTAGATGCAGTCAGAGATGGGGCAAATGCTGAAGTTGGTAGGTCCTTGTAGACAGTGACAGGCACTTGAGTGCAATCACAAGAGAGTGGAGTTTTGAGCAGAGATTGAATCTAGATGGTTCTAGAGTCTGTGTTCAGAATGGATTATCAGAAGCTAGAGTAGAAGAATGAGTTCAGTCATAGGCTTCTGGAGGGGATATTAGTGATGACAAGGAGGAATGCTGTGGCTCTCTCTGCTTGTGCTTTGAATACAAATGGTTTGAACTGGATGGCTCCCAGGTCTTCCCTGTGCATCTGGAAGAGTGGAGTTGCCGTTCACTGCTAGTCACAATAGGCAATGCACCCAAGCTGCAAGGACAGAGTGAAGGCTGATCAAACTTCAGAAATACTCATCAACTCCCTGCCTACTCAGTGCAGGCCTGCTGCCAGGACAGCTCCTAGATGACTTAGAGAAGCATAGACATGAGGACATTTTTGTTTTGTTTTGTTTTACGAGACAGGGTTTCTCTGTGTAGCCCTGGCTGTCCTGGAACTCACTCTGTAGACCAGGCTGGCCTTGAACTAAGAAATCCGCCTGCCTCTGCCTCCCAAGTGTTGGGATTGAAGGCGTGCACCACCACTGCCTGGCATATTTCTGATGGGCCCTGATAGAAACCAGAAAGGGCCAATGGTGCCAGGTACCACGTTGAGGACCTTGGTTTTCTATGGTCATGACAGTACAGCCTCTTTGTCTCATCTTCTTTTAGACAGCTCAATTTCATCTACTGCTCTCATACTTTTAGAAGCTTGTGAGACCTGAGAGAGCTCTGAGGACTGGTGGTTTGGGAGTAGGAATAGAGATAAGACTTTTACAATTCGAAGAAACAGAGTTCCCAGCATTACAGATGGTAAGGGTGTCATATGTGGACTATTTATCAAAGACCCAACAGCCACTGAAAGAAGGAACGCCCAGCTCAGAGAGTAACTCACATTTAAAGGGGCCTTGGTGCTTCTGTAGGAAAACTTACAAACCTTCTGGTCACTAGCTATCACCCTTGGGTAGAGAATATTCAGCTCCCACATAAAAATGACAGATAGTGCTAAGATCTGTGATACCCAGGGATCACTGGTCAAGTGCAGAGAGGTATCTATCATATCCCTTGCCCCAGATCTTCCTAAGACCTTCCTTAATAAAGGTGATTAAGGCTTCAGTTCCAACTCTTGGTTTAAAGAACAGAACTGTGCACCCCAAACCCCTGAAATGGGCAAAGAGATGCCTTGTTGGTGGTGTTCTTATATCAGTCATGGGCAGAGCAGATGGCAGTCATATGTTCATCCTAACTTGATGCCTAGCTTGGTGGCCAAAGCTGTTTTATGCCTGGGACTCATAAAAATCAAATCAGATCAAATTAAATCTAGATAGCACAACATGGTAGGAGGGAGACAGAGACCTGCACACTGCCACAACCCCCACAGACCTGCCCTCAAGTGCACAGCGCAGGTGGGTAATAGACATCTGCTTGCCATCAGGATATGTAGCATGAATGGAGGATGACTCCCAATGGCCTACCAGCTGCATGGCCACCCTGCAGTGGGAGCCACCACAATGTGTGAGTATGTGGTGGTCAGATGGGGGAAAAGAGAGGTGAGCATTATGAAGAGAGATGGAACTGGAGACTCTAGGGTGGAGAGGAGTAGCCTGTTGTAAGTGGCCAGTACAGCCACCTGGCGCCATGGTGAGGTCCCAGCCTGAACTGTCACTGAGGGCCATGTCTGAGTCTGTGTCTACTCAGAGACTGGGGTTGGTATGAATGTCCATGGCTCATATTACTACTAGAGAACACAAGGATGTCCCTGATTGGGGCAGTAACCAGGGCCCACGTAGATGTCCAGGGGCTGTGCAGAACCGGCCCCACCCCTCACTGGATGTGCCCCTCTAGAGATCTGGTCCGTCTCTCACCAGTGGTGACTTTGGAGATCAGGTCCTGCACTTTGTCCAGGCAGCACAGTGGAGCTGGCCCTGGTGACTGGGTTGTGGGTGAGCCAGTCCTGAGGGCATGAGTGTGGGAGAGCTGACCCTGCTACTAGTCTGCCATGGGGTAGCAGAGGCACAGAGGTGATGCCCCACTCCCTGCCCTTTGCCACCTCCAGCAGTTAGGAAAGCTGCCCACAGGGTCATCAGTTCAGGAGTGCTAGTCCAGTCCATCACCAGCTGCAGCGCTCAGAAAGCTGGCCCTGCACGTTGCCTGAACAGCATAGCAGAGCTGACCCTGGTGGTAGGGGTGCAGGTGAGCCAGCCTGAGGGCAAGAGCACAGGAGATCTGACCCAGCCATTCATATGGTGTGAGTGCCAGGGTGAGACACCCTCTAGTCACCTGCAGTAGCCAGGGGTTGCTGGCCCTGGGGTCATGAGAGCAGGAGAGCTAGCTTTGCCTTCTCACTGGCCTAGTAGTACTTAGGAGAGTGAGCCCTGCACCTGGCCTGAGCAACACAGTGGAGCCTGCCATGGTGACAAAGGCACTGGTGAGCCACCCCTGAGAGTGTGAGAGCCTGGACAGCTGACCCAGCCCCTCACAAGCTGCATCAGGGCCCTGCACCTTGATTAGCCAGAGTAATTCAGGAGAGCTGACCATGGTGGTACAGATAAGGAAGAGCCAGCAGGCTGACCAGCTCAGTTCCCACCCAGGCCCAGATCCAGGGCTCTGAGTTGAATCACCCCAAATCTATATCATCTGCCAACAGTTGTGATGCATGAAAGGGCCAATCCTGCTGTTCCAAAGCTGCAGGATCTCCATGACACAGGGCAACAACAGGATAACTGGAAGGAGACCTGTGAGGATCCAATATTGATAGAAGCCAGAGATTTTGAACCAGACCAATGATGCCGTGCAATGAACATTTGCAAGTGAAGATGTGTAGACAGAGGGCTATACTGTACCATATTACAGCTTCCTCGATGAGATGTTTTCTATGTTTTGTTTTTGTGTGTGTGCTTTACTTTGTGGGGAGGTTGTAAGGGAGAAGAGCAGATATGTGGGGTCAGGGAGATGAGCAGGACTGGGGTGTATGACGTGAAAGTCACAAAGAATCAGTAAAAAGTTAAAACAAAGAACAGAACTGAGCTATGTCTCTAGCAAAATAATGTGCTGCACAGAACACTCTCATACCTGCTGTGATGGCAACTCTGGCCACTGGTGAGCTGGCCGCCTCATTTGGAGGTGTTATTTAAGAAAACAATAGGGATCTGCTCCTGGAGCTGATCCTGTGCCACAGCGCTCCATACCCAAATACCGTCTGGAGAGAGCGGGTCTCCCAGGAGTGCTGACAAGCCTGTGAGCACAGGTAAGACCACCACTTCTTCTCAGAGGGACCCACCTGGAACTCCCAGGACACAGGAACCAAGGAACAGCCTGGGACATGATCCTTTCAGTTTCCCTCTGTGCCAGGAGCTGATCCTGTGCCACAGTGCTCCATACCCAAATACCATCGGAGCTGGTCTGCCAAGAGTGCTGACACACCTGTGACCACAGGCAAGACCACCACTTCTGTTCAAATTCCTGGACCAAGAAGGACCCACTCAGAGCCATCAGGACACAGGAACCAAGGAACAGCTGGGGACAGGATCCTTCCAGTTTCTGTCTGCACCCCAGAGCTGACCCTGTACCACAGCTCTCCAGACCCAAATTCCTCCAGGAGAGAATTAGTCTACCAGGAGTACTGATACATAGGTTTGCAAGAGGGAAAAGCCACAGTCAGAGACAGCAAGACCAGTTAACACCAGAGATAACCAGATGGCAAAAGGCAAGAACATAAGCTGCAGAAACCAAGGCTACTTGGCATCATCAGAATCCAGTTCTCACACCACAGTGAACCCTGGATACCCCAACACACAAGAAAAGCAAGACTCTGATTTAAAATCACATCCCATGATGATGATAGAGGACTTCAAGAAGGACATAAATAACTACCTTAAAGAAATACAGGAGAACACAGGTAAACAGCTAGAAGCCCTTAAAGAGGAAGCACAAAAATTCCTTGAAGAATTACAGGAAAACACAACCAAAGAGGTGAAGGAATTGAACAAAACCATCCAGGATCTAAAAATGGAAATAGAAACAGTAAAGAAATCACAAAGGGAGACAACCCTAGAGATAGAAAACCTAGGAAAGAGACCAGGAGTCATAGACACAAGCATCACCAACAGGATAAAAGAGATAGAAGAGAGAATCTCAGGTGCTGAAGATACCATAGAAAACATTGACATGACAATCAAAGAAAGTGCGAAGTGCAAAAAGCTACTAACCCAAAACATCCAGGAAATCCAGGACACAATGAGAAGGCCAAACCTAAGCATAATAGGTATAGAAGAGAGTGAAGATTCCCAACTTAAAGGGCCAGTAAATATCTTCGACAAAATTATAGAAGAAAACTTCCCTAACCTAAAGAAAGAAATGCCCACGGACATACAAGAAGCGTACAGAACTCCAAATAGACTGGAACAGAAAAGAAATTCCTCCCATCACATAGTAATTAAAAGACCAAATGCACAAAACAAAGAAAGAATATTAAAAGCAGTAAGGCAAAAAGGTCAAGTGACATATAAAGGCATACCTATCAGAATTACACCAGACTTCTCACCAGAGACTATGAATGATAGAAGATACTGGGCAGATATCATACAAATCCTAAGAAAACACAAGTGCCAGCCCAGGCTACTATACCCAGCAAAACTCTCAATCACCATAGATGGAGAAACCAAGATATTCCATGACAAATCCAAATTTACACAATATCTTTCCACAAATCTAGCCCTACAAAGGATAATAGATGGAAAACACCAACACAAGGAGGGAAACTATACCCTAGAAAAAAGTAATCTTTCAACAAACCCAAAAGAAGATAACCACACAATCATAAAAATAACATCAAAATAACAGGAAGCAGCAATCACTATTTCTTAATATCTCTGAACATAAATGGACTCAATTTCCCAATAACATGACATAGAATAACAGACTGGATAAGTAAACACAACTCAGCATCTTGCTGCATATAGGAAACGCACCTCAGTGTCAAAGACAGACACTACCTCAGAGTAAAGGGCTGGAAAACAATTTTACAAGCAAATGGTCCCAAGATACAAGCTGGAGTAGCCATTCTAATATCAAATAAAATCTACTTTCAACCAAACGTTATCAAAAAAGATAAGGAAACACACTTCATACTCATCAAAGGAAAAATCTACCAAGAAGAACTCTAAATTCTAAACATCTATCCACCAAATGTGAGGACACACACATTCATAAAAGAAACATTACTAAAGCTCAAAGCACACATTGCACCTTACACAGTAAAGTTGGGAGACTTCAGCACCTCACTCTCATCAATGGACAGATTATGGAAAAACAAACTAAACAGAGAAACAGTGAAACTAACAGAAGTTATGAAACAAATGGATTTAACAGATATTTATAGAATATTTTATCCTAAATCAAAAGAATATACCTTCTTCTCAGCACCTCACAGTATCTTCTCCAAAATTAACCATATAATCAGTCACAAAACAGGCCTCAACAGATATAAGAAGAATGAAATAATTCCATGCATCCTATCAGATCACCAGGGACTAAGACTGGTCTTCAATAACAACAAAAACAACAGAAAGCCCCCATACACATGAAAGCTGAACAACACTCTACTCAATGATAACTTGGTCAAGGAGGAATGGAGAAAGAAATGAAAGACTTTTTAGAATGTAATGAAAATGAAGCCACAACATACCCAAACTTATGGGACACAATGAAAGCAGTGCTAAGAGGAAAACTCATAGCTCTGAGTGCCTCCAAAAAGAAACTAGAGAAAACATACACTAGCAGCTTAACAGCACACCTGAAATCTCTAGAACAAAAGAAGCAAATACACCCAAGAGGAGTAGATGGCAGGAAATAATCAAACCCAGGGCTGAAATCAACCAAGTAGAAACAAAAAGAACTATACAAAGAATCAACAAAACAAGGATCTGGGTCTTTGAGAAAATCAACAAGATAGATAACCCTTTAGCCAGACTAATCAGAGGGCATCAAGATAGTATCCAAATTAATAAAATCAGAAATGAAATGTATTTTAAAATATAAAAGCAGTATTGACATTTTCAAGTCAATAAAGTAATTTATAATAGTTAAATGCCTCTTAAATATACATATCTTCTGAAGGTAAAAGTGATATGCACTCAACCAGTTTTAAAATCTATTTGGAATATTAAACATGATAGAAGTAGAAAAAAATCTCTTATGAAGCCCTCTATGAAAGGAAATTGTGAAAGGTTCCTGATTAGACAGAAACCGTTCCATCTCACATTTTGTGGTACAATTCACCAGAATAATAGGTCTGTGCCTTTTATCACAATAATTTTTTTCTAATATATGTATATGAATGCATAGTGCATGGATGTTTTTGTCTGTGTGTACATGGGTGTATACACATGGACATGTATGTATGTGGAGGCCAGAGGCTGGCATCTGTTGTCTTCCTCTGTCGCTTTCCACTCTTTCTTTTTCAAGACAGAGTCTCTCTGTGTAGCCCTGGCTGTCCTGGAACTCTCTTTGTAGACCAGGCTGGCCTCAAACTCACAGGGATCTGCCTGCCTCTGCCTTCCAATTGTTGGGACTAAAAGTATGTACCACCATGCCCTGCCCCACTCTAGTTTTTGGGACAGAGTCTCACTGAATTTGGAACCCACCTATTGGCTACACTGTTTGGCCAATTAGTTCTTGGAATCTGCCTGTGTACACACTCTAACATTGGGGCCACAAATCTTCTCCAACACATATGGCTTCTTCCTTGTGTCCTGACTGAGCCATCCTCCAACCCTCATTGAAGCATTTTTATGTCAAATCTTAAGAGGTTACTTTTCCACTCTTTCCAGCCCTCCTGGACCCTCCAAAGTCTTCATGACCCAAGAAGTTGATTCTGCTTGCACCTTCTCACCCAACTGTTCTTTCAGGATTGTTCCCATATGGGATAGGGTGGCTGTGAGTGGCTTCCTTCCATCAGGGATTGAGGGAAATGAAGAAATACTAAGAAAGGGACCCCACATTCTAGCATTTTTGGTACAGTAAACAACTCTGGATGCTGTTAAAATGGAAAGATAAACACCAACCCAGCCATATACCCTTTATCTACAATGGTGTGCTGCCTGCAAGGTGTATTAGGGCAATGGTGGCACAAATCTGGTGGAATTAACCAACCAATATCTGATTTGACTTGAGGCCCACTCCACAAAATGGAACCTGTCTTAGTTGGGGTTTTATTGCTGTGAAGAGGCAACATACTGTGGCAACTCTTACAAAGGAAAACACTTAATTGGGCTGGCTTACATTTTCAGCGGTTTCAGAGGTTTATATCATTATCATTACGGTAGGAAGCATGGCAGTGTGCAGGCAGACGTGGTGATAGAGTTGCCAAGAGTTCTATACTTTGATTCACAGGCAGCAGAAGGAAAATGTGTATCTCACTGGGAATAGCTTGAGTGTATATGATCCCAAAGCCTACCTTCAGTGACATACTTCCTTCAACAAGACCACACCTACTTCAAGAGGCCACACCTCCCAATAGTACCACTCTCTATGGCCAAGCATTTAAACACGAGTCTATGGGGGGCCATTCCTATCAAACGAACACAGAACTCATGCCTGACACTCTTTGGATGATCAAGAACCTGAGACTAACCCATGGACCTAGAGTAAAACCAAATACTACTGTTCTTAGGATAAAAACAAAATAGCAGTAAAATGACTCCTAAGACATCCTGCATAGATCAGTGCCTTGCTTAGACATCATCAGAAAGGCATCCTCCTTCAGCAGATGGGAACAAAAACAGAGACCCACAGCCACACTATGCAGAAAGTGAGAGATCTTGGAACACACAGATCTAAATGGGGATTTGACTCATTCAAATCCCTCCTCTCAGAGCACAGGGAACCCAGCAGAAGAGGAAGCAGAAAGAGTGGAAGAGGCAGAGAGGATGGAGGACACCAAATAAAAAACTTAATCAAAGCACACAAGAATTCACTGGGGCAGCATGAACATGGCCAACACAGGTCTGTACCATGTCCTCTGTGTATGTATTGTGGCTTCCACTTTAGTGTTTTTATGGGATTCCTGAGTGTGCAGATGAGTGGATTTCTGTTTCTTGGGCCTCTTCTTGGGCTCTTTCCCTTCTATTTTGTTTTGTCCCATTCTGATATGTTGGTTTTGTTTATTTATTTTATTTTTATAATCCCTTAGGAGCCTGTTTTCTAATGAGAAACAGAAAGGGGATGGATCAAGGTGGGAGGGAAGGTGGGGAGGAACTGGGAGACATGGAGGGAAAACCACAATCAAGATATATTATGTGAGGAAAAAAATCTATTTTTAATAAAAGAAAAATAATGTTTAAGATTTTCTAAACATTCAAATCATGGATTGTAAAGTATCATTAAATTGAATAATAAGAATATAAATAATGAAATGTGCTACTGTAACAAAATACCCCAGGGTGAATAACTCACAAGTAATAGAAATTCATTTCTTACAGTTTTGAAGATTTGGAAGTTCAAGGTCAAGATGTCATGAGGATCAGTGCCTGGTGAAAACTGATCTATAATTCCTGGAAACCACCTGCTTGCTTTATCCTCCAGACCAGTGTCTTCAAGCAGCAGAAAGGGCAGAGAGGCAAAAGAATATTCCTTCCTTACTTGAGCTCTGCCCCTTTTTATATAGATGCCAGTCCTGTTCATGAGGATAGGGCCCTTAAACTCAAGGGCCCTACCTCTTAGTGTTTCTGCATTGAGGATGAAGTTTCAGCCGGAATTCTGGAGGGAACAACTCAGCCATATTAGAATTGGACCGTGGTCTTGTAAATCTCATTAGAAGGAATAAAATTTATCTTAGAGGGAGATACAGCACCCTCGCAGCCTGGGATAATTTTGTCATCCCATGAGGGAATGTCTTTCCCATTTCAGGCTACTGTCAGGGTTAAGAATGTGCATCAGTTGCTGCAGCTGTCCTCATTTCTAGCTCTAGGTGGCAAAGGAAAGCACCTCAGGCACACCCGCTTTCCTCATCTTATGGCCCACATAGTAGGTACCATGAGTTGAACGTCAACGTATTAGCCAGCAAAATGATAGTTTTTATTATGACATTTCTTACATATATATCATTATATTTTATACAACGTATATATTATAGTCAAGGATTTATCCCTAAAGAACATGCAAAGATACTCAGTATAAATAATAAGTTTTGCCTGTCCTGGGGGGAGAAATATCTGTTCAAATCACATATCCATTTTAAAATACAGAGTATTAGGTGAGGTTGCTATTGAGTGATATGTTTCCTATATATTTTAAATACTAACTCATGAGAAGAACAGTTTAAAATACTTTCCCTCTGTTCTATGTTATTTTGGTCATTTGTGGTAGTACCATATGAAGTTTAGGGTTGTTTTTAGAAGTGTCTATATTTTGGTTGTGAATGTAGCCTTTAATGGCTGAGCCATTTCTCTCATACTCTGTGTTTTGGAAATATTTTTAAAATATTCCACCTATATATTTTAACTGTTTTTTATTTTTATTTTTATTCTATGTACAGTGGTGTTTTCCCTATACCTATGTCTTGGTGAAAGTGTCTTATCTTGGACTTACATACAGTTATGAGCCACAATGTGGGTGCTGGGAATTGAACCTGGGTCCTCTGAAAGAGCATTCAGGGCTCTTAATCACTAAGCCATCTCTTCAACCCCCCACCTAGATCTTGATTGGGATATAATTGAATCTGTAGATTGATTTTTTTAAAGGTTTCTTTCCTTATTTATTTATTTATTTATTTATGGATGTATGCACATGTGTGGGCACACATTCCCGTTTGTATATGCAGAGATCAGAAGAGGGAGGGAGGTGTCCTCTATCAATGTCTGTCAGTTCTTTAAGGTAAGCTCTTTCCCTGAACCTGGAGGTTATGTTTTCTAGGATAGGCTGAAAATCAGCAAGCCCCAGTGGTCCTCCTGTCTCAGTCCTCCTTAGATCTAGGATTTACAGGTATTTATGCTGGATGCTGGATTGTTAGTTGGGTGTTAGGAACTAAACTCTGACCCTTATACATGTAAAGCAAGTTAATTTTTAATACTAAGCCATCCCTCCAGGCCCCCATAGATTGCTTTGGTTTGAGGGAGTTTTTGATGTTTCCTATATTAAGATCATGTCATGTATGAACAGAAATGATTTTTCTTCTCCCCTTCCAATTTGAACGTAATTTCTTTTGTTTGCTTACCTAATTGTTCTGGCTATTATAACTGCCAGGACTATGTTGACTAGAAGTCATGAGGGTGCGTGTTTTAGAGTTTAGAGAAAGCTTCCAGTTTTCACTGAATATGACAGCTGTGGGCTTGTTGTATGTGACCTTCATTATAATGAGGTACATTTTATTCCAAACCTTTTGAGAAATTTTACCAGTTAAAGAAATTGAATTTTGGCATGAAAATTATTTATTTTTTGAAATTAAAATATAATTACATCATTTCTTCCCTTCCCTTTCTTCTGTCTAACTCCTCCTGTATCTGACTCCCTCTCAAATTCATGACCTCTTTTCTTTGTGATCTGTGTGTGGATGTGTGTGGGTGTGTATACATAAACATATATGCATAAACATATAATCACAACTTCCTCAGTCTGTATGATGTCACTTATATGTATATGATCTCAGGGATGCCCAATTGCTATTGAACAACTGGGAGAGACTCATCCCTGGGGAAGACTATTTCCCCCACTCTCATCAAGAATCCTTCGTAACATGGGGTTCTTTGTGTTAGGGTTGAGGAGAGCCCTCGAGATTTCCCCTTTCCATGTTAGTATGTCTATTGGTGCTGTACTACTTTAGTATCATTGATCATTTTTATTATTGTTTTTCTAATAAGTGTGTGTGTGTGTGTGTGTGTGTGTTTTGCTGGGGATCAACCTGGAGCCTGATGCATGCTAGGCAAATAATCTACCACAGAGTTACATTCCCAGACCTATATTGTGTCAGTCATTGTGGCAGATACTTGGGAGGTTGAGAAAGGAGGACCATATGTTCTTGGAGGTAGGAAGAAGTTGGAAAGAGGGAGTGGGAGAGGAGGGAAAGGGAGATGGAGAGGGAGAGGGAGAGGGAGAGGGAGGGAAGGAGAAACTATTGTCTTACTACTGAGCTTCTGTTTTTATTGTGTCCCATAAGTTTGGTTCATTGTATTTTTTTTTCTTTTTTCCAATGAAGGAATATATTTGAGTATCTTGACATTAAAGAGTAGAATAAAATGTTATATTCTTGCTAGCACTCCATTGAGCTTTAAACCAGGAGGAAAAAAAACATGAAAAGAGCAGAAACTTGTTGCTACAAATTCTTAAAATCCAGCAGTTTTATATCAAACATTATCCTACTTTCAATATGTGAGTTATATCTAAGGACTTTAGGGCTTCCATATTTATGAGACTTAGTAGAAAGTGGAGGTAACAGTTTTAACAGTGCTATCCATAAACAGAAGTATACTTTCCTACTGAATGTCAGAACAGATTATAAAACTGTTTTGAACTGAGGAATATTATACCTTTAACAAGCATAATTTTGGATAATTTAAGAATTATTATACAACATATGATGTGATTGTTTTTAAGCTCTCAATATTGTGTGCCTTTCTTGGCATAATGATGCATTGGAATGTCACTCACGTACAATACACTTGTGTTACTTGTTTTTAATTTTTCTCCAAATATATCCACAATCATTTTAGTAGTCAATTCATAAAGCAACCCATTTTCAAAGCAAAGTATTTGCTACATTTTGCTTTTCTTGCTTTCTACCTTGAATTCACTACTTAAAGCTTTAGTAGTCCAAATCTGTCTATTTGTCAAAACTGCTAAGGTTTTACTTCTGTGCAGTTGTAAAATAGACATTTATAATAATCATGTTATGCATTATTATATTAATAGAAAGATAGATGTTATAGTATGCATGAATTTAAAGCATTGAAAATGTCAATCTAAATTTTCCTTTCTATCTTTAAGGTTCTTGTAGGAAGCTTTTGAACAAATAGCAGGGATTCCAAAGGATAGCAAACTAGGAAGGCTCCACTAACATTGGCAGGGTGTCCATATAGACGGGTCCTCAGAAGCTGCAAATGGTTAGAAGCACGGCTCTTCTATGGAACACAGAATAAGAACAGACAGAAAAATCAAACGGGAGAAAAACCAAAGCCTATTAGGAGCTAGAGAAAGGACCCAAGGAGCTGAAGGAGCTTGTAGCCCCATAGGAGGAACAACAATATGAACCAACCAGTACCCCAGAGCTCCCAGGGACTAAACCACCAACCAAAGAGTACACATGGAGGGACCCATGGCTCCACCTGCATATGTAGCAGAGGATGGCCTTGTTGGACATCAATGAGAGGAGAGGCCCTTGGTCCTGAGAAGGCTTGATGCCCTAGTATAGGGAAATGCCAGGACAGAGAAGCAGGAATGGGTGGGTTGGTGAGCAAGGGGAAGGGGGATGGGGATGGGATAGGGTGTTTTCGGAGGGGAAACCAGGAAAGGGGATAACATTTGAAATGTAAATAAAGAAAATATCTAATAGAAACAAAAGAATAAAAAAAGAAAGAAAGAGAAGGTCCTCAGAAGCTGCAAATGGTTAGAAGCACAAATCTTCTATGGAACACAGAATAAGAACATAGAAAAAAATCAAATGGGAGAAAAAAACAAAGCCGATTTTCTCTTGGTTCAAATATTTCCTTAGGATATGATGTTTTTTAGTATTTAATAAATTCAAAATATTCAAAGATCATTCTTGCTACTTTCTTAGACTCAAAAGTGATGTCATATTTCAATTCAGTACTCTGTAATATATTTGTTGGACTAAGTTTTCTAATAAAACAATAAATAAAATAATTACATTAACATGTTCAATAAGTTTCTTAAAATATTTAAAATCCTAGTCCTTGAAAATGATTAAGTTGGTTTTCAAAAATTAAACTCATTTTTTTTAAATTATAAATTTTCTAAGATCATGATTTCTTTGAATTGAGGATGACCACAGTTTCTTTCCATTCTGAACTTAAGACAAAGAACAAAATGCATTTTCTGAAAAGAAAAATGTGTATATCTGAGCATAAATCACATGCAATCATTCCAGCTATGTGGAATTGTCTCATAAAAAATAAGACAATAAAGTTTCGTTGGTAAGATGTGTGTGTGTGTGTGTGTGTGTGTGTGTGAGTGTGAGAATTCTTTTTTTTAAAGGTTAGTAATTTTATTTTTTAATATTTTTTTCTTTTTTTATTGAATATATTCTTCATTTACATTTCAAATGTTATACTCCTTCCTGGTTTCCCCCCTCCCCGAAAACCCCCAATCCATCCTCCCACTTCCTGCCTCCAAAAATATGCTCCTCCACCCAACCCACTCCCATGACCCCCACTTGATTTCCCCACACTGGGGCCTCTATTGAGCCTTCACAGGCCTAAAGACCTCTCCTCCCACCAGTGCCCGACAAGGCATTCCTCTGCCAATCTTTTGGGTGGAATCACATGTACCCCTTGGTTGATGGCTTAGTCCCTGGGAGCCCGGAGATGTCTGGTTGGCCGACATTGTCGTTCTTCCCATGGGGCTGCAACCCCCACCCCCAACTCCAGCTCCTCCAGCTTGCCCTCCAACTCCTCTATAGTGAACCCCACGCTCAGACCAATGGTTGGCTGCTAGTATTCACCTCTGTATCTGTAAGGCTCTGGCAGGGCCCCTCCAAAAGACAACCATAAATGGCTCCTTTCGGTACACACTTCTTGTCATCCATAGTAGTTTCAGGGTTTGGTGACTGTATATGGGATGAATCCCCAGGTAGGACTGTCTCTGGGAGGTCTTTCCTTCAGTGTCTGCTCCATTCTTTGTCTCCATAGTTGTTCCTGCGATTATATTGTCCCATAAGTTTGGCTCATTGTATTTTATTTTTCATTTCAATTTTCCTAGTTTTTCTTTTGTGAGTTTTACTCTGGCCCATTGATTATTCCAGAGTATGGGCTTAGAAGCAGATGTCTTAGCAGTAGAACCGTTTGCTGCCTGATGATACAAACCTTACTGATTTGAGCCTGAGACCCAGAACACACAAAAATGTGGAAGAAGAGAACTGACTCCACGAAGGAAATGGTGGTGGGGGCATGTACCTGTATAGGGATGGTGAGCATCCAGCTAGGGGGGATGGAGTCCTTGATCTGGTCTTGACCCTGTGTGGTGGAGGCCTGAGTACCTGCAGAGGAAGCCCAGCAGGGCGGGGGAAGTCCTTGGTTGGTTCAGTCTGGCAGCTGGAAGTACTGTGAAGCTTTTTCTATTACCCCAACACAGCAGGTTTAGATAAGAAGAGACTACCCATGATTTTAAAGCTTTATTATAGAAAAGCAGGGAAAAGAAAAGGAGATAGAAAAGTAAAGAGAGAAAGAAAAGATAGTGGGGTGAGAGCTGGCCATGACCATGTAGAAAGAGGGGAAAAGAATGGGGAGAGAGGGGGAAAAGGGGGGGGCAACAGAGAAGAGAGCGAGGAGGGGCCAAGAATCCCCTTTTATAGTGGACCGGGCTACCTGGCTGTTGCCAGGTAACTGTGGGGTGGGGAAAACCTGGCTGTAGCCAGGTGACTGTGGGGGTGGAGTTCAGCCAGAATGCTAGGGCCCTGGCCGTGTGTGACTGATGGCCACAGAGTTATATCCAACAACACAGTTGTCCTCTGACCTCCACATGCACACTCGCGGCATGTGTGCTACCCTCTCTTACAGTGAGAGCACTAATAGTGTATGTGCACACATGCACATAAATAACAATTAATTTTACAAAGATTATTCGGTCAAGTCCCACATAATTGGATTTTCTAACTTTTCTTCTGCTGTTGATGTCTAGTTTCAATCTACTGTGATAAGAAGAGGAGGAGGAGAAAAAGAAGAGGCAATCTGGTATCACTAGTTCAATTTGTTAACAGTTATCTTGTGACCTACCATGCAATCTATCATCTGGTCAGGGGTCCATGTTTACTGGAGAGGAATGAGCATTCTGTTGCTAAGCAAGGTGCTCTGAGTATGTTTGTTAAATTCACTTATTCTATAGTATTGTAGGACAAGGTTCTCTTACTGGTCTATTTTTCTTACTGGAAGTGGCTGTTGGAATCTACTCGTATTTCCTCCTGTTTCTCCCCTAAGTTTGTCCAAGTTTGCTTCCTATATCGCAGTGCCTTGATGTTTAATGAAAACAATTATCATATATGCTTGGAGAATTAACTCCTTTATCATCTACATCATGTCCTTTGTTTCTTGTGGCCATTTTTACTTCACCACTTTTTTACTTCAAGTGTACCCACCCTTGCTTTATTGCTAACCATGCTCATGAAATAACTTACTCCATAATTGACTGTCAGATTGTATGCATCCTTAAATCTAAAATGAGTTTCTTGTAAGTAGCCTATAGTTAGGTATTGATTTGTTTCATTAATTAAGTTATTCCAAGTTCATTGATTAGGGAGTTTCATGCATTTACACTTAAGACAGTAACTACAGTAAAGCACCTAGTATTGACGGTTACCGTTTTCTGTATTACAGTTCTTCCCTAATCTTTTCCTCTTCTACTGTAGTCTTATATTAGTGATGTCAGAATTTATATCCTTTGTATCATGTACCCATTAGTATATGAGTATAGTTGTGTATTCCCTAATGTTTTTCTTTGTTTTGTTTCATTTCCTTTCATTCTGAAGTTGTGGATGACTTACACGGTTACAGCTCCACAGAATGCTGTGCTTGTCTCTGTGTCGATCTCTATGCAGTTTGACAGCTGTAAGCACTTTCATTTTGCTGTTTCACAACTTCTTTTAACTTCAAGGACTCACTTTAGCACTTCTTGTATATCTGGCCCAGAGCAGACAATCTCCCTAAATTTTTGCTGAGGAGGGAATATCCTTGTCATTCACTTATTTTGAAAGAACAGTTTTGCTGGTTCTAGAGCTTTGGGTTGGCTTCTCCTCCTCCGCCTCCTCCTCCTTCTTCTTCTGTATTCTGTATCATCCTGATCCGATCCTTTCCAACTTGAAAGGTGTCTGCTAAGAAATCTTGACATATAGACTTAGTCAGGCTCCTTTGCACGTGATTAGTCAGTCTTCAATTCCTGCTTTTGAATTCTTTCTTTGTCTTTGAACTTTGAAAACAAAATGAAAAGGACAGGGAAATGGTAGGGACATTTGTTGAGGAGTGGTGGGAATGGGAGGGGAAAGGGGAGTAGGAACAGACTGTATTGTATACATGCATGAAATTGCCAAATAAATTTTAAGACTCTATCTACACACATACAAAAGATAGTTTGTTCTTAATGTATCTAAATGTATACTTTTGTGTTTTACCTTATTTGACTTCATGAATCTGGGTGCTTACTTTACTTTGCAAATTGGTCAAGGTTTGAGTATTACTTTTTTATATAATCTTTCTGCCTTCTTTTCTTTCCTGAATTTCTATGAGGTGTACATTAGTTCATTTTATGCTATCGCATAAACCCTGTAGAACCCCATCCATTATGTACGATTTCAAATGAGCTGTTTCCATGTTCTCTGTTTTTACTTCTGCTTTATCAAGTCTGATGTGTAAGATCTGTAGAACTTTTTCACCTCAGTTATTCTGTAGGTCATGAATTTGTTTTTTCATAGTTTCAATCCCTTTGTTAATATTCACATTCTATTCAAGCATCCTTTCCTGTTTTAATCTAGTTGGCTATCTGTGTATTCTTGTAACTTGTGGCACTGACTTTATATGATCATTTGGAATTTTTTTATGAGACAATTCATAGATTTCCATTTGTTTCTTTTTCTCACCATTGGAGCTCAGATCCAGGGCCCCATACACACTAGAAAGTATCCTGCCAGTGAGCTAAATTCCTTGACACAACTTTCTACTTCATTAAGGATAGTTGCTGGAAATAGATTTGTTTCTTTTATGAAGTTGTATTATCTTCCTCTTCGGCTCCTTCAAATGATGCTTTCAATGGCTCACTGGGGCCTAGGCCCTAAAGAACTAAATTCAAAGTCTCCTTCTGAGCATGCAGGATCTCTGGCCAGGTTCTGTCTGTTTCTCTCTGTGTCTCCACTGTACTGTTCAGACACTTGGTTCCTCAAGGTCACAAGGTCGAATCATTGTTTTGCTTTGGTTCTCTCTCATCTCCACAAGGCTGATTCTGTGCTTTGCAGTTTCTCTCACTGTTCTCTCTCTCTCTCTCTCTCTCTCTCTCTCTCTCTCTCTCTCTCTCTCTCTCTCTCTCTCTCTCTCTGTGTGTGTGTGTGTGTGTGTGTGTGTGTGTTCCCTTGAAGTAACACCTCCTCGGTGCCAGCTCTTTGGGGTAAATTCCTGCTATCCTCTAAACATTCCTACTCCCTGGAATATCTTACCATGCTTGGACCATTACTGGTATTTTTATAACCATACTCCATTTTCTGCTGTACATTCCCACCATTTCCAGTGCTCACCACCCTGCACAATCCCACCCTTTCTTTTGGGCATTGGAGTTTACCAGACCAGTCATCAAATTTGGGCTTCCTCATTTGCTACTACTATGACTGACCTAAGGAGGACTTCTTCTCCTCTCTGGGTTTCAGCTTTTCTCATCTACACAATGAGGGCATTAGTAACAGAGCTGCCATATTATTTTAAGTAGATGAGCCTATGCAGATTTGGTTCATAAGTGCCTAGCATCATAAGACAAAGTTTGTACAATGTGTAGGCAATGATTGGCATACTATAGGCACTAAATGTTAGTTGCTTTGATGATACCCACCTTTTGGGAACAAGTCAGGTATACTTAACAGGTAGTGCAGAGATTGCTCTGAGTCCCAAGATGAGCAAAGACAGAAGAGGCACTTCTGTCTTACACACCTCTGTCCTCTGTCCTCCCGCTACTGTGTTGCTGACTGATATCCAGCCTACCCAATACTTTGAAGTCACCCAGACATTATTTGTTCAAATACAGCTTCACTACTAACTAAATATAACTAAGTATAAAGGGCGATCTTTGGTTTTCCATGGTCTCTGGAGCCTGATTCTAAGATGAGGATTAAAAGGGTTTGCAGTTGTCTAAGGACAAAACAGGTGAGGCTGTTGTGTTAACCATACTGGAGAGTGGTTTTTGTGTGGTTTCCCTTTTTCCGTTCCTGAGATGGCTCCCTCTTTCACTGAGCCCTAAAACATGTGTCTCTTATGAGTGCCCCCCTGTCCTGACTTCTATCTCACACTCTCCCATCTTTCCTGTTTCCCCTTCTCATAAAGCTGTCACAGGCCAGGACACACCCATTTCCTGTACTTGCTTATGTTGCTGTTTTATTTTTCACTGACCTGGACAATGTGTCCCAGACCATGGACATCCTGAAACCACCACTGATTCAGATGTCCCCTGGTTCTGGAAGTGATTGGAAGAAGGCCAGCCTCAAGTTGGGTGCAACTCTTCCCCGACCCCTCAGAAGGGAGAAAGCTGGGAGCCACTGGGTTCTCTCTCAAGCTTCCTCGTGCCTTGCTTCACCCCTTCTCACTCAGGACCGTAAATTGCTCTCAGTTGACAGCAAAAAAACTTGCCTGAGATCACTGGAGCCAGGGAAGCCTTGACAGGTATCGGCTCTCACAGACTCTAGACTAGACTTGAGAGATAAGAAGCATACTCTAAGCATGCTTGCTCTCGTCTAATCTTGGAACCCAAACAGAGGGAGGTCTGGTTAAGACGTCGAAGGGAGAAATGAAGAGATTCCGTACTCTATCGAGGAACCCAAGGAATGCTGAGAGAGCCCACGTGCTTGCTGTCTTCTGAGTATGGAGAGAGATGTGCAGCTGTCTAGCTTTAAGTACTTCTGTCCCCTGAGCAGCTATGTCTTACTCTTTTATAGCCTCTGGGTTTGCTTTGCCAGGCAAAGTAGCCACTGAACCCAGTCTAGCACAAAAAAAAGTTGTAGCATTAATTTATTTGAGCATCAGGGAAAAATAATGTACTAATAATCATATAGAATGATGAATAGAATCTGGATAACACCTTTGTATCAATGCAGTTATAAAATGCAATAGTAATATTATTGATGAATGAAGAGGCCAATGAAAGTAAAATAATCCAGGGCCTGAGAACTGCTGGACTGTACTGCAATCCCAGGCTCATTGATCTCTATCTGTTAATGAAGTGTTGCAGCAGCTCCAGGCCACTTCAGGGCCTTTCTGGATGATAGCTAGAATCCAAGGGACAAGATAGAGAAGTTTCTCTCCCGAAAGCTATTAGGATGGCCTGAGAAGGACAGCAGCCACTATGGAGCAGAGCAAGTGCATGCAGCGGCCCTGTCCTGACTCTGTTCTGTCTCTATTTCCTTCAGTCAGCAGCCTACTGACACCATTAGTAAATATGGTTCCGTACTGTTCAGCATCCCTCATGGACCACTTTTTGTTGCTCCTGCATCCTCCCACCCCTTCCCCCAGTTCTGTTTGCTCAGCAGGCGATCAAAGACTTCTCACCCTTTGCACTGTATTGCCATAGAAAGAAAGTGAGTTTTCTGGGTGGGTCCCAGTTCTCCACTGTCATACTCTTAGATATCCACTGACAAGAGAGGACTAACACTTCACAAGCAAACTTTGGGGTTGACAGGGCATTCCTAGTAGGTGCCTGGTATATGGCAGGATTCAGGGTCCATTTATTCATATGCAACAGAAGAGTGGATGCCACCCTCACCCAACCGTCCCTAGGCTTGGTTCAGGCCCTAGCTCCTGTTCTGTAACAATTCGCTGCCTCTCAGGAGCCTAAATGCATGAAACCTGCCTCAATCTCCCTGAGCTGCAACAGGTTTCTCTACACCAGACCTTGTGCTGGTCACTCCCATATAAGATAACACTCCCCTATGCCTATCCTTGATGCCCATAGCCCAAGACAGGACATGATATTAGAGCAATACGAGATCAGGGACGAGTTAACCAAGGAAGGTTGTCTGAGGCTTGAAGTGAGGATCCTACTGTGTCACATATGGCTGACTTTACAACACAAAATCCTGCAGTGAATGAAGCAGCACAGTAAAGAGATTAAATGCATACTTTACGCCAAGATGATACTGGGCAAACTCTTAGGTGCCTCTGCGTTTCATGGAGTCTTGCTGGCACCCTAAAATTCAGTCACACCCTTGCCCATTTAGAGATGAGAGAACTGAGCTTCTCAGAGCAATGTGGTTGTGACAAGTTCCACCTGGTGAGAAGTGGCAGAAACAGAGCTGAAGCACATCTCAAAGGTGGCTCCGAATGTAGCTGGGCAGGCTTCCTGCCCCACTGCTCTGGGCATGGCTTAAGACTCAGCATGATTTCACGTGTCCCCAGGCTAAGAACTGTAGCTGTCTTAGTTAGGGTTTCCTTTGCTGTGAAGAGACAACATGATCAAGGCAACTCTTATAAAGGACAATATTTATTTAGAACTGACTTACAGGTTCCCAAGGTTCAGTCCGTTTTCATCATGGTGGGACCATGGCAGCATCCAGGCAGGCATGATGCTGGAGAAGGAGCTGATAATTCTACAACTTGTTCCAAAGGCACTCAGGAGAAGACTGTCTCTTCTGCACTGGACAGAGCTTCAAAGCCCACCCCCACAGTGACGCACTTCCTCCAAAAATGTCACACCTCCTAATAGTGCCACTTCCTATGGGCCAAGCATATTCAAACCACCATAGTAGCCATGTGTTGTGTAGTGTTTTTCCCGGCATTGAAAATGAAGTGGATTTTTTTTAAGACTCAGGGAATACATGGAACTTACAAGGCTCAGTTAGTAAAACAAGCCACACAGGTCTCAGGAAGTTTCAGAAAGTTGAAAAATTCACAAGACCCTTTCCAAAGTTTATATATGCAAAAATAATTGCTGGGGAGAAGAGATGTACTGACCAAAGCTCCCTGTGAAGTAGTGTAGGAGGCTCAAGGGGTATAGCTTTTGGAGCATTGGTGATTATTGGATGAGATTTCTGACAATGCAGCAGCTTTTGAGTACAAGTCACCCATACTCTAATAAGTAACCCGATAACTTCGTGCTGACTAAGCTACGTACAGAATTGTTACTTTAGTCTGTTGTCAGTGTTCTATCTGGACTGAATAGATGTTTGCTCTGGTGTTCCTAGGAAAAGTCACACATTATTTGGTGGCTATCTCAAGTACCTTAAGTTTGTGGGGGAAGGGGGCAGCAAGGCATAAGCAAGATGGAGGCCTGATGGAATATGAAAATAGTTAGAGCCATTCGTAGAAACCAGGAGTCATATCTTTCTAGAAGCCTCAGTGATGGCTCCAAGGTGGAGAAATGTTTGAGTTCAATATAAACATATGGATGCAGCTTCAGGAGGCTCTAAAATATAGTAGTCTCTGGACATTGGTAACATTGTGTGACAAACAACATACATTGCTAAGCAATAGAGATATACTGCAAGCCTTCTTTAATTCCTGGGGAAAACTGAGTCTCTAAAGATTAATTTGTTAAGATCTCTGTAGATTAAAAAATGTCAAATACAGGGTCTTCTGAATTCAAGACATGTATTGCCTCCATCTGTGCAGACATGAGTGAGGCAATTAAAATGGAAAAGCCGGATACGGTGGGCAGGAAGGGCTGCACTATGTGGACCTGACTGGCCATTTGGTGGTCAGTTGACAGAAAGTGGAGGAAATGGTGGTTTGGAGGGCAGAAATGCCTGAGACAACTCTGAGCATCAAACAGACTCAATGGAAACAGCACAGGTGGAAAGGGACAGAAGAGGGAATGTCTCCCAAATCAAGAAGGAAGGAAGACACAGGATGAACTGTGGAGCAACAGACACTGAGAACAGGGGCTGGAGACAGGAGAAGCCATGGGAGAAGAGCAAGCAGGACTGGACCCATACCCTTGAGGGTCCATCTCATCAGGGGCCCTACTGACCTTGCTACTTGCTCTTCCCCTCCCTCCCCTTGATCTCTGGAAAGAAGATGGATCAGTAGGTAAACTGATGCATGGACAGACGGGTGAATACAAGTGTGGGATAGAAGGGTGATTAGATGGACAGCCAAGTGCGTGGGTAGGTGGGTGGACAGGTGGATGACTAAGGGGTTGAGTGGATGGATGGGTGGGCAAATGAGCCTTGGAATGGATGGGTGGGTGGGTGGGTGGGAAGATGAATAGATGAGTGGATGGATGGATGGATGAATGGGTGGTGTCTTAGGTAACTTTTCTAGTGCAGTGATGAAACATCATAACCAAAACTCAACTTGGGGAAGAAAGAGTTTATTTGGCTTACACTTCTATATAACACTGTTTATCATACAAGGAAGTAAGGGCAGGAATTCAAACAGAGCAGGAACCAGGAGGCAGAAGCTGATGCAGAGGCCATGGAGGGGTGCTGCTGCTTACTGACTCGCTCATTGTGCTTTGCTCAACATGGTTTGTTATAGAACCCAGGACCACCAGCCCAGGGATGGCACCACCAACAATTGCCTGGGCTTCCACCTACTAATAAAATGCTGAACAGCTGGATCTTATGAAAACAGCGTCTCAGTTGAGGTTCCCTCCTTTCAGATAACTAACTCTAACTCGTGTCAAGTTGTCATAAGACTAGTCAGCAGAGGAGGTAGATGATTGGAGGATAGACGGACAATTGACAGGATGAGTGTAGAGTGGGGTGAGTGGAAGACTGAGTGCCTGGGTGGAAGAATGGATGGATGGACAGATGGAATAATGGACAGATAGGTGGATGGTTGGATGGGAAGACAGACTGATGGATGGATGGATAAACTAGTGGAAGCAAAATATAGTCTTTGCTGCGTGCCTCTCTCATGTTGTGCGGTTTACCAAAGCACTGATCACTTTCAAACACTCTCACTATTTAGATGACTGACTATACTTGTTCCTCATCTAGAACGCTTGTTTAGCAAGTACAGGGGTCTTGCTGACATCAGTCCCTGGCCTATGCCCTGTGTAACAACAGGGGCTACCGCATATTAAACACTCAGTAAATATTTGATGGACTGATCACTGCCCCTCCATGGAAAAGGGCCTCCTTCTTTCAAGGGCTTACGGAGATCTGAGGGTCCAGGGAAGGAACAAGGTCAGGTTCGCCCTGGGAAGGGAAAGGCCTAGAAACCCTGCACAGCCTGTGAGGCAGGAGCTGTGGGTGGGCTTTACTGTCAATAGCTCCTGTGGCCCAGATTCCCCATGGAGCAGCACTGCCCTCTTGTGGACTGTACCGAGGATGGCTCCAGGCTGCAGCTTCCCTGCCACCCAGCAGGCCAGTCAGGACTCACAGGCTTGCCTGGTCCAGCTTGCTCAGCAGTTTCTGTCACTAGGGGCAGCAGCTGCAGGCACAGCCCAGAAAGCATCTCCTTTTTGAGTCCACAGTTTCCCATCAGTCTCTGCGCAGTGCCTGTGACACCCACCTAGCCCTCTTCCCTGTGCGCGTGTGCACAGCTGCGTTGTGGTCATCCAAGCTCAGAGGCCGATGCCAGCACCTGGAGTGCCCGTGAACTACGGGCAGCACCGAGTGGCTCGGACTCCAGGCAGGGCCAGGCACAAGAGGCATGGGGTGACTCTAGAGGATGACCACACCACACCCTTGTGCAACAGAGATGCAGCGACTCAAAGCGCAGCCTGGTGGGCCTGTACGCCTGCGTGCAAGCATGCTTGCATGACTGCCTAGCCTGTCGTGCTGAACTTACACTTCTCACCTGATTGCCTGAACCATTTCACAGTTAGTAGATTCCATGTCGGTAACTGGACGTCTAGATTCCCGGAGAAACCTGAAAGCTGTGATCATCTTGATCTGGACCCGAGTTCCCACCTGGGCATGAGAGGTGGGGAGGGAATAAGCTCTGCCCCGCTTGGTGGCCTTGTACTGTCCAGCAGCCTGGTCCTTTGCCAGCCTGTGCTCTCCCAGGCTTCTCGCCGGAATCGTGTCGGGATTTAATTGAAGGCTCAGGCAGTTCTCCTAGAAGGGGATGACTAGCCTTAGACACGTGGCTACCAAGGGAGGCCAGCACAGGGAGGGGCCCTGCACGGTTGCTGATACAGTCTGGGGTAGCAGAGGGGCACCCAGAACAGGTGCCCCCTTTCTCCTCTTCTAGAGTCCTTCTTCCCTCCAGAGAGCAGTTCCCAGCCTCAGCAGTGTAAGAAAGGAGGAGCGAGGTTTTATTAGCAAGACAAATCGGCAGCAAGAGACACGACAGGGGCTCGTGCTGGGCAAGCGCTTGACTACTCTGACCTCTGCACGTGGTGCTGCCCTCTCTATCCACAGAAGAGAGAACCGAGGCTCTGAGAGTTAGGTCAGCAAGACACACATCTAGAACGAGGTAATGATTTGGGGCTCGAAACTCCCACCTCCTGAACCTCAGAGGCTGTGTGCGGGCCTCCGAGGGAGTTCAGCTTTGGATTCACTTGAACGGGGACATGTGTTGTTGGCATTAACCTCTAGGACTCATGGATCTGAGGGCACTGAATGAGACCGTGAGAGCCAGCAGCCTGGCATCACCTGGCATCACCTGGCATTACCAAGTTCTCAGGCTTGGTGCTCCAGGGGGTCGCAAGCCGTACCGGAAGTGTTGGTTCTTAGGATATGAGGTGTGTCTCTGCAGGGATTATGAGCAGCACACAGAGAGGTATGCTGCAAGCCGGCTGTGCAGCTGGACAGAAGCCTGCTGGGTTACTTGGACCATGACTACCTGTGAAGAAGGCCTCAAACCACGGAGGGGCGGGTCCTGATGTGGAATTGCTGCGTGAGATGCCAGCCTCTCTCTCCACCCAGTGCTCTTGATTCAACAGGGCCTTCCTGGAACTCCCTCTACCCTGGCAGTCAGGTCATGGCATCAGAGGCCCCATACTGAATGCTGGGGGATTGTTGGTTTTCCAAGAGCCTGCCCTATTCTTCTTATCTGTCTCCGTGACCTATTGGCATCTCTTCTTACTGCTTTTCCCTGGCCATCACCGTAGTGCCCCACTTCAGGGCACTGAGGGAAAATCCTCTGCAAAAGACACATCATTCCTGTGTCTCCAACTATATTCTGGCACACCGTATCCTGAACACCCACCCCTGCTTATGTTACCTTACAACCCAAAGCTACTCTCTTGTGCTCCCTAAAAGCCAGAGGCTGAGCGGTTTTCTCCCCACCAGTTTCCCTTCCAGTATTGTCCAGGAACAGCCAAATGCAACTGGTGACAACAAGGAGAAGCAAAGGGACAGTGGAAGGAGATGATCGAAGACTGGGGCTTGTTGAACATTCCAGTCTGTTTTGGCTGTGCTTGGAGGTGATGCGGGCTGATCTAGTCCCCAGTGAACACTCCGAGAGCCAGATTAGCGGGGAATCATGATTGACAGGTTTCTATTGGGACATTGAATAGACTGGGCCTTCAGAGTTTACATTATGTCATTTCCAACAGCTTGTCTGCTCTATTAAGGACTCTGCCCTGCATGAGGGTAGAGGAGGCGGGACTCCAGCACAACAGGATTGCCAGAAGCCCATGGGAAGTAAGTGGACCATGAGCGTGAAGACCTCATCAATGAATTGGTGTCACTATCTCAGGAATAGCTTGTTCTTGAAAGAGTGACATACAAAATTAACCTACTCTGTTTCCATTCTCTTCCGCGCTGGCTCATTCTCAGCCTTTCTCCTGCCTTTTTGTGGTTGATTGATTCCATTCAAGTCATCATTCCCTTGGCTTTCTCAGCCTCTAGTACCCTCAGCAAGTCTCTCTCTCATCGCACTAGACCGTCCAAAAATATGTAAATAAAATGAGACTTCATCACTTAAAAGTGGGTGTGCCTGAGTTTCGGATGGTTTGGAAGTTGTAGCAGGTTGGGGCAAATGAAACAGAAACTCCACCCCTGCATGTCCAGCTCCTAGGACCACACATTCCAGAGCACACGTTTTGGACACTCCAGTTGCCACTGCTTTCACTCCATCCAGTTCACAAACACAAAATGTTCCCATTGTATCCAGAGATCAAAGGCATGTCAGAATTCTTTGGCCTCCGTAGGAGACTCTCTGCTAGGACTCTGCTAATCTGAGCTCTGTGGAGCACAGCTGTGGCTTGAGACACTCCCAGGTTTGCACATCACCACTGTTCTCTTTACTCCTCAGGAAAGAATTCAGAGGACACCCAGGATACTGGCATGCATCCTTGACTTGCTTTTCTGACTTCTATGAAGAAGTACTAATGTTTTAGGAGCTGTACCCGAATGCCCTCAGTAGATTCTCTAACAGTTTTGTAAGGGAGTTTCTATAACCAAGTCCATTTTGAAGGTGATAAAACTGAGACCTGAAAAGTTAAGAATAACCATCCATGGTGGCACAAAAGCAGTAAGGGTTAGAGCTGTAGCATTCATGTCTGTCTGGTGCTCCCCTTGGGGCTGACCCATGGCACACATCTTTGGGTTGCCTTTTCTGCTTTACTTTCCATTGTCTTGCCTAATTGAATTTTTGTCCCCTCATCTCCAAAGGCAATAAGCCCTGGTGTCCTGCTGAACCTTGTCCTGATCAGCCCTTTTCATATTGCTTTGAACAGAGCAGTTCCATGAGCCCCAACTCAGTTGTGTCAGTCATGTGACACCGTGACCCAAACCTGGCCTTCCAAGATACAAACTTGTTGGAATTTATGTGTTTGCCCTTCCCAGGACTGCAGCCTCATTCCAGCCTGTGGCTGCCACAAATATGAACAGCTGAGGGGGAAAAGAATCAAGTAAGGGAAAAGGATTGCTACTTGTTATCTGATTTCTTGCAGATCCTAAATGTGTGGCCTTGTGCTTGTTTGCATAGCTGAAATATTTTCCTCTCCAGACCCTCTTCCAGCACACTGGATTCTTCAGTGTGTTTCTGTTATCTTCTGGAAAGCTTCATATCGCCTGGGCACTTTGAAATAAAGCAGAGTGATAAATCGTCTGATTTTTAAAATAATGACCACCAGAGTTTGTGTAAGATTTTATTTATATATCTATGTATCATATATTATACATATGATATATATGTATGTAACTGTGTATATGTGCATATAATCTCTACTCCCCCTCCCAAGAATCAAGCAGTTGGAAGTGTTTCCCCATAACTTGAACCTGATTCCCTAGCCTAGAGTCATACCATACTGTTCTGAATCTGCCTACTTGTCAGATGACAGACAAACTTGTATTCAGAAGTCACACAGACCAGAGCTGGATGTGGAGTACACACCGGAAGGGCATGTAGGAGTCTTGGGAACGAAGCCTGTCTCTGGGCCTGTGAGCAGTAGACATGTGAGTGTGCAGACCTCTGTCCTTATCTGTGGAATCTGGCTACAAGAAGGACGCCTGCTGCTGCCAGGAAGATGGGAGCAACTGGACATGGTAGCCCCTTTCTGCTTTCTCTCTTCCATACTGTTACGTTCTTTTTTGCCTTTCTTCTCTATGCTTACCTCTCCTTATTGAAAAATTATACAGTGAAAACTACATCAAAATTTTCAGTGCATTCTCTCAGATTCTAAGTGCAGCACATATTTTAAATTTTAGATTCATTGGCCTTTTAAAAATGGTAAGTTTATTGATATATAATTCACATACCATATGATGCAACCTTGGTAAATTGAAAGTATTCAGTTTAATGGCTTTTATTATATTTGCAGAGTTCAGTACTTTTATATTTGCAGAGTTCAGTACATGTCCCAATTTTTCTAGTCGGGTTTCTATTGCTCTGATAAAGTCAATCAAAAGCATCTTGGAAAGAAAAGGGTTTGCTTCCCTTACACATCCTGAATTAGAGGTCATTAATGGAAGACAAGGAAGGAACTCAAGCATGCCAGGAACCTGAAAGCAGGAACTTTAACAGAAGCCATGGAGAAGAGGTGCTTACTGGCTTGCTCAGTCTGATTTCTTGTAGCACCCAGGAAAATCAACCCAGTGCTAGCACTGCATCCAGAGATGGGCCCTCCCACATCAATCATTAATCAAGAAAATGGTCCAGAGATTTGTCAATGAGATAATCTTATGGGGGCATTGTCTTAGTTACTTTTCTATTGCCATGACAAAACACCACCACCAAAGCAACTTATAAATGAAAAAGTTTAATTTGGGGCTCATGGGTGTAAAGAGTTAGAGTGATGACTATCATAGTGAGGGAGCATGGCAGCAGGCAGGCAAGGTTGGCACTGGTGCAGTAGCCGAGAGCGTACATCTGATTCATAATCATAAGGCAGAAAGATACAGAGACAGACAGAGACACAGAGACAGAGACAGAGAGAGTTAACTAGGAATGGTGTGGACTTTTGAAACCTCAAAGTCAGTCCAAGTTACACACCTCTTCCAAGTATGTCACCTCCTAATCCTCCCCAAATAGCTCTACCAACTACCTAGTCTTCCAACATATGAACCTATGGGGTTTAATGTGATTGTTGTCATTCAAACCGTCACAGGCATTTTTTTAGTTAAGGTTCCCTCTTTCTAGATATGTTGACAGAAGCCAGCCAACACAACAGTCAAGGATATATATGTTCATGTCCTCTCATGGAAACCTTACATCCTTTAGCCAGCCCCTCCAGTCCCCCATACCCTTTAGCTTCAGATGTATTTTCCAACTATAGAGCCCACTCTAAAAACTTCCTATATAAGGTGTCTTTTAATAGATGGTTTTCTGTGACTAGTTTCTTCCACTAAGTACAATGCCATTAAGTTTCAGTCATAGTATATTCCATGACACTGCTTTTTAATCTCATGGATTTAATGTACAAGAGTCAGCAAGTATTGATGATTACAGAGAAGAAAAAAATCATACAATACCCCCACTCACCCAATGTAACCATTGTTAACATTTTTGTGTATTTCATTTCCATATTAGATATAGATATACAGCCACTGGTATGTACTGAGTCCTTCAAACCTTCATGTCTCTGACTCAGGTGGACCTACTAAGTGACAAATCATTCTGCCTAACCAATGTCCTCCCTTTGAGATGGAATCTGAACTTTGATAGCACAGTACAGAGAGAAAGACTACCCAACTGACACAAGAGAGGCTTTTTCTATCGCCTTCTTTAGCAGTAGTGAGTTCTCTGTGTCTGGGTCTATGGAAGAAGAAACTCTGTGAATTATGCTAAGGATGTCACAGACTGACTTGAGCACCAGAGGCTGGTGACACCAAGTAGAAGTAGACACATTTCTATGTTCTTTCCTGATTTTGAACTGGGACTTGGAGATTCTGTCTGGTTATTTTCCAGAGACACCACCCCCCCCACCCAATCCCCACGTAGTTTGCCTCTGGATTCACAGTGGGACTCAGTTCTCCAACACCTTTATGTAAGTTTCATTTGGGGCTAGTGAGTAATGTCAAAGAAATTTCTTGATATCTCTGTTGTTTCTCATACTTACCTCGTGGACTCTAGTTCTCCACCCTGGCCCTGGTTGCAAGGCGAGTGACGGGTCTTGGACACTTAAGACAGACCTACTATGGCTTGGCATCCACCAACACTTACAGGCAGGAGTTCCCTGGAAATTTGGTTAGCAATAGAATGAGGGAGGAAGTGGGAGTGGAGGGTGAAAGGATCAAGGATATGCAGGAGAGAGAGAGAGAGAGAGAGAGAGAGACAGAGACAGAGACAGAGAGACAGAGACAAGAGACAAGAGACAGAGAGACAGAGACAAGAGACAGACAGAGAGAGACAGAGACAGAGAGAGACAGAGACAAGAGACAGACAGAGAGAGACAGAGACAGAGACAGAGAGAGGGGGGAATGGGAGAGGGAGAGGGAGAGAGAAGAAACTAATGTTCACAGAGCTCTACCTGGTTGCTAGGTGCAATATTCAGCATAAAGGCAGAATGGGCTAGTGGAAAGGAAAAGAAAGTCAGGGCTTTTTCTCTTAATTATATTTTTCCTTTTAGTTAATAAACATTTATTGAGCCTGCTATGTGCCAAACATTGTGTTAAAGACTGGGCATTTTAACATTTTGCCTTATGTAACTTTGACCTACTAGGAGAGACAGACATAGGCAAACAGTTCTTCAGAATGATCCCTAAATATAAATTGTAATGACTGCCTGAAAACACACACACACACGTGCACACACATACATGCACACACACATGCACACTCACATGCACACATACACATAAGCATGCATGCACATGTGTGCACACACGAGGAGGAATAGGTTTGGAGGGAGACTAATGAGAGGACTCATTCAGACTGTGGGACTTGGGTATGCCAAGGAACTTTCTTATAAAGAAATGGCCCTAGACAGCATACAGGGAGACTTACCCAAATCAAGGGTGAAGAGTATTTATGATATGTTCCATACTGGAGCTTCAGGGTGGAGAGTCACTAGAAATGAAAGAGTAGGGAAGGCTTCCAGACGGAGGCACCGTACAGGACCTGCTCCTTCTTAATCTCTTTCTAGGACACCAAAGGTCAGTAGCTTGATGCTCTGCTTGAAGCAGGTCAATGTGAGTCTCTGCTAAGGAAAGCACAAAGTTCCAAGCTTCTCCATAATGGACTCCAACTTGGCCAGTCATTGAACAGCCCACCATGATATGGGAATGCAGCACTGATTCTTAAAGCTGCAGGGGTTAAGGCAGCCTGGCTCCCTCTGCCTTCTTTAAAAACCTATTCTAGTTTCCTCACTACTTCCAAGTGTGTTCTGAGTGCCTGCTCTACGCCTGCCTTGTGTTAGGAGCTGAGGTTAGAGAGGTGGGTTCTATGGCCTCTTTCTCAGTAAGCTCACAGTCCAAAGGAACCATCATAAAGAAAAAATATGTTTGTTTTTCAGAGAAGATAGAAAAATTACCACCAAGTCCATGAAAAGGTGTTTGAGAAAATTAGTCCTTGGGGTCATTCAAACACTAGCTAAAGAGCTATTACTTCATCTCCTCTAGACTGGTCATAATTTGAAAAACCAAAAACCAACAAAAGCTGCACTGGGAAGACGGCTCAGTCAGCAAAAGGATTTCCTTGGCAAGCACAAGGATCTGAGTTTTATCCCTAGAACACACGTGGAGAAATGCCAAGTGTTGGGGTAGCCTTGTAATCCCAGTGCAAGGGATGTGAAGATAAGCACATTCTTGGGCCTGGCTAGCCATCTAGTCAAAGCTACTTGATGAATACCAGGCCAGTGAAAGACTCTGCCTCCAAAACTAAATAAACAAATAAAGTGGATGGCTTTGGGGAGGAATGACCCTGGAATTTGTCATATTCCATTTACATACACAGACAGATGCATCTGCAAATATACAAAGAAGTATACACACACACACACACACACATACACACAGAGGTGGGGGGTGGGGGGAGGCTGGCAAAGACATGAAGACGTGGAAATACTGGGACCTACCTAGTAGCTGCAACATAACATGAAGCGCCTGGAAGCAATTGGCAGCTACTTCGTAAGTTAAACCTAGAATTACTATTTGACCTAGAAATCCCATTACTTATGTTCCTCAGGGAAATAAGACCCATGTTCAGGTGTCCTTATACAAATGTTTATAACATCATTATTCATGCTAGCAAAAATCAGAAATGATCATTAGTGAATGGATGAGTGGATAAACAAAATATTGCATATCCATATAAAATAATACTGTCTGGGGACTGGAGAGATGGTTCAGCGGTTAAGACCACTGACTGCTCTTCCAGAGGCCCTGAGTTCAAATCCCAGCAACCACATGGTGGCTCACAACCATCTATAATGAACAACCGCCCTCTTCTGGTGTGTCTGAAAAAACAACCACCCTCTTCTGGTGTGTCTGAAAACAGCTACAGTGTACTTACATATAATAAATAAATAAATCTAAAAAAAAGAATACTGTCTGGCCATGACCTGTGTGGTGAAGGTTATACTCTTTGAAGTAGCACTTGAAAGCTGAGGTAGGAAGGTTTTAAACTAGAGGCCTGCCTGAGCCACACTGAAAAGTTCTAGGCCAGTCTGGACTATATATTGAGACCATCTCAAAAAAACAAACGATCAAACAAAAAACAAACAAACAAAAAAAAACCCACCACAACAAAAAAGCTGTTAACATGTAGATTTTAAATGAAAAAGGAAATTCAAGGGAAACAAAACACTGTGTAAGGTCTGGAAACAGTTGTGTAACATATATCTGTGTTATGAAAGGGTTACAATCTAGACCCTCGATCCTGTACCTACTGTTGATTTTCAATTTTTAAAGATTTATTTCACGTGTACGAGTGTTTTGCCTGAATGTATGTACGTGCACCATGTGGGTGCCTGGTGCTCACAGAAGTCAGAAGACAATGGTGGATCCCCTGGAAATGGAGTTGGAGATGGTTGTGAGCCACAACGTGGGTGCTGGGATTTGAACCCTGGTCCTCTGGTTCCCTGCAATAGCAGCAAGTGATCTTAAGCACTGAGCCATACATCCAGCTCCTTCTTTTCAACTTTTCTATTCAACCTAAAGAGAAGCCATGGGTGATTTAACTATGATTGCAGAAATACACCAAGCTGCCTAGTATTCTTATCTCAGAATGGACAAGTCATGGCATACTGTCTAGGATTGACAAAACAAGAAACATAGGCCTGAGTATACTAGATGAAGCTACGCATAAAGCCAGTGAAGGACCTAAGGAGAAGGTATACACTGAGAAGACAGCAGTAGTAGAGGTTATAGCATCAATTGACATATTGAGAGGCAGCAGCGTAAGCATATTAGTAGAAATAAATGAAGAAACTCATTACCAAGAGAAGCAGCTGAAAGAAGGGAAGGTTTGACCGGAGAAATGACAGGGCAAAGGAGACTGTCAGTTGTCATCATGAACATGTTTGCTCTTTGATTTTTGACCACACACATTACTTTTGTTTAAAAAGGTGTCATCCATTCAGCAAAGCCAACAATGTCACTCCTGGCCGTATTCATTCTAAAGCTAAATAGATTATGCTGCAACTTTTTCATGAATCACTTGGATGCCTTCACAACATCATCTCACCTTACACTGCCGATGTCCTAACTGGCTCTTTCTGAAAGTACTTGGGACTCTGGTCACGCCAATCTATTTGTAGCAATCTTGGAAATCATTCACTTCGGTCCTCCATGCTTTTGCAAGTCCTCATCGTGTTTGTCTTTACTTGAGACAGATGTTCATTGTGGAGTCTTGGCTGACCTTGAACTCACAATGTAAACCAGATTGGCCTTAAACTCACAGAGAACCACTTGTCTCTGCCTCCCAAATGCTGGAATTAAATGTGTGCTACCATACATAGTTTGTAATCTTCCTGCCTCTACCTGATGTCTGTCTTCCCTCCTCCATTTCTTCGATAAGCCTACATTCACCCTGCCAGGCTAGGCTTGTGTCTCCTTCCTTTGGAAGCTCTCCTCAGCCCACCACAGGAAATTTGGCTCTCTTTTCACTTTGAGCTTTCTCAGCATTTGGCCTACCTCTCTATGACAACTCAGGTCGCATGGAATTTAACCAGCTGTGTCTAGTTTCCTCTGTGTGGTATGACATACTTGTATTCTGATTTCTATGCCCAAGGCTTAGAACATGCATCATTGAGCTAATGTAATTTTTGAGAGATGATTAAAAAACAGTTCTCACCAAGAAACCAGGGGAAAAGCAGAATGTTTCAGGAAGCTAGTGCAGTGAACTGTATCACAGCATCACCAGAACCATGAAGAAAGAAAGAGGCTGCTTTCCTGTCCTCCAAAATATTAAACACAATTACCCTATGACGTTGAAACTCTGCTCCTAAGAGAAATGAGAATACATGTTGATGCAAAAGCTTAAACACAAACATTCACAGCAGGACTATTCATAACAACAAGAAGAAAACAATCCAAATGTCCGTCTATTGAAAGAAATGAGTTAGTGGAATGTGGTATATCTCTACAACAGGATATTATATTTGACTGTGAGGAAAAATGAAGTGCTGATGTATGCCACAGCACGGAGGAGCCTTGAACTCTTTCTAAGTGAAGCCAGACACAAAAGGTATGGCTCCGTTTATATCCAATATTAAGAATAGGCAAATTGGTAGAGGCAGAAAGCAGATGATGCGTGAGACTGGAATAGGAGCAAGTAGAAGTGGCTGCTAATGGATACAAGATTTCCTCTTAGGGTGATAAAATACTGTAAATCTAGATAGTGGTGATGATCGTACATCTTTGTGAACGTAGTAATCCACCACCTCACTGCACACTTTAAAAAATGAACTTTACGGTATCTAAAGTATAGCTAAATAAGGTCCTTTTCAGGAGGGAAATAGAAAAGAAAAACAGAGAGAGAAGCTTGACAGGAAATGCACAAAAGGGTGGAGACATGGTTCGTTTGGGCCTGCAGGAGTCAGTGAGGGGGACTGTTATTCAACTTCACAATGCAGTCCATATTTTCTATGATGGATTTACATTATCAAAAAACAAACAAACAAATTGTCGGTGTTTTGAAACATTGGCAAGGATGGGAAAGAAGAGAAGTACACGTTCTTAGTACCTACTATGCACTAGCAAGTTATCTTGATCTGCTCTCTGCTGCAGTGACAGATTACCCCCACACTGGAACAAATCATTAAGAAGAGAAGTTTATTTTGCTCACAGTTATGGAGGCTGCAAAGTTCAAAGTTCAAGATTGAAGGTTTATATGCCTGTTGTTCTTGCACTTGGGAGACAGAGATCAAGAGGATCAAGAGTTGGTCAATCTGTGCTATATAGTGAATTTGAGGCCAGCCTGGGCTATATGAGACTCTGTCTCAAAAGACAAGATCAGGGCTGGAGAGATGGCTCAGTGGTTAAGAGTGTTAGCTACTCTTCCAGAGGTCCTGAGTTTGGATCTCAGCAACCATATGATGGTTCACAACCATCTCGAAAGGGATCCGATTCCTCTTTCCGGAATGTAGGTGCACATACAGACACAAAACTCACATACATAAATAAATCTTTGAGAAAAGAGAAGACCAAACAAATTGTCCCAGTTAGGTCTCTCTAATGTTGTGATAAACACCATAGCTGCTCTAGTTTGTTTGCTGATCATGACTAAAGTGAAGTTGATGGTGAAAGAATTTGTCTAACTTACACCTCTCCATCATTGAAAGAACTCAGGACAGGTACTCAAGCTAGGCAGGAACTGAAGCAGGGACTGTGCAGGGATGTTGCTTTGCTGACTTACTTCCAATGGATTGCTCATCGAGTTGGTCAAGGGCAGCCCAGGCCCTAGTAGGCTCAGCACTCTTAACATCAATTATTAATCAATAAAACATACCACAGGCTTGCCTATCAGCCAATGTGGTGGGGGAGAGTTTCTCCTCAATTGAAGTTTCTTCTTCTTCCAAAAATGACCCTAGCTTGTGTAAGGTTGACGAGACAAACAAAACTAACCAACACAGTAATCAAAAGCAACTTGGGGAAGAAAGAATCTCTTTGCTTTATACTTCTATATCAGAGCCTGTCACTATGGTGGTTTCAATGAGAATGTCCCCCACAGGCTCATGCACTATGAGAACTCTCTCTCTCTCTCTCTCTCTCTCTCACACACACACACACACACACACACGGGCACATACATAACATACATACACACACATGCACCCCACCCACCCCACCCCTGTTGGTGGCACTGGACAAATCTAGGAGGCGTGGCCTTGCTGGAGGAAGTACATCACTAGCATTGGGCCTTGAGGTTTCTCAACCTCACGCCATTTCCAGTGCCCTCTTTTCTCTCTGCTTCGTTCTTGCAGTTCAAGATGTGAGCTCTCTGCTTGATGCTTCAGTTGTCTCTTGCCATTACGGATTCTAACCCTCTGAAGCTGTAAGTCCAAGCAAATGCTTTCTTCTCTAAATTGCCTTGGCCATGGTATTTTATCACAGTAACAGAAAAGTAATTAATGCACTCACTGAGGAAAGTCAGGGCAGGAACTCAAGGTAGCTGGAAGCAGAAACCAAAGCAGAGACAAGGAAGGAATGCTGCTTACTGACTTGCTCTCCACAGATCCCTCAGTTTACTTTTTCTATAAGTCAGGACCACTTGCCTAGACATAGTGCTACCCACAGTGAGTTTGGTTGTACTTCGTCAATCATTAATCAAATAAAATAGCAATATAATGGCTTATGGCATTAGTTCCTCAATTTAGATTCTCACCAGATAACCTAGCTGTGTCAAGTTGACAAGAAACTAAAAAGCATGCAAACAAATAAAAAAAAATTAAAAGTAGGTATCTGAGGGCCTTCTTTCTTTATCATAACAGGGCAGAAGGCCAAGAAAGGCCAGGTGAGGCAGAAAGAAGGAGCACTCACAGTAGAGTCACCAGTCAAGGTTAAGAATGCTGGTGAGTGCCTGGAATTCCGGCACTAGGGAGCCTGAGGCAGAAGGACTGCTGTGAGTTTAAGGCCAGCTTGTGCTATAGTGAGAGTCCATTAGCAGCCCTGTGGTGCAGGCAAACTTTAGCGATGGGGCAGGGCTCCTTTTGTGGCCTGGATCTCAGCTCACACAAGAACTCCCCACAGAAACCACTATGCCTGCCTCTGAAGGCACCTCACCCACCAGCACCAGCCTTTTCTGAGTCATACTCCTGCCTTATCCTCATTAGACTGTCAGGACTCTCTATATCTTTGTTTTCACCTCCTTTCTTCATCTCTTCCTTCTTTCCTTCCTTCCTTCCTTTTCTTTCTTTCTTTCTTTCTTTCTTTCTTTCTTTCTTTCTTTCTTTCTTTCTTTCTTTCTTTCTTTCTTCCACTTTCCTTTCTCTCTCTCTGGAGTGTAAGGATCATCTAATCAGTAGAGCATCTCTGGTGTGCTCACTGCTGTGCTGAGGGGCTGAGAAACAGGTTTTACAGCATGATGATGTCGCTGTGCTCACTCATCTGCTCCCCTCACTTACTGCCCTTTCCTCACATGACGGCTCTGACTAAGACATGGTAAGTTGGAGAAGTCAGTCACACATCTGGATTGACATCGAGCCTGTAACTTTGAGAACTGAACTCAGGACCTTTGGAAGAGCAGTCAGTGCTCTTAACCACTGAGCCATCTCTCCAGCCCTGTAACTTTGACATAACTGCTTTCAAATACTCCCCTTCCCAGCTCACCTCTCCAGTTGGCTGAAGGCTCATCGGAGATGATCATCTGCTGTTTGCATAGTGTCTTGAGACACATGAAGTTTTGTGTCTTTATTCTTCATGATATTACCATGGGTACTAAGGCATTGTATGGCCCAAGGTGCCTCTGGCTAGGCTTTCCAACACTTGACTCGGGCTATCTTCTCCAACCCTCTCTGTCTCTGTCTTTCTGCCTATCTATCTCTGTCTTTGTCTCTCTCACACACATACACATACACACATACACAACCTCACGTGTGTGTCTCCTTATTTTGAGAGAATGTAGTGTGTGTTAGAGAGCTATGTACATTATTAGTTTTTAGTCTGTACTCACATAGGAGTACACATGGTCACATAGGAGTACAAAAGGGTCAGGAGTCGAATTGAAATCTAAATCAGTTTGACCTTAGAGTCCAGGTCCTCAACAGCTATATTAAGATGCAAATGAAATCACTGCCCAGTCCCTATGCTAGTCTAAAAGGGAAGCTGAGCACTGTAGGAAGGAGTACTGGATTTGAAGCCAGACAGCTATCAACCAGACACTGCCACCTCCTGTTGTGCCAGGAAGCGTCCGTGAACCCCAAAAGTCCACCAAGGAGCTGTTTCCGATATAATCACATTAGGGTCTCTTTTTTCAAACTTGAGGAATCTTAGAGTAGCAATGACTTTTAAAACACTGGGAATAGATGAAGTTCCGAGCCCCACTCAGTATACAATGAAGCCCCAAAGCTTGCTGCCAAAAGAAAAAAACATAATAACAGCATCACCAAATCCAAATGTTTATTTTGGATATTTCTATAAGAGGGATTTTGGATGATGTTAGCGTTATTTTTTTTTTATATGTACAAGTGTTCTCATGTGTGTCTGAGCACCATGTGCATCCCATATGCTGGAGGTGGCCAGAAGAGGGCATTGGATCCCCTGGATCTGAAGTTATGTACAGATGACCATGAGCCAACTTGTTGGTCTGGTAACTCCACCCTTGTCCTTTGCAAGAGTAGCAAGAGCTCTTAACTACTAATCCCTGATATTAACATAGAAGTTGGCGGAGTGAGTGAAGAGGGTTGCCTTTCCCTAATGTTGATGAGATTTAGCCAATCATTTGAAGGTCTGCTGAGGAGAACAAAGGACTGCCTGGTCCTTGCCTAAGAAGCAACATCTTCCTGGAGGCCATCAGTGGGAACGTTGACTCTCTTTGTTTTGGAACTCAAACTGAGATTTTAGTTTTGTAGATTTTGATGGGTTCTGTTTTTTTGTGATTCCTTATGGTTTTATTTGGAAGATAAAATACTTCCCTACACCCTACAGTCCCTTCATGAATCCTCCCATCTGTCCTTAAACGGTTATCCTGAGTGCATCTCTCACATCTCATCAGGTGTGTGTGTGTGTGTGTGTGTGTGTGTGTGTGTGTGTGTGTGTGTGTGTTCCCAGAAGAGAACATCACATCATCACTGGAGTTATAGGCAGTCATGAGCCACCATGTGGGTGCTGGAGTCGATCCCAGGTTCTTGGCCAGAGTGTCCACTTTTTCTAACAACTAAACAATCTCTCCAGCCCCACAATGTGATTCTTAATAGCCAGGAGTAGAAACAATCCAAATATTCAGGAATGGATGAAGGGATAAAGTCTTATCATCCATCCATATAGAAGAATATCATATAGAAGCTTCATCCAACATGGATGAACCTCTAAAATAAATCCTGCATGAAAAGCCAGTCACCAAAGACCACACAGTGTATATGTTTACATGACATACTCTGGATAAGCAAATCCACCAAGAAAAAAAAATAGCCTTCACCAGGAGTGGGAGAGAGAGGGGAAGGAGAAAGGAGGAATAAGGTGGGTAGTGCCTGAAAACGGACAAACACTTATCAAGGTGGGAGGGAAATCTTTTGACATTAGTCTTTTGTGATGTTTTCACAGCAATCCAAGTGCATTAAAATGTACCGATCGAAGCACGGCTGATTGATTGGTTGAGTGACTGATGTTTGTGCTACAGAGAGTGGAACTCAGGGCCTTTAACATGGCGGGCAAACACTGTTGAAAAGCCACACCCTAGCCCTTGGGTTTGTACCCTTTAAAGGAGCAGATTTTATGGCATACAGATTCTATCTCTGTGAAGTCGTCATAAAATATGGAATAACCTGAAAAACAGTAACACAATAAAAGAAATGTAGACTCCCAAGACAAGTTTCAGTAAAAATGAAAGGCAGGGATGCGATCTAAATGGTGAGCAAATATTTGAAGAGGTCAAAGACAGCTAAGCAGGTCTGATCTTTCTATGGCATTTGCCACCTAAATGCTTCTCATGGGTCATTCAACCTTTGCCATGACTGTGGACTAGGCTCTTGGCCTCTCACAATGAAGCCTGAGTGACAGCCCTGCTGTGTGTGTGGGGGGGGGGGGGGGAGTGTGACCTATGCTCTTCACAAGGCCCACCTGGGCCCCACTGACTCCGCGTCCTGATTTCATCAGGGGCGTGGCTAAGCACATCAGGGAGGCTTGGTGAGCTGCATGCCTTTGGGGCAGGCTGCTGGCTCTGCTTTTTAGGGAGGCTCTGGATGTGCAGCAAGTAAAGCCGCTCTCCTCTAATCAGCACCTGGAGGGCCAATCTTCTGAGCGCCAGGCAAGTGCTATGGGTCTTAGCAATCAACCAGGCTAGAAGAGAGCCCGCCAGGCACCAGTGGAAGATGGGTTGCCCACGATGGCCTGTCCCTCCCGAGAGTGGGCCCACTCTGCTTTTGTTCAGCAGTGGGTCATAGGAGGAATTAATCAGTATGTCCCTCACCAAACGAAGGAGAAAAGGGAGGGGATCACAGTTTCCAAGCCTTAACGTCTGGCTGTGGCCACATCAGTGGGAGACAGGAAAAGGGGGTGGGGGAGAGTTGCGCCAACTCCCATCCCTCACAGTGGGCTCAAGCCTAAACAGGCACTTATCATGCCCAGGTCAACAATTGAGCTCCCGAAGGGATCTTCATGGAGGGGTCCCTCGGGCTAGAGTAATCTACCTCAGCTTCCCCCAGGGTTATTAGGCTGCCCACAGATAAGATTTCTCAAGCAAAGCCAGAAAAGAGTAAAGTTCAGGGCCCTGGAGGGATGGCTCAGAAGTTAACAACACCTGCATCTTCTGCAGATGCTCTGGGTTCGGTTCCTAGCATCCACGTTGTGGCTTGCAGCCATGCCTAATTCCAGTTCTAGGGAATCTAATGTCCTCCTCTGACCTCATTGGGCACCAAGCACATGTGCGTTCACAGAAATACTTATAGTCAAAACACCTGTACACATAAGATATAGATTTATAAAAAAGATCAGGTTGATGGGGGCCTCTTTTGTAAGGCGCTTGCTGGCTTGAGAGTTAGCCAACAGTATAACATCAAAGACAGGAGTTATACAAGTCTCTTTCTGTGGCTGTTTCTGTCTATCTCTGTCTCTGTCTGTGTCTGTCTGTCTCTCTCTCCTCCACCTCTTAGCACTTCATGAAGCTTAGACTAGCCTCAAATTCACTGTGTATCTGGGGATGAAATTGAACCTCTGATTCTCCTGTTTTCATATCTCAATTGCTGTAATTACCAGTATAGATTACCAAATCTGTTTCTTCTTGGTATATTGGATTACAGGACTGAGAACATGGCAGGCTTCCGGAGAAGGCCAGCAGTGTTTGTGGACTGGACTGACCCACGCTGATCCTTAGGAGTTTTTGAATAAACTTCTAAGGGACTCACTCTCCTTAGCCCTGGAGTCTTGACATTTTCCTGGGTCTGCTGACTGTAGGAGTCTTTCATTTGACCAGCTGCTCGTTTGGCAGCATCTGGGAGACTGCGCATCTAAGCTGAGATTTATCTGTGTGCTAATGACAAGACACAGCAGAGTTGCCCTGGAATGGGAGACAGGAGACCTTATACACAGCAAGCCACGATGTGTACTGTACCACACAAGTTTCACTGAGGTTCACGCCAGCTGGGTTGTTAGGAACTGGGTTGTAGTTCACCCTTGTATCCTTTTCAAGGACAAAGGATGCATCTGTCACAGAAGATTGAAATGCCTGTAGCTGAGAGCCAGGGAGGCCTGTGTCAAACCTTAGCGTCTACTTCTCCTTGGGTAGGGGATGATGTTTAAGTTGCTTAACTTCTGGGAGCCATGACTTCCTTATCTGTATATAAAATAAATTTTGTGTGAAAGAACATATACAAAGCACCTGGGACATAATAGATGCTCAGTAAATTGTAGCTTTCAGTGTCAACACTACCATCATTGCTAGTAACAATTATTGAGTGCCTCCTGTATGCCTGTCCTGTTACTTAGCCTTGGCACAACACATAAAGGAGAAGCTGTTGGAGAATTCTGTTTTAGGTTAGTATTTAATGGGGGTGCATATAATTGATTGGATGCACATAAATAACCTGAGTTCAAATGCCAATTTCAGCCAGTACTGTGAGACAAGATTAGCACGTCTTCTAAGAAGGCCACCCAGAAGTACATGCTTAAGGATAGACTTGATAATTTGATTTTCCATCTTGGGACAGACTGTATACAGAAAGGGGGTGGGGTGCGTTCCTGGCTTCTTTCAGACCCGGCCAGCACTGCAAATAGACAGACTCCAGAACCCCTCCTGTTGTTGGATCTTTGGGTGGCAGGCTCTTGGCTGGGTCAGCCTTGAAAATGCAATTTCAAAACTGACCACTGGAGGGAGACAGAGTTTGAAGAATAGAGAAGGTACTAGAAAAGGGGAACTACTTCCTCTAAGATTCCATCTCTGATTCCCCCACCTGCCAAAAACCCTCTTTTCTCACCTTTGAGACCCACCCCTTCCTTCTCTTGTCTTTGGAACCCTAATTCCTCAGGAACTCCCCTTTTGGGGTTCCTAATCTACCTTCATACCTCTGTCCAGGACAAATCCCTGGAAGAAAGTTCACATTCCCTTGCCACAAGACAGAGGTTGTTCTATGTTTAAGTTTGTGTCCTAAATAAGGGTTGTGAAAGACAAGACAGACCTGAAAAGTGAGAATGAAAATGTCCTGTGGGGGGAGATCCTAGGTGACTTGTTAATAGAGACGAGTCAGCATTTGAGCTGACCTCTTTAGGCAGTTTTGGGGAGGTAGAGGCCTGGCCGTGGAGGGCTTAAGTGCGGAGACTGAAAGCCTAGGAAGACACTGGGGTCTTGTGGGAAGTAGATGGAGGTAAGGATGTGGCATAAAGCCCTCCTAGGCTAAGTTATGAGCAGGGAGGGGAGGTTTCCGTGTCAGCCATGTTGTCTGAATTGACTCAAGAATGGGGGGGCGGGGGGACAGGCCAGAGGGCCAGTAGTTCTCTGGAAAGATGGGTTCAGACCTTTATCTGTCCAAGGATGTCGCCTGCATCTCATGACCTGTCTCTCACAGGGCTGAGGTTATCAGTGAAGAAAAGCTAGCCTCTGACCCTTTAGCCTGTTTACGGGAATGTGAGGCAAGAAATCAGTACACAGGCTTATGAGGGCTTAGATCTTCCAGACAGCTGCATCTCCTTGGAATGTTCCATTGCTCGCTCAATCTGGGTTGTTCCTCCACAGCAACTTTACTCTGTAAACACGGAGCCTGGTGTGTCCGGTGTTTTCTCCGGTGTTTTTCTCCGGTCTGGGCAAAGGTGCAGTTTCTCCAGGCACCATTGCCTGCCCCCATCTAAGATAGGGAACCAGGCTGGGGTCAGTGATAAGTGGGGACAGCTGCTCCCTTCGCCTGAATTCCTGAGCCCTAGACAGTGATGAATGGCCTCGCCCCTCCTTGTACATTCTCCAGGTAACCAGAGTGAGGGAGCAACAGGTGGCCTGGGCCAGAGCGCTCCAGGCCTCCTGCACCTGGGCTACCTCTGCGCCAGAGAGAAGCCAGGACACAGGGCCTTGTAGAGGAAGCCGAGATCAGCTCAGCAAAACACAAGAAGAGGGCTGAGGTGCCAGGGGTGGTGCCTTAGAAAAGCCCAGGCCCCTAGTCTCAGGCTGGAACCTCATCCACCTACTAGGCTCTGTCTCTCCTATGCTCTCTGTACACCGTTTCTGAGCTCTCTTGGGTCTGAGGTCAAGCATTTGCCTGAATGGGGCCTAGAGACTTGTTGCAGGCACTAGGAATCCAGGATGGATCAAAGAGGCATGAGGCAGTACAGAGACACAGGGAGCGAGAGAGACTGGGCTTAGTGGAGCACTTCTCATTCCAGGGGCTATCAGCCTGACCAGAGCCGGGTTGTCACCTGACAGATCAAGGTGATCTCAGAGCAAACATCCATAAACCAGGCATGCAGCTGGAGCAGGGATAGGGAGGAGATAGGGAGAAAGAATGGTTGAACCTTTGGTCTTTGGGATCACCCCCACATTCCCTGGCTGCTATTGTGAAACACTCTTCCGGAGCATAGGGCTGGGCTCTGCAGTATAGCCCTAGGGTCCTGGAACAGATGGCGGGGGGGGGGGGGGGGGGGGGATAGGAAGAGTGGGGTAAACTCCCTCCATCCTGTCCTCTCCCTGAGCCAGACCTAGAGATAGTCATTTGGGAAAAGCCAAGACGTTCACTGGAGGCAGGAAGTTAGCTTGGGCCCAACCTGGAGATCCGCTGCCCTCCATTAGGAGGCTCGAGAAGCAGTCATGGGTGAGGCTGAGCTGCTTAGAGGCCATTCAAACTAAAGATGGCAGAGCAGAGGACAGGGTGCAACCACAGGGAACTCGAGGCCTTAGGCTTTTTCTGTTTAAAGCAGGGCAGTGCATCATGTCAGGGATGTTGCTAGCACTAAACAAAGGTGTCGGAGCACCATATGAAAGCAGTCACCTACTGTTTCTGGCTTCTGGGGTTTAGGGGGAGGCTAACGAAGGGGACTCTTCTTTGCCTGGGGGGAGCGGGTAAGTACAACTATAGGAGGGGCAGAAAGGGGGCACAGAGATAACTGTTGAGAGATCAGAGGGTGGCCAGCTTCACTGGGGGTCACCAGTTGGCATGACATCGAGGGTCAGGATACTTGCTCCTTGACCCTTCCTTTGCTTTTCCAGGTGTAGCCTCTGACTGGTATTGGTGGCTCAGCAAAACACCACTCCTCGGCCCAGCGCCTTGTGCTAGAACAGAGAGCTGTGAATAGAAAGTCAAGTTGTTTGTCCAGATGGCCTGACTTCTCTGCTCCCTGGCAGTGTGGCCTTGGGTGATTAGCCTCACTGTTCTGTGTCTCGAGTGTAAGGCAGGCAGAGAGCGGTCAAGGGCATGAGCCACAGAAATGGAAAGGAGGTAGTCTTCGCATCTCCAGAGGTACAGTGAATATGAGAAACCGTGGGTTAGACTCTAGGTTCCACAAGGCCAGAACCCCACCTTGCCCAGCGGGTGCTCGGCAAAGAGGGAGCTAGGGTTTGTATGTGAATGTGGACATGTGTGTGTGTGAAACTAGAGGGGACTGGAAAATCTGTGTGTGGCACACAAAGCGTGTGTGAACTAGTACGAATGTGTGTCGCTAGGAATGAGAGTGTCTTCCTGGGAGGCTCTGTGGAAGAATACGAGTTTCCATTTAGTAAGCCCTGTGGTAGGCCAGGTATGAGGCTGAGTCTTGGCAGGCACATTATCTCATTAAGTACTCCCAGGGAGCTATGAAGGAGGAATGACCTCCAGGCCACAGAACAGTAACAGGCCCTTCAGAGGTGAGGGGATGTGCCCGGGAGGATAGAGCTGAAAGCTAGCCTCTCTTCCCTCCTATGGGTGTGGGTAGCCGGGCCCAAAAAGACACAACTTGTGTGTGTATGGGGGGGGGATTCCACGCATGCTGCCCAGTGCTTAAAGTTTCCTGTGGCTACCATATGTTTTTTACACACTTAGGTAGGCCTGAGACCCCACAATGCTTGACACTCCTGTGGTCAAGGGTTCTTTACTTCACTAGCCCTAGCCAGGAGGTCTTGAAGACTGGAGTGTGTGTGTGTGTGTGTGTGTGTGTGTGTGTGTGTGTGTGTGTTGACACAATGACCTGGGAGTCTTAGACCTGACATTCTGTGGGTTTGGATAAAAGAATGGTCACATTCCCCACAGATCCTGCCTTCCTCCCAGACTCCTCTAGAAAATTATTTTTTCCCTCAGTCAGGGAACCTGGATCTCTCTCTACAACTGAGAACCTCCTAGGGTCAGGCAGGGCTTGGAACTTTTCAGCTGCTGGCCCTGATTGAAGCAGAGAGTGTATGTCTAGTCTAACCATGCTCCTGAGGTCCCTGTAGCTAGCGTGGGCAGGCTGAGGCAGAGGGGCAGTGGTGTGAACAGAGATGAGCAGTGTGTGGAACAAGTCTGGACCTAAGAGTCCTATCCTCATCTTCCACTGTCCTCTCTGCCCATAATTAGATGTCGGCAGACTCAGAAACTACTTCTGACTTCCTAGGTTTTCCAAGTCTGGTAACTCCCATTTAGTATGGGGCTGTCCTCTGGAGGGGCCCAAGACATGTTGGTCAGGAAAGGGGAAAATCTGGGGTCAATCTGGGTTTAGCACTAGTGAACCTGTCTAAGAAGAACTTTGGTCTACGGCCAAAATGAATGACCCTTCCTAGGACTAGTGACCCTCTGAGACCTGTGAGTGAGGAGCAGTGGTCTGGCCATCCTGAAGGCCGTGGTTTTCCAGGAACCTCACAGCTTGTAATTTACAACGAGCCAAGAGAGCAAATATGCATGGAGCAGCTGCAAGTGGCTCCATCTGGATTGTACAGGAGAATGGCCATAGGACTGGGGACAGGGACACCAGGAATGACCCCAGGGATAGGCCAGGCTATGTCAATCCTGAGCCTTAGTTTCCCTCTTAAGTAAAAACAGGGATAGCAGAACTGATTTCAAAGGATGGTGGAAGAAAATCATCTACAGTGGTCCCTGGTGCCTTGTGGGGACTTTGTAAGGAGCTGGCTGCTTTCTAGATTCACATCTGGAAGTCCTTTGATGGCATGGGTCTCAGGTGGACTGCTGGGGAGTCTTTCTACCTTACTTATATCTCTCCTTGCTCTGCTCACATCCCAGTGCAGAGTCCATTTGGGAAAACAAAGATCCTACACTGTGTACCCAGAGTAGTTGAATGTTGCGAGGTCTCTGGCTCCAAAGGTAGGAGAAGCACAGCTTCTTCCCCCCTATTCTCCCCCACATAGATGCTCCACTACAACAACGGACATCATTAGATGATGCAGGGAAGGACTCCGTAGCTCAATAATGGGCATGGAACTCATCAATGGCAGAGCCCCTAAAGAATGGTACTCAGACAATTATCTCCATAGAGAAGAAGCAAGAAGGAACTGGAATTTGGTTCTTGGTAGAGCCCTTGCCTAGTAAGTCTGAGGCCCTAACTTAGAACCCCGATTCATTAAAAAGAGAAAGAAAAGAGGAGGCCGCCAAGGAGGAGGAAAAGGAGGGGCATGAATATAGGAAGCCTTTCTAACCTTTGCAGCCCCAGAACCCAGATCTTTCTCACCTTTCTTACACCGAGTGGGCCTGGGCCAGCTCTTGCTAGTGCCATGCCTGTCTCTGTGTGCTCTGAGTGCCACACTTGCTTGTCAGGCTCAGGGTGGGAGGCCTCCGCTTATCCCGGGAGCCCGCAAGTCTATAGACGGCCAGCAGGGGGAGACATTGGCACGTGGGTACGTCCGCTGGGACAGGAGGAAGGCGAGTAGGTCAGCCCGGGAGGGTCTGAGCTATGGGATTGAGCCAAATTATAAGCAAAGAGACAAGGAGGGGCGGAGAGAATGGGCCAGTGCTGGGAGACAAAGACCCAGATGGTGAGGCCGAGGCCGGGAAAGGCTGGAGTCCGGAATCTCAGGGCCCAGATGCCTGCTTTTGCTCTTTCAAAAGGCTTCTCTTCTGCTCCTTTCTCCCCTGTCCTGGAGCTTTCTGTATAGTTTGTAACCTCTTGTCCCTACTCCCCTACTCGCCTGCTCCAGGCCCTTCAGACAGGACTGACTAAATCTGTGTGCCCACAGAATTGGGGTGGAGGGTCCCAAAGGGCTCGCTCTCAAAGATGAAAAAAATTAAAGGTTTGGTTCACTAGATGCAAATAAATTCCTCCTCCCATTTGGACACAATACTTTTTCTGAGTCTCCACCACCCATAGCTATTACTCTCGTGGTCAGTGCAAAGGAGTGCATTGCGAGGACAGAAAGACGGTCCAACAGAGTGTGGATACTGGACTCGGAGCAGGCAGGCTGACAGAAGTGGGCATAGAGTGGGATTCTGGGGCTGGTACGCGAGTATGCGCATGTGGGGTGTGTTTGTGTGTATAAAAAGAACATAAGAACGGTGCTTTCTGGAGGTAGTTGGGGCAGGGCTTGTCTGGTCTAGGTCAGTGAGCCGGGTGTTGACCAAGTGTACATAAAGGAGAGCAAGCCAGCAGCTTTTGGGAAGCGCCAACTTCTCGAGAACTCCCTGGGAACCAGACTAAGCGGGACACAAGCATAACCGCAAGAGCCGCGCATTCAGATTAGTGCCATCGAGAGAGCAGCGTCTTTAAGAGCTCCCCGAAGCCCCACCCCTTCCTGCTCTGTGGGCGTGGTATGGGGCAAGGACCCCGTCACAGAGCTTTCTATTGGTTCGAAGGAGCAGGGTTGGCCTTGTGCTCGCCTGAGCAGGAGTAGAAAGCTCAGCGGCAGCGGAGGGAGTCTATGCGCGCTGGACAGCAGTGGGGGGTGTGTGAGATTCGCACTGACTGCAGACACTCGGGCTCAATCGCCGGGGATTAAGGACTTGGCGACCGGGCTGCCGGGGTACCCGGCCGAGGCTTCAGAGGCGCAAATTGGTGGGACTGATTTGCTGAGCAGGGCCGTACTAGTCTTTTAAGTATACTGAGAAGGGTCGGTGCTAAAGTAGAAGCTGTCGTGGGACGCGCCGGCGCGGAGTCCCACCGTGGCCCAGAGGAACGGAGTCCGTGCTAGGGGGACCCAGTCGGGAGCCCGGGAACCGAGCTCGCATTGTTGGGAGACAACCCGCCTCTTCTTTCCAGAGGCGTCAATCCCAGGACGGTCGAGGCGTCGGGGCAACCACTGAGCGCTCTGAAGGGACACCCGGTCGGAGAGAGGACCCGCAGTCTCAAACAGTCTGGGAGAGCCGAGCGGAATCCGGCGGGATCACTCGGGGGGCGGCGAGCCCCCGTCGCGCCTCGTGCGGCGGAGAGGCCAGGGGAAAAAGTCCTCGGAGGCCGCAGCCCATGCGCGGGTTGGGGACGCCTGCCCAGTGAGTCCTCCTGGCCAGCCGGGCGAAGGAGAGCGACCCCGAGGCCGGCGGGAGGGGAGTGCTTCAAGGCCGGCGGCTGCGGAGGATGGGCGCCTGAGTGGCTCCGAGCGCTGCGCGGCACGGGCAGGCGAGGCGAGCTTTGCTGAGGAGGCGCTAGGGGATCCTGAAGTGCATCCTGCCCCCGGGAAAATGGCCCGGCCTGGGCAGCGTTGGCTCAGCAAGTCGCTTGTGGCTATGGTCGTGCTGACGCTGTGCCGGCTTGCCACGCCGTTGGCCAAGAACCTGGAGCCCGTGTCCTGGAGCTCTCTTAACCCTAAGTGAGTAACTTATCTACTTTGGTCCCTCGGGGTGGGAGGCACTTCTTCGGGGTGAGGTCGTGCACCCCCAAGTGCATGGGGGGTTGTCCGTAGGAGGTGCGGCGCCCTATTTTATATCTGGCCTTTTCTAGTGTTCTCTTGTGGGCAGTCGGGGTAGGGTGCAGAAGGGTGGGGTGGGGGCACTTAGCTGGGTTTCGACCCTTCGGTTCGGCTTTAGTCTCCTCAAGTCCGGATCGCGTCCATTGGTCACATCAGGCAGATAGAATGTCTGGGCGCTCCAGAGCGCACCCGAGAGCTGGGTGGGGGCGAGTAGGCAGCCCACTCCAGGGCCTCTGGGAACGTGGTGGTTTTCACTCACAGCCACTCCAGGGGTGAGATCGACCCGAGCAAGGGACCAGGCCAGAACATAGGTTCCTCATTTGCTTAGGTGTCAGGGCGGCTCGGGACCTAGCGCCCTGGGGCGAGTGGCAATATCTGTATCCCTTCTCCAGCTTCTTCCATTTTCATTTGTCTTTCTTCCCTGTCTGTTTGCCTCCCTGTCTTTCTCTTTGCCTTCTCTTCTTGCACACCCCCCCTTCCCCATTTCTCTCTGCCGGGGTGGTAGAAAGGCGGGCGCTGCTTCCAGGCTCACAAAGGCGGCGGGTGGAGAAGGGCGGAGTGGAAGAGGGTTTGTTTGAGGAGGGGGTTCGATCCAGTGCCCGTCGGTGGTCCAATTGAGCCAGGCACCAGAGCTTCTTCTAGAGCCAGTCAGGGCTGAGAATGGTAGTGGAGCCAGCGAGGGAGGTGGGTGGGGAACGTGTGATTCCTGTCCAGGCAGGTCCAACCCCCCCCCCCCCCCAGCCCCGACTAAAGAGCCATGCTTAGATTTCTTCTATGGTTGGGGTGGGGGGTAGTGATATAAAGGAGGTCCTTTTCTTTCTTCTCCTTCTCCTTCCTAACTCTGCCCCCTCCCATCTCTAAACAACACACACCTTTCAGGGCGGTGGCTCAGTGGTTTCTGGGCTGTTGGTGGGGAGTAGCTTAGGCTGTTGTGACCTCTGGACCTTTTTCTCTTTTGGCATCTAGGACTCACAGTGGAACTCAGAGTCATAATCGCTCTTCCCATTTTCTGGCAGTCCAATTGTGGCCAACACAGTTAGTGGAAAACTGGGAGGGGGGCGCTTGACCTGTTCCTTCCATGTTCCCAGATTCCTGTTTCTGGAATTTCCTCCTGTCCACTCTTGCGGGCTCTCTGCTAACTTCCTATGTTCTTGCCTGCCTTGGCCCCTTGAGTCCCAGGGATGGTGCATCTCTCACCCCTGAAGTGAGAGAAGAGGGCTTCTTATTTTCTCCTTGGGTTAAGGTAGGATCCCATTACCCATCCGCGGTTAGAGTGGGGGTCAGGATAGAGGTTTCTGCCTTCGTACAAGGAAAAGGGCCGACTGGCAATGATTTTCTACTTAATCAGAAGCCTGTTTGGTCCCAGTGCCTTAACTGCTGGGGCTCAAATTGTTCTGGGAGCCCTCTAGGCTGTTAAGCCCATGGGAAGAGCTTGTGAAGTGCCCAGTTCTTCGATGTAAGGGTGGAGGCTGGAAGTGCTCCTTAGCTGGGAGAATTGCTATCCCCCTAGGGTAGCCCATCCTAGGGGCTCATGGGAGTGACCTAATTGCTCTCTTGGGTCCAGATACCATGAAACTCCACAGCTGGAGAGGAGCCCTCCTGCAGAGTCGAGGTTGCTGGGAGAAACAAGACCCTTGGGAGCATCCCTCTTTATGTGTTCTCTGTCTTTAGAGCGCTAGAGCAGTTTACAGGCTTAAGAAGGCTGTGTGTCCCCTCTGTTCTCTATCCAGTCCACCTCAAGTGTCCTGGGGATTTGGAGGGGACTGACTTTGGACTCAGTAGAACCTGCTTAGATTCTGTCCTGGAATTGAGCAGATTCTGGGAACAGTTTGGGCTGATCCTGGTGGTTTCCCGACCCCATTTCATCGATGCTCAGGGGTCTGGAATGCAGCCTATGTCTGCGTTTGTTGGCACCGGGTGCAGGGCGGGAGGACAGAACCGAGGCACTGCCCTCAGCTCTGGGGGCTGCCTGTGCCACCGCACCCAACCCTCAGGCTGCCCTAGCTTTTCTAATAAATACTGTCTGTCTCTGCTTCCTTGTGTCCTGCCTGAGTTCTCCCTCTCAGGCCGACATTGTGGCCTGCTCACACCCTGTGAGAGTGGAGCTCACCTCCCTCTCCAGCCAGGCGTGCCTGCTCTCCCTCTTTCTCACACTCCCTCTCACTCTTAGTCACTCTCTGCCTCTTTTTCTCAAGTCCTTTTGTTTCTCGCACATGCCGGTGCTCTCCCTCGCAGGCTCATTTTCTCTTATCCCTTCCCTCTTCCTCTCCTGGCTTTTGGTCCCCTCTCCTCAACCCTGTCAGGAGCTGGCACCCCTCCCTCTAAAAATCTCCCAGTGCCTATAAACCCTGCTTAATTGCTTCCTCCTTGGGAAAAAAAAAATCAAAATAAAGAAGTGATGGGGCCTGCTTCTAGGTTCCAGGGCACATGTAGCCCCAGCTCTGGGGAGCTGGGGGAACAGCCCGCTTAAGGCTGCCGGTCTTGTCTATCTCCTGAACTGCTGCTACAGGGCTGTCCGGGTGGTAGTCCCTGGGTGATAAGAACTTCTGCTTCCTGGGCCCCTCCTGTCAGATTTGCTCTAGAGTAGAGGCTGGGAAGATGGGCTTGGTCCTATTGGGGTTTGGTGGAAAGCAGAGCGAGCATGTTGGGGCCTGTGGAGGGGACATGGGCTAAATGGTCCCAGGGCTGCCACCTTCTCCAGTTGCCTCCCCTCGGGAACTTGGGGCAGCCAGTAAGCCTCACACTTGAGTCCTCAGCCCAGTCCAGCTGCCGCACTTCCGTCTCTCAGTCCCATTCTGACCCTATACTGCTCCCCACTCAGGTTCCCCCACCTCCAAGGAGTGGGAATGTGTTCGAGATCACATTACAAACCTTCCCTACAATGGGAGTGGGGTGGGGTGGGGTGGGGGCTCAGTGTGGCATTCAGGACCCTTGACTCCCTCCAACTTGGGTGGGGCAGCTGCAGACCCCAACCCATGCTTGCCTGTGACAAGCTAAAGTGTTGGCCCCAGCCCCTCACAGCTGTTCTAGCTCAGTCCTGGGGAGGCCAGCCCAAGGGACTCCTTTCCAGAGTGGCTAGGGACCTGACTATTCTATTTTATGTCTAATTGGCCCCAGGTGAGAGCCTGGGAACCCTAAAGGTTCCTGTTCTCCGACCCCACCCAGGGAAGCTAGGCAAAGGGTCAGAAGAGCCTGTGAGGGAGCCGAGGTCTGACCTGACTTGGGGGTTCCCTTTCTTCTCTCGGGCTCTTGGGGCCCTCAGTTGCCATACTAGCTTAGGGGCATGGGGATGGCCGGGCTTTGGATACTGCTTGCTGTGAAGCTCTGTTTTCTGGGGTTAGGCCTATGTATGGGGTCACTGGGTCAACAAGGAGACTGCTGGTTGTCATGGGAATACCAGGTTTGGGGGATAGTTCACATGATTATAAGGGCATCTGAAGTGGGGGCTGCTCACTGGTGGCCTTCTGAGACTAAGAAAGTCCCTCCCCCGCCCCAGTATGATTTGGAGGTGGTGGTTTGGGGTCAAGGTGCCAGCAAGCCAGAAGCATAAGCGTTTTCAGCTTGCTACTTCTAAATGATACTGTGGTTGGCATGCTAAGTAATAGGCAGGTAGTACCTTGCTACTTACAATGCATTCTCATATATGATCTCATCGGGTGCTCCCAACAGCCCTGGGAAGTAGGCAATGGCCCCATTTTCCAGAGGAGGAGGAGACATGTGCGCAGAAAGGGGAAATGTCTTGTCTGAGGTCAGCCAGTGACTTGTTGAGTCGGGCAGAGGCAGCAGAGCTGTGCCGTGTGCCATTCTTTCCATACCATCCTGCTGCACGGAACAGGAATTCCAAGTGGGGTTTGAACCAGACCTCTGCTGCCCCTGGGTTCTCTTCGCTCATCTCCCAGGTGGGCCTGCATCTGCTTTATGACTCAGGCCCTGCCTCTGTGGGGTAAGTAGTGTTCCAACTTCATTTAACTCTCCGAGGCTTAGCTCTGAGGGCACCCTGCACAGGTGACCTGGCCTAACTCACTGACTGGCACTCTGCCCCTCCCACCTCAGAGTAGCTCCTTAGGTTCCTCTCTGGGCCAGGAATGACTTCCTCTTAGGAACTCCAGGGAAAACATGGCAGGGGGGTGTGGTTAAGTCCCAGTAGCCTAGCTATGGTCAGGTGGGACAAAGAGGCGGGCATAGTTCCTGGAGGTGAGGAGTGACTTCCTCTAGGACTCTTCTGGCTTGCCTGCCTCCGACAGAGCTGAGTGTGTGCCAGGACCCAGCTGCTGTTCCTGCCCACCCACGCCTGGGCGGGCACTGCTGGGACACGCCAGGCCTGCTCCTGCTGCCTCGGGGGCTGGGTGGAGCTGGGGGAGTGAAAGAGGAGCCTTTAATTTTGGGGCTCCCCACCCTAGCTGGGATGAGAGCAGACTTGAGTTCTGGCTCGGGGTCTTTCCCTCACTAGTATTGCCATCCTGGGGTGAGAACAGGCCTGGTAGTGATGGGGTCACCAAACCAAACCAAAGTTGTGGCTAGAGTCTTCTACCACATTTAGACTTGCATGGCTGCAAAGCAGGCTCCCCCTTAAACTTCTCTGGTAGAGCCTGAGGAAGAGGTTGGAGGGAAGACCAATTGGCCTGGTGGGACAAGAATAGCTTTCTAGGCAGAAGTGTCCCCACTGTAAGCTCTTGTCCTGTAGGTGACATACAGAAAGGTAGAGAGGAGTTCATCTGGACTAAGGTGCAGATGTAAGGGCTATTTCGTTTCTAGTCTTTTCTGGGCCTTGGAGGCTACTGTCCCCAGACCCTATGGGCTTTCTGTAGTTCAGAATGGCACTTCTAATGAGAAAGTTTGAGGGGAAGATGGACCAGGGAAGAGAGGACAGGCCTTGAGACTGGAGCTGAACTAGTCCAGCTGCCTTCCGAAAGTCTTTTTACTCCCTGGGGTGGCTCCCTGGGGTCCCAGGGCTATCAGAGGCTAGGGAGGGAAGGCCTTAGGTTGCCATGGTGACCTGCTTTAGGCTTCCTGCAGGGCCATGTCAATCCCCTTATTTTCTAGAAAAGGGCTTTGTCTGGGGGTGGCCCTAGGAAGGAAAGCTTGACTTGGTGTGTGTGGGGGGGAGATAGTCCTTCCTGAAAGGTGGTGTCTAAAGAGTTTAAGTTAGAAGCTTCCTCCTCTTCCTCCTCTCACTCATAACTTGGTGAGAAAGGGGGAGATAGGTATAGTGCCCCTAAAAGTATCACTAGCACTGTGCCTGGCTTTGGGCTTCACTTTCACTGGCTATACACCCAACCCAAATGATTCCATATACTTTCTTGGACTTCCTCATGGCACTTCTGAGGAAGTTTTCCTGAGTGAAAATTTTCCAGTTAGGGGAAGATGCTAAGAAAACGTGGGATTGGGGTCAGGGATGCAGGCCTCATTAGACTCCTTTCCCTTCTATACTTTAGGAGAAGGTGAGTTTTCTTCAGCCGGCTGCTATGCAAATGAGCTGATGAATATTTATGAAGTCTGTTCAGTGAGGTTGGAGACACTCTGAGGGGTGTTGGGGGCAATAGGCCTTTCTTCTCCCCCTCCCCCCACCACGCAGACATCTGTTTCCTCAATGTGTCTGTGTTCAAAGTAGAACCCCAAGTAGCTAAAAGCCCTGTTCAGTCCTGGGGCTCTGGAGTCTGGGTGGCAGTGGAAGAGTGTACCAGAGCAGACTCCGCGTTCCTCTAGTGAGGAAGCTGGGGCCCAGTGGTTAGGAAGTGACCCAGTCTGTCTCCCATGTTCATGTCATCTGTGTAACTGAGTTATATGTTGTGCTGGGGTGCAACAGTCCAAGTATCAGACACTGTTGAGGCTCTGTTAAAGCCTAAGCTTTCCTCAATGGGAATAGTTCTTTGATCACTCATTTCTTCATAATAAGGACCTGAGCTTGGTCCCTAGGGTTCCTTTGAGCTCTGAAATGTTAGAAATGCTCTGTTCTCAATACCTGGGGAGAACTAGGGGAAAGTGAAAAAATGCTATGAGAATTACACAACCTTTGGTGAAACTTTCGGGCTTTGTATGGCAAAAGGGAGGGAGGACATTTCGTCTCAAATGTTTACTTGGGCCCCCATGCCCTGTTTGCTTACTTTCTGTCTGCTGCAGAGCTGTAGAGTTAGAGAGTCCAAAGGACAACGCGCCCCTTTCTGGCTTTGACCCTCCTGCACATCAAGATGGCACCTCTTAGCTTGGAGCATCACAATGCCATGGAAGGAGGGTGGTTTTGTTTTTCTCTATCTGCTTCAGCCACTTAGATTCCCCGCCCCACCCCCCTCCTCTAGGAAGATGTCAGGACAAGGGCATGTGTTTGACAATGTGAAGGAAGGCTTCTGACCGGAGCTTTCATTGCTCGTCCCCACTGTGTTGTGGACCTCAGCAAATGGGACTACATTGTGGTAGCCTGCGACCCGGGATTCTATACCAGCACGCGGAATGACACTCTTCATTTTATTCTTCCTATGGGTTACCTTTAGTCCTCCATTGGTCTTCACCAAGCGTCACGGCCCTTGAGGGATTTCCCAGTGGCCCTAGATCTCTTTTCTACCTCCTTTGATACTTTCTACTCTTTCCTGCACAGGCTGTGCGAGTCATCAGCAAGCCTGGGTTTTGTCTTCCCCAATGCTGTCCACTGTTGCTATGCCCTGACATTTTTATCATTCACCTGGTATCCACCCTCATTCCGATCTTTGTCTGAAGCCATTTTAGAGCATCGCGGTATTATTGTCACATGAGCCATCTTTCCCTCTTGATGTCTCTCATCTTATGAAGTACCATCTTCACCTGCAACCTACAGATAGCCTGGAGGTGTCTGTGGCTGAAGTGTGGGTTGTTGACTTTTTTGGACCAAACCAGACAATCAAGTCCATGACAGTCAAGTTGTATCTTCTCTTTCTAGATCTTGCCTAAGAAACCACAGAACTTAATGTTGGTATCTGATCGCCTGCCTCTTGGCAGACTGTTTCAAAGAAGGATTCGATCTTACTGAGTACCTACTGTATTCTACATGCTCATCCCACCCGATCCTAGGGTTATGGACACTAGTTTCTAAGTAAAGAAACTGAAGTTTAGAGAGCTTGTCCCAGACTCTGGAGCTAGTAAGCACCTAGCTTTGGAATTTGATTCCAACATGCGCTCTTTCTCCTTGCTCTCAGCTTCTGCCTGAACAAGCTGAAAAATGACCAGTGGAGCTTCCTTTTTTCACTCTGCTTTCCAGGTTAGAAGTGAAGCCCGGCTCAAGGCATTTAGCCATCTTCTCTTGGGATCTGGAGTAGCTGCAGTATAGGAGCAGGAGGTTAGGTTACAGCTGCATAGGAGTCCTGAGGGCCTGTCTTACACTAGTGTTTGCAGTCCTGGTAGGAGCACCCTTTCTTTCCTTCCCTGGGTCAGTCATCTTAGGAGTGAAAGTCTACTCAAGTTTGGGGATTTTGGCTCTTGTACTGGGAATGGGGATAGGTGCATCACCAGAATAATACTGTAGAGCTTCTAACCAGAGACGGTGGCCATCATCAGATCCTGGCTCCATTGCATGTTTCTATCTCCCCATCATGCCCAAGATTAACAAGATGCGGGGACAGGCTCCAGGCAGGTCGAGCTCCTCTAGCCTTTGGCTGGGAGCTGCGGGGGTGGTGGCTAAGACGTGTGTGGGCTTGCTTGTTCTCTCTCTCTCTCTCTCTCTCTCTCTCTCTCTCTCTGTGTGTGTGTGTGTGTGTGTGTGTGTGTGTGTAGCAGTAGCAGTAGCAGTGGTCTTTGAAGGAATGTGAATGTGTTGGGAAGTATGGGGAACAGGGCACCACCTCCAGGCAGCCTGGGCCTGACACATAGGCACCTGGCCCATTTGGCCACGTCAGCCCCCCTGCAGAAATGCCCCATTAGGACAAAGGGCTCCCCTAGCCAGGCACTGCCCCACCCTGCAAAGCACCGAAAGCCTGGCAGCCTTGCCCATGGGCCACCCCTTCCACACCCTGCTGGCAGTGTGCTTCTCTCTCCCCACCCCCAGCCCAAGGATAGAGGAAGGGCAGAAGGTTGATTTGATATCTTCACCTAGGAGGACTACCCTGGTGTTCACTGTCATATCACCTGGTTCTGAGATAGTCAGAGCTCCCAACCTTGGCATTGACCATTTTCTCTCTTCTGGACAGGTTCCTAAGTGGGAAGGGCTTGGTGATCTACCCGAAGATTGGGGACAAGCTGGACATCATCTGTCCCCGAGCGGAAGCGGGGCGGCCCTATGAGTACTACAAGCTGTACCTGGTGCGGCCGGAGCAGGCAGCTGCTTGCAGCACTGTGCTTGATCCCAATGTACTGGTCACTTGCAACAAGCCACAACAGGAAATCCGCTTTACCATCAAGTTCCAAGAGTTCAGCCCCAACTACATGGGCCTGGAATTCAAAAAGTACCATGATTACTACATTACATGTGAGTGCACACCCACCCATCACTGGCTCTTTCTCTAGGTTTAGCTCTGCCTTCCTGCAGCCTCCTTACCTATGGGTAGACAGCTTCTGGGAGATGCAGTGGTACCACATGCATCCATTACAGTGCTGCCTGATCTGATCCCAGCCTGACCTTAGCCTTCCGTCCGCAATAGTGAGAACACGGCAGCTTGCCTGGGGTCCGCGGCATGGATGGGGAAGGGTTTCCTATCCATGTGATTTTCTCTTCCTTTCTTGAGAATGGCAGAGTTGGCAGAATCCTTTGAGATCAGCCAGCTTTACTGCCTCATTCCCCGCCCGTTGGGGGTGGGATAGGGTGGGTCTCAGGCCCCAAAAGTGAATAGGGCTGAAGATGGAGCGCAATGGTAATGTGTCACTAACATCTGTGAGGCCCTGGCTCACTCTTTAGCCACCATCCTCCTCTGGTCCCTCAAAGAAGTGCATTGGGCACCTTGCTTCAGATCACACAAGGAGTTGATGGGATAGCATAGAGGCTTTAGCCTCGCACTTATGTAGGATTCCTTCCAGTCTAGGACAGAGCCCTTCTAATGGTACCAGTGCCATTTGTGTTGGTCGGAGCAGCATCTCCCAGGAAGAAGGCGCACCTTAGTGTTGCCTCCAAGACCAAGGCCTGGCCACAAGGAGTGCCTAAGCAGAGGGCTTTGTTCCTTCCTACGGGGAGGGAGGGAGGAAGGCCTGGGGGGGAGGGAGGAGCTGTTTGCTATGCTCTACTGCTGCTTGCCGGTCTTGACGAAAGAAAGAAAGAAAGAAAGAGAGAGAGAGAGAGAGAGAGAGAGAGAGAGAGAGAGAGAGAGAGAGAAAGAAAGAAAGAAAGAAAGAAAGAAAGAAAGAAAGAAAGAAAGGGTAAATTAAAAACTCCAGTTTCTGATTTCTCTGGCCTTTTCCTACAGCAACGTCCAATGGGAGCCTGGAAGGGCTGGAGAATCGGGAGGGAGGCGTGTGCCGCACACGCACTATGAAGATTGTTATGAAGGTTGGGCAAGGTGAGTGCCCGCCATGTTCGGCCCTTGGGACACCCGAGTTGGCAGTTGCCTGGGGTATATTGGTAGTGGGGAAGTAGTCAGAGGGTTAGAGGGGAAGAGCTCTAATATTCAGGCCATTCTAAACCCACCTAAGGGAATCGAGGCCACCCATGCTGGCAGAGTCCTCCCTCTAATCTGTCTTCTCTCGGCCCTCAGATCCAAATGCTGTGACACCTGAGCAGTTGACTACCAGCCGGCCAAGCAAGGAGTCGGACAACACTGTCAAGACAGCCACGCAGGCTCCTGGTCGGGGACCCCAGGGTGACTCTGATGGTAAGCATGGTAAGTGGATATCAGTATTCTGCAGAGGGCTGTCCGCAGGCATCCTCTCCGTCCCGTATCTGAAGAAGTAGCTGCTGCCTGCCTCCTCCCCGAGACATGCTCTATATCTCTGATGAATGCGGTGGCAGCAGGAAGCCAGATAGTTTCTTTGGATCCAAGGTGGCATTGTTTGCTGCCACCGTGTTGACTGCAGTTGTCTCCTGACTGACCATTGATTCCCTTCCCTTTCCTCAGAGACTGTGAACCAGGAAGAGAAGAGTGGCCCAGGTGCAGGTGGTGGTGGCAGCGGGGACTCCGACAGCTTCTTCAACTCCAAGGTAGCATTGTTCGCGGCTGTAGGCGCCGGCTGTGTCATCTTCCTGCTCATCATCATCTTCTTGACAGTCCTACTACTCAAGCTCCGCAAGCGACATCGCAAGCATACACAGCAGCGGGCGGCTGCCCTCTCGCTCAGTACCCTAGCCAGCCCCAAAGGGGGTAGTGGTACAGCAGGCACTGAGCCCAGCGACATCATCATCCCCTTACGGACTACAGAGAACAACTACTGCCCCCACTATGAGAAGGTGAGTGGGGACTACGGGCATCCTGTCTACATCGTCCAGGAGATGCCACCTCAGAGCCCGGCGAACATCTACTACAAGGTCTGAAGGCCTGGCCTGGCCTCAGCCTCCACAGGACACGCGGCCTGGATCGGCCTCTCTTTTCTCCCCCACACCCCTCCCCTTGCCAGCTGTGCCACCTTTGTATTTAGTTTTGTAGTTTCTTGGCTTTTATAATCCCCCTTTTTTCCTGCCCCCTGGGCTTCGGAGGGGGGTACTTGTGCCCCCGATCCCCATGCTCTTGTGCCTTCCCCCTCTGGCCAGGCCTCTGGGCTCTGTGGGGGTGCCCTTTCTTGGAGGGCAGGGTTGGACACTGACGGACTGCAGGCAGGGAGATAGCCCCCTGGCCCTGCCCCCTCCTCATCCCCTTCACCCATCCCCAGGACTGTTCGTCCACTATCATCACTGTTTTTAATGCTTTTGTGTTGATTTTTTTTTAGCTGTCAACTCATTTTCATCTGTTTTTTTGAGAAAAAAAATGGGAAAATGTACAAGGCAGCCCCTCCCCAGGCTCTCTGAGCCTGGCCTGACCCAGTATAAGAGGGCCTGGGGCAGGATGTGGCCAGCCAGGAAACATAGGATGGCATTTCTTTTATAGACTCCTCAGTAGTTCAAGGGAGTGGGGGAGGGTAGGCCAGGGCTATTTCTGCCTACCAAGAAGAGGAGAACACCACCCTCCTTTCGGACCCTCATGATACAATGCTGTTCCTAGCAGCGGGGTAGCGACTACCACCCTTCTACCAAAAAAAAAAAAAATCCTTTCCTTGTGGAATTCTTGGGCATCTCCTGCCTCCTTCACTCTCACGGTAATTAATGTCTTAATTGGCTGTTGCCTGGGGAACAGGAGAGCTGCGGCAGGCTGATGACTTCATGGGGGGTGGAGGGAGGTGAGGTGCCCAGGTGGCTATTTGCCCTGCAGAGCTGGGAGTTTCCCCCGACCACCCTGTTCTCTCCTTACCTTTGGCATCTTTGGTTCAAGGTGGAGATCTGAGCGGGTGTAAGGCCAGGTGGCCTGCTCCTTCCCTGGGTTCTAGTACAAAGTAAGCACACACACACCCCCACTCACTCAATATGGCTCCCCTGCCCCCCCCCCCTAGTTTTGAGCTGGGGCCTGGAAAGAGGAAGAGGCTGCTTGGGTCTGGGCCAGCCTGCAGTGCACTTTGACCCCAGCTCCTTGCCAGCACGGTTGCTAACAGACTGCCACTCAACTGCGCCTTGCAGGCCCTCCCGGGGCTGTCGTGGAAGGAGCCGGGCCTTCCACCACCCACCTCCACACTGCCTCCTGGCCAGCTGCCTACCCCAGTGCCAGGTGGGAGAGGGAGCAAACCAGCCAGCCCCTTCCAGGTGGCAGTCGGAAGGGATTTTTGTTTTTGATTCTGTTGCCATTTGTGTAAATACTAGTCTTTTTTGGAAGAAATAATGTAAAGATGTTTTGTATAAACTCTGAATTATTTTCTTGTTGCTTTTTTCTTAGAAAAAAAAATGAGAACTAAAAAAAAAAAAAATTAACCACATGGAGAAATGAGTGTAAACTAGTGTCATGATGTCGGGGAATGAAGTGCGATAGTGTGTCTTTATGTCTGTGCCTGTACTTGTGTGTGAGAGAATTCCTTTGCCAAACTGGAGATGCTCAGGGCCAGTGGCTGTCCTGTGAAGCAAGCTGTTTAAAGTGCCCATGCCCTCCCTGCTGCTTTCTCCCTCCTAAGTGTCTCAGCCTCCTTGTTCTGCTGCCTGCCCTGGAGCCTGAGTCCGCCCCTCCACTCTATCCATCCTGTCACCTCTGTGGCACAGACCATAGGCATCTGCCCTGGCTGGCACCAGGCTCAGCCAGAAAAGGTTGATGGAGGTGGGGTGTTCCCATGGGGAACCTGGGTGTGTCTCCAGGTACTGCCACCACCTGCTTGGGACTAAATGTGGAACCCGATGGCAGGCCCAGCCCTGTCCTACCCCAAGATGTCTGGAGCTGGAGAGAACTGACATCCAAAGATGGCCCACTGGGCACTAGGGGTAACTTCTTACTGCCCATTTAGCCTCACAGCCAAAACAACCTTCCTTTTCCCGTCTTCACATTGGGGTCACACCAGAGGTGCCACCATGACATACTTGGTTGCTTCTGGCTGCCAGTGAAGGCCCTAAAACTAGAACAGCAATGAATGCCTAGTCTCCCTTCCACAAGCTGATAAGTAATTGACTTGTCCAGGTCAGACAGTGTGCTGAGGGTCCTAAACAGGGTTTGCTTTCCATCCTTTGACAAGAGGTACAGACTGGCAGGGCCCAGAGGAGTCTGCGAGCCTTTCTAGGGACCGCCTCTGGCAACGGCTAAGACAGATATCAGGGGAGGAGGACAAGTGAGATCCCACCAGCTAAAAATGGGTAAGAAAGTGACAGAGGAAAGGAGGAGGAGGAAGGAAGGGCTGTAGGAAGGAATCCAGCGCAGGAAGCCCACTGGTGCAGGCAAGGAGCAGGCCCAGCTCCCAGGGAAGTGGGGAGCACATTGAGAAGGAAGGGGGAGGAGGGCCTTGAGACTGTGAGACTTGCCAGGGGAGGGGAAAAAGGCTGGTCTAGAATAGGGCTGGGCCAGCCTGGGGTGCTGCTGGAGCCAACTGGGGCAGAGTCTGTTTATTTGGTTTCTCATTAACCAAAGGAAGTGCTTGGATCAGATCAGGCCTCTGCCTTTTGACTGCTTGCCCAGGGTGGGGCCCAGCCTGAGCTGGGGGTCTCTGACCAGGGCTAGCTCTGGACAGACTCTTGTCTCTGACCTCAAGTTGGGTGAGCCTTACCTAGACCTCCCCAATAGTGTTCTTTAGCAGTCCCCTAACCTGGCCAGGGTTGCCAATTGCCTTTGCCTCAGCCATGATGGGGTGAGGTAGGGGACAGGAGTAGGATCCCGGAAGTAAGATGTGGGAATGTAAAGAAAAATGAGTAGGAGGGGACCAAGGAAAGTATGGGCAGTCTACCCAAGCCAGGAAAGCTTCCAGCAAGCTGCTTCCTGGCCCGAGTGCTGTGGCTGGTGCTCCTGGGTGTGCCGTGTATAGTAAGTAGTGTCCTTCACCAGGAGCCTAACCGCACTTTTTGTCGAGTATGTAAACATGACCCATCTCTCTGAGCTGCAGAAGATGCTCCGTGAAGGTGGCAGGTAGGGAAAATCACTTGCCTCATATTTGATGGAGTGGGGGGGTGGGGTGGGGCGGGGGGCTGAAACCCAGCAAGGCGTAACTTCCCTAAAAATACACACCAGGTGAAGAGGGTCACAAGGACTCAAATAAGAGAAGTTCCCTGACAGGGAAGCAGGTGACTCCCCACTCTGCACTTTTCCATTTGCCTCTTCCTTGCCAGCCTTGAAGAACATGAGTCCTTCTTCCCCAGTTCCCTCACCCTCCTGTCTGGGTCAGGGAAGGGCCAGGCTTAGCTCCGGGGAGGCAGAAGGGGTGGTCCTCTAGTGGTACAGCTCCAAAGCAGCCCACCCTCTACTCTCCTTTCTGTCCCAGCTCCTGGTGAGTCAGGAATAGAGGATGCTTCCCAGGTGAGGGCGGGGCTTCCTGGCTTCCTCTGCAAGCAGAACCCTATTGACCTAGGAAATCAAACCCAACAGGTGCTACCCAGGCCTGGGTTCCCCACAAAGGGACAGGCTGGCTTTGTAGAATTTGAAGGCCAAAACTCCTTTGAGCTTATTGAGACCCAGTCAAGTTTAAGAGGTTAGGATGCATTTCCGATGTTTGTGGGACGTGGCTGGCTCTGGATCCCTCTAAGCAGGGATATAAAACTGGATGGAAAATAATCGAAGGAGGGTTGCAACCTGGGGATGTCCTCGGTTGGACAAGTGGCCCTCTGACCAGCTGGCACCAGTCACTCTTGGAAATCTAACCCATCTACCTGGACATGTAACAATCCTACTGACACCCAGCTCAGTCAGCCTAAGGTGTCCTTGTCCATCTGCTGCTGGTGGTACAGCTGGCCATCAGATCTTGGCTCCTCCCTTGGGAAACACCTGAGAAGGGAAAGCAGCACTTTCCCAAGGTAGAGGTCATGGAGCCCCAGGCGAGAGGGATTGAAGGGTATAGAGGAGAAAATCATCATCATAGGTTTTGTTTCTGGGGGTTGATTATTCATCTGGCAAAGAAAAAGGGAAGAGGAAATGCTGGAGGTTATGGGGAATGAGGAATTCAAAGGTCTGTTTGCCAAGGGGCCTTTTGATCCAGAGGAAAGAACCCCAGGCTTTGAGCCACTGGACATCTGAGGGCCTGGCCCTCCTCTGCCAAGACTCCTCTTTTGACTAGGCCACTGTGTACTGCGTGTGAGTGCATGCGTGTGTGTGTGTGTGTGTGTGTGTGTGTGTGTGTGTGTGTGTGTGCATTGTCCTCTGATAGTGTAGAGGTAGTATGAGATTTGTTCATTTTCCTTAAAACAATCCTAGCATACATGAGATCTCTGATCCCAGACACCCCATGTTCTTGGAGTCTTTTAGTACTTGGCTGAACTATTTCAGCTTACTCTGTGACTGGGTGGTGGGGATGTGAGAGGCAGATTAAACATATGCAGATTCAAAACTGGGCTTCTAAAGTCAGTCTTTCATTCATGCATGCATTTTTTTTTTTTTTGCCAACAAATGTTGGATACATGGCACACTGAGGCTTCTTCAGTGACAGTGTAGTGGATAGTTTGGCTTCCCAGGGCTCAGCGTGCAGTTTTCATCATAACTAACCAAAGCTGGCCTCTTGCAAGGTTCCTAAGAGGTTATCCTGTTGCCCTCATACTGGTCTTCCGCTTCCAGTACACCTCCCCCCACCACAACCTCAAACACTTCCATAGCTTATAGGAAGGAGCAGCTCGGCCTGCCTGTCCCAGCAGCCACACTGCTGAAGGCGATGGAAGAGTGGCCGGCTTCTGAAGAATTTCCCATTCTCTGTCCAGATCCCTAGAGAAAGGGTCCACGGAACATTTCCAGGTTCTAGAAAAAAAAGCAAGGGCAGAACCTCACTGGCTGAATTGGACAGGCCTTCCTCTCAGGGAGAAGTCAGGAGCCAGAAATGGTAGAGCCTTGTCATCTCCTTTCCAGACCGAACCCCTCATGAAGGAACGGAGGCCCAGAGTCTAGAAGACTCTTCCCCAATGGGCACAGAGGAGCACATCTCTTCTGTCCTGCTGGAGACCAAGACAGGGATGGGTGGGAAGGGACAGAGGAGGAGAGGGGGCCAGAGATAGGGGGCAGGTGCACACATCAAAGGGCTGCAGGGGGTTGAGGCAAACACATCTACATATATGTAATGTTTATATTGACAAACTGGGTGAGTTTGTTCAAGGTGATACCAGAACAGCTGAGGAAAAGGTGCCCCCCCCCCACTGGGAGATTAAGGCCTGGTTCAAAGCTGACTTAGAAAACCCACTAACTGCGCATTTCTCCCTGGGGGCTACTCTCCTGGGGCACCTCACACAGCCTGAAACCACTCATCAGCATAACAACTTGACAACATCTGTAAGGGCCTTTGACCCACCCGCTTGTGGCACAGACTCTGAATTGGGCAATCCAAGGCTAAGTGGAGGCTTAAAGATCCTGTGGCCTCTCTCTTTCCCTGGAGGCTGAGTACTACTGTCCAGCCTCTTGGGCACACTTCGGGGCAGGCTCCCTCCATCCCCCTACCAGGCTGCTTGGGCTCTTCTGGCCAGCTTGACAGTTAGCTGTCCCTGCCCTGTCTTCAGTCCCTCTGCACACACTAATAGCCATGGCACTAACATGCTTTCACATGCAAATTGCTATGGAATTCTCAGCCCCTGCCGGTGCCCCAGCCCCCAAGGCCTCCCCCTGGGCAGATTCAGAGAAGAGAATGGAATCTTTCAAGCTGTTAGGGCGTTTTTGAGACCTTGGAGTCCAGCCCCCTTTTTAGACGGATGGGAAAACTGAGGCCCAGAGAGGGGAGACGGGAACTGCCCAAGTCAAGCAGAGAGTTCACCGGACTGGCCCTCACCCAGGTCTCCTGACTTCCAGTCCATTGCCTCTTCAACACCCACCAGACCCCCTCCCATCTGGCTTGCTTCCTATGGGTGCAGGGATCCCCTTCTCTGGCGCTTTAGTTTCTCCTAGGCACTCCTCTGTGGGACGTGGGAGTGTGAAATCTGGAAAGGAAAGGCCAGAGGTGTCTGTGACTTAGGGCATTGCCCAGGGAAGGAAGCCATGCTCCTTTGAGACAGGCAGCAGGAGGGTTTGCTAGCTGGTCTCTTTGCCTCCAATTCCCTGATCCAGGCTAAACTATGCCTCCCCTAGCCCAGCAGGCTTGCTGAGCCACAACAAGCCTGCTTGGTCCAAGGCCTCTGTGGCCTCCCCCCAGGTGTGTGCATTCTCACCGCTCAGTGAGTTCTTACCAGCAAAGCCTGGGTCCTGGGAGGTCCTGAGAACCCTGGTCCCAGCTTGGGTGTGGAAAAAAAAGAAAGGAAAAAAAAATCCCAAGTCCCTTTCCTTCAGTTTAGTTGATCAAGGTAGAGGAGTTTTCTGAAATGAACTTTACAAGGAAACAAACATAAACAGTAAAGGAGGAAAAGAGGAAGCTCCTTGTCCATCGGTGCTCCCCTTCCACATTGGCAGTCATCCCTCCCCCTCCTCAGCATGCTTTACAGGGCCCTGGGATGACTTAGAGCTTGTCACGTCCTTAGCGTCACCGTAATCCTTCCTGCCACACACAGCTGCTAAAGCTGTGTACCCACCACCATGTGTACCCACAACTGACTCATGGCACCCAACCAGGGAAGACCGAGCCTTACACCTCAGCACTCTCCACAGGCATGCCCAACAGCCAGATATCCCTGGCAAGTTCCTACTGATCTGTCCTGTGTGTGTGAGGGACCCTCATGGAGGTTAGGCTGGTACTCTTCTGTGCTTTCCCCGACATCACATCTGCACCTATGTCTACGTATACTAGATGGTGGGCTTGTAGAGGGCAGGAACCTGGTTCCAACTGCATCTCACCTTGAGGGATATGCTGCATCCAGCTTAGCACAAAGGCAATGTCAACAAACCTTTGAAATATTGATTCAATTGAAAGGGCTTGACTGGGCTGGGACAGTCATCCCTGGTCTCTGTTCTTGCCCTCCACTGCTCACATTATTGTCCAGCCAATCCAGGAATGCAATGTCCTATTATATTACCCTGCAATAAACGCTAACATTTATTGACTACTTATTATGGGCCAGGCACCTTGCTCAACCCTGCCTGTCATTCCTTCATTGACACCTCCTGTTGGACTAGTGTCTCACTGAGGTCCCTATCTGAGACAGGACTATGATTAGCCTGTTTTATGGTTGAGGAAATAGAGACTCAGAGAGAGAGAGCAAGACAGAGAAAGTACCTTGCTTTCAGAAACATGGCTAGAAAGTTATAGCGCACGGATTTGAACCCAGAAGACCCGACTCCAGAGTTCAAATTTTAGACTAGTGAAGCAAAATGCTGTTCTCAGCTTGATGGGGACTAGATTCTAGGGCTACATGGTTACAGAAGTACTGTCGTGTGGTAGTTCAGAGCCTAGCATCTGGATTAGGCTACTGTGGGTCACACATCAGCTTTGCCACGTTCTAGTGAGAAATTGTCAATCAAGTCATTTAAACTGCTGCACTTCGGTTTTTACATCCAGCAGCTAGGAGTACGTGAAGCCTCCCCCTCGCAGGCTGCAGTGAGGAGTAAGGAGGACAGAGGTGGTGGCCTGCAAGCTCTTTCAGACCTCAGCCCCGGGGCTTAGCAAGATTCAAGGCAACTTCCAGCTTAGAGTCCAGATCCAGAGACTTGCTTCTAGATGTGACTCTGCCACCGACACCCAGATGTCATCTCTTCTCTTCAGGCCTGCATTTTAACACCTGCCGAGTACAAATCGGATGGTGTTAGCAGAACTCCTGTGTAACGAGCAGCTTCACCGTGAGAAGCCACCAGTTTCCTACTAGAACGGATGCACCTCTGGAGCAGTGGGTTTGGGCCTTAGCAAAAGCTGGTCAATAGTGAATATGCAAACATATTCTCTACCAGCAGTCCCTCCTAGCCAGCCCCTTACATCCAGAACACCAGTTCTGGAGTGGGCACATTAGCTCCCAGAATGGTGTAGAATTCTGGGAGGGCAAAAAGGATGGATGCAGGACTCAGAGAGTGTTTCCTTCCCATCCTTTGTAGGGTCACTGGAGTTCTGAGTTCTGTTTGATGGGTTCTCTACAGTAGCTGGTTCCTTTCTGTACTGTCGCATGGATGAAGTTTGAACTGATAAGGCCTTTCCGAAGGCTACTTAGATAGTAAGAGTCAGTTTCAGCACCAAGAGAAGACCATGTATATTGGGGATGCTAGTCACAACTGGATGTATTTGAAGGTGATGTTCTAATACCAAAAAGTTGGCACACACCTGGAAAGACAGCTCCCCTGTGCCATTCCAAATGCTTTTCATAATTGACCTATTCACACAAACACCGTGCATACACAACCAGACTAGGATACGAACATGTGCATGTGTATACACATATACAGTACACAGATGTGTGTGTGTGTGCATGTACACATACCTCTAGTAACATATTTTTAAGTCCGTGCAGCAGGTTTGTAATAAATGCCACCAACTGCCCCAGTTGCCCTCAGGAGTTTTGCATGCGTGCCACTTGACTCAAAGAAGACCCTCTCAGTAACTTGGCTCCCTCATCGATGCCATGGAGATGCTAGAAGATGCCAAGAAGTGATACCTGTCAAGCCCTTATAGAGTGCACATCATAACTGTTCCGTTTTATCATTGCAACTACAATCTCAATAAGAAAAGGACGGTCACAAGTCTGTTTCTTGTCATTAAACCACGTTCTCTCCAAGGGTAGGCATCACATTCTACTTTTCTGGTTTGATGCTCCACTGCCCAGTACAGACCCTGACACACAATAGGTACTGAGTGAGTTTGGTCAAAGAATAAATTTCATCTGATGCCTTCAGTGTAGAGAAGAGACCACCAAGGCTCGGGTGGGGGGGAAGAAGAGTTGGGACCTTCCACTGTGATCTCCTGGGACAGCAGGTATGGGCATCAATCTACTAGATTCCTGGAGCTGGAGATCCTTGGCTCTTTTTCACCTTTAGTCTGGGCTCCCTATGATGACGGTGTCCGAGGCTGGGCCAATTGGGCTACACCCTCCCCAATTTCTGCCTTCATTCCCTCTATCCTGGGCTCTAATGTGGCCCAGCCAAACAGGAAGATTCATTAACCGTCTAAATATACAGAGCCTGGGGGCCATGTGCAGCCTGCAGCAGAGCTGGGGTCCCAGTAGGGCCCAAGCCTGAGGCGGCAGTACTGGAGTGGAGGACTGGCTGGGATTGGCCTGGAGAAGGAAAGCCCAGAGAGCAACTAAAGTGATGATTGATGGGGAAGTGAGTGGAGGCAGGCCGGCCCCAGGCGCTCAAACTCCAGCACAGTCCAACTTGTAGCCAACTATCCCTGCAGTCTTTGTCACCCCCCCCACCCAATCCTGGTCCCCACACCAGCCATGGGGCCATGCTCCTCTCTGCATTATGGGGCCCTGGGCTTCAAAAGCATAGTGCCTAAGAGGTGGGCAGTTAGGGGTGGGGTGGCTCTCCCCAGGCTCCTGCCTGCTTATTATTGTAAGGGCTAGTTCTCTAATCAAAACTCCCCAATTACCCAAGGGCTCCTCTGATTAATATTCCATGATAACAGGAACGGGTCACATCTGGCTGCAGGAGCCAGAATCCGACACTCCAGGAGCCCTGTGATTGGTCTGCAAGAAGAATAATAAACTTCCTTTTTCCTTCCCCCACTTTCCCGTCCTTTCCATTCCAAGATTCCCTTTTCCTCTGCCTCATCTTCCTTGGGCCCGTGTCTAACTCTCTCCACTTGCATCTGAGGTCCTCACTGTGCCCTTCGCCTTCTGTTGAGATAAATGGCCAGGAGGTCCCATTGCAGGTCCTCTTGTCCCCTTCTTTGTCAAGCTTGCTCTTTGATGTGGCAGCATCTCCAGCTAATGGAAATGGGGATAAACAGGGAGTGACTTAGGGTCCTTTAAACACACCGTCTCATCAAATCTGCCTAAACCTACAAGGCAGTTAGTATTTGCCCTCATTATTGAGAGGGAACCTCTGTGGCTGAGAAAGTACAGGATTCACAGGGGCTCACACAGTCATTTGGTGACAGAGCTGGAGTAGCCAACCTGGGGCTTTCTGCTTCCTTAAAGCCCACCCTGATTTGCTGGGGATGGCTTTTGTCCGTGAATGTTCAGATAAAGCCAGAACCCAAGGACATTGCACAGAGCCATGGTCCAGAACAGCCACTCTCCCAGGCATCTAGTGCGCTGTACAAAGGATTTCAAGTTCCAGACCAGCTTAGGCTATATAGTGGGACCATGTCCCGAGAAACAACTATCACTGAGACTCAGGCCTTGTCAAGAAGCTAGAGAAGAAGCAGCGTCTCAAAAAGCTGTGGTGCTGTTCTAACCGCAGCTGAAACAAATGCTCTGTATCTGGGATTCGGGGAAAGAATGAGCCAGCAACTTTTAGTAGAATCCCACACTGGTGAGGAGAAAACACTCACCAGTGTTTTCACTAGAAGGATAGCAGGGACTAGAGACTCAGCCCTAGAGCCGCTGCTACTTAGATGAACTCCTTCCATTTGCTGTCGCGTGGATGATGATGTGTGGAAGAGGTTTCCCATAACACCCACATGCAAGGGGCTGCTGACATGCCCTCCTTTGGTCTACCCCAAAACGCCGGACAGGGCCCAACTGCCCGTGTTTATTCAGTCTTCACTAGGAACCCTGCCTGGGTGGGGGTGGGGATCACAAGTAAGAGTTGTGGCTGTTGGTGGTGACCAGAAAGGATTGTCCTTCAGCCAACCTCTGACCAAGCTTACTCCCAATGTATCAGGAATCTCTATGGGTAAGAGGAAAGCAGTCCCTTGTGTACCAGGGCCACAGTGATCTGGCACCGGAAGGGGGTGGGGTGGGAGGGAGGGACCAACAACACTGTGTAGGCAATCAGAAGTTTGGTTGACTGAGGACATCTCCGCCTAGCATTTTCACCTTGCTTCTGCCTCCCTTTCTGGTGCTTTCGCATGTAACTCAGAAATACCAAAGAGCTATCTCTTTAACTCACAGCAAGATAAACTGGTGGCTGGGGGCGAGGGGACTAAGAGGCTAGACTAAGTCAGTGGCCCTTGGCTCTAACCTTGCTGCTTCTATGCTTCTGCTTGGTACTGTCCTAACCACAGCTGAGACATAGAGCTTCCCAGTCCCCATTTTCTATCTAGCTTCTTGCCAAGGCTTAAGGCCCACGGGTGGTTGGTTGTTGGAGCATGGTCTCATTATACAGCCTAAACGGGACTGGAACTGGACATTCTTTTGCCTCTGTCTCCTGGTGTTCACAAGAAGTGTCCTGTTTCCTGTCGCTGCTAGCAATCAAACCTTGAGCCTGCTAAGCTGAGAGTGTTCCTCGCCTCCAGCCCCATGAGACAGAACTCTCAACACTGATGGAGGCCTGGGTACACCTTTAGGAGCTCCAGCTCTGTGTAGTAGAGCAGAGGTCCAGGCCAAACCCATTCCTACTACTTTTTTCTTTCTTGTCTCCGTCCAGCTCCTCAGAGCCTCTCACTTTACCCCCTTGCCTCTACTTTGCCTGTCCCCAAGACTCACCCTACTCCTAGTTATCCCTCTAATTTATCTTCTACACACTGAAGCCTTCCTTACCTTCTGCTACCCCACCCCACATCCCAACGAGTTGCTTAAGTTCTCTGAGCCTCCGTTTGCTCATCTATGAAGTGGGAGAAAAGTCACACCCAGTTTACCGATTTGTGAGGAGGAGCAGAGAGCAGGCTCACAAACTGCTCCGAGCCAGGTCTGAGGTAGCACAACTGCTCAGTGTCACAGAGTAGCCTGCTCACAAGGAAACAGGCCAACACTGAGGGAGCGGTGACTGCACCAGGTACTCTTGTAAGCACATCATGTGGTCATGTGAATAGTTTACGTAAGTGTTCCAACAATTTTACATGGTACCACTGCTGTTGTCTTGCTTCACGGATGACTGTCTGAGGTATGGAGATGTTATGCAACTCGAAATGGCTCATCTTGCTAGCAACCTACAGAGTGCACAGCAAAGCCACATTGTCTGACTCTATATACATTTTTGCCCTCTCAACCATTCTCTCTCTCTCTCTCTCTCTCTCTCTCTCTCTGTGTGTGTGTGTGTGTGTGTGTGTGTGTGTGTTGTTTGGTTTTTCACCACAGGATTTCTCTGCGTAGCCAGAGATCTGTCTGCCTCTGCCTTCCAAGTGCTTGGATTAAAGCTATGGGCCACCACTGCCTGAGGCATGCCATCGTTTTTAACCTTCCTTAGAAGTCTCTGGCTCCTCAGTAGCTACAGCATAAACTCTAAATCCCCTAAACTGCCACCCAATGTTCACCTTTCCTTCTCATTCCTCATACTGCAATACACTGCAGGACTGAGGGCTTCCAAAACACCCAAGTGATTTGTCTGTTTTCCAGTCATTTCCCAGCAGCTCCCACCACATGGATTGACCTCCAGTTCCAGAAAACCCTGCTACCTGCCCACAAGCCTGTTTCTATAAGGGCTTATACATCTTAAAGTGGTTGGGGTCAAGTCAGCACTTAGAGAGGCAGATGCAGTTGCGAGGCCAGTCTCGTGGGTGGCATACAGAGTCACTAAAGTGTCATCACCCTCGGGAAGCTGGCTAGACTGTTACAGCTGGCCTGGTGCAGAGGCCCATAACCATATAGGCACCTAGTCCTGCCCTTCAGAATTATTCCTCTCAGCTCTTCTTTCCTGACCCAGATGCCAGGACTCTGCAAGGGCTTGTCTACCAAGCAACTGCATTTAAAACTATAAATCAGGGCTAGCAGGAAAGCTGGTCTCCCGGGAAATCAGATACTACATTTAAGAGGGATATAGATTTTGCCACCCCCCACCTCTTCTGAACTTGAGTTTGAATGACTCCATGTGACTTCTGGGCATGCTGGATGCTTGTGCTTGGCCCCCTGCAAGGAGAAGAGAAAGATCAGTATTTTCCTCTCTGCTGTTGATATGCCTTTATTGTCATGCTCCAGGATTGACTGTAACAGACAATTGATCCTACTGCCCAATTATTGTCAGAAAGCAGGACTTAAGATCAACTACCCGAAACCCGAGATCATCAGCGTTGGCAGACGGCCCCCAGCATTCAATTAGGTTTTCTCCAACAATTTAATACAGCAGGTCAAATCATTCAGTTACCTGCGGGTGCAATTTGCAACTAATTCATCTTGGAGGGTTCACCGGGAAGCTATATTGCCTAAATTAGATGTTCTAGGGGTGTTTTATTGAGAGTTTTTAAATGGCCACAGTGGCAATTGGTAACGCCTGCTTTGAAAGCATTCCAGACAGAAATAGCTGCAGGCCTGGCTCGATGGTTGGGGGAGTTTAGCACATTGGAGACTTCATAGACTGTTTTCAGGGGGGAAAATGCCCTGTCTGGGGTTACCCTTTGTGTCCTCTGTGAGCATCACCGCTAAGAAGACTTCTTCATCTGTCTAACCCTTACCTTCTGCCTAGCTCTGGGAGGTGCCCAGGACTTTGCTGCACAGGAACAACTCATGACTCTCAAGGTGCAGGATTGCTTCAGAAAACTCAGTCCCAAAACGTCCAGTGCACCCGCCTGACTGCGGGCTCAGCTTGAAAAAAAAAATGTATTAAGCAGATTTCCTGTTAGGCATGCTGTGAAGCCTCTGTCCTCAAATCTCCTGCTCTCCTTAACGAAACGCATCGTAGCGGAGGGTTGCACACTGAGATTGCTGCAGCACATGTGACCTTTCATGAGGCAGGAGAAGATAGCTGTCAACCTGGGCTTTAGTAGCACAGAGGCTTGGGTTTACCTCCGGTCTGTGGGTCGTTGGGCAAGTGATTCCACTAGACCTCAGTTTCCTTGGAATAGCAAAAGTAAAAATAGTGCTGCTTGCCTCCTGCATTTACTTGAGGGAATTTAGTGCTTAGTGTTATATGTTGTTTTCCTTGAATAGTTGCCAAGGGTCTTCACAGCAGGTGGATTGGAGGGATCGTCATGAGAAAATCAACATGGTATTCTGCTGTGTGACAGTGTCTCCCAGGGTCCACTTTGTGAAGGACCGAGAGAGAGGCATGCTCTGGAATCCTTGGTTTATGTCCATTTCCCAGATGTCTTGAAGCTTATAACTGACGCTATTTCCTTTACTTATGTGACTTTCAGCCAAGCCAAGGGCCACATGAAGACTTTGGTGATTCTAGAACCTTGCAGAAGGCATCTTGCATATGTGTATGTCACGCCCCTGGGGTTTATTATCTTCCTAACCTCATTTTTCTTTATCTTGGTTTCTTTTCAAGTACATATTTGGTCATTTTGAATTTTATGGCATTTGTTCAGCTGTTCAAATCTTTTCGTGACCCACACGATGTAAATGAGTGTTGTAAGAAGTGCCATCGCGTAATAAATGCTCACAGCCACCAGTGCTTATGGAGAATCGGTTGATTTAATCTCACAACTATGAGGAAGGGAGCATTGTCGTTACCACCCTTTACAGACCAGGGCATTGAGGTTTGACAGAGCTTAAGTTACTGCATCAATCCTTCTGGCTCATGGCTCCGGGACTAGCCCTGTGCTGGCCAAGTCGATCCTTTTCTAAGCTGTCTCAGATCCACGGAAGACAAGTAGGTACAGAGGCACTGTCTAGGGATGCACAGAAACAGGTGACAGATTAGATGGATATGCACAGGTACAATGGGTCTAGATGGCAAGCAGTAAGGTGATGATGTGATAGGGTTTTCTGTGTGATGATGAGAGTGGCCTTGTCCAGGTGATAGAATTCTAGCCCAAGGCAAAAGAAGCTGGTATCCTAGTACACTCAATAGCGCCATAAGGAAACACTTTCTTCTGTAAGGCATTTGCTAATGTAGATGATAGTGCCTGTGTACTGAAGCCTTTTTTTTTTTTGGTTTTTCGAGACAGGGTTTCTCTGTGTAGCCTTGGCTGTCCTGGAACTCACTCTGTAGACCAGGCTGGCCTTGAACTCAGAAATCCTCCTGCCTCTGCCTCCCAAGTGCTGGGATTAAAGGCGTGCGCCACCACCGCCCGGCTACTGAAGCCTTTATAAACTTCTAGTCCTTCATTTATGGCTCTGTCATGAAACTGCACTATGGCCGGGCATCAGAGACATAAAGATCACTAAGACATGATGGGTCTCCACCTTCAAGGGCCCTTTGCCTCTCTGAGGAAAGTACCCTGAACCAAGATACGTCAGTTACCCTGACCCACAACTTCTTTTTTTGTTTGTTTGGTTTGGTTTTTTGTTGTTTGCTTTTTTTTTTTTTTTTTTTCGAGACAGGGTTTCTCTGTGTATCCCTGGCTGTCCTGGAACTCACTCTGTAGACCAGGCTGGCCTCAAACTCAGAAATCTGCCTCTCTCTGCCTCCCCAGTGCTGGGATTAAAGGCGTGTGCCACCACTGCCCAGCAACCCACAACTTCTTTAGGGAGTCTGGGAAGCACTGAGGCATTTGGAGGTCAGGATGGATCAAAGAGAGGCATGGAATTATCATCTCTTTGGAAAAGTCTTCTAAGAGGGGAGTTGAGCAGAGAGGATGGGCTGATTATGGGGTTGTGAGGTTTTAGGGGGTGTGTGCTAGAACAGAACGAGCTGAGCTACAACGGCAATGGCAGGAGCATGAGAGAAGCTTCCTAGAGGGCAGGGCATATGTTAGTGGCCTAAGAGATCAAGCCAGAGGAATGAGTGACTGAAGAGATCCAGGCATTTGGAGAGCATTATGTAGCTTACTGGGAGAGGCCTGGCCGGGGTTGGGAGGCGGCGTGTCTGGTCAGCCTTGCATTTTAGACTTTTTTGTACACTCAGAGCAATGTGGTGGGCAAAGGTAAGAAGAGCTGGTACTGAGCCTCAGCCTATCACACATGTGGGGTCTTTCAAATAAACAACATGGAACATGTTTGCGGAGAGCTTACTTTCCTACATGGAAGGAGATACATGCATGATAAATAATGAACATAGTACTAATTTATATACTATGAGAGAAGGTAAGAAGAGCTACAAAAACAAAAGAAAAAAATTGGACACACAAGGAGAGTTGAGACTGAAAGGCAAGGAGGTTGTCTCGGGGTATGATCGAAATGATGATATTGAAGCAAAAACATGAAGAAAACAAAGGCCATGTCGGAGCTCATCATCTCGTATCTGATTCCCAGCCTGTCATAGACCCTGGCAGGAAACACAGGATGTGACATCCTAGGTTCATGTTCTGGTATGTCAGGTGAGAATCACCTCGGGGAGCTTCTGTATTCTCTTATGCTTACCACTGTCCAGACCTGGGTTGAGAAGATGGTACACGCATGGTTGACAGGCAGGGTCAACGAACTTGCTTATTGTGGATCTTCTCCAGTATCTCTTCCCAGACCTCCATCAACCCCAGGGCTCTTTGAGAAGCTGAGGAAGAGAAGACACATCTCCGAGAGTCTCTTGCTGACAGAAATGATCAGATCCAGGGAGGCTAAAACTGGTCTATATGCTGGATCTGTGGCACCACAGACACTGTCTCTACCTTCCACCACTGGGCATGAACCCGTGGTCTGCCAGTGCTTAAAGAAAGCCACGATAAACATTGAGGCTATTTCCCACAGGACAAATAGGTGATTGTAAGGCCTGGGTAGCCCAAGAAGCAGCCTGGAGGGGCACAGTGGGGGGGATTCAGAAACATACCTACCATTAGAGTCTAGGTCTCCCGCCCTCCAGGTGTATCTTTATTGAGTTGGAACATTTGAAGGGCCCAGATTGTTCTTTCCCTTACCAAAACTTGGGAGCTTGTAACAAACTGTTCAAAACTAGTTCCCTCTGGCCTCTGTGTTTCACGGACTTTCTCTTTGTTATCCCACCCAGTCTTTCCACAACCCTGCCAGAGTTATTATTGCCCCTAATTTCCTTGATGAGGAAGCCGAAGGTCAGAGAGGTTAGACGACCTGTCCAAGGCCGCACATATCAGGAAATTGGGCAGCTGGCCCATTTTAGCAGTTTAGCTACCGTGTCTTTGTATGTAGCCACAAGGTCATACAGGTGTGAGATGGGACTGTGTGTGTGTGTGTGTGTGTGTGTGTGTGTGTGTGTGTGTGTAAGAGAGAGGGGGTGTTGTGTGTGTGAGTATGGCTGAATGTTGGTTGAACAGGATTCCTGACTTGCTTTCAGATCCTGTTTCATGCTCTGCCAAGGAACTGCCGGGGACAGGGCAAATTCCGTGTGCGACCTTTCTGCCATGCCTCTGTGGGGACTTGGTTCTCCTGAGCTAGAACCTGAACAGACAACACGAAGCAGGGTTTCTAAGGCAGTATTTCCCAACTGTGCGTGCAAGACTGGCAGCCATCAAGTGCAAGGAACTTGTTGAAAATGAACACTCTTAGGGTTCCCCATCCAGTCCTGCTGAGTCAGAGATGTGGGTGGGGCTCAGTGATCTGTGTTTTAGCAAGCCTTTCATGGCTGCAGTGTGAACATGAGATAGGTACAGGAGAGAAGCCCTACAGAGGACTGGCAGTTTGTGCTTCTTTGTGAACTGACACTTATGTTCAGCACACATTGCTTTTTTTTTTTTCAGTTTCCAAAGGAGCTCTTGTAATCTTCCCCGAATCTCTCAGTAACAGGGATCCTGCCTCCTTCTCGGTGAGTAAGCTGGTATCCCTGGCCGAGCATAGCAGTATTCTCGGGCACACATAGCCTCCCTTAGAGCCTGCCTTCAACCTTTCCCCAAACTAGCCAGGGCTCCTCTGGAAAGAGAAAAGGGAAGGCTGGGCAACTTCACCTGGTCCCTCAAATCCTTCCCCAGCATCCCCTCCTTCCTGTCAGCAGCACCTGCAGAACAAGTTCCCTCTTCCCCAGGTGAGCTCACCTGGCATGGAAGGAGACAGGTGATACAGGAAGGACAGGGTGCTTGGAGCCCAGGGGCCACTTTCTACAGGATACCCAGAGGGGCAGCCTCAGGGGCCCTCCTGTCTTCCCAGCTGGATATGGAATCTACTGGGACTGGTCCAGGACACAAGACACTGGCCCCATGACTCCACAGGGGACTGAGGGGTAGACTTTAGGCTGACTCCCATGCAGGCGTATCTTAAACCCCAGCCGAAGGCCTGCTCTCAGGTCCCTGGTAGAGAAACTGGGGGACACTCTTGTCTAGCTTGCCAGAGGGGCTGGCAGTGACAGAATAGGACATGAAGATGGGGAATAGCTAGGCCCCCCAGATATAAATATACACATATCTAACAGATTGTGAGAGTGGGCTTTTGTCCAAAGCATATTGGCAAGCACCCGGTCCACTGATTCTCTATGGTTTGTGGCATCTTGGGGGGTCTACTGCTGTCTCACTAGGAGCCACAGACTCTTTCTGTTCCTTTTCCTCCCCACCCCCAATCTCTCCCCCCACCATCTTCCTCCTTTTTGTTTGTTTGGTTTTGTTTTGGAGATAAGGGCTTCCATATAGCCTAGACTGGCTTTGAACTTGCCATATAGTCCACACTGAACCTGAATATACAGTCGTCCTACCTCAGCCTCATGAGTGCTGAGATTACAGGCCTCTGTCACTGTGGCTGGTCACAGGCCCTTTGAAAAAGATGGGGTTTTTTTTAATGCTTTATTTCAATAGTAAAGGTACTTGTTCTCATAAAGACAACTGTGATTTTCAAGTGAAAGGCATTCAGTTGGAGGGTGATTTTCGAGTGGGAGCGTGCAGATCTGTATTGGATTGTAATTGACAAGAGATAGCTATTCAGAAGTCGGCTCTCCAGGAATTTCTGTCCTAAGCTTCAGGAGGACTGGTCTCATCCAGTGCTGCCAGGTTTCACCACAGGATGCTATGGCCCAGAGACAGTCAGGTCTCTGGAAAACCTGAGGTTTTTCCAACACATCCGAAGAGTGGACACTGTTAAGGCCAGGCTCCCGCAGGCCAGCCTAGAAATCACCTCGTTGCCCTCTGAAGAGTTATCTTGGCCTGTTTTCTGATGCTATAGCAGAGCACTTAACACTGGATGATGGTAAATGGACAGAAATTAATTACTGTGTGATTCGGAATGTCTGGGAAGTATAAAGGCAGGGCACAGGCCTCTGGAGAGGGCTTGCACACTCTGTCATCTCCTGGTAAAGGCAGAAGGGCAAGAAAGGGCAGGAATGAGAGAGCAAGAGGACACCAAGCTCACTTTTATAACAAGCTGATCTAGACACACCTACTCGTGTGATGACAGCACAAATCTACCCATGAGGGCCAAGTGCAAATGACCTTCTCATTAGGGTCCATTTCCCCCGCACTTTTGAATTGAGGATGTCATTTTCAACACATGAACTTTTGGTGATATTCAAACATCCGCAAGGGCAGAACACAGTATGAGTGGCAGAGGTATGTGCCCATGATATCACCACTATAGATTTGTCTCTCTTTTTCCTACTTCCCAGGACTGTGTGTATCTGTTTGACTATTGTTGGTGTGCCAAAATACCTGACCAAAAACATTCTACTAGGAGAGGGAGGATTTCATTTGGCTCATGGTTTTAGAGAGGACAGTCCTTAGTCCTCAGCTCTGTTGACTCCAGGTACATGAAGAGGCAGAAGCTCATGATGGTGGAGGTTTGTGCAGTGGCTCAGAACCTCACGGAAGACAGGAAACAGACAGGAGGGCGTCAAGAATAAAATACACCAAAGGACTCACCCCTAGTGACCTAATTCCATTAGTGTGTCTTCGCCTCCTTTCGTTTTTAGAACCTACCAAAACAATGCCGCTAGCTAGGGTCCAAGTCTTCAATACTTGAGTCTCCCACAACTCTTTATATGCCAACTCTAACAGACTGTAAACACTGCAGGAAGATCTTAAGCTCGTGTTGATCTTATAAAAAGATCCAGCTACCCAGAGGATGAATGGGGCAGATAGGATTAAGACCTTTTTCATTGTGAGCACTGTGTCTCTGTTCTAGGACATATATGTATCTATAGTGCTTTTTTTTGGGGGGGGAGGGGTTAGGGTTTAGAGAATGACCTGTGATAGCCTTACTTTCAGTTTTTAATGAATGAGTTTATCACAAGTATGGCAAGCAAAAATAAAAGATCAAATGACAAGTAGTTGATAGACAAACAGACAACTATCACCACCAAATCAAGTAAAAGGGACATCATCACATTTGGGGCTTACAACACCTAGCAGAACTTGACAAGGAAGGAAGCAGCCCTGCCACAGCACCTGACTGGGAGGCTTTCCATTGATTCGCTTTTGGCTTCTAGTTCCCACCGCAGCCATATTTCCATGATGGGATAAACAGTAGTGGCCTGTGTTTGGTAATGGTTTACCTTCCAGCTGTTCTCAAGGGCGTGGCAATTTTACTCATAGGCTGCTTTTATGTCCTTTCTCCCCGTTACAGAATTGGTGTGTGTGTGGGGAGAGCAGCTTGCCTCGGGACAGGGCGTTTTAGAAGACACTGAAAATAAGCATGCTGGAGTTTGGTTCAAGTGCACCCTATTTGCTTTCAGAGTCTGCTTTCAACAAACTTAAACAGTACATGACAATTTTATTAGTAGTGTATATCATATCTCCACTCTGACTCATTCTAGCTAGATGGTAAATGATGATGATGATGAGCAAACCTTAAAAATGATGGCATGCCACACAAGTCTCCAAAGTGGATGTTTGCAGCTGTAATGACATTGAACATACATGGAACATTTACTAAATGCCAGGCATTTCACAATTGGGATGTCAAGATGTGAAAGTGGGAGCAAAGGTCAAGTCCACTGGTTGTAGACGGGAGAGCCCATCACATTGAATCTTGAGCTCACTTTCTTTACATTCTTTGCTTTCCTGTGATCCTCACATTAGCCCTGGAAAGGAGCCAGAATGTGTCATCTATCCCCCCGTTCGCAGGAGAGGAAGCTGTTGTTCAGCGAGGGGAGCAATGAGATCACAGGGTCTGTCCAGCTCCCAATACAGTATTTCTTCTTTGTCCCCCACACCATCCCATCGAAAAGTCAAGGCCCTGCCTGAGATCTTTGAGGATTTGGGTGTATGTCAGAAACAGGATTGTCAAAGATTAGAGACAGTGGGACGTTTGTGGAACTCACAAACTGAATAGAAACTATTATCTCCAGTTGGTGGTTTCCCATGTTATAGTCATCTGCACACCATCCCAGGAAAACATGCTTTCTGCAGCCTCTGAACATATTCATCTATTTGCTAGATTGGAAATCATCTATTTTGGGAAGAACAATTTGGGAATCCATTATGCAGCTCCCTCTTCCCGCCATGTTTACTCAGCAATGTTGCTACAACCTCTGAAATCTTACCTGTGGTTCTAAGTCAGTTGCCCCCCACACCCCCCCCTCCCAGCAAGTGGATTGAGATGGAAATGTTTTCCATTTGCTAGCTTTGGCTTCTGGAAGTTTGGGAAACCTTTCAATGCAATGCCATCTGCTCTTCAACTGTGTTGGCTTCACATCTTTAAAATGAAATTTTGCCAGCGATGCCAACTTCAACTTTAGCTCACATGTTTGTCGATGTCAATATATACCCTCTTTCAATGTAAGCCTCTTTCGCTGAGCATCTTCTCATGATGGACAGGGACCATCCCTGGAGATGCTATTTACTGGCAGAACTGGGGTACGGTTTCAGAGACAAGCTTAGGCTGATCACTGTCCTTGAAAACATTGATGAAGCAAATGCCACCCAGAGGACACGATGGCTGTACAGCAGGTAGTATGAAAGCATATACTCAAAATGCAGAAGCAAGGGCTGGGCAGATGGCTCCATCAGTAAAGTACTGCTGTGCAAGCGTTAGGACCCAAGTTCAAATCTACAGAACTCAAGAGAAAAAAAAAAAGCTGGAAATGGTACAGGACTGTAATCCCAGGACTGAGAAGATGGAGACAAGAGGATTCTCGGGGATTTGGGTTTAGTGCCTCGAAAACAAGGTGGACCAATAATAACAAACGTTTCATGGTAAAGGTGCTTGCCAATCCTTACCACCCAGTTCAGTTCCCAGAACCCATATGGTAGAAGGAGAGAACCAATTCCTATAAGTTTTCACGGACCCCTCCACAAGTACAGTGGCATGAATGTACACATACACACACATACACACACACACACACACACACACACACACACAGAGAGAGAGAGAGAGAGAGAGAGAGAGAGAGAGAGAGAGAGAGAGAGAGAGAGAGAAACAGAGACAGAGACACAGAGAGACAGAGACAGAGACACACGGAGGGGAAGTGGAGAGATGCATATGCATTGAAGGGCACTCTGGGGTTGGGCCTGGGCATCCTGTCATGAATCCTCAGGCTTACTCTCTTAACACAGTAAATAACTGGACTCCTGTGCCTTCTCTGCTTACAGTCACTCCATTTGCCAAGAACCCCAGGAAGGGAGACTGGGGAACTCTAGTCTCTGCCAGCAGAGAAATGATTAGTGTACAGTCACAGATAATAAATTGAGACGAACGTGGGAGCTGGGCAGCAAAACTTCAGCAGGTAGAAACCATTGTTCCGCACCTATTTTCTGCCCGTTAATTACTGACCAGCAGCAACTGATGGGCAATGAGGCAGAATTCCATCACTTGAGAGGCAGTAGACACAGAGGTTTGAGCCAACAAGAGTGAGTCCAAATCCTGGCTCCACTGTTCGGTGGCCCTGTGGCTTTCAGCCTCAGCTTCCAACTTTCGGGAGGCACAGCTGCGTCATCTACAAATATGGACACTGATTGCCACACCATTACCATCACAATACTGAAGGTACATGAAATGCCAGGTGTAAATGTGTATCTGACACTGTATATATGGTCTTGTCACATATTTTTAAAAATAAAGCCTCACTATGCAGCCTAGGCTGACCTTGAACTCAAAATTTTTCTGCCCCAGCTGCCCAAGCACCAGGTTTTGCAGGTATACGCCACCATATCTTCCGTCTTACTTCATTTCCACATAAGCAATCTTATAACCCATGCGACAGATGTGGAAAGCAAATAGAGAGATTATATGGCGTGTCCATTATCACACAGAAAACAATGAGGACAGAATTTGAGCATGGGCATGCTGGACCCATAGCCTTTGCTTCTTTTTTACTCTATTGGAGGGCCTCACACCAGTGAGATGGTCGGCTGGGTCAAATGCCTAGCAAGGACCCAGTCTTATAATACAGTAGCCGTCAAGGATCATTCAGATGAGGCAGGAGAGCACAGGGAGAAGGGAGCGACTGTGTCCAGTCCCTCTCAGTGGTTCTACCCCCACACTAAGCATGTCTGCCGTGGGTATATCCTTTTGAGCTCTGTACTTTTTATTCTCCCCCCTCTCCCCTACCTGCCCCTGCTCCCGGCTCTCCCAGGTCAGGGCAGACCTTTTCTGCCCCTCCACACAGCCTGTCTGGGCCAGTGTACCTCCCCAGTCCAAGTGAGACATTAAAAATTGAAACCTCCTTTGAAGAGAAAACAGTTTAATAAATGCTCCATCCATTTTTCATGAGAGGAACGGGGCACGGATGGGGGAGGGAGAGACAAGGTGGAGACAAGCAATAGGTAGGCAGTGGGAGTCTTGGGATTCCCTGATGGGCTAGTCTCCCCTCCTCTTCTCTCCCTCCACCTTGTCAGTAGGGCCTCTTCTGGACTTTCTCTTGGGAATATCTCTGCCTTCTCCCAAGAAGATCCTGGCTGCACTTCCACAGACCAAGGAGAGTACCAAGTGACCTATGGCCTATGGGACCTGCCTTCATACTAGAGTAAGATGAGGCCTGTCACTTGAGCCCTGGCCATTCATGATGCAGCACAGGGCTAGAGACCCTTGGCTAGACACTGGGCAAGTGATAGACCTCCTGTAGAAGCCTAGCAGAGAAGTTTGGGCAAGAGGGAATCTAAGCAAGCCTGTTCCAAACCTGGGGTCCCATTCTTTGGACCCAGAAGCCTGTCTAATTAGGAGAGAAAATTAATTTACTCTGTTCTTTTTTATCTCTCCCACCTCTCCCATGGCAGATCCATCCATGAGAGCGATCCCTCAGCCTGACCCTGGCAAGAAATATATGTTTAACAGAAAGGGGTATCTGCCCTAGAGCTGTTTGTAGGCATGCTACTTGTCTGTGTGTGTCTCTCTGTGTCTCTCTGTGTATCTCTCTGTCTTTTTCCCTGTCTGTCTTTACCTCTTTCTGTCTCTGCCTCTGCCTCTGACTCTGCCTTTCTCTCTCTCTCTCTCTCTCTCTCTCTCTCTCTCTCTCTCTCTCTCTCTCTCTCTCCCTCTCGTGTGTGTGTGTGTGTGTGTGTGTGTGTGTGTGTGTGTGTATGAAAGGTGGCTCTGGGATGTGAGTAGTGTCCCTATTTGAGCACAGATATTCCTGTCGCTCCCTGCTGTGAACACACACAAGCCATCCCTCTGCACACACTAAAGGGCAGATGGGATGGGTAAGGTGTATGAACGGCCATGGTGGGAAGAGAGGAAAGGAAAACAGGTACCAGAGAACTGACCAAGTTCAAGAGCTTGAAAGGCCGGCAGTCCTGACTAGGCTACCTCCAGCTGTTTTGTTTGGGCCCTAGAAACAAAGGACTTACTTCCAGATCCTGTCCAACTGAGGTAGGCAGCGTGGTGTGGGCAAGTCTGTTGACATACAGATAGGACTCCTACTTTGTTAGGATGGTCAAGAGTGGCCTTGGGGGACTTCCTCTTGGAAGGAGCTGAGAAGCTTCTTAATAGAGGCTCTTCTTGCTTGGGAGACCAGCTTTTAATTTAAAAGCCCAGGTCAGTGTCAGCAGAACATTATTCTCACCTCTCTCTGACATGGAAGCCAGAGTCTAGCCTAGGAGAGGATTTGAGACCACTGTGGTGGATCTTATTCAGACTCCAAACTGTGTTTATTCCCGTTATTCTTGCACCCATCCATCCAACATGTATTTCCTGATCCTCAGTTTTATACTGCCAAACAGGCCGATATGGCCTTGTTCCCCAAGACCACTAAGTCTAGTGCATTCTTGGCTCCTCCTCCTCCTTTTCTTTCTCTTTGTTTGTTGGCAGTACTGAAGATTGAGCTCAGGGCCTGCTGCATGCATGCTAGTCAAGTGTCCTTCCACTGACCTGGGGCCCCAATCCCCATCCTTGATTTGTTTTTAATACAGGGTATGGTGTATATCCTAGGCTGGTCTTGAACTTGTGATCCTTCTACCTCAGCCTCCAAAGAGTTCCAAGCATGCACCACCAACCACACCCATCATTTCTGACCTTTTACAACTTCACATAGCCTACCTCCCCCATGCCCCACTAAGTCAGGCGGCAGTACCACAGACCGGGAAGTCAGCTGTCATGAATCTTGACTTTCCTTCACCTGTGGCTCCAGGCAACTCATTGTCTACGTGAGGTTTCATTTTCTCCCTTATATGGCAAGAGGCAGAACTCAGACAAGCTCCAGGCATTCGTTCGCCCTTCTGCAGTGACTGTTGCTTCCAGGCACATGATGGAAGAGTTAGAAACGATCATCTCTGCAGAGACTTTTCCCTTGGTCAGTGGCTCTGTGTGGCCTTGGGCAACACATAGCATCTCGGTAAGCTCAGTTCATCCAACTGTAGAAAAGCATACGAAAACTGCCTCGCTCATAAGGTCTTGGAAGTCATTGATAGTGGGTGCTCACATAGGTGGAAATCCTGGCTCAGTATATATGGGCCTTGGGCAACATGAGGCCTTTCTCAGTCCATTTGTGCTGTTGTAACAGAATACTCGACTGAGCGTTTGTGAAGAAGCAAGAGATCCACTTCTTACAGTTGTAGAGGCTGAAAAGTCCAAGGTCCAGGCCTATATCTGATAAGGGCCTTTTGGCAGCATCATCTCACAGCAGACAGCAGAAGGACAAGAGAGCTTGTGAGAGAGGCTGAGAGGGGAGACTGAACTTCTCCCATCAGAACCTACCGCTGTGATAACCTACTCTTGTGAGTAACCCAGGCCCTACCATGTGTGCTCTAATCATCTCCTCCCTGCCACCTGAATCCAATGTGGGACCCCTCCCAGTGGCATCCCATGTGGATGTCAGAGCTAAAGAACTGCTTTGCAGGTGAGTGTTAGCAAGACAGTTGGAAAGGGAAGGGCACTGGGGGCGCCTGGTGGTCCCTCTTTCCTGCTTTCCCTTCTCCATTGTCCTCTTTACTCTCCACTCAGAGGATGGAGTGGCCCCAAGTCCCAGCCAGTCCATCCCCACCGAGACCACACTCTCATAATCATCTCCCCTCGCTTGGCTCCTTGCCCTGAGCCTGCAAATGCTTTTTAGTTTCTTCCATTTGAAAGAATCTTTTCCTCCTTGGCTAGGCTAAGCTGCTCCATTGAGCTCCTTCCCTCCTCTGTTTGCCTCCCCTCTCACAGCCAAGCCTCCCAGCCAGTGTCTATACTCCCTGCCTCCTGCTGGGCCTGCCTCCCACTCCCTGCTGTCACTGTGAGAAGCAGCCATGTCTGGAGGACTGAAGGTCATCTCCTCCCCTCTAGCCCTGGGCCTTGACAACCACCACCTGGTGTTTGGACATGTGTGCGTGGCCATGGGCTCCGTGTAGGTTCATTCCTAGGTTTCTTCCTGTTTCTCTGCTAGTGTTTCCTGAGCATCTTCGTGCCTGGCCTCTAACTCCTATTGTTCCCTTTCCTGGATTGCTTGTTGATGAACTTTCTCCTCATGATGTTGCCTCCCTCTTAGAATATAGGAAGAATAGGCCTGTGTGCTGGGCCAGGAGGGACTTTTTATGTTTTCCTTCCGTGGGGTGGGAAGAGGTAAGGAGCTAAAAGAAGAGGTCAGAAGGCAAGAATGGTGGCTCGCTCTGGCAATCCCAGTCCTGAGGAGACTGAATTTCTGAGGCAACCTGGGATATATTGAGGGATTGTCTCAAAAACAAACAAACAAAAACAAAGTAGATAGGTGGTCTAATGATGGTAGACAGAGAGACACTAGATAGCCATAATGGCAGCTTCCCAACCAGTTGATGAGAGTTCCTAAGTCCCTCCTCCCATCCTGAGCTCCCTCCATTCCACTTGGTTGTCATTCACCTTCCAATGTCTTTTGAGTGTTTACTATCTGTTGGAGAGCACAGCAAGACGGAGGCGGCTGGGATTAATGCTGAGTAACCCAGATGGGATTATTGCTGAGTAACCCAGATGGCCCTGTTAAGGGTGAGCAGGAGTAACAGACAGCCTCAGAGGACTCTGGGTCCTGGAAGCCATGAGCAAAAAAAAGTGTTTTTTGTTTGGTTGTTTTTTATGTTTTGTTTTGTTTGTTTGTTTGTTTGTTTTTTGCAAGTCAGTCTGTGACTGGAATCCAATTCTTGTTTGTCACACATCTTACATCTCAAATGTGTCTTGAACTTGCTCCGTAGCTAAAGCTTATCCTTACATCTTTGCTGGGATTCCAGGCATGCCTATTCATATTTTCAAGTGAAGAAATCACTGAGGTCTCAAGGAGGACGACAAGCTGTGGCAGAGAAGGCAGTGAGGGGAGGTTGTCCTGTGGCCCCTTGGCTAGTCTGGAGGAGTGGGGGTGGTGGCTTGGAGCAGGGTGCCTGAAGGGGCATGAGTGGTGACTGGGTTCAGAATGCACTGAAGCAGAACGCTGGACTTGCCTAATGGATTGGATGTAGAAAATTTCAAAGGAATTCTTAAGCTGCAGCAATTGCGAGGATGTTAGTATCATCTACTGAGATGGGGAATGCCATGGGAACTAAGGGCTTGATGGGAAATTGTTAGAGCCCTGTTTTAATCATGGTAAGTTCAAGATCCCATTAGATATTTACGCAGAGGTGTCCACTTTCCTGGAGCCCAGCTGAATGGCCAGGGCAGGAGCTATGACGTGGAAAGTATCCAGGTTCTCACCCTGGGGGCTTTGAGCTTGCTCTTCCCTCTGTTTTACACACACCACAAGGTCACAGCTCAAGCTTCTCTCTCAATCCTCTTCTTTCTCTTTGCACATGCATGGTCATGTGTATGCAGTCGCATGCGCACATCAAATGTGGGACTGGACAACTTCGAGTTGTCATCCTCAGAAATACAGCCCATCTTCTTTGACAAAAGATCTCTCACCCGAATTTGAGGCTGATCAATTAGGCTAGATTGGCTGTCCAGCAAGTCCCAGTAATATTTCTGCCTCCACTTCCTAACTGAAGGGATTTCAGGCTATGCCACCATACCTGGTATTTTTACGTGGGTTCTGATCTATATGCTTTCTGGGCAAAAACTTTGCTGACTGAGTTATCTCCTAATGTATCATTTCAATCTGAAGTCACCTGCTTCATTTCAATCTGAAGTCACCTGCTGGATTTGGTGGCACGTGCCTGTAATTACAGCACTTGGGAGACTGAGGCAGGAAAACTCATGCCATATATATATGTATATATATATCATGCCATGATAGTTATGTATATGTATATATACATATATATACATATATGTCATGCCATGATAGTTATATATATGTATATATACGTATATACACATATATACGTATATATACATATATATACTTTATAGCATATACATATACAGATATATATATATATCTCAAGACTGTCTCAGAAAAGCCAACAAAGCCAACACATTCCAGAAAGTCTTCTCTGCCTGGTCATACTCTATTACACTCCCAGGTTTTATCCCCTTCCCACCACTCACCACTAGCTGAAGGTATCTTGTCCACTTATTTGTGTATGTGCTAGATTATACACTACACTACATTGTGAGCTCCACAAAGGCAGGAGCTGGTGTTGGTTTTGTTCACTTCTATACCCTCAGACACTAGAACAGTGTCTGGCACATAGTAGATGCTCACTAAATAAATCTTTATGCCTTGAACAGATAAACACATTCCAGTGCATCATCCCATAAAAGTAGTAGAGTAAGGAACCTGGATGGGAGGGGATGGGGAAGGAAAAGGGGGAACATGATCAAGCATTGGGTGCGGGAGACAGGAGAAAAGCCCTGAGGGCCAGCAGAATGAATGGAAAGGGGCAACCTCAGGAGTTTGGGGGGACCCTCTAGAATGCACCAGAGACCTGGGAGGTGAGAGACTCTCAGGACTCAAAGGGAGGGACCTTAGATGAAATGCCCGACAGTAGGGAGAGGGAACTTATAGAGCCCACCTCTAACAGGAAGCCAGAGCTTCAAATAAGGGAGGGGGGCCATCCCACAGTCATAAGTCTGACCTATAATTGTTCCTGTCTGAAAGAACTGCAGGGACAAAAATGGAGAAGAGACTGAGTGAAACGCAGTCTAGTGACAGGCCCAAATTGGGATCCATCTCAAGGCCTGACACTATTACTGATGCTGTGGTGTGCTTACAGACAGGAGCCTAGCATGGCTGCCCTCTGAGAGGCCCAACAAGCAGCTGAAAGAGTCAGATGCAGATACTTAGACCCAACCAATGGACTGAAGTTGGAGACCCCTGTGGTTGAATTATGGAAAGGCTGGAAGAAGCTGAGGAGGAGGGCGTCCCCATAGGAAGACCAGCAGTCTCAACTAACCCGGACCCCTGAGATCTCTCAGACACTGAGCCACCAACCAGACAGCTTATACTAGCTGGTCTGAGGGCCCCCCAACACATATACAACAGAGGACTGCCTGGTCTGGTCTCAGTGGGAAAAGAGGAGCCTAACTCTCAAGAGACTTGAGACCCCAGGGAGCGGGGAGGCCTGGTGGGGGTTGGGGGAGGACATCCTCTTGGAGACAGAGGGGAGGAGGAATGGGATGAGGAACTGTGGGAGGGTGGACTGGGAGTGGGCAACAACTGGATTATAAAATAATAAAAGTAATAATAATAATAAAAAGAGTAGTAGAGTGGTAGTTGCTTCCCCTGGTTTCAACAATAGGAAACTGAGGCCTAAGCTTTCTGTCAGTCTAAGAGCACATGCCTAAGGAGTGGTGTAACTAGGACAACTCCGGTTCTATTTGATTCCAAAGCTCATGCAGCTAAGCACTCTATCCTGTTTGGAAGCATCATCTAGAGAGGGCTGCATTTGGAATCCACCCTATTACATCTTTGCTGAGAGAAAGGTTCTTAAGCAAGTTCTACACACAGAACTGGGCATAATAACCATGCTTTCTCGCAGGAATGTTCTGAGGATTCCCTATGGAAGTACATACTGAAGCCTTTTAGCTATACTATCTCTGTGTACTTATACAAGGGATTAATAACCTCTTAGGTCCTCAGCCTTCTTATCTAAATGATGGGCAGGGGCTGAGAAGAGTGTAGTGGGATACTCTGATTTCTGAGGATCTTTCTGGAATGTCTTTTCAGCTCAGCAATTACAAAATTCTTTGGTCTTCAACACTGGTTAGAGTAAGTTGGGTTGAAATGTTCTAAATTATGAGCATTGTGAATGCAGGGGCCTCTACTCTGGCCATCAAAGCTCTGGCTCTGTGGATGTGGGAGGGCCTTTTTGAAGTTTGAGGGAGGTAAATTGAGGACAAATCAAAGGAAGTCCTTCTTCACCCCAACTTAATGAGCTTATGGCTTTCATTACACACAGGAATGGTCCAGGCAGGAAGCAGGAATGACTTTGGACGAAATGATAAATGCCAGAGACACGGATGGCTCAGAGCAGGAGCTGGCCCTGCTGACCTCTAAGGTCAATGGCAGGGAAGTGGCCTCCTAGGGCCCAATCAGAGACCAGCCCTAGGCTTGCTCAGAGTCAGTCCCTGAGACAGTGTACCTGTTCTTTCTCACCTCAAGTTTCACTGGTGTCACTCCTGGCTGAGTGGAGGGAGGCTCAGACAGAGCATGTACACTCACCAGAGCTGCAGGGTGCGTGGGGGGTGGATCTTAGCTCATGACTGCCACCCTCCACTGGCTATGCCAGCCCTCCTCAACTTCTGGGGAACATCTGGCATAAGATCTCCCTCTCTTTCTGACTGGCCCCACCCACACCTGGTGACACCAGCTGGAAGGAAAGATGTTCTCCTTCACACACTGCTGGGCAACAGTCGGTTGATGACCTTGAGAAGTCACTAGGGTTCCAGCCTGGTTCTTTCCTTTTAACCCCATAGAAACCCCTCTATTTCTACTATTCCTGTCCTCCATCTTCCAAAAGCCAGTCCTGCAGGGTCCTGCTCTCAGCTGGCTGTCAACGGAGGTGTTAGCTGTCAGCTGAGGTGTTAGCTGTCAACTAAGGTGTTAACTGATATCTAAGGTGTTAGCTGATAACTAAGGTGTTAGCTGACAACTAAGGTGTTAGCTGATAAGGCTTAACACCCCCAAGGGGGATGCGCATTTTAATAGGGGGATTGCTAAAAAGGAATGGTCTTCAAGACTCAAATCATATATGCCTCATTGGTAGAATGGTAGGCAATCATGCCATTTATGGGTGGAGGTGTGGGGAGTCTCCCATGAATCATACCATTTAAATAATCACTTATTCATAAGGTCACCCCCACCCCCAACATAAACAAGGGAATACACACACATCTATCACTTTAAAAAAAGGGGGGGGTTGAATTGTGTATACATAGGTATACAATTTTATGACTTGTGAAAATAACAACAAACACCTCCATAGCTCTCCCCCACATGACAGGCACTGTTCTAAACACTTCACATAGATTCTTCCTTCATCTTCCCGTCAGCCTTGTGAAGTATGCACGATTCCCTTTCCCGTTTTACAGTTGAGGAATGCACGCACCTCTGAGAGGTGAGGTAAGGTACAACCCAGGACTACCCAGCTAGAAAATGTCGGAGCCAGGCCGTAGAAAGAGCCAAGGTGGCCCTAGTTTCAGCCTCTCCTCACCCAGTTATAATCAGGGCAGGATCCGGTCTCTGTGCTCTATCTTTATCCTGGGAGTGGAGTGTTGGTTTTCAGGCCTAAGTTACAGGTCCAGACAGAGAGGCCTCTGCAGGTGAAAAGAAGAGGTGCATTCTGGTCTGTAATAGGCATCCACTGTTGAGTGGAGGGTCTGTGGACCAAGAAAGACAGTGCTGTCTACTGTGGGGGCTGATGCAGATATTGTGGTGTGCTGGGGACCCACACCTGGGAGTCATTACTTGTGTCACATAACAGGCTCCTACTGTTCTTGCTACTTTTTAGAACTCAACCATGATGCCTCTTGTGGCTGCCCTTTTTAGAGCCCCATAATCTACTCCCAAACCACAGGAGTTCATCTCTGGCTACTAGAGTAGACAAAACCAACTCCCCGGGAAGACAGATAGGGAAAAAAATGGAATGCTGTTAGAGAGAACAGATTTGTAAGAATGGGAGCTTGAGGGAGTCGTGTGTGTGTGTGTGTGTGTGTGTGTGTGTGTGTGTGAGTGTGTGTGTGTGTGTGTGTGTGTGTGTGTGTGTGTGTGTGTGTAGGGGGGGGAGAGAGTAGGGGGACCCTCTTTCTAGGAGAGGAGCCTGGGAAATGAGGTTTTCAAAGAAACCCCAAGGCCTAGCCATCTTTTCCTATGGGTACTTAAGATCTACCAACTTGGTTTGCAGGCCAGAGAGAGATGATTACATGGAAGTTGTCATGAAAGTGGCTCAGCTTGCCATATGAGGAAGGCGGGGGAAGGTTAGCTGGGAGAGACCCATGGGCAGGTAGGTTACAGGGCCCTGGCCCCAGATCATGCTATGGCCTGGGATGGGCCATGGCTCTGGAGGAAATGAGAAAGGCCTAGAATTCAGAGACACTGTAGACTTAGATTTTCAGAAGTCACAGGGACAGGGAAAGCCTGTGGCCCCGCTTTTTGGCTCTGGGCCAAGCTTCTTGCTAATGCTAATGGAAGGATTTAGCACATGGAAGACCGGAGAGAAGCTGGAGCTGGGGTAGGAACTGATTTTGGTTTTGTTTTGTTTTTCATTTCACTTTTACACATAACTTTTTACTGCTTTTTCTTATTACAAAAGCAATACATGGTTTATTCTACAAAAATACCAATGATGTTGACATAGAAAAAAAAGATACCAATCATTTGCATAATCTGGCCCCAGATAACTAGTAGTAGCATTTGGGCAATTCCCACCTGTTCCCCCTCCCGTATGTATTTGCAATTTTGGTTTTATAAACTGGTCTTTAAGGTAGATTATAATCATTTTTCTCATGTGAAATGTGATCCATAAATTCTTTTTGTTAAGTATTCAATACTATGAAGAAATTGGAATTACTGTACTCAATTCCTTGTTGTTAAAATTTCCCTGCTATGGGTTGGGGAGATGGCTCAGAAGGAAAGCACTTGCTGCAGAAGTGCAAGAGTCTGCATTTCTATCCCTAGAACCCGCGTAAGACTGGACACAGTAGCCCATATCTGTAACCCTGGTATTCTTACAGCAGGATGGGAGGCACACACACACAGCAGCAGTGAATGAGACCCTGCCTCAAACAAGGTGGAAGGTGAGGACCAATCCCCAAACATGTTCTGACTCCACATGTGTGCTACAGCATGAATGCAGATAAGTGCTCGCACACATACACCTCTTGGTGTAATTATTGTAATGGGTGTCTTTATGGCCAATGACATAGAGGTTTGGAAGTTGTCATTTTGTCCCTCCTGACCTCTCCCTTGCCAAGGTAAATCCTAAGGCAGGGTGTTGGGTGCCTTATTAGAGAGGAACAGTGGTGTCTGGAGTGAGCCCTTTGTCTTCTGGAGCCTGCCTTACTGTGCACAGCAGAGAAGATGGGTCTGTATAGCCATCCAAGGTCTCTCACAGAGCAGTGTGCTTTCCATTCATTCTCTTCAGCATAATTCTCCAGCATCCATCTTCTCACTACCTGTTTCCTTTTGTTATTTTCTCCTGTTTCACTTCTCGTCAATGCTTGACTCCTCCTGAGGGTCAGTCAACCAGGGGCCATGGGCATTTCTCAGTTGGCCTCATGAACCTGCAGAAAGCACAGATGCCAGGGGTCAAGACCAGGCAGTTATAGCTTTCATGGCCACAATGGCATGTTTTTTGTTTGTTTGTTTTTGTTTTTTACATCAGCTTTCAGGCAACTGGACAGGTGACCAAGATGGTCACACTGTGAAAAGAAAAAAAGAAGACGTTGGGGAAAGGAAGGGAACGTGGAGGCTCTCGTGGGCTCATCCTGAATGGGAGGACTTTCTCAAAAAGACATGCCTAGAAAAGTCATGGGACCAGAGGTTCTGGATTTAAGTTCATAGCCAGTATCTTCAGATAGCTTCCATGTGTCAGAGGACCAGTTCTTCAAAATGAGTTCTTGTCACAGTACCTTCCCTCTTTGAGGTAATTAAAGCTCATGACATTAAAGAAAACAAAGGTTTATTCCCAGTACATATCATCTCCTCCCCCCATCCTCTCCTATACAGATATAAACACAACCACACACACACACACACACACACACACACACATGAACATGCCCCAATGCTGGAGATGGACTCCACTGGTAGCACAACCCTGGCAAGTTCACCCTGGTGTCATGCAGGGCTGTGCCATGCTGTCCATACATTCTGAAGCCTTCTGAGCACCTTCTGTGCACTGCATGGTTCTCTGGGACAAGTAAGCAGTTGCTTGGGTTGGGGACAAGTTAAGGCTTCTGCAGAGAACTCAGCAAAGGCTACATCATCTGCTGTCTGGAGCCCCTGGAAGTGCTGAAGGACTCCATGTGTGGAGCAATGCAGGCACCATTGAAGAGGGGAGATAATTGACCTCATAATTGACCTAATTAGCGAGTGGCTGTGTGGAGAGCCCTTGGGGATGCTGGGCCTGCAGGTGGCATAAAGGCCAGGCAGAAATGCAGAGGCTGGGAGAACTGAAGCCTGAGTAATTGTCAGCAAATGGGATACAGAGAGGGACACACAGGGGGCCAGAAGGAGAGGGGGGGCAAAAGCAATGGGGATGCCATCAACATGATGGAGAAGGATGTGACCTCAAGTGCAGGGTGACAGCATCTGAGGGCTGAAAGGAAAGATTGGATCTGGGGATGCTGATGGGAGAGACGCAAAGACTGACAGCCCAAGGGTAGGTGATAGGGCCTATGAGTGCTGGGGGGGGGGGGGGTTCAAGAAAAGAACGGAAGACCTTAAGGCATAGGCTGGGTGCCCTGAAAGGCAAAGGGATCCATTGGATAAGAAATCCAAGGAATTAGAAATCATTAGAGGGAAACAATAGAACATGGAATTTCTATGGAGTTGTGAGCCAAAGACAGAGGGAAAAAAAAAAACGTTCTGGGCAGTGTAGATGTCTGCACCTCTATGAGGGCACACGCATAGAGTCTACTTGTGCACAGATGTGCATTGTTGGTCTATGTCTATCTGCATCTGTGAGAAGCCCAGCAGTATCCTGGGGAGAGACATGGTTGGGTAGTATTGGAAATAGGGACCAGAGCACCTGCATCCCAAACTTTATGGAAAGCTTACTCCTATATCCTAAAGAGCTTGGTCCTTGGGGCTTCTGTCTTAGGCTGCATTCTTTCAATGAGGTAGGACATAACAGTGGTTAGGCTTGACTGATTGTCATGGAGTTCCATCCCCATGCAGAGCAACAGATATGAGAACTGCTCTGGGGAGAAAGAGGATGGAGAAAGACTAGGGACTGCCTCAGCAGAGCAGGGAGGTGGATCTCTAATTTTAACCAGAGTGGTCCATGTGAGCCTCTTTGAGAGCATGATGGGAGATATGAAGGATGTGTGAGCAAGTGCAAAGGCCCTATGAGGTTGGAGAGTGCCTGGTATACTGGAGATCTCCTTGCTGGCCCTAGAGAAGATGGTAGGAAAGATAGTTAGAAGAGCAATTGTTGGGAGTGGCATAGGATGGAGGGCGTATCTTATGGGCTACAGTAAGGCTTGTAGAAAGGATTGTGGCTTTTACTATAAAGGAGATGGGAGTTACTGCAAGTGGAATAATAGGACCTCACTTTCATGTCCTTCTCACTGTTACATGGAAAATAGGTTTTGGTGAAGCCAGAAAGGAAGCAGAGACCAGTGAGTCTCGACATGCAGAGATATGTGTGCAACAGTAGAAGATGGGCTGGAGAGGTAGGGTGGAAGGAAGAGGTGGTTAGTAAGACCAATGTCACTAGTCTACCATACTTGTCTGGCTCTAGCAAGGATTCACTGGCACCGAATGAAAGGCCCTGTCAATGAAGGAACTGGTTCCAGTTCCAGGAGTTTCCATCCATCAGGACTCTGGTCTGTTTGACTGAGAACTGAGAACATTTGAAGGAACCAAATGCAGATAGGGCCATGTCAGCTAGAAAGAAAAAAACTATCTCCAGCCCCAGTGTCTGCTAAAATAGAGAGGACATGGAGGCATGGGACTTTTAGAGGTTCATTGGGACCCAGGAAGTCCTAAGATAACTTTGAACCCACTGATCAAGGCATAGACACAGACACCCTGGGGCATATGCTGATCCCAGTACCCATCAGAAGTGGCCATCACTGCCCATGCACACAAGCTGATATGTGTGATTATATTTATAAGCACATGCACATCCTGACTCTTATGCTCTTCATGTGATCATGAGCACATCAAAGCAGAACCTCCCAGTCTCATCACCTCATCCCTCGATGGGGACCAAGTCCCCATTGGAACTCCATCCCTGTGTATATGCATGTGCTGATCATGATCTTGTTCTCTGGGGTCCAGAAGTGCAATATTGTGGAACTGAGTGCATGTTTGTGAGTTTTGCATCTATCCCCTCTCCTCCTTGCTTTGAGAACTCCCTCGGGCCTTGTCTGGCTTGGGAATCACTTCATATCAGAGCCTGGTAAGTACTAAAAGTGCTCAATAAATTGTTGGATGAGTATAGCCCTTTAAGGAGTAGAGGGTCCAAGGACTGGGGAACGAATAGAGCAGAAGGCAGCCAGAGCAAGCTGGGTCCTTTTCTCTGAAGGGTGGGAAGGACAGCACCCCAGGAACAATCTGGAGTCTTGCTGCAGCATCAGGATACCCTGGGGCTGCCTTCATCCTTCCCAGGACTGGGAGTACTTCATGGGGCAGGGACTGGGAGAAGCTGGAAGGAAGGGCACAGAGAGAAGGAACAGATTATTCTACAGATTACTTAAGGAACTCAGTGGCCCAAACAGCATGTGCTTGGGACAACAATTCACTGGCTTAAAAAGGTTTCAGACCCTCAACAGCAATTCAGTTCCAGGGTTCTGTGGAGCCCACACCCTGGAATCAGGACCTAGTCTTAAGCCTGGGCCCTGAGTGTTCACTGTGGACACCCCCTGCCTCTCCAGACTAGTAGGTCTAGTTCAGTGAATGGGGCGCTTAGGTGAGTATAGGGTATGCAGTGGCCACCCAAATGAAGTTCAGAATAAAACTCCTTGACTTCTTTAGCTGTGTGGCCATAGGTAAGTCAACTAACCTCTTTAAGCCTTGGCTTTGCCATTCACAAAAGGGACAAGAGTAACACCTTAGAAGCACTGGTGTGGCGAGATATAAACCGGGTCGTTTGAGCTGGGCATCTATCTCTGTGGTAGAGTACTTGACTAGCTTGTGAAAGTTTCTGGGTGCAACCCCCATACCATAAAAGCTCATGTTATATGAAAACACCGTGCAAGTATTCCCTGGTGGATTTAGTCAACCTTTTCTTCCTTCGGAGGTCAGAGGTAAAGAATTCATACAGAAAAAGAGTAGCAATAGTAATGAGTGGCCATTTCAACAAACACCCTGTTGTGACACTTCACAATCAGGAAAGCGTTTCCTCTTCCATGAGCTGATTTGACAGAATGCATCCTTAGGGGACAAGCATATGGGGGAGGAGTATCTTCTGTGAAGACAAATATTGGGCAAACAGCAGAACTGATTGGCTTAAGCCAGTGGTCATAGCTGTGTCCACACAGGGAATCCTCCTACACATCTTATAACACAGGAAAGCCAGGTATTAAGTAAGTTGGGGCCTCCTTATTAAGCTACTAGGCCAAAAAAAACAAAAAACAAAAAACCAACAACTGCCCTGGACGTAGTACCCAGCCTGGTCCCCATCCTTCCTACTTGGAACCATTCCAGGCAGAACAGAACTACCATCTTGGAGTACAGAGAAGCTAAGAACGTCTTTCTTGGACCCAGCCATACCTGTGGCCCTGAGGCTACAGTGCCTTTTCCAGGGCTGGGCTAGTGAGACCTAAAGATATACCCAGTGGAAGCCTCTCTGCAGGCAAACCTAGACTTCTGGGAGTTCAGCTGGCCAGGCAGATAGCAAAAGGAGCCCCAGTGGATGAGGACATGCAGGGAGGTGCTGTTTGGGGAGCAGGTTGGCCTCCAGTCTACCCTCCTCTCACTCTCAGTAGTTTATTAAGAGTGATTTGTTAAGCTGTTCCAACCCGTCAGCAGTCGCTTCAATGCTTTACTCCTACTTGGTTTTTTGGTTTGTTTTTTTCTTTTTTGGGGGAGGGGGTTCAAAAATGTCAAAAAGTGAGAGGTGAGCTAGAGAGGGCTAGAAATGGACCTCTGGGGGTAGAGGGTGCAGGCCTGGCTTCACCTTGAAGCCTTGTTTCAATCGGGTGTCTGAGGGAAGTTTCTGTTCTTGCATTCAGCTTGGCTTTAGCCTCAGGCAAAATCGAGGAATGGGGAGGCAGTGATGGTTGGCTTGAGCTCAGGCTTGGTGGGGTGAGGCTACTAATGATCGAGGATGTGGGCTGAGTCTGAAATGGAGGTGGGGATGAGTGGAGAGTGGTGTGGCCATGGGACACTTGGATGCCTTGCTGGTCTTTGGAGCACATGCCCAGATGTGTGGTTGAGGGAGCGTATGTGGGTGTCACACTGCACCCAGGCACTCATGTCCAGTCCTCTTCATCATTAGCTCATTCCATCCGCTTAACCATGTCATTTACAAGTGGTTTAAAAGGGCTCACAGAGCCGGGCGGTGGTGGCGCACGCCTTTAATCCCAGCACTTGGGAGGCAGAGGCAGGAGGATTTCTGAGTTCGAGGCCAGCCTGGTCTACAAAGTGAGTTCCAGGACAGCCAGGGCTACACAGAGAAACCCTGTCTCGAAAAACCAAAAACCAAAAAAAAAAAAAAAAAAAAAAAAAAAAGGGCTCACAGACGTCAAGTGACTTGTTAGAAGTTACATGTATTGAAAGTGGAAGGGCTGCGTTGGGAGCCCTATCTGGCCAGTCCCAAAGACCTTCAGAGCACTTGGGGCATTTTGAGCAAATCACTCACTGAAAAGCTCCACAGATGTAGATGAGGGGATGAGGGTAGCTGGCTAGTAACCCGGGCCTCTGGCCCTTACCTAGACCTTGACTTCTTGTTCCCACAAGGAGTAGGGCTGAGCTATAGGAGTATCAAGGGTCCTATCAGTTTAAATGGTCCAAGATTAATCCAATCTATTTTCTTCTTGCCATGGACAGAAAGTGTGCTAGCCAGCCAGAGCCAAGGGCAGGAGCCTGGGAGAACTGAAGCTACCCGGGGTGAGGAAGGCGTGGGGTGGGGGGTTGTTCCTGAGAGGGCCAGGCCCATGGTACCCAACCAGGTGCAGCTTTGAGCAAGACTTGGCAAGAGGAGACAGGTCTGAGGCGAGCCTTGGCTCTTAATCACTGCTCCCTCCCTCTTGCACGCCCTGCCACCCTCCCAGGAGTTGGGCGCCATGGGGGGCTGGGAATGGGAAGGGCCTGCCTGCCACATCCCCTCTTGGCCCTGGCCCTGCCCCATGGACTCTGGGGGAAGCTCATTAGCTGGAGGGGCGCCCTAGCCCTCCCCTCACAGCTTGTCACACAATTAGCCACCCTCTCTGTACAAGTTGCTGTGTAATTATTGGGTCTTGGCGGGCCATGTAATTAGCCTGCCCCAGCCTCCAACCAACTCTCAGGGTCATTAGTGGGCCCACTGGGGGGGGGGAGCGGGTAGAGCATCTGCATGACAATGTACACATTGTGATGCCTCTGCCTACATCCAGGGCAGAGGGGCAGCTGGTTCCATTGTGGGGCCAGTTCCTGGGCACATCTGCCCCTGGCCCAACCTTTGCTCAGAAGCACCTCCATCCTGACCAGCCACTCCTAGGTTCCAAACCCTTTCTTTGTTCTCCCTTGAGACCCACAAGCCTCCCAAGAGTCTTACAAGGGAGTATTCTGCTCAGCCCCACTTTACAGATGTGGCAACTGAGGCTTGCAGAGAGAGGTCTGGACTCTCTAAAGATCATTTAGTGCAGAGGTGGTTCAGCAAGGATTGGAATGGCAGATTTGCTTCATTCAGTCCTTGCTACTACCACACAGCCCACTTCCCACCAGGCCTCTCTTTCCCGCTCTGGGAGTGCCCTTCCAGCCTACATCTCCAGCTACCACCTCTCCTCAGTCCATCATTTCAGGAATCCTTAGAAAATTGGCCAGCAATTTGGCCCATGCCCCTAAGCCTCTGGAAGAGCTAGGGAGATCCACATGGTAAGTGTGGCTGCCTTGGAAATGGTTCCTTCTATCTAGGCAGCTGCAACCTTGGAGCATCCCTGGCTTCCTGATGGCCATCCTTAGGAAGACACTGTCTCCCCATCCTACCCTGTTAATTTACCTCATTTAGGAGTCTGCACTGTGCTCTGCTATCAGGGTATGCTGATGGAATGGTGGCCATGAGAAGAGATGAGAAAAGGGTCCCTGGATGCTGAAGCCGGGTGTCAAGGTGTCACAGGACCTTGGTCTGTTTGATAGAGCCTGCCTCGCCATTTTTGAGCTAAAATGATCTTCAGCAGATTCTCTATGTCTGAAGCGCCCAGGAACTGCTCTGAAGGTTAAATGGCCCAGCTCTGGCCAGTGCCTGGTTTGGTTAGTGCAGGAAAGAATGTAAGAGAGCTTTAGTTTCCACTAACTCGATGGTGTCTGAACCCAACGAGATCTTCCATTTCCCCAAGGGGTACAAACCAAGTCTCTACAGAGGATAACTAGTCTGAAACTCATCCCTCCTGCCAGCCCCTGGAGGCCCCACCTACCTTCCAGTTCCCCCAGAACCTTCTCCCCAATTTGAAGGCAGCATTATTGGAGGCTGCAGGGAAATTAGTTGTTCCCTTGAAACCCCCCTGCCCCGCCCTCCCCCCCCCTCTTCCCAGGGCTGGTGACAAGTATGTGGGACTTAATTGGCTGGCATGAAAGGCAGCACTGACATTAATTGGCTACATTTGGCAGGCAGGCCCCCAGTCTCCCCCTCCTCTCTCCAAACCCCTACTGCTTCCCAGGAACCTTATCAATCCCACCATGGGGACCAAGGGCTTCCAGGCCCCTGCCAATTAGGCACTTTTTGCTCCTTTTCTTCCCCTGATGGGGTTTCGTTAGAATTTATGACACTCTATAGGGTTGGGGGCAAGGGGGTGGGAAGCAGGAGATGGGGAGGCTGGGAGAGGCCCACTCCTATGGAGAACAGGCGGGGGAGGGGAGGGTGCGGATGTTGAAAGGACACTTGGGATTAGGCACCAAGCAGGAGGGAGGGAGGTCAGCCACAGGATGGAGGGTGGTGGGGGAAGGGAAGGGGGACTTTGGCCAGGCCAAGAAGACTAATTTAATAGGCACTGTGTGTATAGTTGGAGGAAGGTTTGTAAAAGTTTGTGGCGATCTGGTAACAAGGCTCCAGGCCAGAGCTAGGAGGCCAAAGACATGGGCTTTGCTTTCTACCTTTCCTTGCATGGCCTTGGGTAAGTCCCTGGTCCTCTCTGAGACATGAAGGAACTTGGCAGGGTGGATGGTTCCCACCCTGAGCAGAGTCCAGGAAGAAAACAATTGGTCAGCCCTGTCACTTTAGAAAGCTCACGCTGGCTTTGGCCACTGTGCCAATGGTGATGCAGTGTGGTCTTGGCCAACTTCACAGGGACCTGACTCTGTTCTAAGTCTTGGTTTCTTTATCTGCAAAAGGAAGATAACAGGCAGCCTGGGGAACTTGCAGATTGAAGCTGAGGGGACAAATGGACTTGTTACTCCACTGGATTCTGTGTGCTTCAGAGAAGAAATTTTTTGTTTGCTTACTTCAGAGAGTTTCTATATAGACTAGCTGGCCCCGAACTCTCCTGTCTTAACTTTCCAATATGCTAAATCTCTCAGAGCTCGAGAGCTAGTCGAAAGTTTTGCTAACAGGGCCCACTGGAACAGATAAAGGCAGGGATGAGGGGCCACCTTTTCTTATCCTGTGAAAACCTGCTTGCAGCCATTGTAGCTGCTCAATGGACAATATTTACAAATGCAAGACTCCTAGGTGCATCTGGATATACATACATACATATATATATATATGTTTTTTGTGAGCGGGCCTTGGGCATTTTCAGTCTATCCTAGCATTTTGGTGTTACATACCTGATCCTCATCATTCCTTTTTCAATTTATATGCCCCATCCCTAAAACTCTGAGTAGATCACTGTAACTATTATCATTTTGGGGCTCTGCAATGGTCTGGGGGTTATTGTCAACTCTTGATTTATATTAACTAGGTGAGTTATTACAACAAATCTATAAGGTGTGGGCAGTAATCTTCCTTTTACAGATAAGGAAACCAAGCCTTAGAACAGAAAGTCACTTGTTCTGAACCATACAGATAAGATGGACGACAGGTAGTGAATGCAGGCAGACCTAGGTAACATAGTGCCTCTTACCTTTGGGAGCAGCTATCTGGTTCCCATTTGGCTGCTGTTTCTACAATTCACTCACGAAGTGCACCATGGTGAGGAGCTGCCCTTTGTTTCTTCTTGGCATTCGTCTTAATGCCCCACCAGTTCATTAGAGCCTCTGTTTCTGAGACAGCTCTCATCCCCCCTCCCCAGGCTATCCTTGACCTCATTATCTTCCTGCTCCAGGCTTCAGAGTGCTCAGATTACAGATGTGCACCGCCATGCCTGTACTGTTGGACCTCTGAAGTCCTATATGACACCCTGCATCCTAAAAACCTTGGACCCCACACATAATGACTTACATTCTACCTGCAAACAGACTCTCCTCTGAACACTCTGGGGAAGCCATGGGATGAGAACAAACTATTGGCCACAACCTCCAGCTCCAAATCTCACAGGGGTACAAATTGTCACCAGGGCTGGATTTTAACATTTTCAGAAGCTCTAGTCTCCAAGTAGACCATATATAGTCCACCCATTTCTTACACCACAGGCCAGATATAACTAAAATTAAAAACAATGCTAACTCATAAAATGTGTGTAGAGAACTCAAACCAAGCTTTGATTCTTTTTCCTCCAAGATATTATTTTGATATTTGAAAATTTTTCTTTCCAAAAGTTTTCTTTCTTTCTATCCCTCCCTCCCTCCCTCCCTCCCTCCCTCCCGCCGCCTGCCCCCATGCACACATATACAACTGCTATGCTAGTGCCTTACAGGGAGCTACCCTTATTTATCATGTTTTTCCCTTTGCTGGCCAAGTGCTCTGTCCTATCTCCTCTTTGATTCTGCCTTTTGGTCTGACTTGTGCCTCCCGAACCCTGTGGTCTACCCTGCGGCGCTGCTTGCCCACCAACTGCGAAGAACTGGCAATGAACCGAGTGTCGGTCTCTCCTGTGAGCTTTGCCATGCATGGGATGCTCAGGGTAGCAGCAGTGCCCTCTTTGCAGAACCCCTGGCTTCACTTCAGCGCTGCTTCTTCAGAATCCACTGCCCAACAACTTCCCCCGTGTGTTGGGAGCCTCTCTGTAGTCCTGGAGACTCAAACTTGGCCCTTCATGTGTGTTTAAGCAAGCATGCTGCCTCTGAGCTGCATCGTCAGCCTCCCAGGAGTTTGGGATACACATGAAAGTTAGTTGCTGCTTTCAGGCAGTGCATCTCAAAATGTGGTCCCAGGATTCACTGCATCCAATGGCTTCATGGAGTTTGTTAAAAATGCGCATCTTCAGCACCCATCTTGTTCCCTCACTGAATCTGAAACTCTGGGGAGTGTGGTCCAGGAATCTGTATTTTAAGAAGCCACCCAGCAGACCTTATTGAACTGGAGAGTTTGAAAACTGTGGCTGCTACAAGCTATGCTAAGCAAAAGTTCACCCAGAAAAGTTTCAGCTACAACCCAGTTCCATGTGAATGGGCACCAAGCCGGCTAACGGGACCAAATGATCTTGGGCTGCCTGATGTTTTGATTGAGCATCTTCAACCATCTCTGGGAAATAGAGCCAGGTACTTGGCAGGATTGGAAGCAGGCTGTTAATTTTTTTTTTTTTTGAGCAGCTGAAATGTAGTAGAATAGTCAGACATATCCACGGACATTTCATCATTTAACCTGAGGCCACCGAGTGCTGAGTTAATCACCAGCTACTGTAAAAGTGAGGAATTGGAGGCTCAGAGAGGTCAGGAGCAATGGAGAAGTTATACCCACACCTGTCAGAGGTTTATTCAACCTAATGCTTAATGCCTTGCTGCCCAGGCTAGCACCCCAGAGGTAATGAATGAATGCTTACTATAGGCCAGACATCTTTCCAATAGCTTTACCAACGTTGAGTCATCCTATCTGTCTATGACTCCATTTTATGAAAGCCAACATTGAAGTGCATGAGTTTACCTACTCAAGGTTTCACCACCAGTCTGTGTGTAGCTGAGAATCCCAGTCAAGACAGAGGGGCTCTGGCAGGCTCATTTACAAATTGAATTCATTTCTTGTCCCTTTGAAAGCCAAGCACAGTTGACATTCTGGGAGTAGGATGGTGTGCCCGCTGGCCTCAGCAGTCCTAGTGAGGTGGGTTGTGTTTGACTCCACCCACCGGCTTTCAGCTGCACAGATGGGCTCATGTCCTTTAGTTTCATCTGGCTGTGGATTGCTGTGTCCCCCACAGTCACCTCCAGTGTAGGCTGGTCCTCTGGTGTTCTCACTCAACATCTAGCTGGTGAGTAGTCATGGAGACATGGACTGGGAGTCACACACAGGTTATGCTGGCCTGAGGGGATGGAATCCCAGCAGTTGGGTTTCCTGCCTCTACCAGGTTCCTACCTGCCCGACAGCCTGCACAGTCCCAGCCTGCCATGGGTAGTTGATGCCAGCTTCCTATTCTGACAGGTGGAAATATGAACTGCTAGACAGTTGGACAAGTCCACATGTCTGCGGGCCTTCATTAGTGTGCCAGAAGTCATGACATGTTCCCAGGTGGCAAATCTGTGCTGCCTCATGGACGATGTTCTTTTCTGCAGAAGCAACCTCCTTGTGGCCTGATATCAGAATGGAAACCTGGAGATTCCTTTAGCAACTTTCAATGATGCTTGGCTTTTGCTTGTCTAGCTGGGCTCCTGTGTCCATGCACAACATCTCTCCCACAGAAAACCTTCCTGGTCAGTCCTTATGTCCCTCAGAATATTCCCTAACTTTACCCAGTGTCCAAGCTTTTTTTTTGTTTTTTTTTTTTTTGTTTTTTTTTGCACCTTTTGCAGGTCCTATCTTTGGCTGGCCCTATCCCCAGGCCTGACGAAGTAACTTGTAGCATCTCTAAGTATGTCAGCCTCAGCTTGCGACCTTTAACTCCTCTCAAGGAGGCACCTTGTAGTGTTTCTACTCTTCTTACATTTCACCCCCCCCCCCCACACACACACAGTGTCTTCATGCTTGGCTTCCAATTTCACTAAGCCTCAGGCTGTGCACCTCACCTCAGTATCTCTGTGCATGTCCTCCCTTCCTCCCTCCCTCTCTCCTCCCCATCTCCTGTTTGCCTCCTAAGGAGGCATGTCTCTCCTCCCCTCCATACTTACCCTCTGATGCCATCAATTACACCCTTCGTTTTGTATTTTCACCTCTCCTCCTTCCTTGAGTGCTATTTCCTCCTCAGCCTATAAGGATTTTCAGCTCCCCCCTATCCTTCAAAGAGACCCTCCTTTGACCCTGCCTCCCCCTCAGGCTGGGCCTTCTCCTTTCCCTTCCCTTTTCAGTTAGACTCTCAGGCAAGGCTGCCTTTCTCTGTGTCTGCTCTAGGCCTCCCACTCTCGCCTCAGTCTACTTCAGTATATTCCCCCTCCCACCTCTCCTCAGTCATCCCCTTTGCCACCAAATGGAGAGACCATCCTCACATTTGTCCCTGCCAACTGTCCCTTTTTGCTTGCTCTTCTCCACACTGCCTTGGCTTCAGGTTCGTGGACTGTTCTCCTGCCTTCTTCACTGCCGCCTGCGACTCCTTTACTCTTCTCCTTTACCATTCAAGTGCAGTCTTTGCTCTGAAGCTAGTGTCTATCTTTTTCTCTTTCCAGAGCAATAGTGTCCACTCCACTCTACGGCTTCTGGTGTTTTTATTTCCTCTTTAACCTGCTTCCTTCTTTCTAACTCCCATTTTCTTTGGTTCAGTCAACAAATGGCAATTGAATTCTTTGTAATAGTCATTGTCCTATACTCTGGGGCAACCACAGTAAACTAGACAGTCAACACATTTGTCCTAATTACACATCCATTCTGGTGAAGACAATAGACAAGAAACAAATATGTGAGGAGAGAAGGAAGAACTAAGTGGATCACTATTACAGAGACTAACAGGAGAAAGCTATTTTACCTATGATGTTGAGTGAAGGCCTGTTTAGGGAGAAGATATTTAAACTAGGAGCTGTAGGCTAACCAAAGGTGACCAAAGAGATGGGGTGAAGAAAGCTAAAGAAAGAAAGCACCTTTCCAACAAAGAGAATAGCCACTGCAAAGGTCTTGTGCTAAGGCCTGAAATAGATGCCAGTACAGGTTAAGCATGAACAAGAAGGGAATCATAGGACCCATATGGTCAGAAGGAAGTGGGTACCACATATCTTGGAAAGAGGCTTGTCTGATTCAAAGCCCAGGCAGAAACCGCAAGTTGGAAGTTACAGAGGAGAGTCTGATAGGCATTTTGAAACCCACTTTGGTGATTGCTAGGAGACCAGACTGTAGCAGGGCACAGGATATAGGGGCAGAGGGTAAGGAGGCCTACACAGTTGCTCCCTAGAGAGAAAATGTTGGCCACTGCACATGTAAGGGAGGCATGGATGGATGACATCCATTGGAAGAAGAGCGATAGGACCTGATGCTCAACTGAAGGTGGGAATGAGAAGGCAAGAGTCTAGAATAGCCCTGGGGCCTTAATTCCAGCACCTAGTCAGTTGTGCTGTTTCCAAAGATGGGAAGCCATGTGGGGAAACCAGGCTTTAGAGTGAGTCAACACATCTGTCCCCAAAGCATTGAAATCAAGGCATCAAAGTAAATGGTTAGTTAAATGAACCTGGAGATCAAACAGGCTTGGGAGGGCAATGGCCACTTGGGGATGCAAGATTCTCAGTGACATTCAAGATCCTAAGACTGCCTGAGCTCATTGAGGGAGAGAATCTAGCACAAGTGTTTAAGGGAATGAAATAGGTGTCTCAGAGTAATGAACTGAGTGGCTGGGTGGTGGTGGGGGGTTGGAGAAAACAGAGTGTGTATTGTCACAGGAGTGCAGAAGGAATTGGACAACTTTGGAGAGGGCTGCTGGGAGGTCATGCGAGCTTGCTTGTAGCGTGTAGATGGAGCTAGCTTATGTAGAGCACCTGACCCTGATGGGAGCTGGAATGGGAACTAAAGGACTTAACTTAGATTAACTCCTTTAATTCTTGCACCAATGCTACCAAGGTTAGCGCTATTATCAGGCCCACTTTACAGATTAGGATGTGGAGTCTCAGAGATCTGAAGTGGCTTTTGAGGTTACCCAGTTAGTTTCCGAGGAGAGTGAAAGGTCAGTCTTCCGTCAGAAGCCCTGCCCCGGCCACTCCCACTGCGAGCTTCTCACAGGAGCTGCTCTTAGAAAGGCCTGCTGTATTTGGCAGTCTGGCAGTTGTTGGAGCGCTAGACAGAGCCGGCTTTAAGTTGAAGGGTGAAGAGCGAAGGCAGAATACAGTGGCTGATTAATAGGAGGTGAGAAGTGGAGACAGTGGAGACAGCTTTTTGAGAAGTCTCCTTGTCAAAGAAAGTAAAGAAAAGAGGCTGTAGGTAGAGGGAACCACACACCGAAAGAAAGCCTTGTCTGAGACAAGGACTCTTTGTGTGGCCTGGTCTGGCCTGGATTTTGAAATCCTCCTGTCTCATTCTTCTGAATCCTGGGATCATAAGCCTGTACCACTCCTCCACTCTCCTCCCTTCTTGGTCACCTACTCTTTTTTTCTTATCCCCTCCTTATCGTCCTCTCTTCTCCTCTCCTCTCCTCTCCTCTCCTCTCCTCTCCTCTCCTCTCCTCTCCTCTCCTCTCCTCTCCTCTCCTCTCCTCTCCTCTCCTCTCCTCTCCTCTCCTCTCCCCTCCCCTCCCCTCCCCTCCCCTCCCTTCCCCTCCTCTTCTCTCCTCTCCTCTCCTCTATCTCTAAGCCTTTTGTGTTCTTTTCTCTTTTTTGCCCCCTTTTTCCTGTCTTCAAAGGGAAGATAGCAAATGTTTTTGCTTATGGAACAAAATCAGCAAGGAGACAGAGCTGTGGGAAAGAAGCCTGAGCAAAAAGCATGGCTTTTCTGCTCACACCAAAGAGGGGAACCACTGACCAAAGACCTACTGCTTCCAAAGTTCACCTGGGCAAACCAATTTTATTGAAATTGCTTCCAGGGACATAGGCAACATATAGGTACAAGCTGTACCCCCAAAAGAGTACCCCCAAGCAATTGTTAATGGCTTTATATCCTCAGAGAGGGGCCATATCTCAAGTGGCTTGGTGAGCCCTCAGATGTTAGAGGGCTTGATCTTGTGAGGGGTAGCTGCTATCATCACAGCTACTCTGATTTCAAGATGCCCATCACCCTGTCATGCCTGAAGGACAGTTCCATAACAGAGGGTGATAAGGGTAAGCTGTGTAGTTGGAAGGTCTCACCGGAAACAGGAGAAAAGCCTAATCTTCCATCAGCATAGGGGCAGGAAGGACTGGTGAGATAGAAGGCAGTAGGGTTGCAGAGTTTGTGGGGGGTAATCAGGAGTGTCCCAAGGCACTTGCTGCCTTTTGCTGAGACCAGGTTAATAGCAGCAAGAGGCAGGGTCTGAGGAAGAACCAAATGGCTGAGACTCACACCCCTGCAAACTGGCCCTTGTGTGGCAGACTACAGAAAACTGCTTATCTCTTCCTTTCAATCCCCACCTCACAGGAAATGATGCTCTACAGAGGCTAGAGAGGCTAACCGTGCTCTACAGCCTTAAATGTCCTTACCCTCATCTTCTCCTTGGCCTGGAACAGCTTCCCCAGTCCACTTGAAGCTCCCTCCAAGGATTTCCAAGTGAGTACTAACTTTCTGTCTCAGGGGAACGTATCACTCCACAGTTTTTTGTTTTGTTGTTTGCTGTGACAGGACTAGGCCCCTGACTGTAAGCCTTTTGGGGGGACTCTGTCATATTTATCTCTGTGCCTCCTCCATGCCAATACAGTGCTTGCCATGTTGCCAAATTTCAAGTTTATTCTCTTTTCTGCTCCCAAGTTTTCACATTTGAACCACACATTGGTGGGACCTGATGGCTTCTAATGCCTCTCTTAGCCTCAGTACACATTAGTGATCTGACCCATCTCAGACGCTCTTGACATTAGCGCCTGTTGCCTGACCTTCAAAGCCTCAGGATAAAGTGTGTGTGTGTTTGTGTGTGTGTGTGGGGGGGTGACTTTTAACCCATATGTCATCCTTTGCAGCCTTAGCCTCTTCAGTTGATGACGATAGCCACATCTGTGGAGCACTTTCAGTGGTGTATCCTGTGAATCCTATCTGGGCCCTGCAGATAAGGACTTAGAGGCTTAGAGAGAATTGAGTCCTCGCCCCAGGCCGTGTCAGAGGCAGAGCTTGGGTTCTAATAGAGCTCTGTCCCGAAGTTCTCTGCTAGGCTACTGCTCCTACTAACAGTGCCACTGGCTGACAGTACAGGAGAATCACCTCTGGAAAGCTTGACTCACTTGTTCTGGAGTACGACTTCGTCCCTACTCTAAAGTTGGGGGAGTGAGAGCAAGAGAGAGAATTGGGGGGACGGGTGACAGGACCCAGGGCCTTGCACCTGATAGCTGAGCACTCTACCGCTGCACTATGTCTCCAGCTCCTTGTATTTTTTTGTCAACACCTCCTCTCCCCCATTTCTAGATTTCATGAGGCAGACAGGATTGAGGTTCTACTGGCCTAGGGATCCGAAGCTCAGATCTAAAGCAAATGCTGACCTGATCAGTCATTCTCACAGGTCTGGGGAGAGGGTGTTAGTGACACGGATGCCAAGATGGCATGGGGGAAGGCACAACAGGAGGGGCATTCAGCACTGTTTCTTCCTCCACGGGCATTGGTGCCATGGGGCTGGCAGGGATCGCTCCACTTAGCCCGTGTCTACTTCTTTGCTATCATCAGCCATAGATGGGTCCAAATGGTTTGACTCATTATCTAGTAGGGTGTGTTTCTTCCCTATGGGCTTGGTGCTCAGTTTGAAGCCCCCAGCCAGAGGCTTGCTGGCTTTCTTCTTAGGTTAGTATTCCTAATGCTCAGGCCATTGCTTAGAGTATTGTAGTCAAGCTCAGAATAGCTATTCACATATAAGGCTTTGCTGCTGAATGAGCATGCTTGTATTGATCTCTCTGTACTGAACCTGCCCCAACGAGGAGCCTGATCACCGCCAGCATCTACACTTAGGTGGACCAGCTTGCCTGCCCTGGAATCAGGTTCTGGCCCCAATCTGGCTTTCTCTTTCCTCACAGCCCTGGTATCTCAAATCCCCAAATCATGACACGATAGAGTCAAGCAACCTTATTGGGGGGAGGGGGTTCAGAATTCTCTACTGAGGGCTGTACCAGATTGCAGCATCCCTGTGTCTACGACCACTGGCTTCCTTGTGTCCGTGTACCAGGGAGGTGGGTGCCTCTGAGGTGCTGAAGGCCAGGACAGGGAAGAAGGTTTCCAGTTATTGGGTGGGCCAGGTGGGTGTGGAGGAATTCTCTGTCCAGCTGCATATCTTTATTCATAATGCTTGATTGTTCCTGGCTAGAGAGCTGGGCATGCTATTTGTGTGCGTATGTGCATGTACGCGTGCACATAGGAGAGGGGGATCCCTGGGCAGGCGGTGGGCTCTCTCTCTTCCCTTCTTCTCTAACTGCTGTGGGAGTGGGGGCGGCCATGAGCCTGGGGCTGTCAGGCTGCTCACAGCTGGTCCCGATTTGCGGACAATGGGAACTCGACTCAGCTCACAGTGCAGCCCAGCCCAGCCCCAGCTCCGTCCGTCTGGGACTGCTTGAAGGCTTGCACAGGAATGTGGGGCGGAAAGGCTCTGAGGGCTCACTGCTGTAGAAGATGCTGCAAGAAACAGCCTCGCTAGAGAAGACAGTGAAGTGTGGGGGAGGCCCACCAGCTGACCTCACCGAGCTGGTGGGGGTGGGGGGGAGGGGAGGTGGGCTCAGCAGTGACCTTCAGTTTTGTATCTTGGAGCCTATGCAGCCTTGCCACTGGGGGAGGGGTGTTGGCTGGCATCCACACAGGGGCGAAGACTCAGCCAGTCAAGGGCCCATGGAGTCTCTGGAAAATCTGGGACTGGTGGCCAAGTCTCCCAACACTAGGCCTCATCCTCTCTGTTCCTGTAGCACACTATTCCCTGACCTCAGTTTTGGGGTTTGCCTGAATTCCTGTGATCCTAGATCATGGAAGACCCCCCCAGCCCCCACAGAGGTGGATCTTTCCTCCAATTCCTCTTCCCTGGCAGGCACAGGGGTACCTGGATTTCCCAAAGGGCATTTGTGTATGGGCGGAGCCCACTGGCATGAAGACTGGAGATGGAAGAAGTACAAACACTGTGAGCTGAGCACCAACTATGTGCCATGCTCAGCACTAAGCACTTTTGCACAGTAACAGGCACTCGATGGGGCAGCCATAGTCACTCACCCCACTTTATAAAGAGTGTGAAACTAAGGGCTCAAAAGGAGAATTGGATGGTTAAGGTCACATGGCCTGTGATTTTCAGAGTCGAAATCTGAATCCAGGACAGTCTAGATCAGTCGTTCTCAACCTGTGGGTGGCAACTCTTTCGGAGATCAAATGATTTTTTCACTTGGGTCACCTAAGACTATCAGAAAACAGATATGTGCATTGCGATTCATACCAGTAGCAAAATGACAGGTGTGAAGTAGCAGCTACAATCACGTTATATTTTTTGGGGGGGGGGGGTCACCACAACATGAGGAACTGTATTCAAAGGTCACAGCCATAGGAAGGTTGAGAACCACTAGTCTAGATGGTCATTTCTGCAGTCAAGCTTTCTTGGAGGTGCCTTGAGCTGGAGAGTTTGGAAAGGGACTCTGAAATGAAGTTCCTGGATCTACCTTCTAAGCCTGAGCAGGAGTGTTAAGGATAATGACAAGGCCTAGCTTGAGTTCCCAGCTCAGGGGGAGCTGGGGCTCTTAGTCCTTGCAAGAAGGACTGCGAAGCTTGCATGGTCAGGCCTGGAGCCTGGCCTGGGGTAGGTAGGGAAAGTAAAGCTGGAATTTCCTTACAGACAAAGAGGGGTGGTGCAGGCATCCCTTGCTTAGGTCTTCTCACCAACCCAGGGGCTGGCTGAGTGCTGTGAAAAGCAATCTTGGCAATGAGCTGGGCTCCATTGGAAGACGTGAGTTACTAAGAAACAAGAATTCTGAGAGAAAGAGAGCTGAGTTAGTTCATTAGGGCGACTGGGGACCTTTGTGGCGATGTAGAGGCTCCCTACCCCTGGACAGCTTTGTTTGTTGCCCAAGCAATGGTCCATGAAAGCAGCCTGGGCTGGTGGTGGTGCCGGGGAAGGGAAGGGGGTGGGGAGCGCGAGGTGGGGGTGGGGGTGCAGGCCAACCGTGGCAGGAGGGAAGGGAGCCCAGCAGGGCTCAAGCCCTGAAGTCGTCCCACCCCAGCTCTGAGAACTACACAGAGGTGACTGCATAGCCAGGCTGGACCCCTGAGGGGCACTATGCTAGGATGATGGCTACTCTGAGCAGACTCTATTCTCCTCCAGCCAGTTTTGTTAAGAGGAGCTGGGGATTCCCTTGTGACAAATGTTGGAAACTGAGGTCCTGAGAGCTGATTAGCCCAGGCCTCGAACTACTGAGTAGCCCAGGCAGAATCTGAATCCTAGCTGAACTGGGCACCGGAAGAAAGCGCAGGTTCTGAGCGGAAGTCTGGGGCCAAACTGGTGGGCCACTGGCTGACAGGGCAGAGTGGGCACAGGCTGGCGGGAGGGAGAGCTGTGTGTGTGTGTTTGTCTGTCTTTTTGGAGGCGAGTGTGTGCCTGCGCGCTTCTGTGTGTGTCTCTCCCGGTGGCTGTTCTGCTTCCTCAGCAAGCCCTTCCCTCCCCCCTCCACTTGGGTTTTTCTTTCTTCTTCGCCTTATTCCTCATTGTCGTCTTCTTTTTAATGAGACTTAATTAGCATCGAGTTCCTCCTCCCGCTCCCTCTCCGCCCAGTCTCCGCCCCTGCCCTCCCCTCCCTCCTCTTCCCTCCTCCCGAGGTACAGGCCAAGCGATCTGACGAATGCACTTGAGAACAAAGCGCCAGGCTAATTCGGGGCCTGCTCAGGAAGCCGGGGCTGAGCTGAGATAATGGGTCTGAAATAGCCCGGCACAATTATGTTTCCTCAACCTGTGGCCAGGCGGGTGCGGGCTCAGGCTCTAGGGCGGACGACAGGGCGCCTGGCGCAGGGCACCAGATGTGGCTTGCTCACAGTGATGAGGGCCACGCTCCAGCACCCAAAGCCATCTTTTGCTGGCTTTCTTTGGAACTTCTCTCCTTCTGGGAGGCCTCCAGTCTCTAGCAGGGAGCCTCCAAGGGTCACTGAGGATCACACACTCAACCACAGGCACCAGAGAAGTTAATGGAAAAGCTGAGTCCAGACTCCCAAAAGCCAGGCTCACTGATATCACTTCCTCTTGCCTGGCTTTGCTGTTCCATGGAAGGTATGGAACAGGGCTTAGGGCCACCAGTAAGGCCTCTCTAGGAAAACAGAGCCTTCTAGAATGACCAGAGAAGGGACAACTGGGGCTGTTCCGGCATGCCAATCATAACAGGAGGTTGGCTTGGGGCCCATCAGAGGGATGGCTTAGATGTCACTTAGGTATCCTCTGCATGTGTTTCCTGAATCCCATCCGGAGCTTGATGCCAGACTGAGGACAGATGAGTGAGGAGAAACTGGCCTAGGTGGAACAGGGATCCCCCTGTCATAGGGATCTGCCCCTTCTCGCCTCTCTGCCGTGCCATCATGCCTTCTTGATGACAGACACAGCCTAGAGGCTGACAATGCCAAGAGCCATGCACTTTTAATGCTCCAAGGTGACTGTCAGGGCCTCTGGCTTTCCCAGGCCTAGAACTGGTGGCCTATTTGTAAACATGTGTTTATTTTGCCTCACTTTGTATTCACCCAGTAGCCAGGTTCACGCGGAGAAACTGAGAGGTACGATGGCGTGGTGAGACTCTGTGATGACAGCTAAGGCCAAGAAGCTCATCAGAGATGACAGGGGTGGGTACCAAGGAAAGCTTCTGCAAGAAGGTCGTATTTGAGTTAGCAGTGGAAGCAGCCAAGGGCTCTTCCAGTGACAGGAGAACTAGAGAAGGCACAGGGGTATGGTGTGAAAGCACTGAGCTGATGGAAGCTTATGTTCTTCTGACGTTGTCTCCTGGGGCCAGAAGGAAGTGGTGGTGAAGGAGCCACTGGGCATGCGGACTAGGCTTGCCCACAGACTTGTCTGGACCTGGGTGGACAGTCAGCTCTGTCGGGGTCACTTCTTGATTCATCCTGTTGCGTAAGCCTGCTGCCCTCAGCTCTGACTCCTCTCTTTGTCCACGGCAATCCCAGAGGTGAATGGGTGACTCTTGCTCTATGTCCGTGGACTCAGATGCAGCCCGTCACAGCAGCTTGCATTTCTTTGGTGCTTTCCTCCCTCTCAGGCTGTTTGGGGCTTCGTATACCATTCTTAATACTATATTACCGCCGGGCAGTGGTGGCGCACGCCTTTAATCCCAGCACTTGGGAGGCAGAGGCAGGCGGATTTCTGAGTTTGAGGCCAGCCTGGTCTACAAAGTGAGTTCCAGGACAGCCAGGGCTACACAGAGAAACCCTGCCTCGAAAAACCAAAAAAAAAAAAAAAAAAAAAAAAAAGAAAATACTATATTACTTTCCTTCAATCAGGACCGCAGGTAAGAGCCCAGTCCAGCATTCTGATCATGGCTTCCGAAGATTAATACCTGTCTCCCAGAGCCACTGTGGGAAGTTGTCTATGTTGTGAACTACACAGGGGTACCTAGCCAAGAACATGAGTGGGGACTGGCAGTCAGCTAGCATTCTGCTTGTGCGGGTATAGACTGCCTCTGTCTACTGAGAGAGACCTCTACTAACGGCACCAAGGCACTGAGGAAGGGGACTTGAAATGATGAACTCTCCAAGGCCTTTCCAATTGAGAAATGAAGGTCTGTGAGCTGCAGCACATATCTGGTGAGTGGAGCCAGCCCAGGGACAGAGGCTGTTCCGGGCTGTGCAAAGAGACTGCATGTGAGGATTAGCGAGAGGAAATGAAAATTGGGGATGGCCCTCAGGGGAATTGACTACAGATGATGTCAGAGAGGAGGCTGCCTCCTGGAGAGTAAGGGACCCGAATAGCTGCGGGGGGAGGGAGGCTATCGGCATTGTCAGCCCACCTGCCTCCTCCACCCCTAGCTGCCTGCTAACTCTCTTTGCACCCCTGAAGAGGAGGAGGCACGTTCTGGGGGATGCTGAGGGCCTTTCCATGGGAAGACAGGAGACTGAAGCTCCAGGATGGGCGCTGACTTACAGTATCCTTCTGAGCTTGCAAAAACTCAGTCCAGGGTCTAAGGGAGACAGAAACTCTGGAAGACAGAAGCTGACAAAGTCCACATTTGAGCCCCATGCCACGCATCTTTAAAGCCCAGTCCTCTCCAGGTCCAGTGAACTTCTAACCAGAAACAGGAGCTCAGGGCCAGGTAGGTGTTACTGGAAATGGCCCAACAACTCAAAGCCTTCTGTGTAGAACGATCAGTTCTATTTCCAAGACTAAGAAAGGCAAAGCCACACACAGCTAATAAGTGGCAGAGTGACCAGTAATAGCCCCGGGAGTGCAGAAGGGATGGAAGATGTTGAGAGAAGAGGAAACCGTGAGCTTATACACAAAGGGGATGCATGCAGTGCCTGTGCCAGCTTGGTAAAGAAAAGGAGATTGTGAGGGGAGGGGAGGGAAGGGAGCCAGATGTAATTGTGGGGTGGGTAAGGAAGTTGTGGGGTGGGGTGACAAGTATGTGGACCTAGTGGTATGACTAGAAAATGGTGCTCCAGAGTCGATGGTTCTCCAGAGAAGGTGATGCTCCAGGGAAGGTGGTGCTCCAGAGAAGGTGGTGCTCCAGAGAAGGGAGGACTCCATTTAGAATTTTTTCCCCCTGTGCTAGAAAATAGCCCTTTCTTCTTCCACAGGGAGGCTGGGCTTTTTCTCCAAGGCCCCCTTGTCCGCTCTACTATGGGGGCTCTGCCTTCTCATAGGTCCCCAGCTGGAGACCCCAGCCCCACTCCCTAATTCCGGCGGAGCAGGCAGCGTGCCCGCATGCCCAATTGATTCTCCCAGCACACACACAGGTAATTCATCTCAGCTTCCTTTCCAGGCCCCCACCCCAGATGTGCAGCCGTCCCAGCAGCCAGAGGCCGGCTCACCCCACCCAGATCGCTGGCCAGCTGCAGCCCCTGTTTCCCAGGGAAGAGAACCTAATAAAGGACAGTCTCGGAGTCACAGCCTCTCCAGTTCAATCTTTCCACAGCCGCCCCATAAAACTGAGGGGAGAGATATAAAGGAAACAAGTGTGAGTGAAGATGGAGTTTCCATCCAAGGAGGGGAGTGGAGATGTGGGGCCGGCAGACAGCATGCAAGAGTGATTGGCCTCTGGGGCCCAGAAAAGGCAGAATATCTCCATTTGAAGCCACAGGTCCTTGTGGTAGCTTCTCTAGAAGGGACAGGATACAATGGGTGGGAAACAGGGTGGTGAATGTGGTGGTTAGGATCAAGGGTAGGAAGATTGTGAATTCAGGAATAACCTAGGTGACATTACCAGACCCCCATTTTAACAAAACAAGAAGAGGAGGAGGGAGGGGAAGGAGGGAGGGAGGGGGGAGGGAGGAAGTAGTCAAGCTGGGGCCAGGTGTGGTAGTGCACACTTTTAATCCCAGCACTCAGGAAGCAGAGACAGGCAAATCTCAGTGAATTTGAGCCTGTCCTGGTCCACATAGTGAGTTTTAGGCTAGCTGGGGTTATGTGGCGAGACACTGTCTAAAGTTGAAGAAAGAAAGAAAGAAAGAAAGAAAGAAAGAAAGAAAGAAAGAAAGAAAGAAAGAAAGAAAGAAGAAAGGAAGGAAGAAGAGAAGGAGGGAGGAGGAAGGGAGGGAGGGAGGAGGAAGGGAGGGAGGGAAGGAGGGAAGAAAGAAAGAAAGAGAGAGAGTGTGTGTGAGAGAAACAAGCTGGGTATGATGATTCATACCTGTAACCACAGAACTTAAGAGGCTAAAGTAGGAAGATCACCACCACAAGTCCAAGGCCATCCTGGGCTACATACCAGGGCCAGGACTACGTATCAAAATCCTGTCTCAAAAATAAAGCAAGTCATAAAAAAAACCAAGTATGGTGGTCACACCTGTAATCTCAGCACTTTGGAGGCAGGACTCATATATCAGCTTGCCACAGGTTCAAGGCCAGCTTGGACAGGGGTAGACCAGCCTCAGGTACATAATGAGACCTTGGCTCATAAATAAAAAAGAGGAGAGGAGAAGGGGGTGGGAGAAGGAAGGAGGAAGAAGAAGAGTATTGGGGACATAGAGAATGACAAATAGACCAAGATGATGGACTTGGTGTGGGCACTTGAGATTGGGCAAGCTTGGGGGCATCCTTTCTGGCTTTCCCATCCCATTCCTGTTTCCACGAAAACCAGAAGGTGAACCGGAGTCTGTCATTGAATCTAGTTTAGCTATCACCCTGTTGGGTGACCTTGCTCAAGCTCCCTACTCTTCTCTCGTGCCTTATTTCCTCGGCTCTGCAATAGGCTCCAAGCAGTCTGGCCACCAGCCTGCTGCTGTTTGACCGGGGATCAGTGTGTGTTGTTGATAGGACTCATAGGAAATACATGGGCAGCCCTCTTGTTCATTACCCATTAGGTCTGGCACAATCCTCAGGAGAAGCCTGGGTCCTCCAAGGTATGTTCCTGGGGTGAGCATGAAGTCTGAGTTCTTCTGGTGTGTATCTTTGTCTCTTCTGCCCAGGAAAGAGGTAAGCAACTGTCAGGTCATAACACTTTCTTCCTCTCCCTTGTGTATAGAGCCCTGAGCAAAAGCAGCCATGCCTGTCCTCCCGGCACTGACAGGCGCCAGAGAAGAAAAGGAGCTAGCTCCCTGCCAGGTATCAGGATGATGGCAGGAAAGTGAGGCCTGTGGTTCCAGCCACACCAGTAGCTCTACTCCGAGGCACAGATCTCTGAGGGAATTCCAAAGCCCTTCTCCTACAAAGCCCTGGGGCCAGCACTAGGGTGATTATAATTGGGCCCAGAATTGAAGGAGAGAGTGCAGTAACCAATCTCTGCATCTGGGTCCTGAGGAGAAGCCTGGCCACACCCTGGCCTGTTTGCTTGGAATAGAGATTCTGCCCTCTCTGCATAGCCTGTGCTGGCTCCACAGCCGATCTCAACCGTGCCTCACATAGGCTGCCTGATCTGTGTGGGCCTCGTTTGTCAAAGGCATGTAGGAAGAAGGGGTATGAATCAGGGGCCGGGTGACCCAATAGAAACCTCCTGTCTGCCATGAGCTTCCTAGTGACATCACCGGGCATGGGATTTGTCACCATTTGCCTGGACTGACTGGGAGAAAGTACTTTGGAGAAAGTCAAGCTGTCTGCATCTCCCACACTCGTGCTCGCAGCGACTCCTTGGTAGGCGTCAGATACTGAGCTTCTATAGTAGAGTGCGGCCATGGCTGTGGAGGGGACACTCCCAAGCTGTTGGCCTTGGCCTCCTTCTTTGAGTCATCATTAAAGCTCCCAGGACAATCAGAGGTAAGGGGAACCCAATGAAGGTACAAGATCCAGAGGCCGAGAGCCAGGAAGGTCCAGCCATGGAGGGAGATAGAGTGTAAGAGCCACAAGGAGAGAGGAAAGGCAGAGGACAGAAGAAGCAGGCCAGGCTCTGCAGGCAGAGCCCAGCAGGGTGGACCTCAGGCAGCTAGGAGGGGCAGGATGAACACTCCTACTAAAGTTCTTGACTTCCTTAGACAACAAGAGTCCCTGGGACTTTTCTGAGTCATGTGCTGCATTAGAGATAGCGGCCTGAGAAAGTGAGCCGTCAGGAGCTTAGCCCCAGCAAGGCAGCCTGTTGCGTGACCAGGAACACCACACACACACACACACACACACACACACACACACACACACACACACACACACTCTTACCAGTTCCATGCTAGGACTAAGGGTCTGTCCTATACAACATTCCCATTTTCTAGGTTGAGAAACTGAGGCCACAAAAAGATAGCAGCCTCATGCTTTTCTTTCTCTTAAGCAGACAGGTAGAAGTGGTTCTGGTGGAGCTGAGACTGGCAGGACACTACATATCTTGGCTCGGTCTTCCCCGTTCTATCTCCCGCTCCTTTGAAGAGCCAAAAGAAATCTCTCTCAGCTGGCTCCATCACAAACACGAAGTCATGTGGATGCTGCAGCCATCTCTCTGATGAGGGTCCGGGGGTGGCTCAGGGGCTTGTCTCCAGCCACGGAGTAGATAGGCGGCCTGGCAGATGGAATTTCTGTTGCTCTCCGAAGCTGCTACTTCCGGCTGGATTTCTCCTTTCTTTTCTTCTCCTTGGGTTTTGAGGGGAAGAATGGAGATGATGAACATGATACTCTCTGTAGAAAATTAGAAAAGTATTACCAAGAAAACTGACCCTATCCTTTCACAAGCAGGGGAAATACTGGTAATGTTTTGCTAAATCTATTCTCAGCAGCTCCCCCTCATCTCTGTCTCTCTGTCTCTCTGTCTCTCTCTCTCTCTCTCTCTGTCTCTCTGTTTCTCTCTCTCTTTCTCTCTGTCTCTCTGTTTCTCTCTCTCTTTCTCTCTGTCTTTGTTTCTCCATTCACACATATTCCTGTCTTAGACAGGAGATGGTAGTGTTCATTCCATTGTTGTTTCAAATTGTGACAAAAAAAGAAAACACTTACCATGGAATATATTTCTATAAGAACACTTAAGGACTCTAGAACAATACTGCTAATTCTGAGAGCTGTGTGTTTCACCAGGTTTCTAGAAGTTCCCATCGTGTGTAACTGAAATTCTAGAGCCATCGCACAGTTAAGTCTTGCCTGTCTCCACCACTCACTCTCCAGAACTTGCATTTGGCTTTCTGCTTCTGTGCATCGGACTTTCAGCCACTCTGAATAACTGGGCCTGCAGTTTTATCCTCAGCCTGTCAGTTCACATAGCATAGTGAACTCAAGGTCCATTCATATTGTACCCTCTGACAGGCCCTCCCACTCTTTCAAAACTAATATTCACTTGACTCAGTCTGCACACCTTTTCCTAGCCACTGGTCCACGCTTGATACCCAGCTTGCAGCTGTTGTGGTGGTGCGCAGTGCACTTGGCTTTAGGTCTGTCTCTTTGAGATCCCCACTGGAATTCCTTTGGCTCCTTACCTAGAAGCGAGATGATAGGATTGTCTGGTAGTGTTACATTCAGTTTCCTGAGGATCCTCCCTACTAAATGGCTGTGCTGTTGACTTTGCCCCTAACAGTGGAGAGGGGCTCTCTTTTCTTCATCTTTCCCATTTCTTGCTATCCTCAGAGTTATGAGCTGACATCTCATAATGGTGCTGACTTGCCATCACCTGCTGAAGAGTGGCATTGGGCACCTTCTCCCTCACGTGTAGACCATCTGTGTTTCTTGCGCCTAGTCTGTTTCGGGCCCTGAATATCCCATGTGTCCTTGTGCTATAAGCATTTCTTCATGTATGCTTTTCTTCCCCTTCACCCTGAGGACAGGGATCTGAACTTTGAGAGTCCCAAACCCTGCCAGGTCCAGTTGGGGTTTAGCATGTAGCAGCATATAAGCAGCAGGTGGTAGGGGGTGAAAAGCAACTTAGGGTAGACCCTGGATCAGAGCAGCTTAGAGGAGAGACTTTGGTAGAAGATGGTCTTAGTTTCAAGTTGAGAGTTTTGCTATATCCAGGCTGCCAGGCATTGGGAAATCCATTTAATTCTGAACCCTGACTTAGTTAGGGTTACTGTTGCTGTGATAGAACACCATGACCAAAATAGTTTGGGGGAGAAAAGGGACTATTTGGCTTGCGTTTCTCCATCACAGTTTATCATCCAAAGCACATAAAGCAGGAACTCAAACGAGGCAGGAACCTGGAGGCAGGAGCTGAAGCAGAGTCTGTGGGGGATGCTGCTTACTACCTTGTTCCTCAAGGCCTTATCAGCCTGCTTTCTTATAGAACCCAGGACCGCCAGTGGCCTGGGCCCTCCCACATCAATTACTAATTAAGAAAATTCCCTGCAGTCTTGCCTACAGCTCGACCTTGTAGAGGCATTTTCTCATTTGAGATTCCCTCCTCTCCGATGACACTAGTCCATTTCAAGTTGACATAAAAACTAGCCAGCTCAATTCCCATCTAGAAAGTGGAGATAATGGGAAAATCACTTTCAGAGTTTCATCACCCCTTTGTGTGGTCTCACTCAGCTAATGCATGCCAGGACTTGACCACAAGGAGTCTCCTGTGAATGCCAGAGTGAATGCCAGAGCGATTCTCTTGCAGCAGTGTAAAGGGGCTATGAAGTCCTCCTCTGTCCCTGGTCTCAGTCTCTTCTTCTGAATTATTGAATATTGTAGTGGATGGAACTTTTCAGTTTGGATTTTCCCAGATGCTAAGAAATAAGGGTTTTGGAAAGAAGGTGTGTGTGATGGATGGAACGTTTTTATACACCTCCCAAATCCCAGTGTAGAAACCTGAATTCCCAGTGTGATGGCATTAGGAGGCGGGGCCTTTAGAAGGTGTGAACGTGATTGACTTGAGAAGTACTTAGGTGGTTAGCAAAGCACACAATAAACTAAGGAGGGAAGGCCCACCCTGGACATTAGTGCTGCCATGCCTTGGGTGAGGTCCAGGTGGAATACAAGGAGAGTACCCCCTGGCATGGCATGCTCTGTCTCTGCTTTCTGTCTGCAGTTAGGTGAACTGTCCTGGTTTGCAATGCCCTCTTTGTCACAATGAACTAAAACTTCTAGACCCATGGGCCAAAATGAATCCTATCCCCTTCCCAAATTGCCTCCTCTGGTGTTTTGTCACAGCAATAAAAAGTCTGACTAATTCAGAAAAATTGGGACTGGTTTGTAGGAGGGATTTGGGGGAAGTTAGGAGGTAGAGACGAGAGAAGAGCTACAATGCTATCAGCAGAATTAAATGCGTGATTCTGGTAGGAATTCAGAACAGTAGGATGTTGATGAGACCTAGACTGTAAAGAGTGAGTGTCTTAGTCTTCAAAGGTGAGCAAGGACGCTATCAGGAATTCGAATAGTGGCCATGCCTGTTACATTTTGGTAAGGAACTTGTGTATATTTTGTCCCTGTCCTGATTCCTTACATAGTTTAAGTTTCAAGTCCAGATTTCTTGCCATTTCCAGGCTGCCAGACTTTGAAGAGTCCACTTAACTATGAGACCTGGCTTCCTATCTAGAAAGTGAAGGCAACAGGGAAATACTTGAATTTAAAGGTAATGAACTCATTAATATAGTGAAGGAAATATTAAGGCAGCCCAGCACCCAGTCTGAAGTGGCAATTGCTAGCTGCTTTTATTGGGGTTTACAGTTATAATCTGAAGCATAAAGCAAAAAAGAAAGATGGGAAAGTGTACAGTTTGGTTAGAAACCCCCCCGCAGAGTTGAAGCTAAGGAAAGTTTTGAGTCTCGAAGGAATTTCAGGAACTGGCCTGACCCACCTATCATAGGCTTAAGAGTATAAAAGGGTAAACACATTTAACCGACTTCTTAGGGAATAGAGTTTAAGGCTCTCTGTTATCACTGGGCCTCTTAGGAGTTTCCTAAGCTTAGCCATTCAGGTTCTCAGAGACCATTGTAGCTGTTATCCTAAGGGGCCATCTACCTTTCATACTGGTTACAGACCCTGACATCATCCATAAGTTGCTAAATTTGCAGACATATAAAATATAAGAGACACAGGGGTCATGGAGGCTTGCACCCAGATTTTAGGGGAAAGCCTGGTAGGCCAAGTAGTGCTTAACAGGGTCAGGATTTTTGCAGGCAGCTCCTGAGAAGGTGACGTGTGAAGCTGTTCGTGTGAAGCTGAAAATGCTATAGATAGCCCAGGCAGGGATAGCTATACAGTGCTTTGCAGCCTCCATTCCCATGGAGATGCTGGGAATGTGGGACGTTTGCTGAGGATAGAGCTGCAGGTAACAGAGAGCCCATTTGGGCTGAAGATGGCAAGGCTGGAGGATCTGGGTGCTCAGGCCTCTGAAGCCCACATCTGGCTACTGTGGTGTGCCTCAGATGCTGGACGTGGAGCTACAGAATTTAGTGCCCGCCTTGCCAACTTCAGGCTTGCTTTGGTCTAATCTTGTCTTTCTATTCTCTCATTCTTCTCTTGTGGAATGGGAGTATTTACTCTATGCCACTGTATCTTGGAAGTATGGAGCATTTTAATAATCATATACATGCTCCCAGCTAAATGCTTGCCTTGGAATACTTTGAACGTTTGAGCAATGCTAGAACTGTTAAGACCATGTAGATCCTTGGAGAGGGACTAAATACATTTTGCATTGTTAGAAAGCAATGAGCCTTTTGGGGACTAAGGGTGGAGTGCTACTGTTTAAGAGATGTGTTTGGGTGTCACATTGATTGTTAGACTTACGATAGTTACTCTTAATTGTTAAGTTGATTAAATTATGGAGAGCCCAACAGTTTTAATGTAAATGTCTTGTTTAATATATATATATATATATATATATATATATATATATATATATATATATATATATAAAGTCTTAAACCTATTGCTGAAGATACAACATACTTTGGTTCCAGGACATAGAGAAGTCAAGCTGGAACTAAATTGAAAACTTCCTCTCTGCTGGCTAGCTTTCATAATATTAAAAGGTGCTATGCAGGCTATAGGGAGAGAAAAGCTATGGATGGTATTGCCCAGTGGTAAGCACTGTATACTATAATGCCAATCAACTGGTATAATAGCGGCATGAGAGTTACGGGGATAATTACTTTTGGATTGGATTTGAGGCCTGTTCCAGAGGAGGGAGTTCATGCCTGATAGTGTAAACCTGGTGTAATGGCACGGCTCAGAAGTCAGAGGCCCACAGGTGAGGTGGGCAGCAACTGCTGTTGTGTGGCCAAGTGGACATGTTGTCGAACTGCCTTTCAAATATTTGTGTTCATACCTACAGATTAGTGCTGCACTCAACTCTAGTCAAAGAAGCGTCTCTGCAGTCAGCAGCAGTTAATGAAGGGACTTATAATTGAGAATAAATAACTATTGAGTACTCGGCTGTATGTAACACCACGTTGATATCAAAACTCTAGAAGCGAGATGGGGCAAGATGTAGGAGTGGAAGATGGAAGGCAAGCTGGGAAATGCAGTCTTTTTGCTGTGACACTGCACTCAGCTACCGAAGGCCTGTACAAGATCGAGCCAGCCAGGTCATCCAACATTCCACCAGGCAGCATTAATCGAATTCAGTGGGTTACAAAAAACAAAAACAAAACAACAACAATGACCACAACAACAAAGTAGAGAGGATATGAAAGGGAGAAGCATGTTGTGGGTCCCTGGAGGAGTAGGGAGGATTTTAAGGTACATATTTTCAAAGTACATTGTTTACCTATATGAATTATCAAAGAACAAATAAAAACTATTTTACTAACAGAGAAAGGGGTCCATAGAGCTTGCTGTTCACTACACAAAGATAGAAAAAGGAGCGCTAGCAAACCAAGAAGCAGGTTCTGTGGTCGTGAACTTTCCCGGCTGGCCAGTCAGAGCTGTGAGGAGCTAGCATGTGTACCCTTGGGGCCCCCAGACTCTGGAGTTCTTTGCTAGAAGCCCCTGTGGACTAATGTAGCAGGCATTTTGGTGCTGTCATCTCGTCTTTTGACCTCCCTTCTTTGTGATAGCAAGAGTTTCCCTTTAGGGCACATATCTCCCTGGGCTGGGGATTCACATACGACCTCCTTCTGCTCTAGGCTGACTGGCACTGATACAGAGAATCCTGTACTAGGACAGCCCTAGGACACACCCATCAACACTCTGGGGGTAATGTGAGAATTTCTTCCTGGTACTTGTTGGGAGAGTCACAGGGAGAAGGAAGGAAGACCCTTGTAAATTGGGGTTGAACAAAACTGGGCTCAACCTGCTCAGAACCAGCTACCCAGTTTATAAAGGCAGAGAAAACATCTAATAATGTAGGATTGCTGCCTCTATGTTCCTCTTATATAGATGGCAAGGCTGAACTCAGAGAAAGACAACTTACATAAGGCGATACCATTGCCTAGTAAGCCAGAGCTAGCACCTCCATTAATTAGGGTCAGAATCCTTGGCCCCACCTTCCAGGAGATATTTTCTATTGTAATCCTACACACTAAGATCAGTCTTGACGATGGATTCTCCTCTGCCCAGCAGAAGGACCTTAATGGGAGGGCCTTTGGGAAATGGTGAACCCAACCCCTTCCACTGTCCAAGTGGACACAGAGGTCAAGAAGAGAAAAGAACAGAGTATGTGAGCCCTCCCTTTCCCAACCCCAGGAAGGATATAAGGATGCTACTGCTTTAGCCTTGCTGGAGATGCACAGAGCCCAAAGACGGATGGGGTGCAGTAGAGACAGAAGCATGGGCTTATTGGTCAGGTCCTAAGCATGCAGAATCTCAGTGTGTCCGGGCAGAAAGGCACCATTAGAACAGACTCAATTGCAGGTCGGAAGGTGATTTGTCAGCATACAGCACCATAGCCTGGAAGGAGCACAGTGCCGAAGCATTGTCGGCTGTTGTAGTCCTGGTTCAAGGTCCCACCAGGAATTGTGGCTTTGCCTGATTGTCTTCCCCTGCCCACATGCCAGCCTTCTGGTGAACTTTGTTTTGTGAGTGTGTGTGTATGTGCACACATGCACATGTGAATACACATGTGCTATGGTGTGTTGTATGGTGTGCATATGGAAGTCAGAGGACATGTGTGGGAGTCAATCCTTGCCACCACGTGGGTCCTAGGGATCAGACTCAAGTTGTGAGGCCTGATGGTAGGCTCCTTTGCCTGCCGAGCCACCTCACCAGTTTAAGATCCCAGTTTTTCGCTAGTTTCTTTCCGCTCCCTGCATATTGCGGCTCTGTAAAGGCTGTCTGAGTCTGGGTAGGGTTGTAGAGTGGTGGCCGCTGGGGCATGGGGTGGGGAAGGGGCTGACAAGAACAAACCAGCTGGCAGAGCCATGGCCGAGGACCCTGACAGCTAGGGCCATCTGCGTGTAGACACTAAGATAGCTCTGCCTCCAGGAGCTGTGGCGGCATGGAGTCCTTTTCTGCATAGCCTCTAGTTGCATGGAAGATAGGCCACTGTCCTTAGGTCACCTGATGCTCTAGGACAGGACATGTCTGTCTATGTGCTGCCCAGCTCTACCCCTTCTGATTCAAAGTCAGGGAGCAGTAGAACCCGCTGACCATAGCAGCTTGCCCTGGCAGAGAGGAACCCACAGCCCCCTAGGTTCAGACGCCCATCTTGTTTTCTTCGAGGTACTAATGGAGTCCTGGGCTTTGAGCAGACTGGGCAAGTCCTCTAGCACCGAGCCACACCCTTCCCTCCATTGTATGAGAGGTCGAGAAGACTCCAGCTGATTGACTGAGTACATTCTATGTGCCAGGCAGTGGGCTAGGCCCTTCTTTCTGCTTTTATTATTCGTCACTCCACAAGGCATGTGGGATCGCACCCCTCTTGCAGATGAATATACACCATAGCCCAGAGAGAGTGGCCACCTGTGGCCAGGTCCCTGGAACCCACAGCTGTCCAGAGCCCCACATGTTCCACTGGCTTTTCTAAGCTCTCAGACCTAGCAGGCTACATGTACTAGAGGGGACTAGGAGGGGCAGGCTGGAGGATCCCACAAGCTGCCCCTGCGCCAGGCCCCAGAAAACTCCATGCTTGGCCACCTGCCAGGGGGTGTGGCTCTGGAGAGACTCCTTGGATAGAGAAATTCATTAGCCTATGTGAAGTCTCAAACCGATTAGTGATTTATACTCAGCTCACGCGGCAGGTGGTTTAGGGTTACCCAAAGGCCACCCTGGCCTGGCCCTCCCTCCTTTTCCCCTTCCTCTTTCAGTCTTCCACACTCAGCCCTGCTTAGCCAGCCTGCTCCTAGACCTTTCCTCTAATCCCCAGAGCCTGGGCCATTTCTCAGGAGGGAACTGGCAGGGCTAGCAGTCTGGGAATGGAGGTGGCAGGGTACTGTGATTACCTCCTAAACCACAGGATCATTCTAAAATCCAAGCTTTGTTCCATCTCAGGGACCAAAGAGGGCTTCGTTTCCACATTGGGGCAGGATAAAAGGAAAAAGAAGTGAGGCTCCACAGCAGGAGGCATAGAGGACTGATAGATAGAAGAACTTCCGATATAAACAAGCTTGGGTTCCTGGGCTGGGATAAACACACAGCTCCGCTGTGGAAAAGGGGTTGGGTTGAAATGACACAGGCTGGGCCTGCAGCCAGTTTGAGCTTCCCCACAGAAGATGCCACTTAGAAGTGTTAGTGAACCCTCAGGACTCTTGAAGAAGAGGGGCAGTGGGTAATGCAGAATTCCCTTTAAATCAATCTAGAGCTCTCCCAAGGGAAGTCCATTTCTCTGCCTGTTGGGGAAGGCCCAATTCTGCCTACCTCAGCTAGGGTCTACCTCTGGGTGGCCTCTGGACAGAGGCCATGGCAGCCATGAGCTTCCACCTCAAGTCAGCTGCCTATCCCTGGGCTAATGTCCTTGACTTTCATTAGCAAGAAATTGGCTGGGTGGCTATTGCCCTGTCCCCTACATGCTAGGTTCTGGGCCTAGGGATGTTGGCGGCAATGTCACCCAGCCCAACCCTTATGCTAGTGTACTTCCCAATTCCCCATGGGCCTTTCAGTTCTCAGTCTTCAGGAGACTCCAGAGTCCACCTGGCTTCCTGCCTCGCTAGCGAGTTCCAGCTTCAGGAAGTCCTTCTTGGTATCTGGCTTTGAATCTTTTGGCCATAACCAGATTATTTTTCACCCACTCTATCCAAATGGTGAGGAGGAAGGTTTCTCGTGTATGATATCTTCATGAGTGGAGTTCAGATGCATGTATAGCACAGGCTAGACTAAATAGTGAAGAGGCTCAGAAACTTCTGGAGTGGGAGCCCAGGCAACTGACCTGGATGTCCTTGGGGTCACTGACCAGAGCCATGGAAGGAGGCACCGAAGGTGGTGTAAAAAGGTGCACTATAGCCTACCCCTTCATAGCTAGTGACTGCGAGGAGGACTTATCCTAGAGCCCTGGCCACTTTCTTCCTGGTCTAGCATGCTAACACTCACAGTTTCTCCAGCTACCAGCAGCCCTGCCTGTTATCCAGCCAAGAGCTGAGTGTCCGTTCAAAGCTAGGCCCTGCTGGAGGTGGGTGGGGGAGGAGTTGCTGATAGGAATGTGACTGACATGGTTAGGGCCTACCCTTCAGAGAGGCTCCAGGCCTAGCAGCCCTTTCCAGGCTTTGTCTCCTCCCTCACTTGGGCTAGAGCTGAGGGATGAGGTGCTTCCAAGGCAGCTGGATTGAGTAATTAAAATCTCTCTTCTACCCCTGGTGGATGACCTCCAAGGTTCGTTCCAGCCTTATGATTCTATGATTCCAGCTGGGGGTATCCAATTAACCCTTGTCATGCTTGGCTGGTCTTCGTGGGCTGTGGAGTGGGAAGGAGTTGGGACTGGGAGGTCTCAGGGAAGGCCCATTCTCAGCACATGTCAAGATGCACTCTTTCCTCCCTCCCTTCTCTGCCGTCCCACCATGCCAGGGTGGTGGCCCCGGAATTTCAGTGCCAGGATAAAAAGACACTTGTGGGCCAATGAGCCTTTGGGGCACTGCCATGTAATAGTGAATGACAGGTCATTATTGGATGTGACAGTGTAGAATCTATCGGTGCCATGATGTGCAGGCCCAGGAAGGCCTTGAGAGTCTCTCTGTCTCTCTCTTCCTCCTTTTCTATTTTTATCTCTGCGTATGTCTTTCTCTGTGTCTCTCTCTATCCCTATGTCTCTCAATGTCTCTGTCCTCTCTCTCTCTCTGTCCCCCCCCCCGTGTGTGTGTATGTGTGTGTGTGTGTGTGTGTGTGTGTGTGTGTGTATACAGGATGCTGCCTCAGAAACAAAATGGAGGTAACAGTGGATCACCAACAGAAAAAGACCACCATAAGTCTGGACACCTTGAACCACCGTGTTCTCAGGGACCCAATGCCAGGGCAAGGCAGCCTCCTCCTGGTGGCTCTGGGAGGGCGTGACATTTGGATGAGGTTTGGACTCCAGTCAGAATGGTGGTGGAGCTACACATGTGGCCATTGTCAGAGCCCACGTGGGCCTTAGAGACGGCCATAAACAGTCACCTTATGGGCCACTTAAAACCTCCAAAGTGTTTTCTTTGGCTCGCACGGTACCTACATGATGAAGAAATTAGCTCTCATCATTTAAAATTCAGGAGATTTTTTACATAAACATCCAGATTTATAACTTCTAAAAAACTCTGAAGATCTAGTAATCCTGTGCTCTCATCCACAGGCAACAGACAGCTGGAGCTGAGTGGCAGCTGTCCCCTGGGCAGGGGGCGCAGGGCAGGAGTGGGGGGCGGACACATACTCTTGGCTTCTTGCGGTCCCACCTTCCTGAGTTTGCTCTTCCTAGGACAACTGGAGAAATGCAGGCCAGGAAGAAAGAAGGGCCCTTAGCCAGGTCAGCCACCCACCTGGGTGGGGGCATTGTGAGGACTGGAGCTGGGCGTTCTGTGGGCGGCTGCCCTTTATCCTTGTCCTCAAGCTCTGCCTCAGGCGCAAGCCCTTCTGCCATCACTGTCCCTCTCTGGAGACTCTGCAGGCTTTGTCTGGCGCCTTGCGGGAGCTGCGAGGACAGGAAGCAATTAAGGACCACCCGGCCCAGGCTGCTGAGAAACTGAGGAGGCAGGCTCTGGCCAGGCCAGCCAGTCACAAAGGCCAGCTAGGTGTGGCCTGGGGCAAGGCCAGGGAAGGCCATGGGAGACTGACAAAAAACAAAACAAAACAAAACAAAACAAAACAAAAAAAAAAACACGCTGTAAGCTGTGGAGATTCTGGGAGAAATCTCTTCCACTTAGAAGCAATTCCAGAGAAAGAGCAACCTTGTTGGGTCAGGGGTGGGGTGCAAGGATGCAGGGAGTGGTAGCTTGTCAGAAGGCCTTAGTCCTAGGCCTAACTGCTGGTTTAGTTCATAAGCTTTGCTTAGAGGTGTCCCTTCTGTTCTGTGAGCCTCAATTTGTTCATCCTCATAATAAGGTCCTTAGAAGAAACATTCTTCAAGAGTCCTTCCAGGCTTGACCATCCAAGACCTTGGGGTGGCTGAGAACTAAAGGTGCATTCACTAAGTTATACTGGGTGTCAGCTGTATGTGGTACAGTTAGGAAGCAGATTTGGGCAGTTTAAGACGTGAGTTCTTTCCTTAAGGACTAGTATCCCCCTCGAACAATACCATGGCTTGATTATTTACATAGGCTGGAAAGTTCACTCAAGTGGGAGTTCTTTCCATGCCTTGTGAAGTCAACACATTGCTATCCTCATGCTAAGGATGAGAAAAGTTAGACTGGAGAGTTAAGTGTCTGTGCTCCAGTCTACCTGCTTAGCAAGCTGAGGAAGAGTGCTACCTGGACCAGGCCCACTCTCAAGGCTGTGCGTGGAACCAACTCTACTTTGCTTCTACTGCAGATGAGGTGCCACAAATGTTCCTACAGGACCGCTGAGATTGTCTCCATTGCCCAGAGAAGATGGACCATTCCCACACAAGGTGTGCTTGGGGGGGGGTTGCAGCCATACTCCCATTTTTCCCCACAGTTTATCTGACCCCAGCAGAAAATCAGCAACTCTTCATAGTTCCTGGAGATGCTCCATCTTGTTTGACCCTTGCCATTTCTTCAGTCCCCAAAGGGTTAACTGGATCCCTGTTGTACTCCAGACACAGTGCTTTCCAGGCCTCCTCCCATTCCTCCACAGTGACTTGGTGAGAACACCTTCATTATACTAGTAGGGGAGCCCCCTCACATGGTGATCCCTTGTCTTTCAAGGCCCCAACACAGGACTGTAGGGACCTTGGGAGCCTGTGCTTAACCTGTCCCAATCCAAAGACTCTATCCAGCAATAGCCTGGCCCCAAGTCAGCCCTTCCTTTGGATTCTGGAACCACCAAGGCCTGGATCGAGCCTCTCCTAGGACCCTCCTCCTTCTAGTTCCGGCACCAACCTGACTTTCCTGGAGCTAGGCCCAGACCCAAGCAACCCCTTTGGATTCCTGGTCTCACATATTCTTGTACCACTGGGCCCACAGCTCCTAGGAACTGTGTAAGCCCTTGTTTACGGCACACTCCCATGCAGCTCCCACGGATCCTATCATTATGGTCTTAATTTCCATTCTCCAGATAAGGAAACAGAGAGGTAGCATTCCGGCCTGTGGTGACTGGTTGCCCCAGTCCGTACACCTGGTGTGTGCAGAGACAGGAGCCAAGCCTATGTGTCTGGCCATATTGTTTGTTGCTCCTGCTGACTGATGAAGGTAGCAATGGTGTGCCATCCTTAAGAAATATGGCCTTGACAGTGGTACAGGAGTAAGTCACTGGGGGTACTTAGTCCTAAGAGGACTGTAGTCTATTTGTCCAGGACAACAATCCACCTGGCAGGAAGTTAGTAGAAGGAAGGACCTCAGAGGGACAGAGAAACAGGACCTCTGGTAGGAAGCCTGGGATAGCCTGACTTAAGAACTGTGCAAAGACAGGATGACACAGGGCATCTCGATGTGCCAGCGAGGCTGCAAGTTCCCCCTGGTGCTGCCTTACAGAGGAGGTGACATGAGCCTTGAAAAGGGGCCCTCTGCTACCCTGCCTGCCCAGGGAGTAGATACCTTCCCAACTAACACCCCACACCTCCTGAAGCTAGCTTGGATTGGAAGGATGCCTGGGAGAAGAAAGGGCTCTGTCTGGCCCCCCACCCCCACCTCAATCCCCTGCTTTGGAGCTCCCAACCAGGGACATGGGAAATGTGCAAGCCTATATGAGTGGGGATGGCACAAAGGCCTGACAGCACAGGTCCCCAATGGCTCTGCTGCGAATGGAGAGGGCTCAAGGAGAGATAGAGTCTTGCTATAGACACGTAGGGATTATGTGATGTTCCCTACATAGTTTAAAGCAAGAGAAGTAATCTGAAAAGGACCAAAGGCGTCACATTGGTGGGGGAGTGAATCTCAGTTGAGACCCCGAGGACCCTTTGCCCCTGTGCCCTGTGAACAAGGCTGAGGAGGCCTGCTTCTGACTGACTGTTCCCAGGCTCATAGCCTTAGCTGACCAATCCCTGGGCAGGAGGTGGCCAAACTCAGCTGCCCTTATCCCATCAGCCCCCTGGGGCCAGGCTGAGCCCATACAAAAGAGAGCGTTCCTTGTGGGCCTTTGCGGGGGCCCTGGGAATCGGTGACAAGCTGAATGGGATAATAAGTTAATTAAAGCTGTCTCATATGTGAGGGATCCCAGGGCAGAGGAAAAAGGCCTGGCTAGGCAGCCACACGGGTACCTCAACTCCTGAGCCACAGAGTCTCTGAAGAAACTTAGAAGACAAGTGTCTCTCTTTCATAGACCTCAGTTTCCCCATCTATACAAGAAGGGGACTAGCAGCAGAAATAGTCTCTCAGGGCAATGCCAGCACTAACGTTCCAGGAGTCTCTAATTAAAACTGTCCCCTGTGTATTAATCTTCTTGTCAAGTTTTAATTAATGGCTGATGGAGTTGGAGCAGACACCAGCTGCCACTCCCCTGCTGGGAGGCAGGGGACACCCACAGGATGCTTGACCTGATAATCACTGCTAAGTGGCCTCTAGCTCCACATGGCCTCTCTCCACCCAGGCCTCCTCTGTGGCTCTTCCACTAGACTGCTACCTAAAGCTTGGAGATCACTTGGGACTATATCATGGTGGCAGAAGGACGAACAGCCTTCAGCTCAGCTCTGCTGCGATCTTGGTGTACAGCCGTAACTGCCTGAGCTCTGGTTCCCTCCCCTCAGTCAAATGGGAATAGCTTTGGTCCCAAGTAACAGAAAAATCTATTTAAAACCATTTAAGTGGTAAGTATAGGTTACACCCCAGAAGAAGCCCTTTAAAAAGTGTGCTTCAATAGTTGGTTTGTTCAGCATCAAAGACTGGAACAGATATCTCCACATTTTTTGTTCCATTGTCTTCTCATCTCTTGACATTTGCCTTCAGGACTGTACCTTCAGGTTGATAAAGTGGCCGAAGCAGCTCTACGCATGACAGTTTAATTAAATAAGATCCTATGACATGGAAAAAGTAACCACTTTAAATTGTGTTGCTTTTTAAAAACAAAAAAGCCTTCTGAAGACCTCAGTGGCACTCCAAATCCCTTATTGTCCAGAATGCTATCCCATGCCAAGCTGAGCCAACCGCATGGAGAAGTTGCAATTATGACTGACTTAGACCAGAGCTCTCAACTCTGCTCAAGCAAACAAACAGACAAACACAACACCAGTGCACAGATTATACTCCCAGACCAATTTAATCTCTGGAGGAGGGATTCAGTGTCTATTATTTTGTAAAAGCTCCCCAACGAATTCAGGGTTATCAACCACTAACTGATACTATGCAAGGTACAGACCCTATAGCCCAGCCACCCCCTTGCTCACTGTTCAGAAGTGGGTGAGCAAAATTGGAGGTCTGATAGAAAAGAGGAAGCGATGATGAATGGTTGTTAGCAGCCCAGAAGCCATGCTCACTCTGGTCCTCACTTTCAGCAGCAGCAGCAGGAAGAGGACTGAAGCCACGTACCAAGAGTATCAGATACTTCCCACGAAAGTGACCTTGCCTTTAATCTGCAGAACCCTGGATGCCCTCATTTGAAACACAGTCACTTGGCCATCCACCTGAGATGCTTCTTAAGAATAATGACTCCTAGGGCTGGGGGTGTATGTCGGTGGTAGAACACTTGCCTAATGTTCAAAAACCTGGGATTCCATCCCCAGGAACACACACACACACACACACTCTCTCTCTCTCTCTCTCTCTCTCTCTCTCTCTCTCTCTCTCTCTCTCTCTCTCTCTCTAATTTCTGGGTCTGCGTAATGGTCAAGGACTCATATCTTTTAGAATAGCACCAAAAAGTCTCTGTCTCCCTGTCTCTCTTTGTCTCTCTGTCTCTGTCTGTCTGTCTCTGTCACACACATGCCTCTGTTAATTCTTATGACTTCTGCAGTTTATCCATAGTGACGCTTTGGGCTGCCTGTTCACAAGTACCTCTCACGGGCTTGAAAGTGCATGGTAAGGCCCCTTTCCTGAGTTAATTGCCAGCCTCCCAGTGAGCACACATTGCATTCTTGTTAGTACACTGAGGAGAGGTAGCGGACAAAGTCATTGCAACTCTCTTGGTGTTGGCTCTGCAAACAAGGGCAGAGATGCTTACCTCATCTGTAATTACAGATGGCCTAGGAGAGAGCAGAAAAATGAGGGGAAAAAAAAGAGACTGTGTATTGTTAACATGATTAGGGCCACGGCAAGGAGCACCCAATGTCTCAGACCTATGGGAGTGGCAAAACCTTCTTCAAGTGAGCCTCAGAGAGATGGCAAAAGCTTCCTCATGTTTGAGTGTAAACGTTGACAGTATGTGAAGAAAATGGCCACTGAAGCGCTCCTCTTCTCTCTGAAATGTTTACCCCCTGAAGACTGTTCCCTATAGGGATTGCTCCTATTTAGATTAGCTAAACCGGCCTCCTCATTCAGCTGTATGCAATAACTCTCCTCTCCGTTCAACTGTATACAGTATGGCAAGCTTCGAGGGTATTGCAGCTTCTCCATCCCAGAGTCCAAACAACCTCTAGAGGCTTTTCTATATAAATGCCCATGTCTCTCCTTTCTTCATTCCCTCACCGCTGTAGTTAAGTTAGTCCCTGGAGCCATGCAGGTCGCAGAAGGAGGGTTAAAATGAAAGTGTCCATGTTCTGGAAGACTGGAGGTTAGAGTTGTGTCCTGTTGGAGGATCACACTGGGCCATCCCTTTCGGCTTTCCAACCCCTAAACCTCCCTTAGGTAATTTGTGACATATCAAATGCATAATGGGAAGATGCGCTTTGAATCATTCATCACCTTAGAAAACCACCTTGCCTTTCCTACGTGTTTGGCAAGAGGTGGGGAAGGCTGGTCTAGGGGTTAGAAGGCAGGATGGTGGGTGGCCATGATGGTGTCCTAGTGAGTAGAAGTGAAGATTGCCACAGGCTTTTGTCCAAGGCCTGAGAATTTTCCCTGGGTCTGGGTGTGCTCAGGTCCACATATAGGACTTTCAGTGCCTATGGTCATATCCTGAACAATCCACCAGATAGATACCTCCTTTGCACCAGGCTAGGAATGGCTTATGAAGTCTATGGATCAGCCCCTCCAGCCTGGGATCTCTTATTCCCACCTTTCTCTGCTCCACATTCAGCTCCAGGTCAAGCACAGTTCTCCTTTCAGTCAGCAAGCCTGAGAGCATCCGTCTGTGGCATTGGAGTGAGAAGAGAGAATCAGAATCCGAGGAGAAGCTCATCCATCAGCGGAGCCTGGGCTGGGACTGAGAAAGAGCACGGGTGTCAGACCACCCAGGATACACTGGACGGGCTGCTCCTGGATCTGCTGCCCCGTTTGTTCTGGCTGAGCCTGTCTGAAAAGCAGACCATCCAAGACTGGTAGTATCGGATCGTGGACCCAGTCCTCAGGGTACCACCAGTGCCTTGTGGAACCTTGAGATTGTTCCTGCCTCTATCTGGACCTTTGTCTCCTTGTGGGGAACATGAAGAAGTTGGAGTTGAATGCCAGAAGCATGGGAATCTCTGGATGAAATGAAATGCCCTTAGAGAGCATATGGCTCTAGCTTCCACCTAGGGCTTGAGTCCTTTCCACCACTTCCGGTCTGCTCCCTAAGCTCTGTGTCCAGTGATGGGAAGCTCCCTGCCCCTGGCTTCTCCTGACCTAACTCTTTGTAGCTGTCAGTTATAAGTTTCCTCTCAAAAAGCTTCCCTGTGGCTCTGCCTTCTGAGACCACATGTGCCATGGGCTCTGTTACAGCCTTTTGGAGGTCTGGATCCAAAGTTCACCCAGGTGTGAAGGCCAACTTTTCTCCAGACAAAGAAGTAGCCCCTGAGCATTCACAGAACCTGCTCTGTGATCCCTTAGGTGTGGGGCCCATGTATAGACAGTCTTCCAGGTGGGGCCTTGGCACAGTTGCAGAGGACCAGCACACCCTCTTGGGCTTCTCAGACACAATAGTTTCTGCCCTTGAACATGAAGTCTCAGTGCCAGTGGGGTCTCCTCTAACCTGTGAGCTGGGTAGGGATAACGTTTCATTCCTGTTTGGGGCTCCTGTAGCCAGCCAAGGGCCTTGTTCAGAGTTGACTTCAGAATGTACTTCTCAACTGAGGCACCTAGGAGGCAAGGACTGAGGTAGGGTAAGTAAGTACGTGTGTGTTGTGTGCACGTGCTTGCACTCTGAAAGTGAAGTCAAGGGGACGAGTGGTCTGGACCATGGAAGGCCTCAAATCATCTTTATGCATTCAGGCATACCTCCACCCCACCCCCACCCAAGATCCAGCCCATGCCTGGTACACACTGAGAGTCTGGTGGTACTGGTATTCATCAGTGCCCAAGGCCCAGAGATGTTGGTATTTATATATGCAGTCTATCAGGGCCCCTGGGAGCCTTGTGCATCCTCTCCAGCTCTGTATGAACTTGCCAGTCTGGTTTACATCCCCTGCTGTTGCCAGAGGCAGGAGGGGGTGCCTGTGTCCCATCTGTTGGCAAGGGTGACCTGGAGATCCATCTGAAGCTCTAGGAAGTGACTGTGTCCCATCAGTCGGCAGGGGTGTTTCTGGCTGGCTGAATGGATGGAGGGCGGCTGCTGAGCCCTGTCACTTGATGGGGGTATTCCCAGCTGTCTGCCTGAGGAGGAGAGGCAGCTGCCCTGGCAGGCAGCTGGGGTGTACTGGCCATGCCCGATCTGATGTGGTTCGTCCTCTTGCCACTCAGCTGTCACCAGCCCCGATCACCAAAGGGAAGTCAGCCTTGCCAGCGTTCAAGGTCATGGGAAGGACACTTCAATTATTCCAATGTCATCTGTCTGGGTCCCAGGGGAGGGTGTAGCCACTGGCTTCAGGACTGGCTGAAAGGAACATGTGCCAGGGCAGGAGAGGGCAGATGAAGGGAAGGAGAGGGAGGGCCCTCCAGGGAATCCGCTGGCCATATTGAGCAGAGGGAGGCTGCAGAGGCACCCAGATACACAGGCACAGATGGACACTTTCAGAGCCAATAGGCAGGGGTGTTGGAGCTGCCTTGTGGTGTAGGAGGCAGGCAGACCTGGGTTATTGTCTGACCCTGCAGCTTCCTGGTCGTCAGACTCCTTTCTCACCTGTGGAATGGGGATGCTGGAAAGAACTCCAGAGCAGGTCACCGGTGTAAACCCAGGAAATACAAGACCCGTCTCCCCTTCGGCTCCTTCCGAGCTCCTCAAAGAGAGCTAATTAAGGCTAGCAAGGGACCAAAGGGAATTGCCATTAAGAGGTCAATACCAGACTTGTCCTGGACTCTGTCTTCTTCACTGGGAAGCCTGGTTGTCAAAGAAGAAAGAAAGGGGCCAGAGTATTTAGTAGTGACTCTTTGGCCAGTTCTGGAAGTTACCTGTGGATTCCCGGTATTCTCCACCTACAGGATCCATCTAGAAACCCAGCTAAGGACTAACAGACATACTAGCTTCAGTACCCAAGACATTCTTCATTCTTTCCAGAGAAGCGAGGTGGAGTGTTGCTACAAATAAAGAGAACGAGGCTGTGGGTCAGTGGCTTCTCCCCGGTGGGAGAGCTGTAAAACTGACAGAGGATTCAAGTCCCACCCCACCATCTTCAGCTGAGACAAGCTGACTCCTTAGGATTTCCAGAACAGTCCCTGTGTTTTCCTGCCTCTGTTTTCCTTCCCCAGCTCCCTCAGCCTGGAATGTCCACCCCGCCCTACCCCTGCCTTCCATCCTTGCTCACCTCTGGGGCCTGTGGAAATCCTCCTTAGTCTTTGGGGCCTTGGAGTGACAGTCTTCTGATTCCTGGAAGTGGGGGCACTTCCTGTACACTCTCGACCTGTGTACCAGATGGTGTGCCCATAAAACACAGTTTGGAAATAGAACACAAAACCCGAGCGGATGAGCAGACGTTCTCCCACCCTCTGCCCAGTGCCTCAGTCTCTTTCCCAAGGAGGTCTCAGGGCTGTAGGCACCCACCCTTCCGTTCACGTTTCTTTTTTTCCCTTCCCCCCTCCTTCCTTGTTGCCATAGTGGCATTTATCTATAACTGTGGCCTTGAGGACAAGCCTGGCTTTTTTATTTTTTTATTTTTGTCTTTTGAGTCAAACAGTTCCAGCTGCCAACTTTATCATTAGCCAGCTACAGCCATCTATCTTTGAAATGGTAAAATCTATGTAGCAAGGAAATACTAAATTGATATACTAGTCTTATAAAGAAAGGTACACTAATTCTTAATTATTCAAAATATTTGATTTTATATTTTAAAGTTAAAAAAAATATTTTCTAGTGACATCAGCAACATTAAGGTGTCCCTGAGCTGTTACCATTAGTGTGGTCCCAACTCACCTCCAGTTGTGTGACTCAGCTACACCCTTGAGCTGCCTGCACTTCTCTCCGTGTCTCAGGGCATCCACACTGTTGTCACAACCCCACAGAATTCTGGAGTCATCCTTCTTCCTCCTTCCCTTCTGCCTTTACCACATTCACAGCCCCTCTTCCCAGACCAGCTCTATTGTTGTCTCACGGGCCAGCCTCATCAGCCATTACTGGTGGGTGCCTCCTTCTCTTTCTCCCTGTTCCAGCCACTTCCCTGACACTAGTACATTTCCGATAAGGTAGGCAGAAGGATTGCCACCATAGACAAACTAGACCACGTATGACTGCTGTGCTTACTGTCCTCAACAGAAGTTTCTCAGGGATTGAGAGTAAAAGCCACAGTTCCATAGGCCCACACCTTGCTCTCCTTCCTGCGAGTTTCTCTTCCCTGCTGGACAGAATGTGCCAGGGCCATCTTCTGCCCATGAGGCTAACCCAGACTTTTGCTTCTGTCGGAAACACTTTCGTCCATAGTTGTCGCCTTTGGGGAATAAGGAGAAATAGCTTTTAGAGAAATCTAGTGCTCAGAGCCCAGGGAGGCTGCTCCACCAGCTTCTGGGTGAAATAGGAGGCGCTCTGAAGCGTCTATTCATGCTGCCAAACTGGAGACTCATGCTCTAAAGCAAGGGCCCTGTGCCTGGACACAAGACACATCCTAGGTAGTTGAGAAGCCCACCAACAATTAGACTCCATCTGGGGTCAATTAGAACAGAGTCTGTAGAACTGGGGCCTGGGGACCAGCACATGTATAATCTCACCGGGTAATTAGCTTGTGAAGCCAGACCTAGGAACCTCCTATTTGGGAAAGTCTGTCAGGACAGACCCTGCAGATAGCCAAACTACTCAGGATTATTGGCGTCAGATATCTGACCTTTATCAGGTCCCAGGGATTGCCAGTCCTCTCAGCAAGCCTGGAAGCTGCACATGGGATGGGGTGGGGGTGGGGGCCATCTCCAAGCCCTGACAGATCAACTGAGCCCCCTGCTCCCCTTCCCCCTGCCCATCTCTAAAGGGGATTGATACAGGGAAGGGGGAGGGGTCTGGGAAACACAGCTGGGATTCCAATCACTTCCAACCACAAAAATCCATATCAAGCTATCTCTGCTGTTCCTCCCCACTCCAGGCTGAGCTGGAGAGAAGCACTCTGCTTCCTGAAAGTAGCCCAGAGGCCCTGAGGTGATTCAGGGAGAGGGCTCAACTTGTGCATGGTAGGAGGAGAGGGAGTCAGGGTTAGTTAGCCCTGGCTTGGGTCAGGGAACTCGTTGTCCCATCCATTCTCATCTAATGCAGAACCTAAACAGACTTTCTGCCTAAGTCAAAGGGGTGTTTGGTCGATTCGCGGGGGAGGGCATTCTTCATCATGGGACAAACTTTACCCCTCGCTTTGGAATGATGACTCCCCAGGAACAGATCCAGCCTGGTTCCCCCTTCATTCGAACAGGTTTAAACTGAGTATCCATCCAGACTGTGGGCCCAGAGAGCCCCTGACAGCCTCACTCTTGACCAGTCAGGCAAGCTATGCTTATAGACTGGGACATTCCACTCAAAGATGTGTGGTCACTGTGACAGGTGGCACACCTATGCTCCCAGCTATTCTTCAGATGTGGCAGAGGACAAAGATCCTAAAGTTGAGGCCAGCTTGGGCTACGTGATAAGATCTAACTCGAAAAAGGGATGGAGGCTGTACTCATGCTAGCTAGCATGTGCTAAGCCCTGGGTTTAATTCTAACCCTGACCCCACCCCCAAAGAAATGCGTTTGGACTTCTGAAGGCCAAGTGGCTTAAGAAAGCAGTGCCAGGCTTTGACAGATTCTTTGATCAGTAAGGGTTTGCACATCCAGGGGCTGATGGGATTGAATACTGAAGAAACCACAGTTCAGCTAGGATCTGCCCAGAAGCCTGCAAGGAAGAGTATAGGCCACGGCAGATGCGAATCCGGGCTGATTGCAGGTGTCCACACTGCTGATCGCCTGAAGGATTGAGCAGCAGCAGAGGCAGATGCAGAATGAGATTTTGGAGTAGATTTTCAGCCTGTGTCTTCACACCTGGTAGAGGCTACCTACCTTAAGACGGCGGAGAGTTGCCAGAAGCACTAGAAGATGGGCCTTGCTGAGGGGCCGGCAATGGTGTTGGGAAATAGTATAGAGAATCAGACCTTGAAGCATTGGGGAGAAACTCCAGATGGCTGAAGAGAGTAATTGGCAGGCCTGACTGGGAGGCAAGGCCACACCCAGAAGTATGCCATCCGACAAGCTACATGGGCCCTCCTAGGGAAAGCACTCAGGAGAGCAGGCCAGGGATGGAGTTGAGGCCAGAGAGGGCCAGGACTAAAGAAAAAACTGACTTTATTTGAAGGTCATGGGAGTTCTAGGCATGTTGGTGTTCTTTAACTTATGATGGAGTGACACCGGCACAGGCCCACTGTAAACTGTAAAGATCATCCATGAAAAAAACGCATTTAGTACCCTTAACCTACCATCACATCATTTAGCAACCCTGTACATACCAGTTGTCTGCCCTGGTGATTGCCTAGCTGACTGGGGGCTTCTGATTGCTATTGTTGCCTGCTTCATGAGTGAGTATTGTACCGTTCATAACTGTCCCAGGAACAGCCCACAATTCAAAATTTCTATGTAGCATTTCCACTGAATGCAAGTTTACTTTGCAACATTGTAAACTCAACTATCATAAACCAAGTCATACCAAGTTGATGAATATCTGTGCTTGACTCAAGGTAGAGGAGATAAGTAGATTGAACCATTCTCTCTACCTAAACAACATTTTACATATGAATATACATTTATATGGGTTCTATCTCTCATGGTTAGAGGCTTTTAGGAGCATGGCTGGCTCCAAATACCAGAAGATAAGAGACATTGAAGGATGGTCCAGTGGCTTCATTCATGAGGTGAGTCATGGTGGAATAGACAGCTCGGACTTCAGACTTGAAGATAAGGAAGATGGAGCATCTTTTAGATGCTCATAAAACAGTTTTGCTTGTTTACACATGGTCTAATGGGGCTTGATGGCTAAGCCCCTGCTAAGGCTCAGGCACTCTCGTAACTAGCCTCACAGTAACATTCCTTTGACTCTGTGTAAAACGTCCCTCCATCAAGTCAACCCACTGCTTCAAGTTCTCCTATATGTATGTGTGTATACACATATGCATGTATATATACACATATGTGCATGTATGTATATGCTTTAGTTTTTTTGAAATAGCTCTTTTACTATGTAGTACAGGCTAGCCTTGAACTTGCAATCTTCTTGCTTTATCTTCTGAATGCTGGCATTACAGGTATATGTAAAAATGCCTGGCTCAGCGTATTTTTAAAACCTCATTTGGTTACACACTTCTCTCTTCCTAGGCAATTGCAGCCCTCCCTCCCATAAACCTAACCTAATCCCTAATCCCTGTTGCAGCTTCAGCTTTACAATCTCCCACCAAGGCATCATCAGTTGCTTCTCTTTTGGACTCTGCCAGCTCCTGGAACTTCCCCATCTCACCCCTTAGTAACATTCGCAGAGGTTTTCTGGTAACTGGTTTGGTTTTTTTGATGGAAGGAAGCGTTGGTGGCTTATCCATCCTAGAGCAATGCCAGGTCAGTACTCACAAATGTTGAAGGCGAGGATGGAGAAGGACGCATCAAGGGTGATGTCCACCCCTAGGAGGTGACTTTACTGCCACAGACTTTTGGGAATGGCCTTACGGAAGTGGGAAGAGGAGACTTTCCTTTTAGGTTTCACTGAGCTGGAGGCATCTGGGGGTCACTGTGGAGGAAATATGGAGTAGGCTGTCAACCGTGGGCCTGGGGCTCAAAGGAGCAGTTTGTACTGGAATGATCTGTCGGGAGGTGAGAGCTAAAACTGTGGGAATGAACTTAAGACTTGATGGTTTTGATTCTTAAGTAAACAGCCAGCCAAGAACCAGTATATTTTGGAACACTGGTGGCCAAGGACATGACAGGAAGAGGTATAGGGAGACGGTGGGAGGTGGCGCCCTTCCCCAGTAGGGTACAAGGGGATCCCTCTTCTGGAACTGCCCTGGCTGTCACACACCTCCACAGGGGAGAGAGGGCCCTGGCTAGGGGCCTGCCCTAGGAAGGAGGAATGATTAGAATGAAGGCCTTGCTGGCCTGAGTTCTCCTGCCAGATGCTGCAGTGTTCCCTGGGTCTTCTCCCCTGGCCAGAGCCTGTGGACCCTGGTTTGCTGTTGTGCCTCCCATCTCCGTGGAATCAAAGCATTCCTTTTCCCCAGCTTCTTCTCTGCTTTAGGTCAGCCTCTGTTACTCAGTGCTCTGGTTCTTTCTGAGCTGGGCCCAGAAACTCTCACAAACCTTTTGCTTCCTGGCCTGGGGATGTGCATTCCTCCCTAGCACACCCAGCCCAGGCCCTAAGCCATGTCACAGACTAGACAAACAGAGAAGCTGGGGAGCATCTGATCCAGGAGCAGGCTGCTAGAGAGGCAGGTCCAGGCTCCTGCTCCTAGTGCTAGCCATGAGGCACCCCAGTAGGAAGTACAAGGAGTGAAAACAACAGAGGATAGTGGGACAGCAGACAAAAATGTCAGGGATGGGATTGCGGAGAGGCCAGGTTGGGTGGCATTAACAGGATGATAAGACCTGACCCTAGTTCATGATATGAACGAGCATGTCATTTGGGATCTTTGGAATTGTGTGTGTGTGTGTGTGTGTGTGTGTGTGTGTGTGTAGTATGTATGTATGTATGTATGTGTATGGAGCCCAGGTTGGACTTGAACTCATGATCCTCTTATCTCTGCTTCCCTAGTGCTGGGATCATGGGTCTGCACTGTCACACTTAGTTGTGTTTTGCTGTTATTGTTTGGTTTTAATGTGGTGGGGACTTTTCTTGTTTGGGTGGTTTCTTATTTATTGTTTTTGAGACAAAGGGTCCTACTGTGAACCCAGGCTCATTTGGAAATTGTGATCCTTGTGACTCTACCTATCTCCTTGGTGCAGCCTCAATGGTTACCTACTAAGTTGCCAGTTGAAATCCCATGGACGACTGGCCAGGTATTCTTCTGTCTAGCCTCAGAACTCCCCACTGAAAAGGCCAGGCTTCTAGGAACCACAGGCCTGACATCAAATCCTAGTACCAACTCTTTCTGTGTGACTCAGGATAAATAGATGAATTTCCCGATGGAAGCCTTTGTTTGCCCATGCGTAGGGTGGGATGAAGATAACATTTTCTTGCCTAGGTAGTAAGCAGGGTTAGATGAAGGAGCACATGGGTGTGCTCTGTGAGAGCCAAGGGCTATAATTATATGTATATGAGCTATATTTATCAGCATGGCTAAGATGGAGAAGAAGTAAGTTCTCTGCCTCTTTGTTATCCAAGGGCACATTCCCTATTCCCTTCTCAATCCTGTGGGATTCCTTGAAGACTTAGCCTACTGAAGGTCAGGCTTAGGACACTGGTTTCTTGTTCTGCTGGGGGCCCCTCAGCATGCTGCTTGACTCCTCTGAGCCGCAGAGAAGTGTGCTCCCTGGACAGCAGCGCAAAGGAAAAGGGATTTTCTCCTCGTTTCTCTCCCTCCCTCTGGATGATGCGATCAAAGAAGAGGTTCATACAGAGGTGAGGCCCAAAGGCACAGCAGCACCCTTCCCAGATGTGGTGTGGGGGCAGGGGGCGGGGGAGACTGAAGAAATGTGGCCATGTGGAGGGCAGGGCCAGGGCTGGCCTGCCTCTGATCAAAGGCACGGGTAGGGCGGGGCAAGGGCTGGGGGCAAGTTCCTCACTTGTTGACGGGTTAGTCCTTTCTCTTGGTTGCCTGGATGCCTTGGTAGCTCCCAGCCCCTGTGCTCACTGGTTCTTCGTTTACTACAGGGTTGTGACTGCAGCCACCATTCAAGCACATTGTGAATGGGGAGCAAGCTACTTACAAAGTCCTCTATGGAGTGGGTCGAGCTACACATGCCAAGCTGAGTGCTACCTTACCCTGCTCTTGTATGTGCACCAGTGGAGATACTGGCAACCTGTGACTGACCAACTGTCCCAGGCACTTCACTTGCCTGACTCCCATCTGCTTCCTTGTGTGCTGGTGGGTGGGTCTCAGCCTACTGGCACGGGGCAGCCATTCCTGTATGGTAGCAGTAGTGGCTGGGAACCTGTGTGCTCTCCTGGGTTGGAGCAGGAGAGGGAGCTTATTAGCTCTGCAGATCTGGGGCAGAGAAAGATGGGCATAGAAAGAACTGTTTTGCTCTGAGGAAGAAGAAAGACCTTGGTGTTCCTGGGTCAACTCCAGAAGCCCAGGGGCTCCAGCTGCCCATGTCACCAGGAAATGTGCATTCTAAACAATGCCCAGGCCAACCCATCCTGATTTCTACTTACCACCTGTGGTGGGAGCCCTGGGAGATGCCTCTGACCATTGTTCCCAGAGACAGCTCACTGGGGTCAGACCTGGGCCATACCAGGGTCCTCAACCTCCACACCCTGGGAGGAGGCTCATGATGTCCCAGAGAAAGTTCTTCCAGTCTTTGTTTTGGATTGGGCAGGAATTTTCTCAGGACGCGATGGCTTGGGTGGGGGTTGGGGTAGAGGAGCATGGGGGTAGTCAGTTTTCCTTTTTGATTTCCTTTGGGGAGGGGTATTGATGAGGTAAGCTGAGTTAAGGAGCAGATACTTGGCTCAGCTTCTAGTTAGGAGACCTTAGGACACAGGATTCTTTATCACACAATGGAGATGGTTATTCCTACCTTGTAGTTATTGGTAGAACTTTTTTCCCCCCAAGATTCTTTTGACAGCTTTTCTGGTGCATAGTTCAGGTATTGTTTTTGTTTGTTCGTTTGTTTTTTTCTGAGATAGGTCCTGCTATGTAGCCCATAGTGGCCTCAAGTTCCTGATCTTTCTTCCTTAGCCTCCTTAGGGCTTGGATTACAAATATGTGCCATCGCCTTTGACTTTATTTATTATTACATTATCTGTCTGTCTATCTATCTATCTATCTATCTATCTATCTATCTATCTATCTATCTATCTATCTATCTATTTTAGTGGTACCCTCTAGCCTCAACTGGCTTGGAATTCATAGCCCCACCAAGCCTAGCATACAATTTAAATGTCAGTTCTAGATTTCTTCTCTTTTCCAGGCTAAGACTGCTTGTCTCAGAAACTTTAGATTAACTGGCAATAGACACCATACAGGTATGGCAGCATCCCTATCTTACAAGTAGGGAAACAGAGGCAGAGTGAGAGTGATACACAGTAAAGGAGGTGATATGAACAGCTTTTTGTTCTGCTGTGATTTGTGCCCCTGTCCGGCTAATAGAAATGTATGTCTGACATTAGACTGCGACTTTGAGGACTTTTCTGCTTTTCTGAGTCGCAAGTTATTCAGTTGCTCAATAGGAATGTTTAATTTAACTCCTCCAGGCTTAATGTCAATCTAGGGGCACTGGACACACCAGCCATGACCTGCTGTCCCTGCTCCTCTCTGTGGGGGCCAATGGACGGTGGACCTGTGGATGCCAGGAGGCATCCATCCCTACCATTCCTTAGCATTCCTTGCCAGCAGCTGAAAGCTCAGCCTTGCTGGGCTCCTTCCAGGAAACAAAGCTGAATGCACATGAGAAAGACTTTGCTAAAGAGATAACACTGGGTCAATTCACATTTTTAAAGACAATACTAAGTCGTTCCTTTAAACTGTGATTAGCAGTAAATGACTTTTGACACAATGGGGAACTGATTGTGACCAATGTGATACCACTCCTTAGGGAGAACTTCTGTATTTCTGATCACTTTTCCGATAATGTATGAATCCATGGAAATACAAGAGATGATTGGTATTGTTCTACTATCATTGTTTTTATTCCGAAAGGCATGCAGTATAAAGGTTAAGACTGTAGACTCAAAAGGAAACTTGTTGGGTAAGAAGATCGCCTAGGCCATTTCCCAGCTGTATAATATTGGGTATGAATATTGGGTATGTTACTTGACTGTTTAGTGCCTTGGTTTACCCACCTATCAAGTTGGGATAATACTAATAATACTGTATACATATGTATAGATAGTATATGCGCACATACATAGCAATTGTTTGAGGATCAAATGAGATAATTGAATTCAAGTGTTTAGCACAATATCTTGCTCAAAGATCAACATCTAAACCCTGCAGGCCAAGATGGCTTGTTGCCTGTTGCTAAAGACCAAGCTTTATTGAACACAGCCATATTTGTTTGTTTACCTATCATCCATGATTGTTTGTGGCACCTCAGCCCAGTCAAATACTTAACAACAGAGTCCCAGAGGAACAAAATCTAAACTCCTCACTGTCTGTTCCTTGGAGCAGGGAATCTGTGACCAACTCTTGTGTTCAGGCAATATTATTTTATTTTATTATTCTAACTTTTTATTCATTGTAAATATTGAGATCCAAGTTCAAGGAAAGGAAATGACTTGCCCAAAGCCATACAACTAGGATGGTACAGGACTGGAACTACACTTAGCTCAGACAACTTACAAGGATACAACATCGAGTACAAATTCATCCAGGCATGGCATCCTCCGGCTCATGGCTCCCTAGACAAAGGATGCCAGCTGCCAAGCCAAGGAGAGGCCTATTCTCTCCAGTGCCAGAGGCAGTGTCAGGTCAGTGGGCATGGGACAATAGCTTCACCTCAGCAGCCTTTCAGCAGCCTTTTCTTGAGTCTACTGACCTGTGAGGCTGGGCTGGGGCGGCTGCTGTGCTAGGTGATTAATGTTCCTGGCCCAGCCTCAGGACTCTGTTATCTGCTTGCTGGACTTGCCCTTGCTCTTGTAATGGACTGGTCTGTGGCCATTTATGTTTCCCCTGCTATATTCTCCTGTGTGAGAGTGAGTAACTATGACACAATTATATTGGTCTCCTTTATCCTCAATCCTCTTAGAGGGCCTAGCTATCTTTAATTTTTCCATCTGTTCTTCCTACTAAGAAGTAAGTGGAGCTAAGCCAGACCTTAAGTGATGGGGTGCATGGGAAAGCTTATAGAAGTTCCCCAGAGTCCTTGGAACCCAGAGATGTGGCTTAGGACTCAAAGCCCGTGGAAGCTGGCAAGATACACTTACAACATGTCATTGGTAGGCACAAGGAAGGTGGTCTCTGGGGTTCTTCCTCTAAGCTTGAACAGCCTAGAATTATTGAGAGCCAGTTTTAATTGTCTCAGTAATTTAATTGTCACAGTCTCACTGATCCAGGGATATCAGGGCCAGGGCACATTTGACCTCAAGTGTGTGCGTTTATATGTGAGTATGCATGAATATATATGTGGCCTTACATGTATTGCTGTGAGCATAGATTCCCCTTTGAGACAGGACTTGGCATATGGTAGACACTTTGGATGTGACATTTCTTGCCTTTCTTGGGACATAGCTAGCCAGGCTGCACAGAGTAGGCATCTAATCGATGTTTACCCAATGATCAGACTCAGTAGGCGTGCTCTTCCCAGAGACATATTCTGTATGAGTGATGAGTGCAAAATAGGTTGGCTTGGGCATGGAATGTATATGTGCTCTGTGAGTATGTATCATAGGTGCCACATTGAGCACATCATAGAGTATGGGACTACTGTATCTGTCCTCATGGAAATAAGTGAATCTAGGAGGTACAAGCTTGGAAATTGGACCTGCACACAATCCCCCAGTCCATCTAAGTGTGATTAAGGAAAGAACTATGATAAGCTTACAAGACAAGGGGGACATCAACTGTCCCAAGGCAGGTATCACACAAACAAACGCATGGTGAGTTTCCAGCAGGTAGTGACTGTTCTTAGTGGGTGATAGAATGTATAAGGCCTGGCTGCCAGGGGTGTATGTGTCATGTAATAGTACAAGCAGGAACATGTGTGTGCGCACATGCTAGTTTGGAGGCCATAAGAAGTAAGGTCTTCTGGAGAGTCTGGAAGAGTTGGGAAACTACAAGGGTGACTACCTGGAAGGGAAGCTGTAAAAGCAGGGGCTGTATGGGGAGCTGTCAAAAGCGCCAAGGATAGGGAGACCTACTGATGCTGTGAGCCTTGTCTCTTGGCAGCATAATTAACGAGATGAGGTGGGCAAAGGACAGTATATCTGGAGACCAAGAAATCAGTCCCTGGCTGTAAAACGTAAGTTTAAGAAAGGCTCTCTCTTGTCGCCTGGAAGGCAAGCTGGAGAGGAGACTGAGAAAGATAAAGGATTTGCAAGATTTCTGAGAGCAGAGGCTGCAAGCAGAGGGAGGTCTGAGAAAATGAGAGGATGAGGCATTGAGAGGAGCATCAAGGTAAGAGGAAGGTAGTAGCCTGAAGAAAGCCACCCTCTGCCATCCCAATGACATCCTATCAGCCAGGCATGCCACCTCTTGGTGAATCACAGAGCCAGTGCTAGAGTTAGGTACACGGGATGGGACCAGAACCCCAGGGTGATCTTAGGAATGTGGAGTGATTCTCCTTAGCCAGGGAGAGAACTGAGGAGGCAGGACCCCTCTATCTTCTCCATCCCACTTCTAGCTACTCAGACATCCTACTGTCAGACTTCAGCCTCAGAGCCCATCTGTGGCTTGCTGTGGCCCAAGTTACTTCTAAAGCCCAACTAAAGGGGGGGGGGTCTGTAAAACACATGGACCCTGTGACTTAGAAGCTGGTTGCCCTTACTGCTATAGGCCCAGAGTCCTATCCCACATCCCTGCACTCTGCAGAATAGACCTATGCTCCTCAATGGGATGCCTTTTGTTGACCACAGCTAAAAGAGACACAAGAGGCTCCTTATATTCCTACACTTATGGTCTTTGCCCTCACCTTCTTTATTTTCTGCCTGAAAACCTACCATTGTCTGTGGTCCCATGAATGCAAGGACCACGACAATATACCTTTTATTAGTGATAAAAAATGATCATAAAATGTCAATAACAATAGAATTGATAAAAACAAAACCAACAATAAAACAATAGCATTGATGATGATGGAAGCGATGGAGGTCACAGTGAGGGAGACAAGAGAGGTGTGATGGGGGTCATGATGCTTCTCATTGAATCGTTTGGATTGAGAAGTGACAGTGAGTCTAAGGCCCATGTCTGGGTGTGTCTGTGGGAGCATTTTAACCAAGGGCTGAAGAGAGAAGAGTGATCATGAGTGTGGGGGTACCATCCCCTAAGCTGGGAGCCCAGACTAAATAAAATGGGTAAGGACCGCTCATTGGTTCAGGCATTCTCTCTTTGCTTACTGTCTACTATAATGTAAGGAGCTCTGCTCCACCACGCCTTCCCCATCTTGATGAACTGACTCTGCAAAAGCTCTGACCCAAAAGAAATTCTTCCTCCTTTAAGTAGATTCCTCAGGGATTTTTGTCTCAGCGACTAAAAGTCTAACACAATAGTGTGCTGATGACAGTAATATCAATGAACTTGGAGATGATCATGGAGGTAGTGATGATGAGGATGAGGGTTAGTTTAGAGGCAGAAATGATATTGAGGAAGAGATGGAGGATGGCAATGATAATTGGGTTGATAACGAGAGCAATGATGACGAGGGTGGGAATAGTGCATCAGGTACAGAGCTGGTGGTGATGGATGGGAGGTGTGGTACTTTGAAAGAAGTCATAATGATGGTGATTGATGAAGTTGTTAATGTTGAGGCTAATGATGGAGACATTATGTGATAATGGGAGTGGGGTTGATGGTGATAATGGTGATGTTGATGATTGGGATGGCAGTAAAATGGTAATGGATTGACACTGAAACAAAGGCTGTGAAGCTTTGCATTAAGCTTTGCATTGTATGTAAGTTCGTTCAGTTGTATAGACTTTGGATCTGGTTAATTTTGGTGTGTGGGGGTCTATTTATTTATTTGAAAGTTGCAATAGTCAAGAATCTAATGAGTGTATCCACTGAGTCTATCTAATCTCTGCTACCTTACTTTTATTGCAATATGTTTCCTATGATACCCTTGATTTTAGCATCACTCTACTTCCCACTGTTATTAGTCTGGGGCATTTTAAAAAATTAAACCAACCCCCGCCAAAGGCACTGCAACTGTTAATTTTTGGAAAAAAAAGTGCTAGGAATCCCAGTTTCATTTGTTGTTGGGAGACTCGTACAGTGCCATTGTTCTATTCTCACTAAAGCCCAAATAGAACCTTTTCTGTTAGGGAGTCTATGGCCAATCTTACAGCAGCCAAGAAGTGCTGGGCCTGGTTAGTGCTTGGGTGGAAGAAAAATAATTGGGATTCAGGATCAAGAATGGTGCTACTGGACACTAAAGTGGGCAGGCTGTCCAAAGTCTGCTCCTTGAGCAGGGTCAAATCAAGAGATGCTCGTACTGTTTGTTCTGCGGCAGGAGGAGGAACAGTTATTGGAGCCCTATTCCTTGGTCCACCACACAAGGAAAGTATGTAAATGTTTCCTGAAGCAGGGGTTCTATGTTCAGGCAGAAGAAGATAGGAAGAAACTCCATGACGGGGAAGAGGCAGGCAGTGTGGTGGTTCAAAGAAAAGCTGGAGTTCTTGCCTAGATTCCTTGTGGTTCTGAGTGGGAGGTGACCCAGGATGTGGGCCTCTGTGGCACTGCCTCCAGCCCCGCATCTGCCAAAAGGCCGCCCTTCAGGGACATTTCTTCCACCTCCCAGGCAGGCTGCGGTGAGAAGGAGGGGTGAGGAGGGAAAGCAGGAGGGGACACAGCTCTCAATTCCCCCAGAGGAATCTGGTTTCTCCCACAAATGATCAGAGCTCTCCCCTCCCCCCTCAGCCCCCCTTCCCCTTCACTCTTCTCAGTTCCATGATTTCCAAAGGCCACTCATTGAAGCTAAGTCAGGGGCATGCTTCCTATAGCAAGTGGATGGGTACCAAAGCGGCTGGTCATATGGCACGGGAAGGGGCTAACAGATCTTCCTCAAATAACATGGGTATTGGAAACAGAAACAGGGCCAACTCTTCATTTAGATTCAGTGTGCAAATTCAGAACTAGTGATATCATTTTCTGAACCTCCATGTCCCCTTCAGTAAAATGAGGGTCTATCACACTGAGTTTTATAAGGATTGGGAGAAACAACACAGATCAGGCATCCATTCCAGTATGTGGCACTTGGTACATGTTAAAGAAGCGTCCATCTCTTTCCCCAGTCCCTACCCCTTTCAAAAGGCATGGCCTAATGCCCTGAGTGGTCTTCCATGTAGGTGCAAACCTTCCGTCTTCTTATGTCTTCTGAGACCTAATAAACATACAAACAAACAAGAAAAGAAAATCCACATTTTAGCATCAAATAGTCCTGGCAACTCTTCCAATCTCGGTACTGGATCTGGAGTCCGTAGTGGAATTGCTGATGTGACTGTGGTAATTGTTTTAGCTCTCTGGGCCTCGGTTTCCTCACTGGGATGTAGGGATAATAATGTCTTCTCTGCTAGCCTTGCAGGATTGTTGTGGAACTCGAATGAGCTCATGCTTCAGGAAGTACAAAGTGCCGGCTCTGTGTGGGTGCGATGAACTCAGTCTGGGAGGGAGGAGGAGAGGAAGAGGTTTGCGCCTTGGAGACTGGGTTGGCTCCCAACTCAGAGGGTCTGCCTCCTGGGGCATAGCAAGACCAAAGCATTGTGACATTCAAGGATAGCTGGGGACATAAAACTGAAGCCTGGCTCTAAGGTTTCCACATGTTCATCTTGGGTGGAGTGGGATGGGGTGGGGGGGGAGTTCATTTAGGTCCCTTCACATAAGCCACACGTAAATACATCAATTATGAGGCTTGAGTCAACTGCCTGGGGACTGCTTGAACAAGATGGCAACCCCTACAGGGCAGGGGCCTCCCTTTCATCTTCCCACATTTTGGTCCTACTGAGGTCAGAAGTTGAGTTGACCAGTATCTGAAGTTGGGAATCCTGCCCTGCCTGCCATAGGAGGCTATAGGCCATGCCTGTCATGGTAACCTGAAGGCGGAGGTGGGGTTTTTGCTGAGTTGGGAGTTTTGACAGCAACGACTCTGTAAGGTCCCCCTTTGTTTGCAGGATGTGAACCCCGCACATAAGGCTGAACAACTCAGTCAGTAGGCTTTTCTGACATATGCTCTCCTTTCTTGTTCTCCTAACTGCTGCAGTCATAGCACTCGCTGTGACCAGAATACCTGAAAGAAGGAAGGACTTTGGTTTGTTTGTTTGGCTCATGGTTCCAGAAGGTACAGCAGGCAAGGCATGGTGGTGGAAGTGGTTCAGTCTTTGACACCAGGAGCCCAAGGCAGCCACAGCTCTTCAAACCAGAAAGCAGAAAAAAACAGACTCACCTCGCCCAGTTATCTGTTTCCACCAGCCAGGCTCCACCTCCTAAAGGCTCCAAAGCCTCTAAAGTAGCAACACGGCCTTGTTCCAAGCCTTCAAAATATCAACATGTAGGTGATATTTGGAGTTCAAACCATAGCACTCTCCGGTGGTTTAGTCTACGATAATGGCGTACCTTAAGTTCTTACAGTGATCTTCCTTCTGACCAGACTCTAATTACCTACCCTCATATCATGAGAAGCCAGGCTCAATACTCAGTCTCCACCCCTAGCTTTGTACTCATGTTTCAAATTCTCATTTCCAGTCCTTGTCCTATGCCTGTCTCCAGAGTTGGCTCTCTCTGCCTCCCTTCCCAATCCCTGCCTGTCATTTCCTGAGGGAAGAGCCTGGAGGAGCCTCAAGATCCCCCTTCCAGCCTTTCTTTCCCCTCCACCCTACTTCCTGTCTTTCCACCACAGCCTCTCTTCTTACCTCATGACTCAGCTTCTATCTCAGGCCCCTGCTGGTGAGGCATTCCTGTGTTCCCCCTCCCAGCCACCAGCCGCCTGAACTCTGGACGCCCCCTCACCCCAACAAGTCAGCTCGCCCCCTCACCCCAACAAGTCAGCTCGGGCCCTGCCTGGCCCCCACCCACTAAGCTCAGTCACATCAGCCCCTCCCTGTGGGGTGTCCCACAGCAGCCAGCTGCTGCCTGCAGTTCATTGGTGGGGACCACATACCAGCCACCCCTGGAGCCGAGTTCAAACGTGGACCTCCTAGCATGTGTTTGATCAGCTGAGGCCAAATCCACAGCCTTCTAGGAAATGGCGGGTACTAGCTCAGCTGTTCTCTGGAGCCAGCTAGGGACATATGGCCAAATAGCCAAGGTATAAAGCGAGGCAATCTCTCTCTCTCTCTGTTTCTTCTCTCCATCTGTCTCTATCTCTGTCTCTGTCTCTCTCTCTGGCTGTGTGCATGCATGCATATTTCCGTGCATGTGTGTGTATGTGTGTGTGTCTGTGTGCATGTATGTGTGTCTGTCTGTGTGCTTGTGTGTGTGCTTGTGTGTGTGTGTGTGTGTGTGTGTGTGTGTGTGTGCATATATAGGACAAGAGAGAGACAAAGCAGGGAACGATGGATGCATGTGTTGTATATCTGTTAGGAACTGCTGGTGTGACCACAGTTTTTGTCGGGCGGTTGCAGTGCTCCAAGAGTGTAGTACACTTATGCTAGGTGTTATGTAGCAGAGGGTTGACATCATCACACGGTGTAGTACACTTTGGGAGTAGTATTGCTGTGGTATGTGTGGGGAGGCGAGTGTTGGTGGTCTGAGATCTGATGTTATATCCTCTATGGTAGAAGTACTGTGGTAGATAGAGACATGTTGCAAGTGTGACAGGGGTGTGCTCATGGATTCTAGTGTCATGGCTCTGTTGTGTGGTGGAGACACACTATGAGCCACTTGGTGTATATGTCTTTTGGGAGACTGTGACCTAAATGGCTTGAGATCTATGAATCCCCAGGCCTTTTCCTAGTGCTTTCAGCTCAAATGCTGCATTTTCCAATTTCCGGTGAACTGGAACCACATTTTTGTATGTTTTTGGGATTCTCACCCCATCTCTAGCCTGCAGGTCCTCAGTTCTTGTGCTTTAATCCAAACTATTGGTTAACCAGGATAGAAAGAAAAAGTAAAGGCACCAGGAGAAGGAGAAATACAGGAGAGGGGAGGGAAACGAGAGATTGACTCAGGAAGAAGGGAGTGTTGAGCAGGAGAAGTGAAAAGAGAAGCTGAGACACTTGCTGGTTTCCTCAGGCCTGAGGATCCACTTTTCTAGGCAGTGGAGATGCAGTGCATACAAGTGAGACCAGAAAGGTCAAGTTCAGTGGGGCATGGGAGGCCTCAGCCTGAGGAATCAAGAAGCCCATGCAGAGGCCTCAATATTAAAGCCGATGCCCACTCCGAGCTGCCTCTAGGTTTCTGACACAAGCACCTTCTATTTAATTTCTTGGCGGCCTATGCTGAAGCCTAGGGTGTTAACTTTGAATGATTCCTTTACCGTACATTCAACCAACTTGGCAGATACACCCTTGGCAAACAGTCCTCATGCCTGGACTTAGCCTGGCATGTGCCAAGACCTGGGATTCAGTCCATTCACAAGCCAGGGGCCACATTCCTGTTCTCCTGTGGGTGTCTGTGTCTCAGCTCCACCCTCCATCTGTCACTAATCTGGGACTGGCCTTTAGGCATCCTTTACAGACACATCCAATGGCCAACCCCCAACTCTCTTCCCACCTCCATACTTACCTATGATCCCAACGAGCACTTGACAATACACGTATCCATACAAAAACATTGTTGTCCTGTACAGGGTCTTAGGGAGCTTCAGCACTAGGGGAGCTAGCAGTGGGGCAGCAGGGCACCCCAAGTACTCCATCCTATAGCAAGCTGTAAGTACTGTATTTAGTATGGAAAAGCAGGGCATGCTTTAGGAAATACAGAAAGGAATCTAAGAGGGATGCTGGAGGCTAGGTGGGATGCAGAATTACCCAAGTGTGGTCGGGCCTCTTAGAGGAAGCAATATTTGAGCACAGACTTTAAGGATGCAAGGAAGTGGACTTACCAGTGTCTAGGGAAGTGTGTTCAGGGCAGAGAAAACAGCTAGTTCAAAGACTAGGAGGCAGGAGGAAGCCTGGTGAGACATGAGAGCAAGCCACTGACCAATTGCAAGGCAGAAAAAGCCTTAAGCTGTTGCATGGAGCCCTTTAAGCTCAAGCTATAGCTCTAGACCCTCCTCAGCCTCCGAATCCAACCAGCAGCACCTTTCTTTGCCAACTCCCTTCATTCCTCAGGGCACACGTACATACATGCACACACATGCGAGTGCGTGCGTGCATGCATGTGCATGTGTGTATGTGTGTGTGTGTGTGTGTGTGTGTGTGTGTGTGTGTGTGTGTGTGTGTGTGATTTTGAGGTAGTCTATTTATATATTCTAGACTCATATAGAACTTTCTGTGTGGTCCAGCCTGTAGTCAAACTCTCAATCCTCCTGCCTCATCCCTCTGAGTGCTGGGATCACAGGCATGTGATCCATACCCATCAGTACCTTATTCTTGTTGTAGAGTATCAGTAGTCCACAGAGTCCTGACTCACACACTCCTCCCACAATCCTGTGCAGTAGGTATGTGTGCCCCCACTGCACAGAAGCAAAAACAGTAGCTGCCACTTACATGGTGCCACAACAATGCCAACGTGTATCATTTGTTCATCTATCCTAAGAGCTTTGTGTACATTAAGTCAGTTGATCCTCTAGCCCATGCTATGAGCTAGACAATGTTATAAACCTCTGTCTTCTTGTATTGAAATTAAGGTTTATAGAGATTGACTCACTTGTCTAAGGTCACACACTATGGTAAAACGCAAAGCCAGGGTTCAAAGTAGCAGTCTGGCTCCAGATATGTGGTCTTCACTCTGATGCTAAGAGTAAAACTCCCTATAGCTAAGAGTCTAGCTGATAGGCCCAAGAAAACAAAAACTGTTTAGTAAAGTTCATCTTTTCTTTCACAATAACCCAGGTTTACAACCTAGTGACTCCACCAAATGTGCCCACATTCCTGACCTTCCTGCTAACCTCTCTAACACCCCAAGCTGACGCAGGCACCGAAGGCCTTCTGCTCTCTAAGGGATTCGGTTCTTAATTTAGAACATTGTGTTTTTCCTCCTTCCCTCCTCCACCTATAGGTCTCCTCTCCAAGTAGAAATGTGGAGATCACACAGGGCACGCCTGGAATGGCAGAGGCCAGGAAAGGGGGTTGAGCTACTGCCAAGTGGGTGGCATTCTTCCTCCAAGGACAGCAGGAATGATCTGAGGGAGGAGCCTTGTGGGCCAGCCTGGAATAATCTTTGTGCAGCCTTCTTGGCAAGGGCATACATGTCATGTTCTGCATGTGTGTGTGCGTGGGTATATGGCTATTTAGGGTTCTAAGCACAGAGCTATCATCCACTGTCCCTCCACTAATACTTTTGGCCTCTGCCTGCCCTGCCTGCCTGAGGAACACCTATTGGCCTCATTTTATATCCATGTCAGAGCTTATCTGGCCCTTCTGATTCCAACTCAGTCTCCTTGGTCTTCTCTTAGTGGCTCTCTCGGCCTTTATCTTAAGGTCTCAGTCCATGTTGGGGCGGGCAGAATGTACAGGGAAGAAAGAAAGTTCATTTTAGCCAGGATCTTGGGCCCCAGCCTGATGGAACTGCAGGCATAGGCTGGCGCCTTCTGAATGGGAAGGTTTGTGATGTGGAAGGAGCGCCTGTGTTTCCCTAGGACACAGATGGGAACTGTCTGTTAGGGAGCAGTCAGGAAAAGAGAACACCCTAAATCTTTCAACAGATGGACTGGTACTCAGGGACTTTAATCCAGATAGTGCAGACCCCACAATCACGGTGCCTGGCTCTACTGTGTTCATGCTGTGTGACTCAAGCAAGTCACTCAGCCTCTCTGTACCTTGGTGACCTCATCTGGAACATAGAGCTTATGGCAATAGGAGCCAGAGCCCAGGCTTGTATGGAGGGTTAAATGAGCCAATGTATGTAAGTGTTAGGAGCAGACTGGCCTCTAGGAAGTCCTGGATAGATGCCGGTTATAGTGTTTATGCAAGGTGCTGGCTGTGGTACGCAGGTAGAATTCTAAATATACAGGATCGTCTGTGCCTTTCACTCTCTGGACTGTCACCTGCTCCCAGCATCTTGCAAAGATGGTGCCCTGGCTACACTGACAAGATGTCAACAGGAACAAATAGTGGACAGGACCTTGCCAACTCTGTATCAGAATCCCCCAGGGCATCTGATCGTTCAGCTTCCAGAAGCATCGGCACAGCCGGAAGTACACCAAAGCCTCAGCCCATCAGGCATGGCCCCAAGCCTGTCGTCTCGGCTCCCTGGATCATCCTGTCACACCTGCACAGGTGATGATTCACAGAAGGCGCACCAGCCATTAGCTCATTTGGAAGGCATGACAATCCCGGAGAAATGAAACTTTTTTTTTTTATCACCTGTGAGTCTCAGAGAGGTTAGGCAACATGGCCAGAAACACACAGCTAGTGAACAACAGATCCAGGACACAAATTCACATTGTTCTGACTTCAGGTCCACACTCATAGGTATGGTGACTATGGTCCCTGAGAATATGAGAACATTTTTGACTCCCTCAGAGAAACTCAAGCCCTCAAAGAGCTCTACTTTTCAGGGGTAGGGGATCCAGCAAGCAGCGCTTGGCATCAGACTAAGTGGTCAGTGGGGCTCTCAGGGAGCTGGCTAACTAGCAATCCATAGGCCCAAATCAACCAGAGTGTATTTAGCTCAGAGAGCTTTCAAGAAACTCCAGATGAGCCACTACGACTGCATCTTAAGGCAATTTTATAGGAAGATTCTGAGTCCCCGCTCCTCTCTATAGATTCAGGAGCCCTGGCAGCCATAGGCCTGCATTCCAACGTTGCAGTCTTGCAGATGGGCATGGCCTGTCCACTTCACCACAGGCCCCATTGCTCCCTGTGGTCACCCCAGCTGTCATTCCTTAACCCATGTGTACCATTCGAGTCGCTCACCCTGGTCACTCGCTTGCCTTGGAAGAGCCATTGGACTGGCTCCCTGGGGGTTGGAGGGGGGAAGACTATGACTCCAGGGGAAGCTCTGGGGGCAAAGATAGCTGTCTAGATTATCACAGTCTCCCCAACACGCCCCTCCCTCTGTCTGCCTGTGCAGTCCTGTCCACCTAGGTGAGTAGGACAAGGTCCAGGAAATCAGACAGTCTTGCTGTTCATAAATAAAGAGCTCTGGGGTAGGAGAGGGCGTTCCTTTTGGTCACACAAAAGTCAGGAGAAGCTGGCAGGAAAAGGCTGTATTTGTGCCTGAGAAAGAAAGGGACATGGGTGGGTAGAGATGAGAGGAGAAAGGAAGAGAGGATGCGCAGTAAAGGCAGCAGAGGAAGGAAGGTGGGGACAGTATGGGCTACGTAGGGGACCCCTGAGCTGTTTAGCATGACTGGCTCTAGGGATGATGGAGGAGAGCTGAAGAAAGGGGCGGGAGCTAAGACTGCTGACTCCGATTTCTCAAGCTCTGACTGGCACTCTGTGAAGGACCAGTTCCGTTCATTGTTGCCATGGGATTTCTGTGAAGCAAGAATCGGGTGAGTTATCTCTCAGAGGATTTGATGGAGCTCAGAGGTTAGAATACCTGCTCAAGACTGCACAGTGAGTTAGTAGAATTTCCTGCCACTGCCCCAACCCCAACACTGGGGAGCCACTGAAGGCTTGGAGCAGGAGAGTACCTACATCTTCTGTGCCTTTGGGGACAGGGGACGTGGGTGAGGGTGTCCTAACCTTCTCTGTCTCCAATCCTGTGTATCCACCTCCCAAATAGCTAGTTTTCTGCCTTGGTCACTTTTGCATCACTGTGACAAAAGACCTGGTAGAAATGATAGACACTATGAGAGCTTTATTTTGGCTCAGGGCTTCAGGAGTCTCAGCTCACAGTTAATGGACTCCACCTTCTTGAGCTGAACATTTATGGCAGCTGGGGTAAGTAATGGAAAATGGTTCGTTCCCATCATGAAGCACTGGGCGGCAGATAATGGGACCAGAGCCAAGAGAGACTATACCCTTCAATGGCTGCTCCTAGTGTCCTACTTCCGGCTAGTCTCCCACTCCTGGAGGTCTCACAGCCTCTCAAAACAGCACAACTGGCGAGTAAGCAAGTGTTCCAGCATGAGCTTGGAGGGTCCACTCCAGATCCAAGCCAGACTCGCCTCTATCCCACAGTTTTGCTCTAATGCATACACCTCGCCTCTCACCTGGCCCACAGGAGTCTCCTAGCATGGGAGCTGTATTTTGTCCCCTGTCCAGTCTACTCACCCTCTAGCTGCAGCCAGAGTGAACTTCCAGAAGCCGGAACTGATAGTACCTCTTCTGACTCCAGTTCATAGCAGCCTGGCTGAGAGCGCTAGAGAGTACACCCGGAGGTTCTGTTCTCCTGCCACCTTGCCTTCCTCCTGAATTCTCTTTCCAGTGTCGGGCTACCTTCTTAGGCCCTCACTTCAGTCCTCATTCCATGCCTGGGACAAGTGCCTTCCTCTGGGCTCTGCTACATTGTATATGCTCTACTGAAGTAACCTCTTGATCTCTCTTACCCGCCTTTCCCCCTGACAGGGCCAATGAGCATCTGGATCACAGTGGTTCTGCACAAGGAGTCTAGGTTCACATTCTGCCTTTGGATCCTGTACTGCTATGAAGTATGCGGTGAGTCTCAATTTCCTTCTGTGAAATGTGGACTCTGAGAGCCTCAACTTCCCTGAGGGCTTTTGTGAGCAAGAAAGGAGTTCATGGATTGCACTTAGAGCAGCCCCTGGCTTGTAGCAAGTGCTCAATAAATGTAGCTAGGCTTATATGCTTCTACATTGCCAAGACTAGCAAGAAGATGGTGCTTTGTGGCTGTATGGTTGGGGGCAGAGCTGGAGTGTCCTAGTTTAGGAGATATTGAACTTCTTGGAAGAGGGTCTAGCTGGAAGATGAGTCCAACTAGCTGGCTGTGAAAGCCAGGGCTAGGCTCCTGGTGGCCCCCAGAGAGCCATCACTGGAAGCACTGCAACTTCAGAGCTAATGACTGCTGCATGTGTCAGCTCCTATCTGGTCTGGTTCTCCCCCATAAATGTGGTTCTAATAGTCAGCTGACACCTCATTATCCTAAGTCCAGGTCCAATTGTGCTGTTGCAGTGAGCAAGCAAACCTCTGAGGGGCCAGAGTCTTGGTAGGGCTGGGCCTTCCCCAGGGCCAGAGGGCCCACAACATGATACCGGCTCAGGGCCCACTCAATGTGTTTCCAATCAGCAATTAGTCTTTAATTAATGGGGCTGTGAAATGATTGCTTTCCCGTCTGAATGGCAGCATGGGCAGGGAGCCGGCAGGAATGGCCATCTGGGGAGTGTTAAGCTGGAGTTACAAGAGGAGACATAAAGAAAGGAACCAAACACCCCAATTTGGGACTAAACCATGGCCCTGGGCAAGCAGCATGGCGCCCAGCCCAATGCCAAATGAAAGCCAGGCCCAGGCTCCTGGTGGCACCTGCTCTTGACTGAGCTCTGGTGTACCCACTGAGTCTGGAGATGGCTGAGAAGCTACCCTCTAGGGGCTTCAGTTTCTCCAGGTGTCCCATGAACTCACTCTTCCGGCATCAGTGCTATGAAGGGCTTGCGCACATGGCTTAGTGGGAAAGCTGGCCTGGTGGGCAGATGCTCCCTAACATCCCAGCTGGCCTCGTCTGTAAAATGCTGCGAATCATTTCTACCTCCAAGACTTGTCGGGGTGGAAAATAGTTGTGTAAACTGTCAAGTGGTGCTCTGAGTTAAAGAGTTTTGCCATGAGATGGCTCCAGGTTCCCACATTCAATCAAAGCTTCTGACGACCAGAAGGACAGTGGTGGTGGCAGTCAACAGGTGTGTGTGCCGAGCAGCATGGAGTGTGCTCATGCACATCTCTTTGGGGATCTTCCCAGGATCCCTCTGGCATTGCTATTGTACTCATGGCTTCCAGCTAGCAGTTGGAGGATCTAGGGGCCTGAGCACTCTAGTGCTAATTGGGCCAGTGCTCTTAACCAGCCCCCAAGGGCCATCTTCTCTTGATGTCAGAAGATTCCATCATGGACAGCAGTCTGAAAGCCTCTCCTGACATTTAGGGTCACAGGCAAAAAAACTCATCCAGGGCTGAGTCACTACTAATAAGCATATTCAGTCTTCTCATGGTGTTGATGGGAAGACCAAGTCCCAGAGAGGTCAATGACAAGCTCAAGCCCATATAGCATGTCTATTGGTCCTGAGCTTGGGCTAAGGCTACCTACTCTGAGATTCAGTGGGTTGCTATTAAACCCAGCCCCCATGAGAACTCCCTCTTCCTATTGAATCCATTCTTAATTATGTTTCTAATCCACAGGCACATCTCTTCCATCCCATAAAAACTGGGATGCTTCCTTCCTTTGTGGCATCAGGTGAACCTTCCAAATGCACACTGAAGTTTTCTTTCACAACTCCATACTTCTGAATTAAATAGGAATTCCTCAGTCTGCTATCCAGGGCCATGTACATGAAGCTCCCAGCTATGTTTCCAGCTTTAACACCATCCTTTTGCTTATAAATCTCTCCCTAGTAAGTTTTAGCCTGAGTGCACTTGGCAGAGATGGATTTCCAGCTCCATAGAGCTTTTGTGAGTTTTCACTGAGTTGCTATATGTAAAATCCTTGGACTTGGAACAGTCCTGGACACAGAGCATGTGGCATGTTAATGTTGATTTGACAAATTTAAAAAAATGCAGACTCCCTTTATCTATTCCATCACTATGCCCACCTCCAGAGTGCTCTCTGACCACTGGGCTCCTCTTAGCCCACCCCACTCTCTTTGCAACACATTCACCCTTCAGCTACTCCATCTTACCCTGTCTATGAGCCTCTGCTAACCCCATTGGCACTCTAGCACATCCTCTCTCATAGCTGCCTACTATCATTCAGTGCTAAGAATGGAAGCCAGAGACCAGTGTGTGTTAGGCAAGCCCTTTGCCACTGAACCACATCTCCAGTTCACAGATGCCCTAGAGTAACCTAGAAGTTCCTTGAAGGCAGGCAGCATCGAACAGAGAAAAGAACATAGGAATCGGTATCAGGCTGACTTGAGCCTAAGTCTCAGACCTGCAACTTTCCAGCTGCGCACCACTGGACAAGTGACACCTCCCCCAGTCTCAGTTTTTCTCAACAGTAAAGTAATCCTTACCTTTTTGTGTTAAAGACTCAGAAGGGAGACTGAGTGGCTGAGGACTGGCCTTCCTCTGACCTAAGAAATATTCCACAAATGACTTCACTAGATCCAATGTCCTGTCACTATGATGTCTGTGTCCTTCCCAATTACTTATCTAGCACCTATAGGTGTAACCAGAGCTGATTATAACAAGAACCCACTATCCTTGTTTTTATTTATTTATTTATTTTTGACTGTTTTTTTTTGAGACCAAATCTTACATGGTAGCCCAGGGTGGCTTAGAATGTACTATGTAACAGAGCATTGCCAGAAACTCACGACATCCCCTTCACCTCTGCCTCCTGAGTGCTGAGATCACAAGCAGGAGGCATCGTATACACTTCTTGTTTTAATTAAAATAAAATTCACCATTGACTGAGGAGGGGTGGCAGCCCTTGAGTCAGAGCCTTCTAGTAGTTTCTTTACAACCACTTCTATAGCAATCCCATATGGGTCCAGCTTGCTATACCCTTTCCCAGGCTGCTTCTTCAGTCCACCTGTGGGCCAGCAATGCACCTGCTCCATGTTTCAGCCACAGTAAGGTTGATAATGACCACATTGGTAATCTTACCTCCCCAGGATTCCTAGGAAGGCAAATTTAGAACAGTGAAGGTTGCATAGGAAGGTGACAGATATGGCTGTAATTCTAGAACTACCAATGACTGACTGGGATTCCTTGGGCCAGTCTCTTCCCCTCCTGGACCTTCACTTTCTACAATGGCACACTCTAAGTTTCCATTCTCCCTCACCTGAGTGAGGACACTGGCCCCTCACTGATTTTCTTGCCTCTGTCCTTACCCCCTACAATGTACTCCTGACTCAGAAGCAGCTAGGACCCAGGTGAAACATACAGTACACCACATCATGACTCTTCTCAAAACCATCTCTTTCTTGCTTATTCTAAACCACGGTAAATGCCAAAGGGGCAGCAATGATCTACAATACACTGTATTATGGGTTTTAAACAGGGCTGCTTCGAAAGAGCTTAAAATGCTGATGTTTGGATCTCAAGCCCATGGGTTGTTTGATTGGCTTTAGATGTAGCCTGGGTGTCAATTTTTAAAAGCTTCCGCGGTGTAGTGGTTTAATCTCCATCCTCAGCTGACTGGATTTAGAATCACCTAGGAGACATACCTTTGGATGTGTTTGTGTGTTTTCAAAGAGGTTTAACTGAGGAGAAAAGAGCCACCCTGAATGTGGGTGATGTCACCCCATTGACTGGGGATCCCAGACTGAATAAAAAGGATAAAAGGAGGAAGCCAGTTGAGCATTAATATCTCTCTCTCTCTCTCTCTCTCTCTCTCTCTCTCTCTCTCTCTCTCCTTCTCTTTCTGCCAGTTCTTCTTCTTCTCTGCTTTTCTGTCTGTGGACACAATGTGACTAGAAGTTCATGCTATCACTTCTATGATTCCAGTGCCATGACACACTATATCCCCTCAAACCATGACTCAAAGCAAACCTTTCCTTAAGTCACATTTGTCCTGTGTTTGTTCACTGCAATGAGAAAAGTCACTAATACAGAAACTTGATACTAAGAAGATGTATCAAATATCATCTTATAATAAAAATGATTTGTGGTTTGTAGGCCTTTTGAAGTAGTTTGTAAGAAGAATGTGGAAGAGTTTGGAGCTGTGGACTAGAGAATCTCCAAAGTGCTGTAAGAAGAGCTCTATGAGCCATTCATTCCTTGGAGATCAGAATACCGAGGGAAATGTAGACAGTACAGACTATGCCCCTGAAGTTTCAGAAGGGAGCAAGGATTCTATCAGGAAGTGGGATATTATAATCTAGAAAAGAATCTGACTGTATTCTGCGCATGTCCTATGAACTTGAGTGAATCTGAATTTAAAACTAATAAAGCAATTTATTTTGTAGAGGAAATTTCAAATAGAGGATCGATGCTGTGACATGGTTAAGGCTCACTTCACTTACTCAGATTTACAATGAAAGAGAGCAGAAAGGCATGAAAGATGCGCAGTTTGATGAGAAAAAGAGATTGGGCCAGATGAAAGTTGACAAAGCAAGTACAGAGAAATCAGCTGTAATTGATAAAGACATTAGTACCATTAAAAAGAAACCCCTCAACCTATACTGGGAGAATAAGAAAGGAACCCCCAAGGGCACAATCCTACCCATCAAAGCTTATAAAAATGACTGTTCTTTTGACTGGGGAGCCTGAACAGAGAATTCCACACAAGGGTTCCCTGATCAAAATGAAACTGGGAAGTAGTTTCCCAGTTTTGGTGGCAAAGACACCCAGATAACATTGTAGCTGTATCCCAAGGGGGCCATCTCTATTCTCAAGCTGGAACTTGGCATCATCCTTATGGTAGATTCAGGGGTGGGAAGTTCTGGTTAAAAGTGATAGGTTTGTAGACTTGTGATGGTTAGTTTTCATTGTAAACTTGACCGGACTCAGAATCACCTGAGATACACCCATGGGCATGCCTCCTGTGAGTGTATTTCAAGAGAAGTTTGAGATGCAAAGACCCTGATTAAGTTTCCACACTAAGTAAGAAGGCAAAGGGGAAGGAGACAAATGAACACTAGCATTCATCTGTCTCCTGGAGGTAGACAGGATGCAACTAGTTGCTTCATATGCCTGCCACCATGCTTCTGTGTCACGATGGATTGCGTTCTGTCAGAGTGTAAGCCAAAATAAAGTTGTCACTCAGTAAGTTGATACTTGTGAGGTACTTGGTCATAGCAATGAGAAAAGTAATTGATATTGCAGTTGACACTCAGTGTAGCCCAACCTGAGAATCACTCTCTATATAGGAGCTGTCTCCACCACTGCCCATAGCTCTTTGACTTCCACTACCCCTCCCCTTTCTGACTTTGTGGCTTGCCCACTCTCTCTTCCTCCATCCTCCCCCATTACTAGGTTTTACCTACTTCTCTTGCTGCTCCTCAAACACACGTAAGGAACATCACCACTGCCTGAGTGCCTTTGGGTTTACTGTCCCCAGTGGTTGGGATGTTTTTCTCTTGCCATTAATGTCTACCACCCTCACTTCATTCAGTGCCTGCCCAGATGTGACCTTCTCAGATAAGGGTTCCTAATAATCCAAGCTAAAGTAGTTCTGCTTGTCAAGTCCATTGCTCTTTGAGAATTACTTATCCATTTTCCTTATAGTGCTTTAACTTCCAGGCATATTATTTATTTGCTTATGTGATTATTTGCAACTCTCCACTAGGAATTCAGCTTCATGAGGGAAGAGACTTTGGGTTTTTTTCTTCCATTCCTGTATCTCCAACATATACAATAGTGCCTGGCATATAGTAGATGTTTAATAAAGCTAAGTTAAATAGACAGGCAGGCAGGCAGATAGACAGATGCAATGGAAAAGGAGCTTGAGAATTAAGCCCATACAGATTGGAATTAAGTTATTAGATGTGTTTCCTTCTCAGCAAAATGTGAATGTCCAAAGTGTCCCTGAGGAAGCTCAGATTTGGACTTACCAGATAAATGGGTTTGTAATATGATCAAATAAATAACAAAATAACTAAATAGCTATGGGAAAATGTCCAACATAACACAAAATATGGCATATAAGATGGCAGATTACATAAAAGAACCAAATAGAGATTCTTGAAATATAAAGTACAAAAGTGAAATGAAAAACTTGCTACAGGAGGCTGAGAGTGTGGATCAGTTGGTAGGATGCTTGCCTAATGCCCGGAGCCTTTAGTTTGATGCTCAGCACCACATAAACTGGCCGTGGTGGTGCATGGATGTAATCCTAGCGCTTCAAAAGGAGAAGCAGAGAGATCAGGAATTCAAGCTAAATAGTCAGTTCAAGATTATGCTGGGCTACATTACAGTCTGTGTCAAGAAACCAGAAAACTATTTCAGGAAGTTAGTGGCATATTTGAATTGGTTATGAAAAAGGAATGAAGAAATTTGAAGAGGGTCGAGGAGTAGTATCTATCAAGAAGAATAGAAAGATAAAACAAAGAAGAAAAGTAAGTAGCCTCAGAGGCTCATAGGAAACCAACAGCACACAAATTTACTCCTGTTGGGAGTCCTTGATGATAGTATCATAAAGGATATTTGAAAAAATAATGGCTGAAAACACCCCAAGATTTAATTAAGAACAATAATCTACACATCTCAAAAGTTCAATGAATTCAAAGTTGGATAAACGTAAAGATCTGCTTATCTAGACACATTATAATGAAGTAGTTATAGTAAACCTGAAGATAGAATCATGAGGGCAGCAGGAGAGAAATGATTAATTATATTAAAAGAATCCTGAATAAGATTGATAGTTTATGTGTAATTAGAAACAATAGAGGCTAGAGTAAAGCACAATTACATATTCAAAGCATTGCAAGAACTAAGGCTTTCAACTTAGAATTCTATATCCAGCCAAATGATCTCTTAAAATTAAGGAAGAGACAAAATATTCCAATATAAACAAAAAATAGAAAGAATCCATGATCATCTGTCTTGCCTTATAGGAAATGTTAATAGTTTAGATATGAATGAAAAGAGACTAGATAATAACTTGGCTCCATGTGGATAAAGAACTCCAATATTTTCCCAGTGTTTTTCTCTCATCATATTTAAAAGACAATTTAGAGTGGAAATAAAAAGCCTGTGTGTATGGACATTCAGTACATGCAAATATTTTATAGTTGGAAAAATACAAAGGTGACTGGAGGGGTAGTTCAGCATTACAGCATGGCCTATCACTCATGTGGCCCTGAGCTCTACCTCCAGCCCTACCACAGCAAGAGCACAAAGAAATATGGAACAAAGGGAGGTGTATATACAGTGCATACTATTGAAACTGAATTAAATATTCAGGCAACCAATAAAGTAACACATTTTAAAGGATAGTAAAAGAAACAAGAGACAAAAATGGTATTTTAGAAAATACACATTTAAGAAAAGAGTTATGGAGAAACAGAAATAAAAGGGTACACAGAGCAAAGTGACAGATAGATAGTAGGGACTATATGAAAGGTTACATACTCTGTCATCCAGTTGTTCTGTGTGTACAAGCACACTTTTATTTGTGGAGTGGTGGAGGACCGGATGTAGGGCGTTGTTCATGCTAGATAAGTGCTTTCCCTCTGAATTAATATTTCTATTTATTTATTTATTTATTTATTTATTTATTTATTTATTTATTTATTTTAAGATGGGGGTCTTACAAAGTCACTGAAGTTGGCCTCAAACTTGCACAGACTTCTGAGTAGCTGGGATTATAGCCATGCACAACTATGCCCAGCAAGACTCATTTTAGATTCCAGTGTCACTAAGTTGAAAGTAAGAGCTAAGAGAAAGATAGCATGCAAACAGAAATAAGAGAGGGCTGAAGAGGCTTGGCAAGTGTGACACAAATAGACTTTAAAGTGAAACTTTCTCTAATAAAAAAGAGAAATACTGTATAATGCTAAAAAGGTTAATATTTCAAGACAACATAACAATTATAAACATAGATGCGTCTAACAATAGAGCTCCCTAATCAGGAATCATTTTTGACAGATAAAAGGGAAAATATAATAATAATAATAATAATGGAATACTTTAATACTTTACTCTCCGTAACAGATAAAATCAGATGAAAATGAACATACTTGTACTTGAGCTAGGTGGGTGCAATGGTGGGCACTTCTCATCTAAGCACTCAGGAGGCCAAGGGAGGAAGGTCACAAAATTGAAGCTAGGTTGGCTTACATGCTCAGATCCTGTTGCTCCAGATAGGCTAGACTTGACAGACATCTATAGAACACTGCCTGCCAAGAGCTATCACACGCTGTTCTCACGTGCAGACAAAATGTTACCTAGTTAGATTGTATTCTAGGCCATAAAACACGTATTAATAAGGAATTTTAAATGACTAAAACAATGGAAAGTGTTTACTACTACAAACACAATGGAATGAAATTAGAGATCCATAACAGAAATTTGATAATTTCACAAGTGTGGGCAAGTTTAGCAAGACAAGCCTAAGACGTAAAGGGTCAATGAGATCCCGAGGGCGTTTAGAAAGTTGTTTGTGAGAAGTGAAAACTAGTGTCCAGGGGCCTCAGACAATGTGGTGCTTCAATGTCTGCAGCTGGAAAGGCCAGTGTTCGAACCTGAAAGGGCTCAAATCTGGAATCTAACTCTCCTACGTAAAGAAACTGCATTGAGGTGATGAGCAAAGCACAGGAGAACGGAAGGCACGGAGTTCAAAATGATGGGTGGTGATGAATGAGATAAGGAAATGAAAAATATAAACAATATTACAGAAGCTAAAACCCCATACTTTGGAAAAGAGCAAGAGCTCTTTATTTAGATTGAGCAAGCAAGGATGAAATGCCTCAAATGACTGACATCAAGAATGATAAAGAATACATTACCACTAGCTGGATGAAAATGAAAACAAGCCCACGGTAATAGTATCAACAATTACAAGCCAAGAAAGGAATTATCCTACATGACACATTGGATAGATTTCTGTAAAGACACTAAGTTCTGAAACTGACTCTGGAAATTCAAGAAGGCCACAAAAAAAATTAGAATTAGTCACTTACTAAACAAGATGGAAGGTCACAGAGTGAATATATTTTATATTTATGCCCTTTGCAGTGAGAAACTAAAAATGGACCTAAGAAAGCAGTTCCACTAGCTGGCTGTGGTGGCACATTTTTGGACTTGCCGACAGGGGAGGCAGGCAGAGACAGAAAGGTCACTTGTGCCTGGAAGGTTGAGTCCAACCTGAGAAACACAGACAGCCTACCCCTTCAAAATCAAAACAACAGTTAGTGGGGTTGGGGGCACAAAGGAGGAAAGAAAACAATTCTCTATACAATAGTGTCAAAAAGAATGTAATGCTTAGAATACATGTGCAGGGTGAAGCACAATAAACCCTTGAATCAAATTAAATAAGACCTAAATAGAAAGCCGGGAACACAATACTGGTAAGATAGCAATACTCATAAAACTGTTTCCCAGATTAAACTCAATCCTGATCAAAACCCGGGCTACATCTTCTTCCTAGAAAGTGGATAGGTGATTTTTCACATTCATATGGAAATGCAATAAAGAGGGATATTCAAAGCAATAAGAAAATTATAAAACAATTTGGTTCTTCGAAACTTTCTGATTTCAGAACTTGCACAAAGCTATGTAACTTGGCCTGTGCGGTACTGGCGCAAAGGTAGAGAGAAGTATCAAAGAGGCCTGAATCTAGGAATCAACTCAGACATGTATAAAATTTGTGATAAGAGTGATAAGACTACCCAATGGGAAACAAGTCTTTAATCAGTAGGAAAGGGGAGGCAATTAGGGTCTCTACCTCATACTATGAAGCAAAAACAGGCATATCTTAAGTTTAAGGCTACATAGTCAGATGCAGTCTCAAAGATAATTAACTCACAATCATCAGAGACCGAAGATTTGAAAGACAAAATTAAAAATTCTTCTTATTAGAAGAAAATATATTATCTTATCTTATATTTATTATATTGTTATTGTTTTGACCTTAGATTAGACAATGGTTTCTTAGGGATGACACCAAACAACAAGATAAAAAAGATAAATTGAACTTTCAAATAAAGATGCCTGTGCCTCCCAAGTGTTGGAATTACAGGCACATGCTCCTATATATCACTCGTTGGCTTAATTTTTTTGGTTTGTTTGTTTGTTTGTTTGTTTGTTTGTTTGAGACAAGGTTTCTCTGTATAGCCCTGGCTGTCCTGGAACTCACTCTGTAGACCAGGTTGGCTTTGAACTCAGAGATCCACCTGCCTCTGCCTCCCAAGTGCTGGGATTAAAGGCGTACACCACCACTGCCTGCCTGCTTAATTTTTAAGTGAGTAAATGACTTAACAGTCATTTATCTAAAGAACATAAATGAATGGCCAGTAAGTACATAAAAAGTGCTCAGTTTTGTTAATTGTCAAGTAGAAGTCAAACGATGAGCTAGCACTTATACCCACACCTTCCTTCAAAAAGTAAGATAATAACATATGTTGAAAAGAATACTTAACCATCATATTTTCCTGATGGGAGTGTAAATGGTGTATACTCTTTAGAAAATGGCCCCAATATTTCCCAAAATGCTAAACATAAATTACCATAGAATCAGACAACTTGATTCCTTGTGAGTATACCCAAGGAAACTAGAAATGTGTTCAAGCAAAGACTTGTACATGCACATTTGCAGGAGTACTAGTCATAATGAGCCCAAATGGAAACAGACTTTGTGCCCATCAACTGACGAATGGATAAAGGTTCAATGTACGTGCACGATGAAATACCACTTAATCAAAAATAATCAATTAGCTAGACCTTGAAAACGTTATACTGAGTGAAAGACGTCAGTCAAGAGACCACAGATTGTATCACTCCATTTATGTGAAATGTTCAAAATGGAAAAAGCTACAGAGATGAAAAGCAGATTAGTGATTTCCAGGTATTTGGGGAGAAATAGAGTGGAACAGCTAAGTGATAGAGTGAGTCTCTTTCTGGAATCGGGGGGACTATTCTTAGACTTGGATAGTGACCATATTTGTGTAGCACTGAATACACTAAATGTTGTACATTTCAGACTGTTTCTTGGGTAAGTGCCATTTCTCAACAAACATCAAATAAGAAATGAAAAGCACACAGGGAGCTTATACCTATCCTTTCCTCAGGGTTCTCTGATCTTACAAACCATAGTAACATAGCAACTCCAGGAAGTTGATGTTGTTACAGCATGCAAACCATAGTTGCATGTCATTTTTATCACACATAGATTTGCATAAACGCAACCACAATCAAGACAGGAAACTTTCCCCGACCAGAAAAATCTTCCTCATGGAAGATGTGACTTCCCTTGGAATCAGAGACCCCTTCACCCACTGTCCACAATCCATAGCAACCACTAATCTACTCCCCAACTCTGCAACTGTGTCATTTCAAGAATGTATATAAATGAAATAATGTGGCATGTGACCTTTGAAATTGGTTTTTACTGCGGAGCATAGTTCCCTGGAGATGCATTCACGCACGCATCAAGAGTTTGTTTCTTTTCATTGATGAGCAGGCATTCCATAGTATGACTGGACCAGTTTATTCCACCACTTACCTGTTTAGGGTCATTTTGATGGTTTTCAGTCTTGGGCTATTGCAAATAATTCTGTTATGAATAAGAAATCATGAACAGGTTTTCTGTGTGGATAATTTTTCATTTCTCTGGGATAAATGCCCAGGAGTGTAATTGATGGGTTGCATGGTAAGTACATGTTTAGTTTCTAAAGAAACCACCATATTATTTCCCAGAGTAGCTGTAACATTATATATTTTCATACCAGCAACGTATAAGATTTAGTTTACCTTCGTTCTTGCCAGCATTGTGTCTTTTAGAGGGATTGGCTCATTTGGGCTATTAAGTGTATGGGCATATGGCTGCTTGTTTGTATTATTTCTTTATTAGCATGGTCATGTTCATTTGATGTTTTAGTGGCAGTCTTCATTTTCATTTCTGATACTGGTATAATGCTTTAAGTCTTCTCTTATCTAATGAGCCTGGATAGTGGCTTATCAATTTTGCTGATCTTGTAAAAAAGAAAAGAACTGTTGGTTTCGTTGATTTGCTCTATTGATTTCCCAATCATCGTTACTTACTTCATAAATCAATTCAATTGATTTTTGCTTATATTTTATTTCTATTACTTTGTTTTCTTTTGAGTAAGGTGTGGATGGTTGTCTTTTGATTTTCCCATCTAATATAGACATTCCGTGTTATAAAATGCCTTATGAGCACCACTTTGGCTTTATCTTACATTGTGATAAGCTTTCTTTCATCTTTATTTGTTTTAAAATATTTTGTAATGCTTCTGAGAGTTTTCCCTTTGCCTTATGTGTTAGTTAAGAACACCATTTGATATCCAAGTATATTGGTGTTTAGCTTGCTATCCTCTTGCTTCTGCCTCTCAAAAACTCGGCTTCCAGGCATGCGCCACAATGCCTGGCCCTCTGTTATTTGTTCCCAGTTTAATTCCATTCTGGTCTGAGAACAGACACTGTGTCATTTCTATTATTTTAAGACTACTGCAATGTAGTCCAGAGAGTGATCTGATTTGTGATTGTCCGTGTGAGTTAGAGAAGAATAGATATTCTACTGTGGCTAAAGCAGTCTATCAAAGTCTATTATAGCAGTTGGCTGATGTTGTTAAGTGCAACTATTCATAATGATTTACTTCCTGGTAAATGCATCCAATTATGATGAGGGAGTATTGAAATCGCAAGCATAATAGTGAGTACATGCATTTATCCCTGAATTTCTATCAGATTTCACCTTCCACAGTTGACCCTCTGTTGTTTGGTATAGACACTATAAGAATTGTTATGTCTTCTGGGAGTATTGTCCCTCCATTGTGATTTATATTTGGTTTGTCCCAACTAAAACCTGGGTTGAAATGTAATTCTCAATGGTAAAGTATTGAGAAGTGATGACTTCTTTGAAAAGTAATTCCATTACAGAAGCTTCATTTAGCATGTGGAGATGAATATAATCATTGCAGAGGGGCCTAGTTATTTTGAGAGCATATTATTTTAAAATGAGCTTGACACCTCCCCTTACTCTCTCCTACAGATGCATTTCTACTGTGAATCATTCGTGAGAGGATGAGTATCTCATGTGCCTCTAGAACCACGAGCTAACTAAATGGAGTTTCCTTATGAATTTCTCACTCTTAGACATTCTGCAAGATACAATCTTATGACTTAACTCTCGTCATTACTCTCCATGTGCCTCCTGGACATCAAGTGTGCCCTTGTGCTGACGGCTCACAAGCATGTGCACTCAGAGTATTCAACTTTGTAGGACAGGGAGAAGACAAATAGGCTGGATCATTTAAGAGCAAGTATATGGGAGGTTCTTGCAATCAATCTCAGCTCTGAGGGATCTAAAGAAGGTATAATACCTTGCCCTCAAATCGGGATCACTTGCATACTATGAACCTGTTCCTAGATTTGATTTTCAGCACGGCAGAAATTCTTTGGAAGAATAGACACATATGGATTTCCTGACCAAATTTTTAATAATTATTTTAAGGAAGCTAGCTCAGCTAGTTACAGAAGTACAGAGGAAGACAACTCAATGAAATATAAGTCACAAATGAAGAAATTAAAGAATTAAAATGTCTCTGGAGCTGACTTATACAACAGGTGGACTAAGAACAACAGTATTCTCGGAATGACAAGAGTGAACTTGGTTGGATAGAAGAAGATCAATGAACTTGAAATCCAGTCCATTGCAGCTATTAGGTCTGAAGAAAAATTAAATCCAAGTGTGGCCAGTAAAATGGCTCAGCTGGTATGTCACATCCCTGACAATCCAAGATTAATTCTGCAGAGTTAAAGAGCTGCATGTCGGAACTACAGAGTGATGGGAGATGCAGGAGAATAGGGCAAAAGTCCATGTAAGCAGCGCTTAGGGGGCAGAGATTACAATGGAGAGCTTGCCTCAGAAACATCATAGAAGGTAACAAGCTACCTCTGTGGAGCACTGCTGTGACATCCTCACAGGCAGAGTAGCGTCCTGAAGCCTGCATTCATACACACACACACACACACACACACACACACACACAAGAAGTGAACAGAAGTCTAAAATAAAATCAGAATCTAATGTCATGATTTGTGGGATGCCATCAAGAGACCTAAACATATTGTGACTAGAATCTAAGAAGAGAAATAGAAGAGGGCAAGAAGTTTAATTAAAGGAATAATGACAGAAAACTTCCCAGATCTGAAAACAGATCTAGAAATGCAGGTACTTGGAGCTCAAAAGTCTCTGTCTCTAAATAGGTTCAATTTAAAGATCTCACCCAAACACTTTATAATAAAGCTGTCATAAACCAAAGATAAGATACTTGGAAGCAGCAAACAAGGCTTGTCACACATGAAGGAGCCATCATTAAGTTACCAGTGGATTTCTCAGCAGGAACTTTGAAAGCTAAGAGAGAAACACATGATATACTCAAAGTACTTTAAAAAAAAAAACCTACCAGCCAAGAATATTTTACCTGTCAAAGCGTTCCTGCAGGGATGAAGGGAAGTTAAAGACTTTCCCAGACAAACAAAAAGCTGAGTTTGTTGGTCATTACACCAACCTTACAAGAAAAGCTTAACATAGTTTTTCAAACTGAAACAAAAGGATCCTAATTAGTATGATAAAAATATAAGACTCACCAGAGAAAGGTGAAGACGTAGTCAAATTCAGAAGACTCTAATGCTGTTCTGGTAGCATGTAAATCACTTTTAATTGTAGCATAAAAGAAAAAGGGAGTGTTCAAAATAAGTTTAGACTGGAAGAGTTGGTAAAGTGCCACACGAGCGTGAGGAGCTGAGTTTGGATCCCCAGCAACCACAGAGAAAGCTGAGCATCCCTTGAAATAGCACCACTGGAAACCCAGAGACAGAGAGAGCATCCCCATGGCTCACTGGCCAGCAAGCTCAACCGAATCAGCGATCTCCAGGTTCAGTGAGAAAATGTCTCAGAAAATAAACTGGGGAGTGATTGAGGAAGACATCTAGCATCAATTTCTGGCCTCCGCACATACACAAACACAGTCATGCCTATCCACATACCTGTGCATAGGTACACAAACATGTATCAAGTACCACATATATGTACATGTACACACAAGTACTATGATAATTTGTTAGTGTATCCCGAGTATGATAAGAAGTATGTTCGACAAAATTTTTTTTTAGATGTGCCAAGTACAGTGGCACACACCTGAAAGTCTAGAACATAGGAGGTAGAGACATTGATTGTGAGTTCAAGGTCCATCTGGGGTACTGGAGAGTTTCAAGTAATTCAGGGATGAATAGCAAGACCATCTCAAACAAATACATACACGAAGTAGCTAGATAACTAACAAAGTATCTTAAAATGTATGTGGGAAGCTATGTTAAAATCAGCTTAAAAATAGACTCTTAGATGTTATGGACATCACATGATAATCATAGAGCAAAAATCTGTAGTGTATACACAAAAGACACGGGAGAAAGGAATGAAAACAAATTATTACATAAAATACAAAAAAAATTACAGGAAACAACAATAAAATGGCAGTAGTAAATCCTTGCCTATCAATTTAATTTTATTTAATAAGATTTAATTACTTTTAAAATCTCTAATGAAAAGACAACTAGTGGCTGAATTAATAAAAGTCAGGATACAACTATATCCTATTTACAAAAAGCCCATTTGGGTTTGAAGGGTACAGATATGCTGAAGATGAAAGGAGAGAAAAAGATGTTCCATTCAAATGCAAACAGAGCAGAAACAGGCTACACATTTTAAAAAGCACTATAAGATATGAAAAAGTTATTTTATAATGCTAAAGAGGTCAGTTCAACAAGGAGAATATAATAATTATAAATTTGTACGCAATCAATGTAAAAACACCTAAATATAAATCAAATATGCAGAAATCAGAAGGGAGAAGTAGACAATACAATAAAGGCAGGACTTTGAAATACTCTGCTTTCAATAGTAGATAAATCATCCATACAGAAAATGAGTGTGGAAGCATTGGGCCTGGACTATACTTTGGAGCAAATGGATATAACAGACATATACAGGACATTCCTCCCAACAGCAACAGAATACATATTTTCTGAAGCTCACGTAGGACATTCTCCAGGGTAGATCATATGTTAGGCCACAAAACAAGCTTTAACAAATTTAAGAAGATTGAAATAATATCAAGTATCTTTTCCAACCACAGCGGTATGAAACTAGAAATCAATAACAGGGGGAAAATGGAAAATTTACCAATATGTGAAAATTCAACATACTTTTGAACAACCAATGGGTCAAAGAAGAAATCAAAGGGGAAATAAGAAATATCTTGGGACAGACAAAGATGGGAAGAGAATATACGAAACCTTACAGGATGCAGCAGCGGGGTCCTAAGATGTGATAAACACCAAGGAAAATTAATCTCAAATAAACAATCTAAATTTACACCTCAAGAAAATGATAAAAAAAAATAAAAGATCAAGCTAAGCCTAAATTTAGCAGAACAAAGACCAGAGCAGTAGCAAATAAAATAGTTGGGGACCACAATAGAGCACAACTAAGGTTTAGTTTGCTCAAGATTAACAGAAATGACAATTTTTTAGCTAGAGATCATAAACGAAAAGTGAAAATTCAAAATCGGAAGTGAAAGAGGAGACAGAGACTGAGGACACAGAAAAACTAAAGATCATAAGCCACCACAATGAACAAGGACACCCACAAGCCGGATGCCACTGAACAAATGGGTGAGTTTCTAGAAACATATGACCTGCCAAGACTAAGGCAGAAAGAAATAGAAACTCTGAACAAAGTAGTGATGAGTAAGGAGGCTTAATCAGTAATCAAAACTCCCAACAAAGAAAGCCCTAAGTAAGATGGCTTTGCTGTTGCATTCCAACTGACATTTAAAGAATTAATTCCAAGTCTCAAACTCTTACCAAAAATTGAATGCAGGAACATTTCTGAATCTATTATATGACACTAGCATTGCCCTGAAATGAAAGGCAGACAAGGACACTGCACAAAAACAAAATTCCAGACTTGTATACCTGATGAACAGAGAAACAGAGCTTCTCATCAAGGCGCTGCCAAACCACAATCTTCAGCACTTTGTAAGTCCACACAGAGATCAGGCTGGCTTTTTCCCTGAGACATAGGGATGCCCGACATATATAAATCAATAAACCTCCCATATTAGTAAAATGAAGGAGAAACATAATTTAATCATCTCAATAGATGGAGAGAAATTATTTGAAAAAAATCCAACATCTTGTCTTCATAAAACTCTCGGCAACTCAGGTATAGACGGAATGTAGCACAAACTATTAAAAGGCATATCCGAAAGTCCATGACAAACATCAAAGTCAATGGTAAAAACTTGAAAGGTTTTAATCTAATATTAAGGGTAAGGTAATAGATGCCCACTCTTGTCACTTCTATTCAATATAGTACTGGAAGTTCTATCCAGAGGAAATAGGCAAAAAACAGGAAGTAAATAGTGTCCAAACTGGGAAGGAAAATGTTAACTTGAATATAACCTGTTTTCAGGTAATATGGTTTTATAAAAAGAAAACCATATAAGTCTCTACAAAATCAATTATGTTTTTATACACTAACAACACCCAAATGATCCAAAACCAAGAAGACAATCTCACTTACAGTAGCATCAAGACGAATAGAGACTTAGAAATAAATTTAACCAAGGAAGTGAAAGCTATTTTTAAAAAAGTATTAAACAGTTCTTAACATTACTGCATGGAGAGATTAGATACAAACATATACATTTGGAAGATTGGGATGGGGACAAATGTGCATGCTACAACAACGGGGTAAAGACCTACACAGACATTTTTTTCCCCAACAGAGAGGTATATGGCAATGTTCTCATTCAGTATCATTGATTATGAGGGAACTACCAATTTAAAACCACACTAAGAGCTTGCCTCTCACTTGCTAGGATAACTGCTATCGAAGTCTATTTTCTTTTTTGCTCTTATTGGATATTTTCTTTATTTACATTTCAAATGTTATCCCCTTTCCAGGTCTCCCCTCCAGAAGCCCTCTATCCCATCCCCCCTCCCCCTGCCTCTCTCAGGATGCTCCCCCACCCACCCACCCCTGCCTTCCTGCCCTGGCATTCCCCTATACTGGGGCATTAAACACCCTCAGGCCCAAGGGCTACTCCTTCCACTGATGTCCAACAAGGCCATCCTCTGCCACATATTCGGACAGAGTCATGGGTCCCTCCATGTGTACTCTTTTGTTGGTGGTCCAGTCTCCAGGAGCTCCTGGGGATCTGGCCGGTAGACACTGTTGCTTCCCCATGGGGCTGCAAAACTCCTCAGCTCCTTCAGTCCCTTCTCCATCTCCTCCATCATCAGGGATCCTACACTCAGTCCAATGATTGGCTGCGAGCATCCATCCACCTCTGTATTTGTCAGGCTCTGGTAGAGCCTCTCAGGAGACAGCTATATCAGGCTCCTGTCAGCAAGCTCTTGTTGGCATACACGGTAGTGTCTGGGTTTGGTGACAGTACATGGGATGGATCCCCAGGTGGGACAGTCTCTGGATGGCCTTTCCTTCGGTCTCTGCTCTGCACTTTGACTCTGTATTTGCTCCTGTGAGTATTTTGTTCCCCTTTCTAAGAAGGATCAAAGTATCCATACTTTGGTTTTCCTTCGTCTTGAACTTCATGTGGCCTGTGAATTGTATCTTGGGTATTCCGAGCTTTTGGGCTAATAGCCACTTATCAGTGATTGCATACTCTGTGTGTTCTTTTGTGACTGGGTTACCTCACTCAGGATGATATTTTCTAGATCCATCCATTTGCCTAAGAATATCATGAATTCATTGTTTTCAATAGCTGAGTATACTCCATTATGTAAATATACCACATTTTCTGTATCCATTCCTCTGCTGAAGGACATCTGGGTTCTTTCCAGCTTTTGGCTATTATAAATATGGCTGCTATGAACATAGTGGAGCACGTTAGTAAGAAAACAGGAATCCTTGTGTACTGATCAATAGGTGAATTGGAATAGCTGCTATTGCAGAAAATCTTTGGAAGTTCTTCAGAAGATGAAAAATAGATCTGCTGGTTTCACTTGCAGCTTTTCATCAAACATTACCTTGAAAAGTGTCTGCAGTCTTGGTTAATCACAGCACTGTTTACAATAGGCACAACATGGAAATCACCTAAGTGCCCCAATGGATGAGTGAATATAAAAGGTGGTATTTATATGGGTATATAGTGGAATACTATTTAGCCTTTTAAAAAGAAGTTCTTCCATTGTAAATTCAATGAATCCAGAGGATGTTATGCTAAGTGAACTGAGCCAAACACAGAAAGAACTTCATGATACTCCATATGTTAAAACAAATCAAAACGATCATTCACCACGATCAAGTAGGCTTCATCCCAGGGATGCAGGGATGGTTCAATATAAGGAAATCCATCAATGTAATCCACTACATAAACAATCTCAAAGAAAAAAAACACATGGTCATCTCATTAGATGCTGAGAAAGCATTTGACAAAATTCAGCATCCTTTCATGCTAAAGGTCTTGGAAAGATCAGGAATTCAAGGCCCATATCTAAACATAGTAAAAGCAATTTACAGCAAACCGGTAGCCAGCATCAATCTAAATGGAGAGAAACTTGAAGCAATCCCACTAAAATCAGGGACTAGACAAGGCTGCCCTCTCTCTCCATATCTTTTCAATATAGTACTTGAAGTTCTAGCTAGAGCAATTAGACAACAAAAAGAGGTCAAAGGGATACAAATTGGAAATTAAGAAGTCAAACTATCACTATTTGCAAAGGATATGATAGTATACTTAAACAACCTAAAGAACTCCACCAGAGAACTCCTACAGCTGATAAACGACTTCAGCAAAGTGGCCGGATATAAAATCAACTCAAGCAAGTCAGAAGCCTTCCTATACTCAAAGGATAAGCAGGCTGAAAAAGAAGTAAGAGAAATAATACCCTTCACGATAGCCACAAACCATATTAAGTATCTTGGCGTGACTCTAACCAAACAAGTGAAAGATCTGTATGACAAGAACTTCAAGTCTCTGAAGAGAGAAATTGAAGAAGACCTCAGAAGATGGAAAAATCTGCCATGCTCATGGATTGGCAGGATTAATATAGTAAAAATGAGCATCTTACCAAAAGTAATACACAGATTCAATGCAATCCCCATCAAAATCCCAACTCAATTCTTCATAGAGTTAGAAAGAGCAATTCAAAAATTCATCTGGAATAACAGAAAACCCAGAATAGCTAAAACTATTCTCAAGAGTAAAAGAACCTCTGGGGGAATCAGTATCCCGGACCTCAAGCTGTACTACAGAGCAATAGTGTTAAAAACCGCATGGTATTGGTACAGTGACAGACATGTAGATCAATGGAACAGAATTGAAGACCCAGAAATGAATCCACACTCCTATGGTCACTTGATCTTTGACAAAGGAGCTAAAACCATCCAGTGGAAAAAAGATAGCCTTTTCAACAAATGGTGCTGGCTCAGCTGGAGGTCAACATGCAGAAGAATGCAAATTGACCCATTCTTATCTTCTTGCACTAAGCTCAATTCTAAGTGGATCAAAGATCTCCACATAAAACCAGACACACTGAAACTAATAGAAGGGAAACTAGGGAAGAACCTTGAACATATGGGCACAGGGGAGAATTTCCTGAACAGAACTCCAATAGCTTATGCTCTAAGATCAAGAATAGACAAATGGGACCTCATTAAATTACAAAGTTTTTGCAAGGCAAAAGACACTGTCAAAAAGACAAAGCGGCAACCAACTAACTGGGAAATGATCTTTACCAACCTTACATCCGACAGAGGGCTAATATCCAAGATATACAAAGAACTCAAGAAGTTAAACTCCAGAGAGGCAAGTAACCCTATTAAAAAATGGGGTACAGAGCTAAACAAAGAGTTCTCACCTGAAGAATATCTAATGGCTGAGAAGCACCTAAAGAGATGTTCATCATCCTTAGTCATTAGGGAAATGCAAATCAAAACAACCCTGAGATTCCATCTCACACCAGTCAGGATGGCTAAGATCAAAAACACAGGAGACAGCAGTTGTTGGCGAGGATGTGGAGAAAGAGGAACACTCCTCCACTGCTGGTGGAATTGCAAGCTGGTACAACCACTCTGGAAAGCAGTCTGGCGGTTCCTCAGAAAACTGGGCATGACACTCCCGGAGGATCCGGCTATACCACTCCTGGGCATATACCCAGAGGCTTTACCTGCATGCAATAAGGACACATGCTCCACTATGTTCATAGCAGCCTTATTTATGATAGCCAGAAGCTGGAAAGAACCCAGATGTCCCTCAACGGAGGAATGGATTCAGAAGATGTGGTATATCTACACAATGGAATACTACTCTGCAATTAAAAACAATGAATTCACGAAATTCCTAGGCAAATGGTCAGACCTTGAAAATATCATCCTTAGTGAGGTAACCCAATCACAAAAGAACACACATGGTATGCAGTCATTGATAAGGGGATATTGACCCAGAATCTCGGAATACCCTAGACACAATCCGCATATCAATAGATTTCTAAGAAGATGGAAGGAGAGACCCCTGGTCCTGGAAAGACTGGATGTAGGGGAACGCCAGGACAGAGTAACGAGAGGGGGTTGAATGGAGAAAAGAGGGAGGGAAGGGGACTTATGGGACTTTTGGGGAGCGAGGAAACGGGAAAGGGGAAATGATTTGGAATGTAAATTAAAATAAAATAAAATAAAATAAATAATTAAAAAAAAACAAATGGCAAGCTGGATGGGGGTGGTGGGGAGTAGGGAGATGTTGATCATATGCTATAAGCTGTATTAGACACTGGTATAGTTGTTATAAGGACAGAGATTTATGGTATTATACTTGGCTATATGTTCTTAGATGTAACAGCAAACCTACATGCAACAAAAGAAACAATAGTCTTATGTGTCAACTTGACTAGGCTACAGGAAGCACTTGCTTAATCAAATTCTCATTTTTGTGTTATTTCAGATGGTGGTTTGTAGTTTCCCTCTCTCTATTCCTCCCAGTTCCTCCCAACTCTCCTCCCATCCAGATCCACTCTCATTATGTTTCTCACTTGAAAAAGAGCAGACCTCTGAGGAATAACAACCAAACATGACAAAATAAACTATAATAAGATGCATTTTCAACATTCTGTCAGCTACTAGTCTGCATTCTCTACCTGAGTGCTGATTCTAGTCAGGTTTCTCCTTGTTCCTCTCTGCTCTAAATAAATGTGCTGCCTGTCTCTAATTTGGAACAGTAGCTCGCCCTGTGACATTCTCCTCCACACCCACCACCAAGGATGGGATGGTGACTTATCTCCTGTCCTCTGTTCACCTTTGAATTCATCTTGCTCCTTTTTCTTCTAATGTATTAGGATGTGCACGGTTTTGATAAGCTTCTTCTTTTCTAATATGAGTATTCAATGCTATAAATTTCCCTCTCAACACTGCTTTGACTGCACTATGTGGAGCTCTGTATGTTATATTTCATTCTCCTTCACTTCGTGTCCCTGTGTGCCAGAGTCAACATTTCACCACTTCAAGAGACTCGTGAAAACCATATTTCTTTCAGGTCTCACTATACACCCCCTTTCTAAAACACATTCCCTCTACTTACGTTAAGAGCTGTTGTTGTAATTTTGCATTGACTGTCAAATGTAATTTAAAATTTCAAGAAAAGGGAAGGAAAATAGTTGTATCCAATTTTAAAACGTTTTTCCCAGCACACTTTCTTATTTCCTGATATCTTGACATGCTTCCTCTTTTCTCCTGATCCTTTAGCTGTAGGCCTATTGCTATCAAATACTCTTGGTATGTCTTCATCTGAAAATGCCATCATTTCTGCCTGACATTTCCTCTGGACACAGTTCTTTCAACCCCTAAAATATTATGCCTGTTGCTTCTAGCATTCGTATTTCCAGATGAAACACATGCAGCAATCTGCATTGATTCCCCCATAAGTATTATTTCTCTATTATTACTTTCATTAATTTTCTTTGTTTTTAGTTTGTAGAAATTTGACCAAATATGTCTTGTTTTGTGTTTGCTCAGTTTGAGTCTGCAACTTTGTGTCTCTTCTTAAACTGCAGAATTTAGACTGACTGTCTTCTAGGGTAGTTTATCTTTGCGGTTCACATTGGGTAACAATATTCAATCCTGTGTCTTCAACTTCACTGACTCTTTCTGTCATTTTTTTAAGTTTGTTTATCAGATTTTCATTTTATTCAGTGCGTTGTCTCACACTCCTTTCTTTAATGTTTGCTTTCTTCTATATATTTTCGATTTCTTTACCAACTTTCTGGCTCCCCAGTTTTTGTTTCATACACTTGTATCTCTGTTGTCATCTAATTTCCAAATATGTCAACTCAGTTTGGGCATGCATTGACTTGCTTTCCTTATTCAAGTTAAAGTTGTCTGGGCGTTCTTGGTATGACATGTGATACTTTAAAAAGTGAAATCTGGACATTTAGTATACTAACTTATGGGATTCTTATTCTATATTTGAAGGACTCCCCTCTCACTGTGCTGGCATGGAAAGGAGGGTAACATGTCTTTACTGCCAGGTTGGGGTGAAAGTCCAGATTCCTGACTCTGCTTTTTATACATCATTACTGTAGACATCATAGATAAATGTAGCCTTTCAGACTTCCTACAGGACTTCTACAGACATAGGAATAGTGAACGCCTTGTTTCCACTAAGTGTGGAGGCTTCCTTGACCGTCTTACACCATTCAGTGGTGGGGATGTGACAAAACGAGATGGCCTGGGAACCATACTGCAGTCTGACGAGGGGGAAAGGCCAAGCTCCCAACTCAGCCTGTATGCTCATGGGGGAGGTGGACACTGCTTTTTCTAGGTTAAACTGGAATGATGTGATAGTGTTTAATAGCTTTCTGTCTAGTCCTTTGGCAACATGGAGTAGACTCTTGTAGGGACTAGGTGTTTTGTTTGTTTGTTTGTTTGGTTGGTTGGTTGGTTTGAATTTGCAGGGTGGTCGGTCTGTTCTCTTGATGTTTCTGTTTGTAGTGTTCTTCAACCCCGAGAAACTCACCACCATGTTGTTCCTTGAGTTCTGTGTTCCTTGCTTTTCTCTCCACTTTTCAGCTACATGTATATATAGGTCAACATGTAGCTATATAGATGGATGTAGATACAGATACAGATGGTGCAAAGTGTTTTGCAGTACTTAGCAGGATGAATTGAGAGAAGTACATTTTCTCTTTTCCATCTGGGACTATAAATTCTCTTATTCCTTTTCCCATTTAAGAAAAAAAAATCTCATTGAAAGAGGGGAAGACTGAAAATTTTCACAGTCCTCAAGTGTTTCCTTGTAATTAGTGGGTGAAAAGTAGCTTATAACACTCAATGTATCTGACTTGAAAAGGAGTCTTAAGAAAGGTTGGATGCTGGTACTCACCAAGGTGGAGGCTGTGGTGGATGGAGCAGAGATCAGTTCCTCTCTATTTTCTAATGTTGATTCCAGCCTTTCCCACTGTGTTTCTGATTGGTGAGTCTTAGAGCTATATCTAAAGCAGCTGCTACTTGTTTTCCTGTGCCCTGTAAATGTAAGTTCATGGGACAGGCTATGAGGTCTAGACCCAGCGGTTCCTTGCAAGACTTCTCTCCAGGGTTACTGCCAGAGGGCTTCTACCCTTATCAGGCTGATCCCTTGGAATCACAGCCTTCTTCCCACTACATCCTATCACTTTATACTCAGCCCCTTCCGTGCAGATGCTTCTCAAACTCTAGACCCTGTAATGGTTCAGAGAAACACATTCCACACTCCTTCTCAGGGCTGAGTCCAATGTGGTGGCAGCTATTCAAGAATGCAGGTTGTGTTTGTGTGCATGTGGAGGGAGGACTGCCTGTTTGGTTGGCCTTGAGCCAGGGGTGGGGGGATCCCCCAAAGGGCCACAGTCTTAAGAGCTGTCAGGAGAGCTGGAAGCTGAGGCCAAAGACAGGGCAGCAGCATGCAAAGCCCTATCCCAAGAGACATTAGTCTGGAGTGCGCACAATGAAGTCCTAGGATAGCTGAGACAACAGAGGTCCCCTTGGGAGAAGCTTACCAAATGCTTTGGAAGCCAATGCTGCCCTTGGTCTTTGGTTAATTAGGCTTCTTGGGCTAGCTGTTCACCTATACTATGGTCTTGGTTTTCCATTTGAAAGGGGGACAATATTCTAGAAGCTGTCATGTCTTAGTTTTGGGAACATCTTTCAAGACTGTCTATTCTGTCATGGAACATTTCCAAATCCAAAATTATCTAGTGACCTTTTCACTGGATAAATAACCATTATTGTGACTGCTGAAATGCTGGCCATAGCTGAGTTTTTAAATGCACATTTGAACCTGCTGTGGGAATTACACTTCTAAAGACCCTAACACTCCACCACACATTTGTGTATGTCATAAATTTTGGACTTGCCCCCAAGTAACTTGAAGGCCCCAGAAGTCATTGCAATTCCTTGGACCACCCCTGGAAAGCCACTGTCCCAAAGGAAGCCTTTGAATGGGCCTTAGAGACTAAGGTGGGACCTGGGAGGTGGTTTTAGAGTCTTCCTGAGACAAGGAAGTTTTTTCAGGGTGGGATGAAGCAGCATTCCAAAGGGGATGGGTAGACAGCTTGTGTAACTCTACTGGGAGACAGGGTGGCTAGTTCTGCAGGGAGGCAGGCCCCAGCTCAAAAAAGGCAGCAGTAGCAGGACTGGTGATACTAGACTACCCTTTAAAAAAGGAGACTTATAGAATTGGACCTAGTCCCACTGCCAGTCACTTGTCCAAATAGACACTCACCAGGTGGAGCTTGAGAAGACCATTAAAAACCTGAGGTCACCCTATTCTCTTACAGGAAATTCACACTAGCTAGAGGGAACAGGTCATTCATTTATTAAAAGTTTCTCCATCATTGATCACACGCTAGACAGTCCCATCTTTGGAGGACCCCCCCCCCAATCTAACAGGGAAGACAAATCAGACCATGACCGAAAAAAAATTTAGTCTACAGCTCAAATAGGGGGCTCAACCAAATGGGGTATCAAGAAGACTTGCTGGAAGCATCAATGACTGGAGTAAAAACTGGAAGGTGAGAAGGTCTTATCTGGGGAAAGAGGTGCAGAAAGGAGCAGAGGTGTCTGAGGAGGGGCAAGCATGTACAAGGCCCTTAGCTTACAGCAAGCATGACCCACTCTGACATTACTGATGTGGTTCCTAGGCTTAGGCCAGCCAAGGATTATATTAGCTTATCCCCAGGCTTTGGATCACCTTGTACCAAGGATAGCATGGACAATACTCGTCCATGATTGAAACCAACTCCTCAGAAGGGTGAAACAGAGCTGGTCTTAGGAGCTTCTTGGAGGAAGCTTGGAAAGACCATTTCAGAGAAACCAGGGCCAGGTTATCTGGGAACTAGCCACAGTGCCTCTTGGCTGAGGAAGGCTGTGGCCACAGTAATTGGCAGTCCCTGTCCTGACTCAGTATGGCCCGTGCCTGGCATGGTGTTTCACTGTGTCCAGGGGATGAACACATTGCCACAGTCTGTGAGCCTCACAGTGATCCAGTGGATATACCTAAAGCAAGACTTTCACAACCAGACACAGAGAGCAGCATCCTCAAACAATAATGTCCAGATTACAGAGCCTCCATGAGAAGATGGCCAAGCCTTGCCCCAGCTTTCTCCAGCCTTTCATGGAACCATAGATTGTGGTGAGAACATACCAAGCTGGGACCTCTCCAGGACATGGTGCTGAGGCCTGGCAGGGCAGGAGAGATGGCAGGTTCACTTTTTTCATATTTCCCTGCAACATTTTTACTTGGATTTTGGAGGATAACCCTTACTGCCTACTTTCAGTCTCTGCTCTACAAATGTGGTAATTCCTTTGTAGGTCCTTTTCTTTTTCTGAAGGCTTCTATGATCCCACCAAACAGGACAATTATAGAGTTTCGGTGGAGCAAAGATCATTCCTTTATCAAGCCTTTTTGGAGGATCAAGCATCAGGCTGAGCTCTGTACCTCTGTGGCTGGGTTTGCACCTAGGACGAGTACTAGGAAGAGATTCTAGAAAGGGACTCTGGGACACAGGATCACAGAATCAGATTTCAGCCTCAGTACATGCCTTCTCAGTCTCATCATAACTAAAAACTGAAATCAGGCTGGCCTGATGTACAAGGGATTGTACTGGCTGTGAATTGATGAGAAAGACAGAGCCCATATGCGTAAGTAGGTGACTTTTTCTTGGTTTGAACATCACAGGGCATTCCTACACAAACCGAAATGATGTTGTATGGGACAATCACTTCAGTGCAGTCCAGAGATGAGCAAAAGTGCCATGTGTCTTTCCCAGTAGAATACAGCACCCTGCCTCATGACCAACTTGTTTTATAAGTAGAATTATATTCTAGAAACACAATACAAATACACAGAATAACAACATATAAACCAGTAGTAGTGTTCGTTAAGGGAATCAGGGATTGTGCATATCATTGCAGGCATACATGGGCATGCAATTGGCATGTACCTGGCCAAGCAGTAATTTGTTTACATCAGCATACCACAAACATGTGAGCAATGTGGTGTTCCATGCCTGACACCATGATGGCTTGTAGTATCAAGAGGTGATAGGAATTTTTCAGCATTGGAATTTTTCAATACTGGAGCACTTCTAATCTTTGGGGAACCTCATTGTGTAAGTGGGCTGCCATGGACCAGAACGTTATACAACACATGACTGCAGTGAAGGCCTCTGAGGATTACGGGAGAACTAAATCCTACAAGCAGCTTGGTAAGTACTCCTAGGTGGGGAAGCTCAGACTGGAGCTGGCTGGAACGGAATGGGAGCCAGGTGCTGGGCCAGGAGATGCTGTGACTCTGTACTCAAGTGTGGTGAGATTCGTGTTGTCTCACTCTCCTGCACGGACACACGGAGGGAGTCAGTTTCCTGGGCTACTGCTAGTGGTGCCACCCTGAGCGCCTCCCCTTGTCCTCTTCTTCCTCCACTCTATCACAGATTTATTTTCTCAGGAGCGGCCTTTGGGATGGGTGCCAGTGCTCTGACATGAAATATTACTTTGGCTTCAAAACCTCCACTCATCGTACTAGCCTCTACCCACATTCCTCTCACTGCCTTGGACACTGGGCTGTATTTTACACCTTAACCTCCTCAAGAGGTATCCTTTAGCCACCTGCTGTTTCAGTCATTTCCGTCTCCCACAGACACAGTGTGCTTCGGGGCTAGGCCCACTAGAGAGGCATACTATCTAGTATAGTATAAAACATCTTCCTTCCATAGAACTAGTTCCCACCCTCTACTTTCCTGAGTCCTGATGCTTCCTTCCCACTGAGCCCAGAGCCCCTTAGCAGTGAGAGAAGCTACGCTGATTTCAAAGATACCCCCATTGTTTGGAAGAGACCTGGCTCCACAGTAAAACAACTACTACTACCACTATTACTACTACTACTACTACTACTACTAATAATAATAATAATAATCCCCACCAAGAACCTTATTGGCATTTGGCCCCTGTCCCTGTTTCAAGGGTGGTTACATTTTAGAATGTTAGTTCCCTGAAGACTGGGCATCACCTGGCTCCTGGGAGTTTCCCACAGGACAACACTGCCTTTGTAGCTGCAAACTAGCAACCTAGGCCAAGTTGAAAACAGTGACTTGGCCTGGGCTCTGTGACCTAATGTGACATAGGTAAGTGCCAGCTTGAAGGTGGGCACTCGTACTACTCAACATTTCAAACCTATCAGCTACAATCATCAGAACATATGTCATGTAGAAAGAGCATCAATGTAGCAAATTCTAGTTAAGTCCCACTCCCCAGCTTCCTTGGTTGTACTGTTTAGCCCCTAGGAGACTTGGCATGAGATCCTGTGTACAAAGTGCTTCATGTTGACCCTGGTACATAATAGATGCCTAGTAGTACTGTTCCTGCCTTCATTTCCTCATCTCCAGAGCAGAGGAGCTGAAGGAAAGCTCTGCTCAGGGAGGAGATACGCCAGGATTACAGGGGTCCAGGAGAGTCCCATGGTCCTCTGATGGGTCAGGGAGGTGTCCAGTATATGGGAACTCAGGCTGACTGGGCCTGACTCAGTGAGCTCAGGACTTGAGCACTAGGAGTAGTGGATTATGGAAACAGAAATGTCATAGCCAGGGGTAGAGAGGCCCAGTTACCATCTTCAGGTTTCTGCGACTCCATTGATCCTTAGCTAAAGTCCTTGGTCTATTTCTGCTATGAAGATAGTACTAGAGTACCAACAGTCTCCAAGGTACCTCTCAGCCTGGGCACTTAACATGTATATGAAGTAGAAGCATTCAGCTTTGATGCTGTAGTAGGGGGCAATGCATGGGGCCTGACCCTCTAAGGAACAGAGCTATCATAGGGAACTTTCAGGTAAAAGGATTATCGGAGTGGTATGGTGGTATCTTGTCAACTTGACACAAGCTTGGCTTCATCCTGGAAGAGGGAACATCAATTAAGAGACTGTCTCATCAGATTGGCTGTATAAGAATCTAAATGGTATTTCTTGATAAGTGATCGATGTGGGAGGGCCCAGCCCTATGGGAGGTGCTATCCCCGACAGGTGGTCCTGAGTGGTACAAGAAAGTAAGCTGAGAAAGTCAGTAATAAGTCAGTAAGCAGTTCCTCCAGGGCCTCTGGAGCACTTCTAATCTTTGGGGAACCTCATTGTGTAAGTGGGCTGCCATGGACCAGAACGTTACACAACACATCAGCTCCCATCTCCAGATTTCTACTCTGGGAACCTCCCTGGCTTGTCTGTGTGAAAGACTATAAACTATAAGCTGAAATAAACCCTACCCTCAAGTTACTTGTGCTTTATCACACCAATAGAAAACATACTAGGTAAGAAATGGGTTCATGGAATATTGTTCTGATAGACCTTACCATGTTGTTTAGGGGAAGGATTGTAGAAGCATTTGAAACTTTGGGCTGGAAAAGCTCTTGAGTGCTTAAAGCTTAATGGACTGTTCTGTAGGAGCTTTGACGATAAGGATGCTGAAAGAAATGCAGGCAATGGCCTGTGAAGTTTCAGAGAGAAGCAAAGACTTTATCAGGACTATTCATATGATATCTTGTATTAAGAAATTGTGGTTTCTGCTTAGCTAGGACTGAAAATTAATGTGCAATTAACAAGAGGCCAGGATCATTGAGTTGAAATTATCTGGGAAGTATTTCCTCCAGGTCAATACACAGAGTTATCGTCCAGAAGGTACCACTACTGTCTCTCAAGCTGGGGGCTGAACTTGATTCAGGTGTTCCCCATAGTTTACTTGTTTTGGCAGCATGGGAACCACAAGACTGAAGGGGTCATGGGGAGCATCTGAGGTCTGGCATTGTAAGGGGCCAGAAGAAGCTACTGAAGAAGGCATAGTCTCAGTAGTAATGGAAGTCCCAATATTACGGGGTCATTCTGAGAAACTTGGCACCATGAAGCAGCATCAGTTTCTCAAGAGCCTAGAAGAAGCTATTGAAGATGCTGCCTCAGTTGCAGTGGCCCAAAGTATTGAAGATGCCAGGACTGTGGGAAGGCCACTAAGAACTACAGCATCTGTGGAGTGGAACTGATCTAAGGGACAAGGGGCATGGCAGAGCTGACTAGGTGAAGCTGTCTAAGTCCTTTGAAGTCCAGAAGATCATGAATGAGTCCTAGATACTGGACATTGAACTATTTCTATCATTGGATTTTGGTTTTGCCTTGATCTAATTGTGACTGTGCCTTAGTTCTTCACTCTTGGAATAAGAAGTATGTAACTTATTTTTTATTTTACAGGAGCCCACAGTTAAAAGACTTTGGACTTTCAAAGAGATGTTGGATATTTTAAAGAGACTGAAATTTTAATGTGTTCAATTTTTTAATAGATGGTAGGGCTTCTAAAGTTATACTATGTTTAATAGTGTGATGTTGGCAAGAGACCTAGGGAATATACAGAAAAACAATGGTTATGATTTAGTAGTGATGTGTTTTTCTGTCAAGTTGACAACAGGGTGATTATACTGGTTAGATTTTTTTCTTTTTTTTTTTTTTTTGGTCAACTTGGCACAAACTAGGGTCATCTGGGAAGAAGAAAATTCAACTCTAAGAAGCGAGAGGGGGTTGAATGGGGAAAAGAGGGAGGGGAGGGGGCTTATGGGACTTTCGGGGAGGGAGGAAATGGGAAAGGGGAAATGATTTTGAATGTAAATAAAAAAAACTTAGAAAATAAAATAAAATTAAAAAAAAAAGAATGTTTTATCAGACTGGCCAATAGGCAAGTTCATGTGGCATTATCTTGATTCATGGTTGGTGTGGGAAGGTCTGGATCACTGTAGTTGGTGCCAGCCCTGATAAGGTGATCTTGAGTTGTATAAAAATTCAAGGCGAACGGCCATGAAGAACAAGCCAATAGGCAGCATCTCTCCATGAGCTCTGCTTCAGCTCTTTTCTGAAGATTCCTGTGAATTCCTGCCCTGACTTCCCTTCATGATGGATTATAGGCTGTAAGAGGAAATAAACCCTTTCCTCCCCCAGTTGTTTTTGGTCATGGTGTTGATCACAGGGATAGAAAGCAAAATAGGACAAGCAGAAAAACAACCTGTTGCCTGGAATATTGGAATGGTGGCCAAATGTGACCAGTGTCAAATCCCTCTCTTTTTTTTTTGTTTGCAATCCGCAAGAGGTTTATTGTTCTAGCGTACGTTGGAGTCCCCCAGCATGCAGGCAAGAGGAGACCCGGAGCTCACAAAGCTTATACATTTTATTTTTTTTATTTTTTATTTATTTTTTTTTTATTTTCTAAGTTTTTTTTATTTACATTCCAAATCATTTCCCCTTTCCCGTTTCCTCCCTCCCCGAAAGTCCCATAAGCCCCCTTCCCTCCCTCTTTTCTCCATTCAAATCCCTCTCTTATGTCTCCATCCCAAGCATTTTTCCATTCCTGGGAGTGTGGCTTAGAAAACATGAGCCAGAATAGGTCCAGCCTTGTACAGGCTGCCAGGTTCAGACAGCATTCATAGGGACCCTGGCTAAGTCTAAGTATGTTTTGGATGAAAATGGGGCTCCTCGCCTTTGCCTTTCCTCTTCTCTCTTCTCAGAACTGGATTTCATAGTCATGGAAAGTCACTGGAGCTCACCCTCCCAGTCCCTGGTGATGCCTGGGAGTGAAGCTTATCTTCTTAAGAGTAGTTGGGCCCTAGTCCTTGCCTTCTCTCCTTCCCATGGCCCTTCTAGCTGGGAAGCACTTGAAGATGGTTTCATGACATTTCTGAGCCCGGCTTACTCTAACTTCAGGCTAATGTATCATCCCTTTCCCTAGTATCATGTCAGAACCCCTTGCCTTGCCTCAGCATGTTTGGATATTGAGATTCTTGGAGAATCCAAAGACTCAGTCAGCTGGGGAATTCTTTGGGATAGAGATCATATGTTACGTCCTGGATTCCTTTCCCCGGATTCAGGAAAAGTATCAGTCTCAGTTTGCAGACTGAATTCTGCAGCCACCTCAACCCTATGCCAGCAGGCCACTGTTCCCTTCCCAATCCAGACTTGCCTTTGCCTGCCTCCATCCACCTTGGAAGTGGTCAAGTGGATGCACATGCTCAAGCTTACACGCACCACATCTGTGCAGAAAGGGTAAATGCTTAAGAAAACAAAAGCTTTGAGACAGGACCTCTTTATATATCCCAGACTACCCTAGGCTTTAGTATTTAGCCTAGGTTGGCCTTGAGTTTGAAGTAACTCTCCTGGCTCAGTCTCCCAAGCACTGGGATGACAATCGTATGTCACTATGCCCAGTAGTGCTAATGTTTCATGCCTTCTCACTGTCTGTGCAATTTACTGAATGGTTGGAAGCACATGCTTGAGACCCAAATACACAGGCACTGGGCACATTCTTTCTGGGACTTAGATTCCCCTGCTTCTCTGTAATCTTTCTTATTTTACAGAAGTTTCTGAAACTTCCTCCATTCACTAAGCAAATAGAAATGGACCATTTACTGGAGCCATGTACCATTCTAAGTCTAAACTGAATCATGGTAATGCATGTAAAGGGCCGAGTCCTATGCTGGACATGTGGCAAGAGCTCAGGCAATAAGAACTTCGTCTCCTTCGTTCATATAGGAACAGCCACTTGACCACCTACTGTTCACTTTGTACTTAGAAACATTTAACCCTTATGTTCCTCACAACCCTTTGAAGTGGGTGTTATGGTTAGCATCCTCACTTTACAGAGGCGAAAACTGAGACACAGAAAGGTGACATAAATGATTCCAGGCCACACAGTCAGCAAATAACTGTCTGGCCAATAGTCAATACTTGCAACCTCTTCAGCATCCCATCTGCCTTGACTAGAACTCACAGTCTCACAGCTACAGGAGCAATTTATGTGCTCCAAGATACACATATTGCACAGGCACTTCATGCTGGAAACACCATTGCTCTTATTTGGTGTGCTATGCACGGTGGCCTTATGCTATCCCTAGAACTGTGAAATGGGGCACCATCCATATATTTCCAGTGCTTCAATCAACCAGAGCCCAGCTGCCCAGCCCTACTCTGCATGGGCCTGCCCCGTGGCTGCTGGGTACACAGCAGGTGTGTGCACTCTGACTCTTACACTCACATTCCTGTTTCAGCTCCCATGGCCATAAGAGTGCCTGAAAGGGAAGGAATGCTATCTGTAGTTGGAGGCTGTGCTGTGTGGTGGGCAAGGTCAGCCGGGAGGGGTGAGGGAACGGATAGCTATGGCCAGAGACAAAGGGCCGGGGGAGGGTGAGAAGAGAAGCAGCAGCAGCAGGAGGAGGAGGAGATCTTGATAAACCATGCAAGGTTGGAGAAGGGGATGTGGGGACTGGACTTGCAAGAACTTTCTCAAGCCATAAATTTTCACTAGCTGCCTAAAGCCTGGAGCTTAGAGGCCAGAGGCTGGAAACTTGATCAAGTTCTGAGACAGCCGGTCTCAGGAACAACACAAAAAGGACTCAGGCCCGGATGGAAGGAGTTGACACTGGCTTGCCCATCTTTCTGGGTTCAAGGACCCTGAGCCATGTGCCAGGGGTTACCCTGGAATTATTAACTCCCTCAGCTGCTCTATGCCTGTCTGCTGATGTGCTCAGTTATGTGGTTCTGTGCCTGAGTCTACACAAGGTTTAAAAACAAGTGTCCAAATCGGACTCCGCCGATTATCAGCTGTGTGACCTTGGGGTTGTTATACACCCTTTGTCTCTTAGACTTAGAGTGGAGATCATTGACACCTCACAGAATTCTAGGGATTGGGCTGATAAAATGTATGAGGCAGACTGAACACAGAACCTGACACAATAACTGATCAACAGCTGGAGCTGTTATTACATTGATGATGAACTCATGAGCCCAAGTGCACCCCAAATTCAGGTGCAAGGAGCACGGTTCTTTGGTTGTCATCCCTGTGCCTCCTCTGTGGTCCTGTCTTTGTCTGTGAGCTCAGATGGAATTGCACTCTTCCTGAACACTCAGCCACCCACCAAGGTCTAGTTGGCAGTCCAACTGCCCAGCTAAATTTGTAGGAGACACACAGGATGCAAGCATGCATTTGTACAAAGCACTCATACAGATACTCACACATGTCTGCACATAGCTGCATGCATGTGTGCATTCCCACACCTGTACCTGCACACTACATGCTCCCATGCATGAATGCATGGGTGCAGGCACCTCTGCATGCATTCAGGAACTCACGCCTATTTGTAATTGAGATCTTGAACAACCCTCTGCCCCTCTCTGGGATTCCGTTTTCTTGTAAGAACAAGGAGAACAGGAATTCTTGTTTTAGCCATTGAACATGGGTCTTGAGCACAGTGAATGTAAATATTGCCTGTAAAAGTCTATAGTAACCCGAAAAGCTCTGCATGGACTGACTGAACCATTGGTCCTGTCCACTCTGCCTCTAAATATCCCCAATCTATCTTCTATACCCCACGGTTCTAGCCCATGCCACTAAGCATGTTTCCTGTGGACCCTTGGAGCCACTTCCTCATCGTACGCCGTTTCCATCATTACCACACTCCAGACCACTGCCCACCTTGCCAGGATGTGCTTTTATAAACATGCCACCCACGAGCTACCCTTCCTCCTTTGGTACATTCATTACTTCACGTTCCCTTGTGCTCATAAGGTATGTTCGCACAGAGTTCAGGCTCTATAGCTACATAGCCTAGATTCCATTTTACTTTTGCTATCTAACAAGATTAGCACTCGTGGCTGTGGACAAATACCTTTGCTTCTCTGAGTCTCCGTGACCTCATCTGAGCAATGGGATTAATATGTTTCCTTGCCCTTAGAGTGACTAAGAACACTAGATGAGCTGTTACCCGAAACACATGAAAACGGGATTTGGCACATCATGAATATGATTAGGGCACAGAACTAATTCCTAAACTCTGCTCTGTCTAGTTTCTGCAAACTAGAAGCTTCAGCTTGAACAATACTTTCTCTAGGACCCCAGGCCGACTTACTTTGGTGAGGATACTCGGGCATGCTCTATCAATCAGTGCTCACCCCACCACCGCTTATTCGGTGAACCCCGTGTTCTTCAGGAAGCTCCCCAGGGCAGCCATGTTGAGGACTGCTCAGAAGGTCCAGTGCCTGCCAGATAGCCAGCCCTAACCTGCACCCTGAGGAGAGGGGAAGCCCTGTCTTTAGCTTTCCCATGTGACAGGAAGCCAGGAGTTTGACAGAGAAGCATCAAGTGGACCCTGGTGCCACACCTAGCTGAATCTCTCTCTCTCTCTCTCTCTCTCTCTCTCTCTCTCTCTCTCTCTCTCTCTCTCTCTCTCTCTCTCTTTGTGACAGGAACTCACTGTGTAGCTCAGGCTGGCCTTACACCTGGTATGGAGCCCAGGCTGGCATTGAACTCATAATCTTCCTGCTTCTGCTTCTAGACCTTGGTGTGTATGTGTGTGTGTGCTGGGGGTGGCACTGGTGTTCTGGACAGCAGCAGGAAGTGGGCACCCTGTTGCCACCAGCTCCTGAAAAGGAGCCCCTTTCAGCCCTAGCCCAGTGCTGCCCTCTCTCCTTTGAACAGGGGAGGCTGTCTGCTACTGTCCCCAGAATTCAGGTCCCCAAGCCATGCTGAGCTCCCCTTTGCGTGCCCCCCTTTCCTGTTCGCACATGCAGCTCCTGTGCACACTTAGTTTCTCATCTGGCACGGGAGTCTCATGTTCTTCTCAGAAGCACAAGGGAGGTCACAGTTGCATCACCTAAATCAGATTTAATTGCTTTTAAATTTTGCACAAGTCTATATCATATTTATCTGGAGCAATGCATTCCCTACTGTGCCCATTGCCCTCCAATCTGTCTCCTTTGTTTCCCTAGATAATTTCGCTTCTACTTTCATTTTATGTATGCACACAGGATTTTATTTTTTAAAGGTCTGCCATAATACTTATTAATACTTATTCTGTATGGGTTTTTTCTGTATTTAATTTCTTTCTATATTTATTGTAATGGTGTCGATAGAAACCACAGCTTAGCACAGACCAAGCAAGTACTCCGCTGTTAAACTGTTGTCCCAGACAAGTAACTTCCTTTCAGGATAGTGACACTGTTAAAAGACAGGTGACTTTTCCACAGGAGCAGTTAAGATCAGCTGGGCCACAGACTTGATGGCTCTGATCCACTGTATCTTCTAGAGCACTGGTTCTCAACCTGTGGGTTGAGACCCCTCTGGGAATTCAAAGACCCTTTTACAGGGGTCACCTAAGACCATTGAAGAACATAGATATTTACATTATGGTTCATAATAGTAGCAAAATTACAGTTATGAAGTAGCAATGAAATAATTTTATGGTTGCGGGTCACCACAACATGAAGAACTGTATTAAAGGTTCACAGCATTAGGAAGATTGAGAACCACTGCTCTAGAGGAAGAGCTGGGGTGTCAGAGGATATCATGGGGCAGAAACACACAGCCATGCCTGGAAAACACCATGTGATGTCTAGTAGGGGTTGTCACCACCAGAAGTGACCTCAGGGGTTAGAATCAGATACTAATATAGTTCTTCATTTGTTGTTTTGCTGTGTTGGGCATAGGACCCGGAGCCTCATGCCTGCCAGGCAAACTCTACCAGTGAGTTCCTTCTCAGCCACAATCCAGGAAAGTGGAACCCAAGGGAAAGGGCTTAAACTTGCCCAGAATCACAACATCTAGTAGGTAACAAGAAATAAAATAGAAATAACCCAGATGCTCATGCCTTGTGGGAGTTCTAAGGTATTTCAGAAAGGCCTTTGACATTCACATGCCAAAATATCAGTTTGAACATCAGTTTGACATTTTATTTGTTTGTTTTTGTGAAGCTAGAAGATTTGGAGTGGTACTAGCAAAAATCATGCTGATAACTCACACCCAAGCCATGCCTGCTCTTAGGACTAGCAGATGAAGGAGAAACAACCATGCCTTGACATCATGGCTCAATATGGCTTCTTCAGAGCAGTGGCTCAGAGAGGAACAGAACGTTGAGCCATTGACAGAAGGGAAAAGGGCTACCTGTGTGAAGCTTACTTCCTCTACCTCAGCTGGAACTGTGACACATTGCCTTGGTCCCAGAGGGCTTAGATCTATCTATATAGCCAAGGTGGCAATCCTGGTTGGGGAGACCCTCGCCTATGTCTCTGGGCTTGTGAGAGCTGGACCTCCTGGGAGCATTCCTTTGAACTCTATTAATAAGGCAAACTGAACCGAAGCCCCTGCAAATCTTTGCCAGATCCCCAGCCCAATTCCCACACCTAGAGAGACATCTGCCTAGCTGGCTCACAGGGAAAGAGGTGGGCTAAGAGGGCCAGCCAAAGACCTCAGGACTTGTTGCCCCAGTAGGCATTGCCCATCTTTCAGAGCCCACCAGGAGGGAAAACTGGCACTCAACAGCCACTCTGTCCCACAGCAGAGCCCAACCAGGAGATTGTCCCGGTTAGGCCAGTCCAGGCCAGCTCCATACAGGCCTGAGGAGGTGACAACCCTATCGACCAGCTACTCCCGGCCCCCCATTTACATCTTGATTACATTCCTTGGGAAACCATCCAGGCCGCATTCCGCCTGGCAGGCTGCTGGGAAGACCCACAGAGCACTATGGCAACGCTGGAGGGGCCTGCCGGGCCTTCCGGGCCTGCTGGGCAGCAAGCAAGAACCACCAGGCTGAGGAACCTCCCTTATAGGGCCAGGCTGGATTCCTCAATGCCACCAACTGCAGCCTTCCCTACTCCATCTGGAATGTCCCTGCCTCAGCCTGACTCATCTCTATATCTCCAGCCAGTCCTCTGCAGGGTGCATCACAGAGCAGAATCAGAATCGAATCCAGTACTCCCTGGCCTAAAGCCTTCAAGGCCTCCTCTTGGTTTCATCGTCCTTCAAAGCCACTTCCTCTGGCACAAAGAGCAAGCCTTGGGTGTGAGGCGAGCAGTGGAGGATGTGGAACTGTCACTATGGCCTCGGCATTGCCCTTCCTAAGTTGTCTACCAGGACTGTAGTGGACAGTTGCCGATCTCGTCTTGTGGAAAATAGTCCTTTATTAGGATCCCAGAGAATCAGAGAGAACACAAAAACAAGCAGTAAGTCGCATATACCGTTTCCATTTTTCTAATTTGGTAGGAAATACTTGACTACTTGTGGAACCCTAAAAGCACATCCACAGATCCTTCAGCTTCCCAAGACATCAGACGCCCTCTCTAAGGTCCTTCTCCAGGTAAAGGAATGATCCTAAGCTTCCTCCCCCTCCAGCTCCGACACCAGGCCTGGGCTGCAGTAAGTAGTAGCATAGTACCCATGCCCCAGTACACGCCTCCAATCTTTCCCCGCTTCCTGTCTCCTTCTTTCCCTCTCTTCCTCCCTCCCTTCCTTCTCTCCTCTTTCTTCAGTCCTTCCTGTGCCATTTTAGCAGCAGAAACCCTGCAGCACGACCTTCTGTGAAAGCACAGCACTGAAGTGGAGAGCAAATCTGCTCTTCTGGAAGCATCTTGGAGCACTTCAAAGAATCTCACTGGAGAAACAGTCGACTGCAGCCACCTAGGAAGAGCTGCCAGAGCGTCCATTTAGCATGCACTCCTTCCGCCCTCTCCTCTCTATTCCCCTCCGCTCTCTTTGACCTTCCCCTCTCTTCCTTCCTCTCTCCTTGCCTTGCACAGGGCCCATGGGCCTTCCTTACAGAGCCCTCAGTTCAATGCAGTTCATCTCAGCCTGCCCTCAGGAGTGGGCAAGGGCCTCATGCCAGTGCCGGGCTGTAATTTTAGGTCCCTAGCTTGGCCAGACAGTGCTTGTCAGTCACATGAGCAAAGGCCCTGGAGCCAGGCATTCCTACTCAGCCTTTGAAACTATAATCAAGGCGGGGGGTGGTGGCACCAACTCCAAAGGGGTGCCAGAGACATTTTGTTGTCTGCAGGGACTAGAGAGGGTCAACAATATTGGGTGGAAACACATCCCTGTGTTCAAACCCCTCCATTCCTGATGTACAGCGCAAAGAGACCAGACTGTGGAGGGAGCTGTGGGTTGGACTCCTGCTTAGAGGCCAGCACCTTCGAATATACCATGCTTCAATGGAAGTGCCCAGAAAGGACCCACAATAAGGTCCTGTTTGGCTACAGACAAGGAAAACAAGACCAATGAGGGGCCGAGTGCCAAGAGCTGAGCAGGGCTCCCAAATCACCTGGACTGCTCCTTTGGGTGGCTGACATATGCCAGGAGTGACGGTGGGCACTGGGCACTGAGGAGACAGTTGGAAACAAGAACAATGTGTCTCCTCACTGAGCTTGTCAGCCAGGGTGACAGATAAGAAACAAAGTGGTTACCCAGAATGGGGGGGGCAGGGTAGAAAGTGAAGAATTAAAGTAAGGAAAGGGCGTGAAGATGGTGGACTGGAAGGAATGGGGCTGGCAGAAGGGTCTCGCTGGGAAGGTGAAGCTAAACCAAGGCTTCAAAGGGGTGAAGGGGTTACTTGTGCATCTCTCCAAGGGAAGAATATTGCAGGTAGAGGCCACAGGGAGTACAAAGGCCCTGAGGTGAGGATACAATGATGTATTAAAGAGAACAGGGAGGAGGCCTGGCTAGCTGGCTGAAGGGATGAGGGTTCAGGATGAGGGGTAAGAACTAAAGAAGAATACTGCAGGGTTATGGGTGGTCAATGAGGAACTCCTATATATGCTGTGTATGACAGGCGCCATGGTAGGGTTTGGCACAAAAGATGCGCCGTGATCTGACTGGGTGCTGGTAAGACACTCTTGGCTGCAAGGTTGAAAAGAAAACATCTGGAAGCTTCTGCACTGACCCAAGAGAAGGCTAACGTGGGCTTAGAGCGCGGTGGGTGGTGTCTAGAAGTATTTTGAGCACAGAGCTCAAGGGATAAAAAGTGTGTGGGAGGAGAACAAGACACTTTGGTCTACACAGCATGCCCAGAAGCTGACTGGAGGGCGGGACTACAGAACTGGGGAGTCAGGCTCAGGCTTCTAGGAGCTCCCAGTGCAGTGGTGCCTACGGGTCCAGTCATGCTGCTGCTGCTGCTGTGTGGGTGAATACAGTGGTCCGGTAAGCTGGCATGGCTCTCAATTCAGATGTTGAAGAAAAAGACTGAAACCAATTGATAGGCTGGAGAAAGTGACCAATATATGATCAAGAGTCCTGAAGAACACTGGCTAAAAGCAGAAGTAGGAGGCATAGGCTGGGGCAGCCTTCTGTGGCGAAATCATAGACTGCTCTTCTCTTGAGGCAGCACCACTGAAACAGCAGGCTGTCCCATCCAGGCTAGTCTCTTGGAGGAGTCCTGCAAGCAGCTGTTTCTCAAGCACTGCATAATTTGTGAGTCAATTGGTGACCATGGGAGGAACATCTTCTGAGAGTCTGAAGCCAGGCCAGCTGGGAGACAGGTCTTCCTGGGTAGAAACAGAAGGAGGATAAGTAACTATTACTCGGGGGACTGAGGGCCAGGGGCTGGGACCTGGGTTGCCATGAAAGGAGTAACTTGGTTTTCCATCCTCTCTCTCTCCCAGACAGGGCTCCACATTCCCCCTGTCCTGGCCATCTCTAGGAGCTCAGGTTGCCTCCACTTCCTGATGCTGTGGAAGACAAGCCTGTGGAGTGTGGGACTCTGCAGATTCTGCCCAAGGTTCACAAGCTTGCACATAGATGGGTGGAACAGGACCCCAAGGCTGCTGCCCCTAGAAGAGCAGTGTTGATCACTTAACATGGAGAAAGGAGCTCAAGGCCCCAGACCAATGCCTACTTCAAGATGACTAGCTCTGATATTCAGACCAGAAGGATCCAGAAACCTCAAGGTCATCTGTTGTTTAATCTACTATTATAGTACAGTAAACCCATGGAGGAGGGTACTGTTGAACCCCTCTGTAACCCCTCAACTCCAACTTTTTATTTCAGAAGGCAAATTGGTGCTGCCAGACCCCAAAGGCCTGGGGCCCACAGCAATAATAATAATAGCCTTTCTGAAGGCAGGCATTGTGCTTGACTCTGCACATGAGTCCTTTGAAGTCAATGGCAAGCCTATGAGATATACACTGTGTGTGCAACTGCTGTAGAGATATGGAAATGCATCCTCAAAAGAGTGAGTTCCCTGCCCAGGGCATACTGCTAGGAAGATATAGAGCTAGGATTTGAACCCACCAAGGAACATACACCTATTTTAGTTAAAGGAGGTGTTTAACTGTGACCTCGGAGTCACACAGCTAAGGCTGCCTAGCTCCTCTGGCAGGGAAGAGGAGAGCAGATTAAAGCCCTCCTTTCTGGCTCTTTCCATCTCTCTGTTCCTATCAGCTCCACTCCTCCCCACCTTTTCTTCTTCCTATTTACCTCTGCCCTCTTTTCTGGGGCAAAGGGTCCTCCATCTGCCAGATCCAGAGGAGCGAAGCCCAAGGCTGGGGGCTCCAAAAGGGGAAATAATTTGGCTTAAAGATGAAGGGCAGTGAGGACCATAGAGGGGGCGTCGTGGGGAAGGAAGATCATGCTACAGACTTGGGCAGAGCCCCCCTAATGCTGCAATGAGGGTCTGACCTGGCTCCAAACCACTGTGGTCTGGCTCCTTCTTGCTAGCAAGGAATGATGAATTTGAGAAATTACTGGAAGGATTGGGGGAGACAATGAATTTCCTCATCCACATTCAGGGAAGGTTTGGAGAGGCCCCAAGTCCCCTTCCTTAACTCTGGTGCCACACCTTCCTTAACTCTAGCTACATGTCTTATCTTCTCTAGCCCTGTCATCTGTGAGATGACCTCATGGAAGCTCCCTAACAACAGAGAGCTCAACTGGGGTTTTTCTTAGGAAGCAAGGAAAAAGTTACTTTCTTTGCTTTTGCTCAGACAGGGTCTCACTATGTAGCCCAGGCTAGCCTCAAACTTGTGATCCTCCTTTAAGCCTCCCAAATACTGAGATTGCAGCCATATGCCACCACATCTGTTAGAAGGTCCTTTCTTACGCAATCCACAATCCCGCTGGCCCATTTTATATATGAGGAAACAGTGGTTTAAGGAGAAGTAGCTTGCCCATCATCCCACACACAGTGTATGAGTGACAGGGCCTGGCTTCCAGGAGTTCTCTCCTGTCCACCTGTCTCCCAGAGGGTGAACTCTGAGTAATATGCTTAGTCTGGCCCTCAGAGTTGTAAACCTACTATGACCCTGGATAGAGGGTTTTAAAAATCATTTCTAAAGTTAGGAGACACAGTAATAAGCTTCATCGTGGCATTTTCTTAAGTATATGCCATTATACTTTATTTTTCCGAGTAGAGAATTAACCAAAACTGTAGAACAAAGCCTGTTGTGCTCAAGTCTGGACTCTTCTGTTTACTGTGAGGCTCTGTGCAGCCTCAACATTCTATGCACTTAATTTCTTCATTTTTAAAGCAATGGGGGTGATGGCACCTCCCACGGGCTGTAAAAGTCATGTGGGGAGGGAATGAGTGCTGCCCATATAAACCACCGAGAACAATACCTGGCCTGTAAGAAATGTTCACTCAGTTGGGGTTCTTTCCATGGCTCCTCCTTCAAGCCCTAAGCCTGCAACTTATTTTGACACGACCAACCTCAGGCCCACCCTGCTAGCTTCAACATCGGAGGCTTCTCTGACCCCATCCCCACAGTCCTTTTCTGCTTACTGTGGTCCAAGCCTGATTTTCTGTCCTGATTCTGGATACAGATTGATAGTGTAACCAGTACTCAACTTTGCCAATCCCTGCTCTTGTCACTGGGTGACCTTTCTAGTGCCTGGGTGACCTGTATAGCTCCCAGAATCTCTGTTTTGCCTTTGCCGGTCCCCTTTTAGGATTGGCGTCCGCACTGCTCTCCTAGCTCGCCTGCCACTTTCTGTTGTTGCTTGGAATCATCTGCCGCTGGTATCATCTGCCCCTGGACTCTGCCGGTTGCTATGACTTCACGTGGGGCTCCAGACTCCCAGGGCTCCTTGATTGCAACCTTCACCCACTCCAATGCTGACTGTCACCATACCTCTCCAGACAGCCTGCTCTGCCAAGGAACAACTCAGTGTCCATTCTGTCCTGTCTGTGGAGGGTAGATGAGGCAACCTAGAAGGAGCAAAAGGAAGCCAAGGGGTTTCTTTGGCCAAGAGCAATGACCCAGTGAGCACACACGTTAAGTTCTGGCAGAGGCTCTGCCCCAGCTACCATGCTCCCTTACCTCCACAACCTCCCATCCCTGGAGAGGAGGACTAGGTTCTAGTTTGTGCCTGGCTCCAGCAGGCAGGGTCAAGTCACAACCACACAAGTGCAAGAAGGGAGAGAAGAGGGAGGAGGAGGAAACACGAATGGAAGAGCCCAGCCGTGAGGCTCTGGCAGGGTGTACCGGGAGGGAGGGGGGACGGGGGGGGGAGGGAGGGAGGGAGGGGAAGCCGGACCCAGGGCTATTTCTGTACAATAATACAGGGGAAGAGGGCCAAGCTGACAGGACAGTGATTAGTCTTCAGGGAGCAAAGGCGAAGACTCTGCCGGCGAGCCCAGGGCTGGAGGAGCTGGCCTGGGGCCCAGTCCGGTGGGCTGGAGCAATGATTTCAGAGGCCGGGAATCTGAGGCTAGCTGGGCCCAGGGACTAGGGAGCAGAGAAGGTGGGAGCAGGGTGAGGGGAGCCAACCATCCTGCCTGCTCCACCTCCAGCACTGGAAGCTGGGAGGGGGTGGGGCTGGCTTGCCCCAACTGTCAGGCTGCCACTGTGGGGTTATCAGGCTGTGGGTAGGGGCAGATTTTCTGAAATGCACACTTCCTGGGCTCTGGCCTGTGAGGGAGATGGCGTGAGAAAGGGCCAGAAACACAAGACTCGGAAACCTCGGGGGAAGAGTCAAGACTCGGTGTTCTTTCCCACGGGATTTACAGTCATGGGGTCTGGGAGAGGGAGTGTGAGAGGGTCAGGTCATAGAGAGTGACAAGGAGATCACATTTACCAAGGGTCCTTGCTGCTGTGCTTCTTGCTATGCGTTAGCACATTGAATGTCCTTGGAAAGCAGGTAAGGTAGGAGTGACCAAGCTTGATTTACAGTGAGGAAACAGATGCGATGAGATAGATTGTCCTAACATCATTCGGTTACAGAGAGGCAGTGCACCCAGGTTTGTCAGTCTCCAAAGGCCTGCATCCATCCAGAAGTACCCTTGCAATAGGAGGGATTCGACTGGGTTCTAGTCTGGGACCCCTTGGTCGTGAATCTGCCTATTCTGTGCCAGGTGCATGACTTTGGGGAAACTATTTCACCTCGTGGCGGCAGTTTTTCTCATCTGTATGATAGATGGAAGGACAAATATATTTTAGATTGCACACTGCTGAGTGTGGCGGTACTCAGGAGGCGAAGGCAGGAGGATCACAAGTTCAAGGTCAACCTGGGCTTTGTAGTGAGACTTTGCCTCACAATTTACTGGGGGGGGGGAGATAGGAGTGTAGCTTATTGGTGAAGTTTGTCTATCATGCATAAGGCTGAGTTCCATCCCAACCACACAAAAGATTGCTATGTAAGGTAAATAGGCTAAAATGCATAAGGCATCTAAAATAGCCCTTGGTGCGCACTGACTGACTGCTGGGGAGGTTGACTTGAGTCTTTTGCCACTCTCCTTCGTAGGGCATTCCAGAGGGAGGAGTGCGAGAGAGGCAAGAGAGCTGTCAGACAAAGACACGGGTCAGGGGGTCACTGCAACCCCTTAGAGCTGGCATCCTCCCACATTTGGACAATAGCATCTAGAGTCTTTAAAAGAGGGGCTGTGTGATGAAACAGTTGCGCTTCTGGGAATTCATCCTGCGGAAAGAATAGGTCAGCAGAGACGCACTTATCAGGATGTCCGTGGCCTGATTATTATAGCAAGAGGAAAAAAAATAGTGGCTTGGCTAAAGGAATTACAGTGCGTCCATGCACTGTGGCCATGGAAAGCAAGCATGTCACTCTAAAGCACCGATGCAGAAGGAGACTCTTACGACAGTAGTCAAGGTAGTCGGGGCTGGGTGGAGACAGTGTTAGGGGTTCAATATTGGGAAAGAGAACCTATTCCTATTTATGGAACACGGAAAATTGCCTGGCAACGATTTTTTTTGAACATTTACTGCTTCTATTATGAGAAAGAAACAAGGAACAAAATGATTTCTCTTTTGAAAGCAAAATCTTGAAGCTTAAGAACCTATCTCTACCTGGGAAGGGGTCCTAGGTGTTAGGCCTCTAGGCAGGCGTAACCTCCCAACTTGCTCAGGAGCTAGCCCAACATGTCAGACTCCTTGCTGCTGCTGCTACTGCTCCTTGCCAAGAAGCAGGGGTGGGGTGGCGAGTGGAAGCATTAATGGAGTCAGTCAGACAAATGCGGACTTTCTCTGCTCCTAGAACAAAGCTCGAAACCACTAGTCGAGGTGACCTTGCTCAGCCATTCATTCATTCATTTGCTCACTCAAAAATGATTTACTGAGCAATTACTATGTACCCAGGCCAAGTGGTGAGGACACAGCAGTAAGCAAAAGTGACACAATTTCTTGTTCTCATGAAGATTTCAATCCATAGCAGAGAGACTATGATGTGTGTGTGTGTGTGTGTGTGTGTGTGTGTGTGTGTGTGTGTGTGTGTGTTGGGGGGGCAGGGCTGTTCACATCATGGCAGCCAGGAAGGAGAGAAAGAGAAGGATGGAGGGGAGAAGGGGATGACTGTGCTGTGGGTGCTCTTTTCCTTTATTCTGCTTGGGCATCTCAGCCATTGGGAGAGGGCCACCTACATTCAGGTGGACTCTTCCCTGTTGGCTAATCCCCTAGAGAAATACTCGCCCAGATAGAGTCTGATCTGTGCTTTATGAATCTCCCAGGAGCTTCTCAATCCAATCAAGTTGGCAAGATTAACCATCAGAGTGTGTCACTGAAAACAGAGGGGATGGAAATCAACTGCTGATCTGGGTGAGGAAGCCAGGCATGCACACAACCAGAAGGCGCGCATTCCAAGCAAGTGCAGCACCCCCGAGGTGACAAGGCTGCTGAATGGGTTGAGGTACAGAAAAGAGGCCATGCAGGCCGCCAAAGGGCCGTGCCGGGTGAAGCTGGGGAGGAACACACATTAAAGCGGGACCTCGTGGGCAAACCAAGGTGAAACTTCGGCTCTTATTCTAAGTGAAATGAGAAGACAGGGCAGGGGTCTCAGCAATGTGACGAAAATGTCTCCAAAATGTGATAGTCAGTTGCCTACATTTTAGCAGAATCACTTTGGCTGCTGTCATACAAATAGACTGATGTAGAAATAATTAAAAGGGAGAGACAAGGAAGCAGTTTAGAAGCTACGACAGTAATCTAGGTGATGTATCTCAGACCTAAGTGGCAGTGGACGTGAAAGGAACTTTCCTTTCTGCTTTGACTGCCGGACTCAGATGTTACACCAAATTCAGAAAGATCTGTGGCAACCATTCCCACGTTAGTGAGAATATGGCATTCAGGGTCTCCTACTGTGGGGCTACCCTTCTTCCCCTCTAAGACCTTTGTGTGTGGTATTCACTACTGTATTCCTACAGGGCTTAGAACAGGGGTTGCTTGATTGGAGCTCAGCAAAGGAATGAATGTGGTGGAAGTACAGACAGGGGAGTAAGGAATTCAACCCAATCGTGGGAGGAGAAGGGCGGGGATGGGTGGACATAAGTGATCTGCTCATTCAGCCAAGCCCAGAGGAATAATTCCTGCCTCAGAACATATGCGCAGGCGCAGACCAGCCCTTATCTCAGCCTCGCTGATGGAATTTGGGTGTAACTGTTCTTCCCATTGGTCATAGGAAAGAGATCCTATTTGGGCAGGATTCCTCCCCTCTTAGAAGGGAAGCAAGTCCAAGAAAATGCACAGAGCTAGTGTTCCTCGGTAGGAAACAGAATTCAAAGCATGGGCCCATCTTAGTTCCCTCTACATCACCCTGTCTTCCTGGTACACTCCTGTGCCTCCTGCACACTTCATTCTCATTTAATAACTCAGCAGCTCATCTTCCCAATTTCTTTGTTCCTTTTCTTCTGCTTTCCCCTAGACTATCCACCAGTTCTTGGGTTCCTTGAAAACCCTTGCTTCATTCAGCGCAAATTCAGTGCATTCAGTTCTTAGCCTTGAGATGTCATGAAATTTTTTTAACAAGATTCTAAAGCCCTGCAAAACATATCCCCTGATATGTCAGCATGGGAACCTCACTTTCCCTTTAACTAGAGGGTTAGGAGATTGACTATTCTGACCATGGATGCCCTATTTTCTTTGCCTTCCATAAGTAGTCCTGAACCACTAATACTGAGGCCCGGGAAAGGGCTCATAAAGACTTATCAAGCCAAGCAGTGGTGGCGCATGACTTTAACCCCAGCACCTGGGAGGCAGAGGCAGGGGGATTTCTGAGTTTGAGGCCAGCCTGGTCTACAGAGTGAGTTCCAGGACAGCCAGGGCTACACAGAGAAACCCTGTCTCCAAAAACCAAAAACCAAAAAAAAAAAAAGACTTATCAAGCATACTGCCAACAAGATAGTAATGTTTTAGCGAGCATTTCATGGATTCAAGTTCAAATGTGGCAGATTAAGCCAGTACCTCCTGTACTGCCTGCCAGCCCCAAGTCTCACAGAAACCTTAGCAAAAGGATCTGAATATGTGTTGTCAAAGGATTACATGTAGGATAAGAGTCAACTACGACAAAATGGTGTGTGGTGAAGAGGAGACAGATGAGAGCAAGAGCTGGCTTGGCAGGGAGCACAGAAGCAGGCCCCACAGAAGAGGCATCCCGGACACTTCTGAGGATGATGGGGTATTAATGTTGACAATACATGGCATGGCTAAAAGTTCCATGGCACAGAATTGGCCTTCTTGCACCTTGCCAGAGCACTGGCAATTTGCTTCCCAGGGAGGCTGGACACAGAAGCAACACAATAGTCCTGCTTCCAGAATCTCTGGAGTAGAATCGTCTCTACGCTGAACCACAAGGCCTATGCCCTCTTCCCCTACTCAGCCCCAGGAGCCAAACACCCATGTTTCTCCCACACCTCACCAGAGTGCCATTTGACTGTTCCCTTAAAAGCCAGAAAACTCTCAGCCCGTTGAAGACTGCTGGGATCTGCATGTAGATTTCTAATCCTCTTGTCAGTTACCATCCCTTAAAAATGAGTGCATAGCCAAAGACCACCAGACATTTCAGGAAAGTCTTTAATGTCCAAGACAAAGGCCAAAGAAACGGAAAAGCCAATTCAAAGGAAACAACATAGAGCAAGGCATAAAAGAAAATTAAGCCAACAATCATGCTTTGGTGGCTTCAGCAACAAAGGTGACCTTGGACTCAAGCCACGTGCTGTGTGGCCACTATAGTGATGCTCAATGTCATGTCAGGACTCCAGCTGAAGGAGCAGCTTTCTGTCTGGGACATCATTAGACTCATAAAAGAAGGAATCAAGGTAGCAGAATGGCAAATGACTTGCAATGCTTCTGCTAAGAAATGGAATTTGTCACTTCAATTCCCGTTTCTGCAGCCAAAACAAGGGACACATTCACATGTAGTGTCCAGAATGCAGGAAATATTTTGTTGCACAGACAAGTCAAGAGACAGAATAGCAAATGTTTCTACCAGTCCAGAATATATCAGAATTCACAAAATAGAAGCAGAAAGCAATCAAGGAGGGGAATGGAGTTAATGAATTGCTGATGTGGTAACATAAATGCTAAATTAACTAAGTCAGCAAGAAGCTAGAGCTTTGTAAGGGAAGATAATGTTGGCAACAAAGGAGATGAACAAAGAACTGAAAAAAAATTACAGAAAACTGAAAGAATGCACTAAGAGCTCCAATATGTAACTCAAAAGATTACCAGAAAGAAAAGAGACAGCTAGGAGAGGAGAGGAAGCATTAATGAACTACTTCCTCCGGGTGGAAAGACACCAACCTCTCAAATTCCTCAGAAGTGAAAGGCAAAGTCCCGATTGCTGAAGACACCATACACTTCAGATGCAGGACCCAAAGGCCCCTGAGTTGTAACTGACCTAAAAGTGTCTTCTCTGAGGATTAGCTTTCATGGTAGCAGAAAACATCACTTCCAAAGGAGGGAAGAAATCAACAGTTTTGCCTTGCCAGTATGGTTATAAACCACAAAAATGACCCACATGGCATGATAACCCTAAAGGTGTAATAGTGGTACTGATACCTTTGCGGTAACCAACAGCTTTCTAATTGGACTTAAGGACTGCTCAACAAGAGGTGAAATCATGCCTGTACTGGAATCCTAGCCAACTACCCAGGGGTAGTAAAATCATGGATTTTAGAGAACCTACAACCACCACTGCAACAAATACATTTTAAAACTATTTGTCTATATTCCCAGAAATAAGTGTAGTCTTCACCCCTTATGGAGGAAACTTCTTCCTTGCAACTGACAGGGACCATTACAGAAATCTACAACTAATCAAAATGCCAAGTTATGGAGTTTCAGGAGTTATCCAGGTTTCAGTAGATACATCGACAACAAAACAACTCACACCTAAGGCTTAGGGAACTTGTAGGAAAGAGGGGGGTGGGGTGTAAGAGCCAGAAGATCAGGGAGTTTGCTGTGAGATTGTGTCTCCTAATGTCAGAAGATATACCCATAAATTATTACCAGCATGACTCCCTAAACATGAGCTGAACAAGGACTTGGTAACATGGACGAGGAAAGCCCAAAAGGCCTGAACCCTGCACAGGCAAGGAAGAAATGCAGGAGAGTCATCTCCATGGAAGAGCATATCAATTGGCTATATAATACTAACCCAAGTAACATTACACAGATTATACAGGTTATGTTTACCAATATATACACATAAACTTATAGCATATAATAAAAATTAATTTAACAAGAGTCCATGGACATGAACAAGAGTAAAGAGAGGCACGTGGGAGGGTTTGGAAAGAGGAAAGAGAAGGGGGGAACTAATGTAATTATATTATAATCTCCAAAAAATGAAATACATAATAATAAAAACTGTCTTTAAAAAATTGAGAGGGCACAGCAAGCAGCCACCACTTGAGGTCAAGATGTCAAACAACAAGGTACATTTTGGTGCACTTTAAGACGCTTCTCAAAGGCATCCTAACAGGTTCCAAACTAGGTGCCGTGCTAAGTCTCAGGAGTCGGAACAGTGCTCAGGAGGTAGAAGCAAGAAGATCCCAAATTCAAGACTAGCCTGGGCTATAGAGTGAGATTCTGTCTAAACAAAACAAAATCCAGAAGGTGTCAATTATGAAACAGAGACACATTCATTAATTCACTTGCTGATGCCAATTGAGAACTTGCTGTATGCCATGCACTGTGCCAGACGCTACGGATGTGGTAGGTAACAGAGACGAGCCCTTATTTTCACTGAGTATACCTTGTAATGGGACCTGAGACAGCTAGCAGAGAAGAAACACAAACACGAACACAAACATGCTTTCCCAGCAGCCTGTAATCTAAAGAGGGAGGAGTGGAAGCAGGTAGGCAGTGAGGACTCCAGCTTGAGGAGTTTGGAAAGGCCTCGCCAAGGACTTGAAATTAAAGTCAGTTACAACCCAGGAAGGTCTGGGTAGAGATGCAGTGTTTCAGACACTCTGTATGTGTGGCAGTAAAATAAAGAAAAAATAAAGGAAAAAAGAAAAAGGAAAAAGAAGGAAGAAAAAGAGAAAAAGAAAAAAAAGAAAAAAGAGGGGTGTCAGAGAAACCGAAAAAGAGTAGAAAGTTGCCAATCATCTCTCCCAATCTGTCACTTGGGTTTTAACTTTGTTTATGGTGTCTATTGTCATACAGACATTTAGAAGTCTGATGCCATCAAATGGACCAGTCTTTTCATTAAGAGGTTTTGCTTTCTGTGGTGGTGTTAAAAAGCTTTGTCTGCCATCAATAACATAGCTATACTTTTCAATATTTTCTTATTATAGCATTATGTTTTGTCTTTTACATCTTTGCTTTCAGTGTGTATGTCATTTCATTTTTAAATGGTGTGGAGAAAGGACCTAAATTTTTTCCCAAATGGGTAGCCAATTGCCTCAATACCATTTATTGAATAGACCATTCTTCCCTCCACTGATCTGAAAAGCCGCCTTCATTAAATAACAGATTACCACATACACATGGATGTGTTTCTGGGCTCTATTCATTTCCATTGTTCTCTACCTCTCCCTGTGCTAGGTCTGATGATTAGGCCAGTAATCCTGCCTCCAGCCAAATTGGCTCTTTAGGGCCCTTGTCTATCCTGATTGGCCTGAATTTATGCCCTGCCCATTGTTACCTCCTCTGAATAGCGCTCTAGCGCACAGCTTTCCTTCCTGGAAATGTGTAAAATATTTTGATGTGTGGTACAGCGAATCTCCCTTCCCATTGTTCTTCTCTTTCAAAGTTGTCTCAGTTAGTCTCGCGCAGTTTCTCTCACACGTGAATTTTCTAATCAATTTGTCAAGTTCTGTGAAAACTCCTACTGGGAATTTGACTGTGATTGAATTAAGTTTATGGATTAGTCCTGGAAAAACTGATACCTTTACTATATTGAGTTTTCCCATCCTGGAACATGCACAAATTGCCCTTTATTTAGAGCTCTTTAAGTGTTTCTCAGTGAAATTTTAGAGCTCCTCTTTATATGTCTGACACACATCTTCCTTGGTTTTTCCTTTAGATATCTTACCTCTCTGCTTTGTGGAAGGGAGCCATTTATCTATTTAATTTTCTCATTGTCTGTTGCTGCTTTTTATTAATGTGTTTCAAAAGAAACTTTGTTTGGTAATAGTTTTCAATTTATAGGAAAATTCTGAAGGTAATACAGAGCTCTTATGTTCTTCAAACTTCATTTTTATCATTACAAACAATTCACATTACTGTGTTGCCTTTGCTACAATGAGAGGACCAATATTATTATTACTTAACGGCCATTGCTTATTCACATTCTCTTACTTTTCTCCCCTTCTGTCCTTTTATTTGGTCTAGGATTCCTTCCAAGGTATCACGTTGCATTTAGTTGTTAAGTCTCCATATTCTCTTAGTGGTGGCAGTTTCTCCGACTTACACTGTTTGTGATGACATTGATAGTTTGGAGGAACAGTGCTCAGGTATTATGTAGGATGTGCCCCAATGGGGTCTTACTTGTCTGCTGTTTTCTAATGATTGGGCTGCGGTTATGAGTTGTGGGGAGAAAGTCCACAGAGGTAAGTGGCATCTCTGTCATGTCATATAAAGGGATCTCTGTCTTGTCATATGAAGGGAGTATGAGCAACAGGATTTGGTACTACTGATGATATTACTCTGGTAGCCTAGCAGAGGTAGCATTTGTCACATGTTTCTAATATAAAGTCATAGCCTACTCTTCCAAAGTGTATTCTTTGGGAAGATTATGTGCAGTCCACACTTAAAAGAGTGCAGAACGACATCCCACCACATTGTGGGAAGCGAGTCTCCATATAGGCTTTGTTGTTTCTCAGAATCTAGCCATTTGGGAGCTTTCTGTGGTCCTGTGACTTTTCTCAACAATGGGTTTGTTCTTTTGTTTTGCTTTGTGATTTCATTTTTAAATACTCATTTACTGTATGACCTAACAGACCGTCCTAGTCCTACTTTGCGTATTTCCTAGTCCAGTTTTGAAACTAGCCATTTCTTCAAGGAGCTCTAGTTCTTTTTACTGGGGAGTGAGGTTAGAAGTCAAAATCTGAATATGGGGTGTATACATTGCTGTTGGGGTGCCACGGCTTCTAGTTTACTCATCTGATGAAGAAAACAATATCAATGTGCATACCAAACTATGTACATATGCACATCTAGAAATATGGCTATACATAACTATCCACACCTGCATATTAAACTATGTGAATTCATATTCATACCTTCAACTACACTCTGTCACCATTTAGATGATTTGAATCAGTTCCCTGTCATAATCTGAATCTGAAAGGTCCCCCACAGGCTTATATTCGAATGCTAGGTCCCCAGTCTGTAGTATTATTTTGAATGCGGTAGAGCCTCAGTTAGTTGGGACATGGCTGGTGGAAGTAAGCTACTAGGGGAAGTCTTTTTTTTTTTTTTTTTTTTTTTTTGGTTTTTCGAGACAGGGTTTCTCTGTGTAGCCTTGGCTGTCCTGGAACTCACTTTGTAGACCAGGCTGGCCTCGAACTCAGAAATCCTCCTGCCTCTGCCTCCCAAGTGCTGGGATTAAAGGCGTGCGCCACCACCGCCCGGGGGAAGTCTTTTGAAAATTAGATCTATCTTGGACTTCATTCTAGCTCTCTGTTTCTTGGCCTGTCCCCATATGAAAATCTCCACAACACATTCCCAGCACCATGGATTAAGCTGCTCTCACCACCATACCTTCCCCCATCATGATAGAGTAAAATTTCTCTGGAACCATGAACTAAAATAAAGTGTGTCAATTAATTTGTTCACAGTAATTCAAAAATGACTAATCCACTTCTTGGGCTCATCTATATACTCCAACAGTGGAATACCAGGTTCCCAGTACCCAACATGTGTTCACCTAGTTTCAATTCCTATATGTATATATGTATAGTGGTGTCAGAAGTGTTAACCTGTACCCATAAGGAAACAATTTAACAACCACACTGTGATGTTTATGTGCTGTTTCTTTTACCTTTAGCCTTAACTGTGCTGAGTTCCAGGGTTACTTAAGTCAGGTTACATCCTTACCCTTCCCATCCTTTCCTAAGGTTGTTTCATACACACGCAGCGCATTAAATTGTTTGTGTCACATGGTGCATTCCGTTCTGGGACCCCTGCTCTCCTAAGTGTTTTTAAAAGTTTGTACACATTAAGTTCCCACCTTATATTAGAAAGTTCTGCATTTTTTAATGTAGTGCAATGAATCCACTACTATGGCATTCTCCAGGATAGTTTTCTTACCCTAAAACTCCTCCATGCTTTACCTACTCATCTTTCCCTACTCCTCTTGAGACTTTTTCTGCTGTGTTATCATCGCTATAGCTTTGCTTTCTCAAGAATGTCATAAAATTGGAATTAGGCAGTATCAGCAAGTATCCTTGTTAGACTGACTTCTTTCACCTGGCAGGATGTGTTTAAGCTTTGCTCATATCTCCCTATGACTTGATAGCACATTTCATTTAGCACTGAAAAACTTTCCATTGTACATGCTGTCCAATATTTTTTTTTACATATAGTATACATATACTTGGTTTATATTGTATAGATATGGTATATATTCTTGTATCCACCTACTCACTTAGTAAGTCAATCCATTGTTACTTTCTGGTTCGTAAAATTAAAATGAGGTGAATTAACCAAGCACTGTGGTACACACCTGTATCTGCAGTACTCAGGAAATGGAGGCAGGAGAGTAAGTATAGCAGCAAGCTTTTCTGTCATGCATTGTACTTCAGTGCTACAGTTTAAAATTTACTATTAGCCCAGAGTAACAAGGCTTTCACTTATATCTTTTCCTAGAAATTTTACAGTTTTTGCCTTTTATTTTGGTTTATAATCCATTTTGAATTAGGTTTTGGGAAACCGTAAGGTCTGTGTTCAGGTTTTAGGTGTTTGGTTTGACTTGGGAGTTTTTGTTTCTTTTGATTGTGGGCATCCCATTGTTTTAGCACCAATTTTTAAGACACTGAATTGCATTTAGTCCTTAATTAATGATCAATGGACTACATTTACATGGGTTTACTTCTGGTCTCCTTATTGTGTCTATTGACTTCTGTATTTATTCACATAACTACTAGATTGCGTTGGTTGCTATTGGCTTCATATTCAGCCATGTGAGCCCTTCAAGTTTGTTCTTCAGTAGCATATTGGCCACTGTAGATTTTTGCCTCTCTATATATCTTAAGATAAATTTGACTATATAAAATGGTTTGCCTGGATTTTAATAAAATCTCGGGACTAGAGATCTAAAGCCTAGGAATATAGCTCTGGGGTAGAGTGTTTGTCTAGCATGGGAGAGGTTAGATTCCTAATAAAAAAAAGACGGTGTTAAATATGTAGGCTGAGTTGAGAAGCACTAATATCTTAGTAATATTGAGTCATCTGATTAATGAACACAGATTGTCTATGTCATTTAGATCTTGGATACATCTTTGATATATTCACTTTCATGTTTTCTTTTTTCCTTATGTAGATGTTTGCCTATTTTGTTAGACCTGTCTCATTTCGATACAATTGAAAACATAGTTCCAATTCTAATTGCTTATTTGTGCTATATGAGAAAGCAACTACCATTTGTATATTACCAATGTGTACTGCAGCCTTGCTGTAGTTTCTCATTTTTGGGAGGGTTACCAGTTATTGGGTGACATTTTGCACACAAAAAAAATATTGCTCTCTGTGAATGAAGACAGTTGATTTCTTTGTTGTCAACCTCTGTACTTCTTATATCCTTTGCGTTGTGAGGCAACACTACCTGACACTGGTAGTGCAATGTTCAAATAAGACAGAGGACATTTTTGACTCTTCCCAGTCTTAGACGGAGAAAAACTTTAGTTTCTCATTCTTACTTATGATATGAGTGATATCAAATTTAACAAGATACGTTCATGTTCTCTATTCATCTGAGAAAGTCCCTCTCTATTCTTGGCTTATTAAAGGTGTTTGAAGGGTGCACTTGAGTACACGTTCATGTGTGTGTGTGCGTATGCATGTGGAAGCCAGAGGTTAATAGCAGGTGTCCTCTTCAGCCATTTCCCACCATATTTTTTTGAGATGCTGTCTCCCTCTGAACCTGAAGCTCACTGATTCATCTAGACTGGCTGGCCAGGGAACCTCCAGGGATCCCCTTGTCTCCAGCTCCACAGCACCTGAGTCACAGGCAAAAAACACTGTGGCCAGTTTGCTTTCACGTGGGTGCTGGGGATTAAAGTTAGCTATTCATGCTTGTGCAGCAAACACTTTGCCAAGGGAGCCATCTCTTCAGCCCCTTGTGGAAAGATTGTATGATGAACGAGTACTAGATTTTTGTCAAGCATCAATCTTGCATCAATTGGCTGTAATCAATCATCCAATTTTTCTTTAACTTTTGTCTGAGGCAGGATCTCAGTATGTAGTCCAGGCTGGTCTCACACTCCTGGTCCTCCTGCCTCAATATCCTAAGTGCTGGGATTCCAGGTGTATGTTGTTAATTTCACCCCTTCTTGCTGTGGTATTATTATATGATTTAAAAATCGGAACCAGCAATATATATGTGAAATAAATGCCAGTTGCTCGTGATGGACAATTCCTTTAAAACAGTACTGGATTCTATTTGCTGATATTTGCCAAGAATTTTTGCTATGGTGTCCTTAGAGATGTTAGTTTCCCTTTCTCATTACATCTGTGATTCTCCCCTTTGGTATTAGTGTAATGGTAGCCACTCCAAATGTGTTAGCAAGATTATCCTGTTTCTGTCTTAGAGAAAAAGATTGTAAAACATCAGTATCATTTCTTCCATAACTGTTTGGGATGAATTAAAATTTTTGGTTTTATTTTTTAATAGATACATGTCTACTCTGATTATGTCTCTCTGTATGAGTTTTGGTATTTTATATCTTTCAAGAAATTCGTCCTTTTCATCTATTTTATTAAAAGTACATCATTGTTCCTGTTACTTCTTTTCCTTTTTTCCTCTTTTTGTTTTTGTTTTTAGGCAGAGTCTCACTAAGTAGCCCAGGCTGGCCTGAAACTCATCATCCTCCCACCCTCCCCTTCCAAGTGCTGGGGCTACAGGAGTGCACTGCCACACAGCTTGGCACTCCTTTATTCTAATATCCAAGGGGTCAGTGGGGAGCTCCTCTTTCATTTCTTATATATAGAATTTATGTCTTATTTCTTATTTCTTGTTAGCTTGGCGAGAGATTTATTAATTTTATTGATCTTCTCAAAGATCCAGGCTTTGGATTTGTTAATTTTCTCTATTATTTGTTTTCTGTTCTCATTGATTTCTACCTTGATTTCATTATTTTTTTTTATTCTTCTTTGTTTAGGCTTAAATGACTTTCCTATTTCCTAGTGTTCTAAGGTAGAAACTTTGATGATAGATTTCAGATATTTTTTTTTCCTTTTTAACAATAAGTGCTTAATCCTGTAAATCTCCCTCTATGGGTTTCGCTGTATCTCACAATTTTCAAGTTATGCTTTTCTTTTCATTCAGCTGAAAACACTTTTAAATTTCCCTTGAGGCTTCTTCTTTAATCTACAATTGTTATTTAGAAATGTGTTACTCAAGGTCCATGCATTTAAGGATCGTCGCAGATTGTTTTCGTCATAGATGCCATGCAGCTGCATTTCCACTAGTTCTAATGAATTCGGGGTTTTTTTGGATCTCTTAAGGAGCAAACACCATCATCTGCCAATAATGGTTTAGATCTCACTTTTCAATATTTAGACATGATAATTTCTATTTCACACTTAATTCTGTTGAGTAGAGTCTTCAGTACTCATCTTCATTTGCAGAGAAGAATGGGCCTGGGGAGCACTTTGGTCTTATTCTTGAGTTTGGGGAAGATGGCATCTAATAATTAACTACCAAGTGTGGTGTTTGCTATGTTTCTGGTTTCTTCCAGTATTTTAATGAGAAATAAGTATCCAATTTGTGTGTTTGAGTCATCTACTAAAATGATGGTGTAAGTATGTTTTAGTGACAATGCAGTGAATGACTTGATTGGTTTTTCTAATGTTGAGCCCAATGACATTTCTTAAGAACAAGGAGTAGGTAACCTCTATTCTCAATTTTCTCCATGATATAAGGTATCTCATGAGTAGTTAATACACACTATATTTGCATGCATAATAGAGGATGAATCTAGAACTTAAAGCCTAGAAGCGTGCAAGTAGAGAAGTATAAACTATTTTTAGAAATTGTTGCGTTTTTACAGGTTAGTTCCTTATGGTTGTGATTCTGTTGGCATGCTATCACATTCCATTGCTATTTATTGTGTTTTCATTGACCTGATTAGCTTGTAATATTCCTTATGTAACCTACTGTTTTCTGCCATGAGGGCTTCTAACTATGAGTTAGAAAACTGCCTCTCTCTTAGCCAACCATTGGACTGAGCACAAGGTCCCCAATGGAGGAGCTAGAGAAAGGACCCAAGGAGCTGAAGGGGTTTGCAGCGTCATAGGAGGAACAACAATATCAGCCATCCAGTACCCCCAGAGCTCCCAGGGACTAAACCATCAACCAAAGAGCACACATGGAGGGACCCATGGCTCCAGCTGCATATGTAGCAGAGGATGGCCTTGTTGGACATCAATGAGAGGAGAGGCCCTTGTTCCTGAAAAGGCTTGATGCTCCAGTGTAGGGGAATGCTAGGACAAAGAAGCAGGAGTGGGTAGGTTGGTGAGCACAGGGCGGGGGGGGGGGGAGTGGGATAGGGTGTTTTTGGAGGGGAAACCAGGAAAGGGGATAACATTTGGAATGGAAATAAAGAAAATATCTAACAAAAAAAGAAAACTGCCTCTCTTTTTCTATACTTACAAACAATCCCTGCTACAAAGAACATTTTTCTGAATCCATTGCTTATATTTGTATTGATTTGATATTGCCATATAGCAAATCATCCCAACTTCTAGTAGTTTAAAACAACAGAGAATTAGAGTGTGCCTCAGTAGAATGTGCTTAACTAGCCTACGTAAGGCCCTGGATTCAATCCCCAGTATTGCAAGAAAACATAAAAGAACAAAAATAGCCAAGATCTCATGGGTCTGTTTGTTGTTTTGTTTTGATTTCTGGTTTTAGTGACAGAGTATCACTATGTATCATAGGCTAGCTTTGAACTCACTGTGGGTCCCAGACATGATATCAATTTCTAGAGTGAAGAAAGTAGGAACAGCTTGGCAGGCAGTTCTGACTCCCGGTCTCTCATGGGTATAGTCTAGGTCTGGGCGGGGCTGCTGACATTGTTGGGGTAGACCCACTTCCATGCGCACCCTGTGGCCGTTAGCACGGTTCAGTTCCCCCTGTGCTTCTGCACTGAGGGTCTCAGCCTCTAACTGGACACTAGCCAGAGGACGCTCAGCGTCTCAGCTCCATTTGGGCCATCCCATAGGTCAACCCAGGACACAAAGCAGCTTGCTTAACCAAAGCCAGCCCAGGAAAACCATAGTGGCATGAAACTGGCATGAAGTCACTTTCTTTTTGCAGCACAATCTTGAAAGGGATCACTTTTGCTCTTTCTAGAAATAAGGCACGCAGAAAAGTCCACACGCAATAGAACAAGATGAACAGAATAAGGAGCTAGAGATGACTGTGGGCCATTTTAGAGGCTATAGCCACAATTCTTTTAAAATTAATTTTCTTATTTATTCACTCTACATGCTAATTGTATCTCCTCCCCCTGTCACATAGCCCCTCCATCCATATCCCCCTTTCCTTCTCCTCTGAGAAGGGGAAACCCCCTCCCACGGTTTCACCCCACCCTTGGCACATCCAGTCACTGCAGAACTAGGTGCATCCTCTCTCACTGAGGCCAGACACAGTGACCCAGTTAGGGAACCAGATTCCACAGACAGGAAACAGAGTCAGGGTCAGTCCCCCGGCACCAGTTCTTGGAGAACCCGCATGAAAACTGAGCTGCCCCTGTGTTACATATGTGTGGGAGGCCTAGGTCCAGCCCATGTATGCTCTTTGGTTGGTGGTTCAGTATCTGGAAACCCCCAAGTGTCCAGGCCAGTTGACTCTGTTGATCTCTCAGTGGAGTTGGAGTTCTTATCCCCTCCCAGTTCCACAATCTTTTCCCCAATTCTTCCACGAGATTCCAGAGCTCCAGCCAATGTTTGACTGTGAGTGTCTGTATCTGTCTGAGTAAGCTGCTGGGTGGAGCCTCTCAGAGGACAGCCCTGCTAGGCTCCTGTCTGCAAGCATAACAGAATATCATTAATAGTATCAGAGACTGGTGCTTGGGTCTCAAATTGGGCCAGTTATAGATTGGCCATTCCCTCAGTCTTTGCTCCATCGCCCATCCCTGCATTTCTTGTAGACAGGATACATTTTAGGTCTAATGTTTATGGGTGGGTTGGTGTACCTATCGCTCCACTGGGGTTCCTGCCTGACTACAGGAGGTGGCTTCTTCAGGTTCTATATCCCCAATATAGTGAGTCACATCTAAGGTCACCCCCATTGATTCTTATATGCCTCCCCTATCCCAGGCCTCTAGCACACCTTAATGATGCCCCCCTCACTACCTACCAGCCAATTTCCATTCACTCCCTTGGTCCTCTCTTCTCATCTCTCCCCACACCCGATCCTGGTCCCCCTCTCCTCATGTTCTTTTCCCCATCCCCTCTCCCACTCAGTTCCTTTCCCCCTTCTACCTCCAATGTCTATTTTATTTCCACTTTTGTGTGAGATTCGAGCATCCTTGCTTAGCTCTTCCTTTTTATTTAGCTTCCTGGGGTCTGTGGGTTGTATCATGGGTATTCCGTACTTTTGTGGCTAGTATCCACTTGTAAGTGAGTACATACTATGTATGTCTTTTGGGTCTGGGTTACCTCACTCAGTATGATATTTTCTAGTTCCATCTATTTGCCTGAAAAATTCATGATGTCCTTGTTTTTAATAGCTGAGAAGTATTACATTGTATAAATGAACTTCATTTTCTTTATCCATTCTTCAGTTGAGGGTCATCTGGGTTGTTTCCAGTTTCTGACTATTACAAATAGTGCTTCTATGAGCACTATATGTCCCTGTGGTATAGTGGGTCCTCTTTTGGTATATGCTCAGGACTGATGTCTCTGGTTCTTGAGGTAGAATTATTCCCAATATTCTGAGGAACTGTCACATTGATTTCCAGAGTGGTTTTACCAGCTTGCAATCCCACCAGCAGTGGAGGAGTGTTCCTCTTTCTCCACATCCTCTCCAGCATCTGCTGTCACCTGAGTTTTTGATCTTAGCCATTCTGATTGGTGTAAGGTGAAATCTCAGGGTCATTTTGATTTGCATTTCCCTGATGACTAAAGACTTTGAACATTTCTTTAAGTGCTTTTCATCCATTCAAGATTCCTCTGTTGTGAATTCTCTGCTTAACTCTGTACCCCAATTTTTACTTGGGTCATTTGGGCTGCTGGTTTCTAACTTCTTGAGTTCTTTATATATTTTGGATATTTGCCATCTGTTAGATGTAGGGTTGGTGAAGATCTTTTCCCATTCTGTAGGCTGCCATTTCCTTTGCCTTACAGAAGCTTTTCAGGTTCATGAGGTCCCATTTATCAATTGTTGATCTTGCTGCCTTAGCCATTGGTGTTCTGTTCAGAAATTTGTCTCCTGTACCAATGTGTTCAAGGCTATTCCCTACTTTCTCTTCTATTAGATTTAACATATATGGTTTTATGTTGAGGTTTTTTATCTACTTGGCCTTGAGTTTTGTGCAGGGTGATAAATATTAATCTATTTGCATTCTTCTACGTACAGACATCCAGTTAGACCAGCACTATTTGTTGAAGATACTCTCTTTTCTCCATTGTATGGTTTGACTTCTTGGTAAAAATCAGGTGTGCATAATTCTGTGAGTTTATTTCTAGGTCTTCGATCTGATTCCATTGATCCACCTGTCTGTTTCTATAAAAGTACCATGCAGTTTTTATTGCTTCTGCTCTATAGTACAGCTTGAAATAGGGAATGGTGATACCTCCAGAAGTGCTTTTATTGTATTGTTTTAACTATCCTGGGCTTTTTGTTTTTCCATATGAAGCTTTCTTTCAAGCTTTATTTCCGAATGAATTGTTCTTTCAAGGCCTATAAAGAATTGTGTTAGAATTTTGATGGGAATTGCACTGAATCTGTAGAATGCTTTTAGTAAGATGGACATTTTTACTATATTAATTCTACTGATCCAGGAGCATGGGAGATCTTTCCATCTGATATCTTCTTCAATTTCTTTCTTCAGAGACTTGAAGTTCTTGTCATACAGATCTTTCATGTGCTTGGTTAGAGTTACACCAAGATATTTTGTATTATTTGTGCCTATTGTGAAGGGTGTTGTTTCCTTGATTTCTTTCTCTTTTGTATAAAGGAGGGCTACTGTTTTTGGTTTTTTTTTTAATTAATTTTGTATCCAGCCACTTTGCTGCAGGTGTTTATCACCTGTAGGAGTTCTTTGGTAGATTTTTTTTGGGGGGGGGAGTCACTTATATATACTATCATATGATTTGCGAATAGCAATACTTTGGCTTCTTCCTTCACAATTTCTATCCCCTGATCTCCTTTAGTTGCCTAATTTCTCTAGCTAGAACTTCAAGTACTGTATTAAATACATAGGGAGAGAGTGAACAGCTTTGCTTTGTCCCTGATTTTAGTGGAATTGCTTTAAGTTTCTCTCCATTTAATTTGATGTTGGCTATTGGCTTGCTGGATATTGCCTATATTGTGTTTAGGTATGTGCCTTGTATCCCTGGTTGCTCCAGACTTTTAACATGAAAGGGTGTTGGATTTTGTTAAAGGCTTTTTCAGGATCTAGTGAGAGGATCATGTGATTTTTTTTTCTTTCAGTTTGTTTATATGGTGAATTACTTTGATGGAATTTTGTATATTGAACCACCCCTGCATCCCTGGGATGAAGCCTACTTGATCATGGTAGATGATGTTTTTGATGTGTTCTTGGATTTAGTTTGTGAGTCATTTCATTGAAGATTTTTGCATCAATGTTCATAAGGGAAACTGGTCTAAAATTCTCTTTCTCAATTGAGTTTTTGTGTGGTTTAGGTATCAGGGTAACTGTGGCCTCATCGAATGAGTTTGTCAATGTTCCTTCTGTTTCTATTTTGTGGAATAGTTTGAGGAGTATTAGTATTGGTTTTTCTCTTAAAATAGGTAGCATTCTGTGCTAAAACCATCTGGCCCTGGGCTTTCTTTGGTTAGGAGACGTTTTTTATTAAATATAATCTTCATTTACATTTCAAGTGGTAAAACTTTTCCCAGTTTCCCCCCTCCCCAAAACCCCCGACACCTCCTCCCACTCCCTGCCTCCAAGTATATGCCCCTCCACCTGACCCACTCCCACCTCTTCCCCCTCGATTTCCCCTTGTTGGAGCATCTATTGAGCCTTCACCTGACCAAGGACCACTCCTCCCACTGATGCCCAACAAGGCATTCCTCTGCCACATTTTTGGCTGGAACCATGTGTACCCCTTGGTTGATGGTTTAGTTCCTGGGAGTCCTGGGGCATCTGGGTGGCCAACATCGTTGTTCTTCCCATGGGGCTGTAAACCCCTTCAGCTCCTCTGTACCACCCTCCAACTCCTCCATTGGGGATCCCATTCCCAGTCCAATGGTTGGCTGCTAGCATCTGCCTCTTTATGTTTAAGGCTGTGGCAGGGCTCCTCCGAAGACAACCATGGCATGCTCCTTTTGGTATGTGCTTCTTGTCATCCATAGTAGTGTCGGGATTTGGTGACTGTTTATAGGGTGAATTCTCAGGTAGGGCAGTCTCTGGGTGGCCTTTACTTCAGTCCCTGCTCCACACTTTGCCTCCATTATTGCTCCTGTAAGTATATTGTTCCCTTTCTCAGAGGAACCCAAGCACCCCCACTTCAGTCCTCTTTCTTCTTGAGCTTCCTGTATTCTGTGAATTGTAACTTGTTTATTTTGAGCTTTTCAGCTAACATCCACTGATCAGTGAGTGCATACCATGTTTGTTCTTTTGTGATTGGGCTACCTCACTCAGGATGACACTTTCTACTTCCATCCATTTGCCTAAGAATTTCATGAATTCATTGTTTTTAATAGCAGAATAGTACTCCATTGTGTATATATACCACAGTTTCTGTATCCATTCCTCAGTTGAAGGACATCTGGGTTCTTTCCAGCTTCTGGCTATTATAAATAAGGCAGCTATGAACATAGTGGAGCATGTGCCCTTATTGCATGTAGGAGCATCTTCTGGGTATATTCCCAGGAGTGGTATAACTGGGTCCTCAGGTAGTACTATGTCTAATTTTCTGAGGAATCGCCAAACTGATTTCCAGAGTGGTTTTACCAGCTTGCAATCCCACCAGCAATGGAGGAGTGTTCCTCTTTCTCCACATCCTCTCCAGCATCTGCTGTCCCCTGAGTTTTTCATCTTAGCCATTCTGACCGGTGTGAGGTGAAATCTCAGTGTTGCTTTGATTTGCATTTCCCTGATAACTAAGGAAGCTGAACATTTCTTTAGGTGCTTTAGAGCCATTCGAGTTTCCTCAGTTGAGAATTCCCTGTTTAGCTCTGTACCCCATTTTTTAATAGGGTTATTTGACTCTCTTGAGTCTAACTTCTTGAGTTCTTTGTATACCTTGAATATTAGCCCTCTATCAGATGTAAGATTGGTAAAGATCTTTTCCCAATTTGTTGGTTGCCATTTTGTCCTACTGACCATGTCCTTTGCCTTACAGAAGCTTTGCAGTTTCATGAGGTCCCATTTGTTGATTCTTGTTCTTAGAGCATAAGCCATTGGTGTTCTGTTTAGGAACTTTTCCCTTGTACCTATGTGTTCAAGATTCCTCCCACTTTCGGTTAGGAGACTTTTAATGACTGATTTCCTTAAGGGTTGTACCACAATTCTTAATGGTAGATCGTTGACAAAGCTTCCAATTCCACTTTTAGACTTCTTTAATTATTTTATTCTAAAATTGTTACTACTACTACTACTACTACTACTACTACTACTGCTGCTGCTGCTGCTACTGCTACTACTATTTGTGAATGATGCTGGGGAAGGTATTCATATGTCACAGCATACATGTGGAGGCCTGAGGTGCTGGATAGCACCCAGGTAGCAGATTTGCATGGCAAGCACTTTACCTGCCAAGTCGTCTCTTGACTCTCTTCTTATTTTTTTAATGAATGTATTTAGTGCTGTGCATTCTCTGAGAACAGCATTAGCAAATCTCATTTTTTATATGTGGAGAGATGATTGTTTTTGAACTTTCAGAAGTTTGTAATTTTCTTTTTTTCCTCTTTTATCCAGATTAACTTATCAGTGTGTGTGTGTGTGTGTGTGTGTGTGAAGAAAAATTAAAGAAGAGGTCATAGATTTGAAGGGTTGCACAGAGGAGTTGGATGAGTGAGATGGACAAGTGCAAATGATGTAAATATAATATTCATGTGTGAAATTCTCAAAACTATTTAAAACTCCAGTTTTTGCCTTATTTCTAGAGGCATACATTTCAAACCATATTTCATTAATATATTGCCATTTTATTTTGCGTATGGTTATCCTGTGACTCTCTATATTTGTTATCTTGAAATCCTCTTTCCTTAAGGACTGATGACTGAACCAAAAGCCTCCCTGTAGCACCAATTCCAAGAGTTCTGACCCCCCCCTTCCAACCTTTATGGGCACCAGGCACATACGTGGTACACATATATCCATACAGGTAAAACATTCATACACATAAAGTCAAATAAGTAAATCTGAAAAAAAGTAAAAATAAAACCATGTGCCACCACAGCTGACTCTTAGGCCTCTTTTTTACCTTCCATTTTGAAACAAAGACTCTCTCACTAAGTTGCCCAGACTGGCTTTGAACTTCTAAACCTCCTGCATCAGCCTCCTGAATAGCCGGGATTATAGATATGTGCTACCAGGCCCAGCTAGGAAGTTTTGAAAATTTCTATTGTGGCTTGATGCATTATAAATTTTTCTAAGTATTTGGTGTGTATTTGAAAACTCTGTGCCTTTTCTGTTCACAAAAACACACATATGTTCAATCTTACTAATTGTATCATTTCAATCCTGGTGTTCTTATTTAGTTAGGAAGTTATTATAGGAAACTGGCACATGATGTGCTAATTTCTGAGGCAGGCATGTATTTACACCACTATTATAAATTTGCTGATCTCTGTGTTAAAACTATGTTGTAAAGGTTTGTTGCAAGTAGATCTTTGGTGTGGTACATACATACATACATCAATTAAACGTTCCTATCCTTCTTGGTGTTTTTGCTTTGAGTTTTGTTTTGTCTGGCATTAATATTGCTACATCTGCTTTCTCTTTGTTGGCACTTGAGTATATTTTCTCAATTCTTTTATTTTCAATCTTTCTGTGTCATTTTGTTTTACATATGTGTCTTGTAAATGGCATAGAGCCATCTTGGCTTTTGACCTAATCTAAGAGTCTTTGTCTTTTAATAGGGCAGTTAAACATTCACATTTATTGTGATTGCTTATGTGCTTGGACTAATTCCGGCCATCTCCCTTTGCATGTTTAAATTTAGACTGCTTTCTTATTGTTTTCCTTCTATTCCTGGTGCTTTCCTTTGTTAGATGGACAAAATTTTCTTTGTTTCATTTAATTTTCTGTAATCTGTGAAAAGTATACTTTTTATTTTGGAGCCTCAAGGGGTTATTCATATAGCCATTATGTATTCTCTACCAACATTTAGTATTAATCTGTATGTCTTTTCTCTCTCCAAACAAGGCAAGAAACATAATATGCCTTTCCGTCTGCTCTGGCCAATGCCATCACCCTAGTCATGCTTAGAATTGATACATTGTCTTAGAGATGAACTCATTTTCTTTGGTTGTTCCTTCTTATATCTTACTTCCTGTTTTAAGTCACCTTGGTTCTCAGTGTAATATATCTATTACCTGTAGAGCAGAGGAAATTTGTAACTGATACATTGCTGAGTGTTTGAATGTCTGAAAAAAAATGTCTTTTCAAATTCACACTTTCCATTTTCTTTGCATTAGTGGCCAAGTGTATTTCACAATGGTTATGAAAAAATTAAAGATATAGTATCTATAATTCTTAAAGGCTTGAGGTCTAGGAATGACATGTTTTATGTGTAGTTAGCCTACCATTTTACTTTCACACTATTTGAGACTCCCTGTGGGCAAGGCTAGTGGAATCTCAGTGCTATAATCCCTGTCTTTGCTTCCAACAACCCATCGGAACACTGATGAAACCACCTACAATTAGTGGATCATCTCTGTAGCCATCATTTATCAGGGTCAAGTTCAAGATTGCTTCTCTAATTCCCTTTCATCCGCAAGGCCTTATGACTTGGGAGTGAGCTAGCCTTCGGGAGGCAGATCTGGTCTTGTGGTAAGAAGACAACCATTGTACTTGTGGCTGGCTGCAAGTTCCCAAGACTCCTGGATACACTACAATACTAATTCCACTTTATTTCTAACAAGAGCTCCATGGTAATCTTGTCCCTGCTGTTCCATCGATTTAAGGTAGAAAGAGTAAACTTGAATACATCCGCAGCGACAATACAGTCTTCGGCAAACCACAGCCCAAGGGCTGCCAGCTAAGTCTTCCCAAAGGTCATGACTTTTCTAGTTCCAAGGAACTTCCTTCTCCTCATGCACTGTGAATGCACTTCAAGAGTCAGATAGGTACACACCCAGAAGCCCATGCACTGTATACTGCAGGCAAGGCTGCGGGCAATGTGAGAGGTGTGCCAGCCCACTAAAGGCATGGTTATTGTAGGCACTCATTCAGTCGCCACATTCTTCCTGGATCTCCACTGGACATCACCCCACCATCCCTACCAGATGTAACACTCAATGATATAGGAAAGCTCCAATCCTTCTTACACAAGGAGAACTCTTTCAGTCACAAATGGAAGAAATGCAGGTCAAACTGTTCTAAGCAAAAATATATATATATATAAAAAGGCTTGGATTAGTTCACCTATGTGAGAAGTAGTCAGGTGGTTTCAGTAGTAGTGATGTTTCAGCCAGCGACAGATATATGCCATGGTCGGCCATGTGTCTTAGTGATGTTATAGCCATCTTAGTCTATGTGAGTAAGCACTGATCTCTGCACAACGAAACTGCCAATCTTTCACCAGCTCACGACTGTGTAACGGTGGCCAGTGAATGAATGCCAAGTCCCAGGTTCAAACAAAGTGTGCTGCATCCTTAGGCAGGTTTTCCCACAGAGCCTGCAAGTTCTGCTTCCTTTCTAAGGACTCTTTCCTTTTATATATATATTTTTGTCTTTTTTCATGGAAGGCAGATTTACTGGAGAGTAAACCAGAGGCTTCACACATTTTTAAATTAGTGTTGTTTTGGCTTTGGTTTTGGCTTGGTTTTATGTTCGTTGGTTTGTTGGTTGTTTTCTTTTCTTTTTTTATTTTTCTCTTCCTTCCTTCCTTCCTTCCTTTCATTCTTTCTTTCTTTGAGACAAGGCTGACCTGGAACTCACTATGTAGCTCAGGGTGACATTGAACCCCTCCTCCTCTCCCCTCCCAGGCGTCGAGCTTACAGGCATGCACAACCAAAGCTGGTTTGTGTGGTACTGCGAATCAACTCCATGTTTTCTGTTTCATTCACGCTAGGTAAGCACTCTAATAAGTAAGCCACATCTCCAGTCCAACTATTTCTTTTAACTTTTTAGGGTCTCACTAATTTACCCAGGCTGGCTTTGAACTCACTCTGTAGCCCAGACTGGATTGGAACCTGTCATCCTCCGGCCTCAGTCTCCTGTGCAGATGAAATTACAGGCCTGTATCACCTGCCCTGGCTATTATGTTTTCATTATATTTTCTAATGAGGGTTTCTATTGGTTCAGCCAGGGTCACATGACTGCACAAATCAATCAGTCTAAAACAGAATGCCCTTCTGGCAAAGGCCGAGTCGTCTATCAGCCTGTGGCACTGACTGAGGTGGACTCACAGCTAGGAAGGCGTGCTTTTCTGAGAAAATTTCAGTATCTGCTATAAAAACCAAGTTGCATAGCAGGCACAAAGCTCTGAGTTCAAATCCCTATGTTGTAAATGAACAAATAAATAGAATGGATGCAACTTTAATTTTTTTCAAATCCTATTTTAACGATAGTTCTGAAATGCTTTAACCTCCCTTGTAGCCCACCACCCACCAGAGAAAAGAAAGGATACAGGGGAAGTGAACCTGTTTGGAAAGGTTCTTTGGAGCAACTCCCATCTGTGTTGTCTGGAAATCAGCAGTTCAGTTCACAGGTTAGCAGCAGTAACTTGATCCACTCACACACACTCTACAGATACGCCAGCAGTCCAGTCCAGTAGAGTCAGGATAGCTACAGAGGTGACATGACCTGGCAGAGACAGCCAGGCCTCAGCCTCAGCTTGAGTCAGCAAATGGATGTTGAGCAAATTAGAAAACACTGCTCTCCTTTGCGTCTCTGGTGAAAGAACTAAAATCAGAGAAGAGTCAGGAAAAGGCTTTGGTTTTATAGCTTTTTTATATAAAAAGATAGAGTCTTATTAAGTTTCTTGGACTGCATCAAACTTATGGTGAGCCTCCTGCCTCAGCCTCCCAAGTGCTTAGATCATAGGCATCTGCCACCATACTCAACTTTTTTCATGCTGTTCATGGTAAGCAATGTGATGTGACTTCTATAGGCCTGTTATGGGAAGTGCTTTTCAGTTCTTGTCTCAGTATCAGAGTTGCTAAGACACTTGCAATTTTGCCATTTTTAGGGTCAAGAGGGGCTCCAAGTCTGACAAGGCTACTGAGGAGTGTTGTGGGGAAAGAAAAGGCAGAAACAAAAATATCCAGGTGTCCCTGTGGAGCAGACACCAGGACACAAAGGTGATCCTAGCACTGCCACTTACTTGCTTAGTGGAGCTGGGAGAGGCCATTCTTCGCTCTAGGCCTCAGTTTTCCTGTGTGTAAACTGAGACAATTGCACTCACTGAATGGTCTAACACACTTAAAGCGGAAGCTTTTGTTCGGTTCTTTGGGAAAGAGGGAGGAAGGGAGGGAGAGTCAGGAGGCTGAGCTGGAGTCACCCCCTCCATCTGGAACCATGTGCAATTTCTGCTGTAGAGACATTTAACCTGACTTTAATTTGAGTTGAAACGTCTGATATTTCTGATAGTAATAACATGCCCTAGATTGGGGCAGGGGACACAAGGCCTCCTGAAAATCACACCAGAAAACCCTCTCTGTTCATGCTCTGAAGCACAGCCTCCAGCAGGCGGGGATCCCGGCACTGAGGCCCAGAGAATGGGTGTTCCTGAGAAGCTGGGTCAGAGGAATCCACCTCAGCCTGGCAGGCAGCCACACTAGCAGCATGGCTAGCTTTGGGCTGGGCCAAAAGCCCAGAACGACATGCAATGAGTGGTCCATGAGGTGCCACTTGAGATGTCAGGTACCTGTCCTGGCAGGACAGAGAGGCTTGGGATGGGACTGTGGAACAACTGCTAAGGTGTGAAGGTTCCTCCTTACATTTCATCCTCCCTGAACTGAGTCCATCCTTCTACACAGGCTCCTCCTCCTCAGTGGGAGGTCCCATCAGCTGCCACCCAGCCTCTTCTGCTCTGACACAGATGTTTCATCTTAACCCTCCCTGTGTCACAAAGTAAGCCCTAGCCCAGATAAGTGTGGGGGAGTAGGGTCACTCATTCATTGGAGGATACAGCAAAGACTTCTCCCCCTAATAGTTCAAACACTAGGTATTAGGCGATGAATGTGGAAGTCTAGCCTAGAGTCTAATTTTGTCCCTTCATACTGTATTTATTCTGTGCCTGAGATAGCAAACTACTGGCCCCAATTTACTATATTAATAGTACCCAGAGTCACTATTGATGCCCTCTTCCAGTTTCTCACCCCCAGTCTCCTTTCCTGCCTTAATGATTCTTTGGTGACAAGGCAATGAGTGGGCACCTGAGAGTCCATGCTAACCTCTGAGCCCAGAACAGGCAGCCCTCCAATTACCCTTAACACTCATGGAAGGAGACGCAGAACTGGGGAGAGAGTCCTTTCTTTCCTATGTATGAATATATATATATAAAAGCAAGGAAACAGATTTCACTTTCAATCTTCTTTCCAAGAGATTGTTATAAACAAAAGCAGGTCTGGGGCAGGAGGAGGAGGGGGAAGAGAGGAAAATGATTTGGGAGATTAAGGAGGCGGCCACGACAGCGTCCCCTTTTAAACCTCAATAAGGTTGTTTTTCTTGGTCGTTTTTTCCTCCTTCCCTCTCCAGCCAGCATTACTTAAAAGGAACATTATGTTATCACAAATCAGATTTCCAAACATCATCTCCAGGTCACTGTGAACAGTTCAGCAATTTGACTGCAGATGCCTGGAGAAGGAGTCCCCTTTAACCTCAAACTCACCAGGGAGCTGCCCCTTCACAGTGCTATGCTATGGACCAGCATCGTGCCACTGGCCACACTTGTGTCCCAAGGGGCAGCCAGGGCTCCCACTGCCTGCTGGCTCTCTGGGGGGGGGGCTGGACCCTGGTGGGGTAATAATATGGGTTTCATTTTTCCTCTGCCATAAACTTAGGGCTTATTGGTGCCATGAGGCTGCCAGGGGAGATTAGAGTCACGGCTGGCGCCCTAGTTCCAATGCACCGTGAGAGACCACAAGTATTCCAGCTGGTGTGGTGGGGCCTGGTGAATGAGGGTGAGACTGGGGGTGCAGGCCAGCCAAGGCCTTCTGGAATGGAGACCCTACCCATGGTGTGTTGTATCTGGTCAAACCTAAAGCCACCCTTTGCCTTCTTATCTACTCTGTTTTCTGAGGACAGGTCAGGAGGGATGTACAGAGGAAAGAGACTCCAGGCTATAAGATATTGGAACTGGAGAGACCTGAGTAGGAGCTGCAGCAAGGAGGATTTGGGGTAGAAACAAAGGATTTCCAAAGGGAAGATTCAGAGCCCGTAGAGTAATTCTGTTCACCGAGAACTGAGGCGAAGCATCGAACTGTAAGGAGTTGGTGATCTTGGCAGCTAACCAAAGGGAAACAGCTGAGTGACAGAAATTGGGATTGGGGTTTCTGCATGTTCCATGTGTCCTTGGCTGCCATGGAATGGAACCAAGCAGAAAGGTTAAATTCCAGGTCCTCAAGCCAAAACATTCTTTCTAGGATCCTATTGCCATTAACATTTGTGAACTTCCCAATAGCCCTGGGATGCAAGAATTGGGATCTCCATTTTATATCATAGACTGAAAAACAGAAGCACAAAGAGGTCAGACAACTTGAGAAATGAGTTGAGGAGTTGGAACTAGACCTCAGTTCTCCTGATCTTCAATCCTCCAGGCTCCTTCCTTTCTTTGGCTCTTGCCACTGTGGTATGGTCAATTGCAGGGCAGCCCTTGCTCTGGTGACATTTTAAAAGAAGCAAGAGACGAAACAGACCCAGGAGTGGACTCCTGGAGCTGAGTGGGTTGAACATGTAGAATAGTACCGAAGGCAGAAGAATTGACTGAGCAATATGGAAGGCAAGGCAGGGCTCACAGGCAAGGCTGAGAGAAGCCAGGGGTTTGCACAGGGTGAGAAAACAGTGTAGTCCTGAGGCTAGACTGGAACTCACATCTGTGTCCTTCATAACCTGGCCTCTTTCTGCTAACCTATGGTGTTGCAATCACAGTCTGAGTACCCTCCAGGGTTAGGGTTTAAGGTACCCAGTCAAAGTCTCCAGAGGACCCTCTGCCTTGGCCTTAGAACTTGCAGGCTCCATACCCAGATGACCCTCTGACTCTCCAACCTCAAAATGTGGACCCAGAGCCCTTGGTAGTTCATAGATGGAAAGGTAGTGAGCTGGGTCTGTAGCTCTGAGTCACCTGCCCTCCATATCCCCAGGTTCCCCCCTTCCTCTTAGATTCCCCAACTCCCCTCCAGATCACTCCCAAGAAAAAGACTTTACTCCCCATGCTATATTATCCCACATTCCTCCAGAAGGGTTGCAAAGTGACCACAGTGGCCTTGAGTAAACTTGTACTCAGCCCACCCCCATGAGAGGGCCGTCTAGCCACCCTCATCTCTTAGCCATTTGCGCTGAGTATGCAGAGGCCTCTCCCTTGCTCGCTTTATTTATCTTGGCCCAAGGACCACGAAGCCGGATCTGAGGGGAGGATGGAGAGGCCATTTTCAATATTTCCTCCCGGCCTCTCCATGCCCTTGAGTTGCCCCTTAGTACCCAGAAGGAGAGGGCAGAGGTCTATGGTTTGAAAACAATTGTTTGAAGCTGGGAGTGGGGGAGGAAGGAAGGAGCCAAAGGAGGGAAAGGGGGTGGGCGGGGGGGGGGTGTTCTGAACCTATAAGCCCTGTCAGGGACTTGCAGGTGATACACTCCCTCTCTCCAGGCGGGGCTGAAAAAAAAAAAAACCCTGGCCCTGAACTGCTCCCAGCATGGAGCAGCTTCAAACAACAAGGGGTACTCAGCACCCCAAGCCCCACAGGGCCACACAGAACTGCCCACCTTGGAAATCCACTGGAGTCTTCTCTTTGAGCCAGTAGGAAGGGGAGCCTCACGGAGAGGCCAGGGTATCTGGGGATCTCCAGGACCCTCTTGGCTGAGTAGTGCTGTCCCACCACAGGACTCCCTGGCCACCCCCTCTTCAGCTTGTTTGCTCTGCTGGAATCCTTGTCTCCAGTTATGTCCCTTGCCACACCCTGCGCTGTTCTTCAGCCAAGCCACATGCCCCGGGCGGAACTGCTTTCATCTGCTTCTTTGGCTGGGCTTGCCTTTCCCAAGGGCTCAGGGACTTCCCTCTGCTCCCTTCCCTCTACTCTGTCTCTAGCACTCCTATGCTCAGGAACGTCCAGCTGCACAGAGGCCCGGAGGTGGCAGTGGGATGGCCATCTCTCTAGGCCTTGTGTACATAAAGGGGGAGAAACCATTTCCTTCCGGCAGAGAGATCTGCAGGGACCCAAGTGGCTGAGGATAGGCAGCCTTGGTTCTAAGTATGTGTGGGTGACAAAAGGAGTCTGGCTCCGTTCCTGCTCAGGGGGATTTGTCAAACCAATTGTGGTAGCTTGAATGTGCCCCATCCCCCCCCCCCAAATCCCCAGAATCCATGCATTGGTCCCAATGTGACAGTATGAAGAGACAGGGCCTAGAGGGTGATGTTTGGGCCATGAGCACAGAGTTACCATGAGTAGCTTAATGGTGTCTCATCAGAGTGAGAGGGAGTTTTCAAGTAAGTTACAAGAGTGGGCAGTTACAAAGCAAGGTGTCTCCTTTTTTCAATGTTGGGCACGTGCCCACTTGTTCTACTTTTGAAACAGCACCAAGATCCTCCCCAGTACCATGCTCTTCCACTTCCCAGATGCTAGAACTATGAATCGAAAGAAACTTCTTTCCTTTATAAAAGATTCAGTCTTTGGTGATCTATTACAGCAACAGAAAATGGACTAAGACAAAAGAGGTCATACCACTAATGCCAGCATCAATAAGACCATCACAACACTTTCTTATGGCAAGTAATACCCTAAGCACCACACGCAAACTCATTATTTTATCATTACTGAGGCTATGAGAGGCAGTTACTGTAAGTAAGCATCTTTATTTTACAGGTGACAAAACTGTTTCCATAAGAACCAAGTGTTAGGACAGGGATGCTGGGACTGAGGATATACTCAGGCCCAGAACAGTTATGTTGCATATTTGAGATCCTAGATGCCATATCCAGCACTGTAAAAAATGGGGGAAAAATGGTAAAAGCTGGGAGCCTGTACCCAGGTAACCTGATTCCAAAGACTTCTAACCACAACTACCAAACCTGGCCAGAAAGTGCCAACCCAGTTAATTTGTCCAGAGGGAGAGGTTCTTTGGGGGGGGGTGAGTGGGGGAGTCTTGCAGGAGCTTGAAGAGGCAGAAAGGAGACAAGGCCTTGCAGGTGAAGGCAGGACTTTAAGCAATGACAGGGGAGGAGCACATTGTACGTTCTCAGATTCTGAAAAGGCTAAGTGCTCAGCATGGCCAGAGAATGGCTGCCTTGGAAAGCAAGGAGGGCTTGGTTTGGAGCCTTCATTACCAAAGCCAGGAGGGCACTGGGTCCTCTAGTGATCAGCTGAAAGAGAAACAGGACTGGTCAGGTCTCAGTGAGGTATGGGAGAAGCAATTGTCAGTCAGGAGACTAATCTACTCCATTCTGGGCTGGTGATGATGGAGACGGTAGGGAGCTATCAGGATGTAGTGGAGACGGCAAGCTGACACTTGGACCCAAATAGCAGACATGAGCAAAAATGGAGATCTTACTGAGAAAATAGTGGCACTACTTTTGATGCAAGAACGGTGAAAAGGGACACCTGGCTGCAGTCTAAAGTACCTGGAAGGCATTCAGCGAACCTCTCGCTTTGGAGACCACAGAGAACTCACAGGCCTCCAGGAAGTGTGTCCCTGAACTGAGATGACAGAAGAGGATGCTGGAAAGAATTTCAAGCCTTCAGTAACAGATTCATGGGTAGCAGTTGACACCATAGGTGCAGGGATCCCCATTCAGGGCTGTTGAGCAGAACAGGGTGGTTAGTAATCTGCTTTGCCCTAGGTTCCTGGTCATGTAGAATACATAGTGAATTCCAGCTGAGCCTGCACTATAAATGGGATCCTGCCTCCAAACCAGACACAAATAAGGCCTGTGGATGTAGTGCTTGTCTAGTAAATGCATAGCTTTGGGTATGACCCCCAATACTACAACAGAAATAAGTTAAATACATACCAGAGTGAGAATACGCAAGCTAGAGTCACAGCTATAGGAGTGAGCCAGTCATAAGGAGGAGTAGGATGGTCTGTGGCTTCCTCCCTGTTTGTTTTTCCCTTGAGGGTCCTGGTCATAGGCCTTTTGTTTAAGGACAGAAAAAAAAAACCACTTCCAAAGGCAGCCCCTCCTTCTTACCACAGGTTATAAATCTCCAAAGCCAGACACCAACACACACCTGCCACAGACCTGGGCTCCACAGCTGGGCCACTAGGGTAGGGACTGGTGCTTCCCAATGACGGGAGGATTTCCAGGCTGTTTCCAAAGGAATTCCCAGCTGGAGAAACACCAGGAAGGAGGAGGAGGAGAAGCACATGCATCCCTGAGCAGGGCCCAGAATTTCAGGGATGAAGGCCCCAAAGAAGAGAGATGGAGCCAGATGGAGGGAGGGGCTCACAAAAGGAGTGGGGGCTGCCTGGGAAGTCAGACAGGGAAGGAATGTACAGGGAGAAGTCTGAGCCAGGAAGAAGGAATGGAAGCCTCTGGGAGCTGACTGTTTCAGGCCTGTGTGTTTCAGGCCTGTGTGAAGGGATACCCATCCTCAGGGACAAAGCTCATCAGAGTCACAGAAGAGGTACAGGCGTCATTGGCTTTTGGATGTTGGGTGGTAATGTGCAGCATGCCCATGCACACAAAGAGATGGCATCAGAGCTGAAAAGACCCACCTGTGTCCAAACTCAGCACGAGACTGTTGAGAAAGCAGGAAGGTCAGAGAGGGATAGCAACTGCTCACAGCTGCACAGCAGTAGGAGAGTCTTTAACATATGGGGTAGGCAGGGCTTTCTGGTTCAAACTCTTCATCCCAAAGAGAAGACACACCAGGGAAGACAAAGACCTTGAGAGTCATCTCTCACTACTTGGATATAAGTCTTTTCTTCTCAAATTTGTAGGGGACAGGGAATACTAAGGACTGACAGCAACTGCAGTCATTTCCAGGCCAATTCGATTTTGGTGATCGTTGGTGGTACTACACTAGAACTTGGCAGGAGATAGAAAGCCAAGGGATAATTCTTGGTAGGAAGAATGAAAGTGGTTGGGGCCAGTGTAAAAACTCTGGAAGGTGGCAAGGTGCCTGGCTGAAGGCTGACTTGCAGCTAAAAATGCCTATGAGCTAGAGAATAAGAGGGAAGATGGCAGGGTAGTGGTGGGGTGAGGGGAGATCAGATATCTATTAGCCACGGGAAGCAAGGTGATAAGTTCAGGGGGCAGCCATGAGAAACCTTGGGAGATCAGGTCTCCAGGAAGCATGTTCTGGTTTGAAGTCCAGATTTCTGCCTGCAGATCCCGCCCCCCCCTCCAGACTGGCCCACCACACTTGGGAAATCACCCCTAGAGCACAAGTGTGCAAGAAGAGGTAAGCTTAGAGTTGGGTTGGATCAGTACTTGTGAAGGATTCTGTCCTCTACATCATTGACAGTGGCGTAGACAAGGCTCAGTTCTCCCAGCCTCACTCAGACTGTCAGCACATAGATAAGACCTTGGCACACACCGGGCATGTGCTCTCCCTCTTGTATGGGGGCTACTCATATTCCAGAAAACAACCAAAGGTCCTAGCTGGGTATGTGATGCCAGGGTGCCTCTGGAGCACTCTTATGTAGAAACCCAAGGGCTAGGCCTATACCATGTTTCATAGGCCTCTAACTGACCTGGTACCTGGGATGCCATATCAGGGATCCATGCCACACTGGCAAGGGAGCAAAGGGCACTTCTGAATGGTCTCAAAAGCAGCTCCAGCTAGTCTCCCCTACTGCCAATGACCCCTGTCCACAGTCTATGTTCTTGACTCCTGGACCAAGCTCTGTGATTTAGCCCATAATCACTGTCATGGCTACCCAGACCTTCATTAGGTCCTCTGTATTTGGTCATGGATTGGACTCCAGGCCCAAGTGTTGAATTTTGTCACTGCCTGGAGAGGTGTCCCTTGCACATTCTCCCCTCTCCACCTAAGTCCCCCTCTAGAATAGCCCAGTGCATCTAACAGGCACTCGGCAGCTGGTATATTCAGAGACAGTCCTGGAGGCTAAGAGCTGGCTGTTCCCTGCTGCTAGCTCATGTGCAGAGCAGCAGAGCCTAGGCGAGATTGGGGGGGGGGGGAGGGCTGGTCAGTAAGGGAGCAGAGAGGGAGGGAATAAGCCACAGAAACTCTTGCCAAGCAAAGAAAGGGCCTCTTCTAACCCTGACACTGTATTTCCAAGCTGTCAACCCTAGCCCAAGGTTCTACTCCTAGTTAGAAGCAACCACAAGGCTGGCCAGGCATCCTGCTTTGAAGACGTGGCTGGATTTTTTTTTTTTTTGGAAGAGATAACAATGTGGCCTTTGTCCTCCCTCCCTCCTCTCATTCTCTTCTCCTTGCTCACTCATTCTTTATGTGGTCATTTTCTGGCCTTCCTCCAAAGCAGAGCGGGGGTTGGAGGCCACCAAGCTAGACCAAAGAGATCGTGGGGACAAACCTGTCCCTGCTTATGAGCTGGTTACCTAACGAGGGCTCGGGAGTGAGGCACGGGCTTAAAAACAGGTTGCCCTGTCTGTTCCTCCCTAGAAGAAGGGGGGGCATGCTCAGCTGCTTGGACATTCTGGGGAGGTGCAAGAGAAATGAAATGGAGCCAGATGCCACCCTGTGCCCTTGGCAGGGCACATGCTCATAGCCAGGTGAGCGGCACACTGACTTTCAGGAGCCTGAATTCAGTGGCACTCCAGGTCACTAGGCAGACACGAGTTGAGCCAAGGGAACGTCAGTGTCAGCATCAACAACTTGGGTTCTTCCTGGGGACTCTGAGCCTTAGAAAGTCTTCCCGAAACTGGGAACCCCATTCCATTACCTAAGCTTCTAGCCAAATATTTCTGGACTTACAAAGTCCTCTGAAGGTCATCTTAACCCCCACCTCCACCCCCACCACCACCACCTCCACCTCTGCCGCTGCCACCACCACAGCCACCACCACCATCACCACCACCCCAGACTCCAGGCTTGAGGACTTTCCCATGTGAGTGCCTGGGCTCCAGCGCCTTCTTGCTCCCGTGTTGCCCACCACAGAAAGGCGTTTCACAATGAGTGAGACAGCATGGCCTCTGGGGTCCAGGGCCCCTCTCCTGGCAGGGATTACTTGAGGCACAGGCCTTTCAGGCTCTCTGGACTGGCCCTGCCTTTCTGGCAGCAAGCCTGCATCTCCATTTCTAAGCAAAGCCTTGCTGGCTGGCCTCAGGAGCAATCTGAGTCCTTGCCCAGGGCCTCTGAGAGCAGTGGAGTAAAGCAGCCCCAATCAGCCTTTGGCCGCCTCGCTTCCTGCAGGTGGGAAAATCATCCTATTTATCCCCAAATGGATTTGTCTACTCAAACAACAAACAGACGCAGAGACACACATGGAGTCGTGGACATATGTGCAAAAGACAAGCTGGAGATACACATGCATGCGGTCTCTCTCATTCCCCTTCCCTTCCTGCCTTTCTCCATCCCTATGATTGTCTCCCTGTCTCTGTTCCTGTCTCTCTCTCTCTCTCTCTCTCTCTCCACCACCCCCTCCCTTTTTCTGCTCGTTCTCTTACCCTTTCCCAAGGCCCCCTCTTGCTTCCATTACAGCATTTATCAAAGTGGCCTGACCTCATGTTGTAAAAATATACAGCATGGAACAAAATCCACCTTAAACTCTCTTCTAAATATATTAAAATAATAGGAATTCTCATCTGCCTGATTGAATTTGCTTGCTCAGTATTAGAAGCATGCCAGGCCCTTCTGGATCCAGTCTAGAGTTGGGAGGGGCCGGGATTCCCTGCCTGACTCCTCTCTCTGAGCCAACACTGCAGCTTCCTTGATGGGCGGGGCCGGGCGAGGGAGTGGGAGTTGTGTTCCAGCCAAAAGACCTTGGGCAGCCACCTCCACCAGCAGCCAATACAGCCCACTGAGCAAGGGCAGACAAACTCGGGGCTCCTCTGGCCTGCAGCTGTGAGCCTCTGCCCTGGTCCTAGGGCCACCAGAGCTCACAAACGCCCTGTGCCTATTCCTAGGCTCTCTCCACTCTCACTGCTCTGTCCCCAGGGACGAGAAGCTCCTTGCCTGGGACCACATTCTGTTGTTTGTATATTTGAGATTTTCAGTCAAAAGCTCGAGGAAACCTTAGACAAATTTACTCCTTCGTTCATTCATTCATTTAACTTGTATTATTAAACACCTTACTATGAGCCAGCACTAATCTAAGGACAGGGAATATAGAATAAAAACCCTTCAAAACCTGCCTTCATGCATTTGTTTTTGTAATGGAATAAGCAAAGGTCACTGCCAGCCAGCGACAGAAGGTGAGCGCTGCCCTACATTCTATTTGCCCTCTAAACTTTCTACTCCTTCTTAGCAGCAATGGGGAGGATTTACTCCATCACAGACTCTGCTTTTCAGAACTACCACCAAGGACTTGGGCATGGCTTGTTCAGGACATGTATACAGAGCTACGGGCTCATTGGGGGCAATGGTGTGTGAGCAGAGCAGGAGTGGGGTGTCTACTGAGAGAATTCTGCTCATTTAGGACCACAACTTGGAGGCTGGCTTAGTGAGCAGCAAGTCGTTTCCTAGTAGGCACCGTGTAGTGTCAAAGGGCACTGGCTTGATTAATAGTGGCCCCTGGGGTTACCAAAGGAAATCATCACTGGTTATAAGTGGGACAAGCCAGAGATGGTGATGCACTTATAAAACTTCACCATTTAGGAGGTTGAAGAGTAACATAACTAGAGAGTCCCTTCCTCAAAACAAACGACAAAACTTCCCAATGCGGTTAATGACTATCATTGCCCATTTTACAGATGAGGGAAACAAGGCACAATCATATTAGCTAACTATCCCATGCTTCACAGAAGTCTGGCTGCAATCAGCTCTCAGCCACAGAGCTGTTCTACCTCCAGATGGACTTCCCTGATAGACTTTTCCTACCTTCTTGCCTGGTCCCATGGTACTCAGCTGAGAGGACCAGCTTGGCCTACTACTTCTAAAACACTTCTTTTCAACACTGTTCTAGAACTTATCTACCAAGTAAAATAGTTCATTGCTCCTGGCCTCTCTGGGTCTCTGGCTACACACATAACTAACTTTATTTTTTCAAAACCTATTTTTAATGATGGCTCTTAAACGCTTTAACTTCCCTTGTAGCCCACCACCCACCAGAGGTAGTGGAAAAGAAAGGATATGGGGGAAGTGGACCTGTTTAGAAAGGGTCTTTGGAGCAACTCCTGTCTGTGTTGTCTGGAAATCGGCAGTTCAGTTTACAGGTCAGCAGCGGCAGCTCGATCCACTCGCAAACACTTACCAGATTCACCAGCAGTCCAGTAGAGTCAGGAGCAGAGGCAGTCAGGCCTCAGCCAAATCGACAGGAGTCAGCAGGAGGGAGCCACAGGGATGCAAGAAGTGCCTTTCTCAGGGAAGCAAAGATCAGCAAAGATGCAGGACCCACAAGCACTGCACAGTTGGCTCTATAAGCAAGCCTAGCTCAGCCTCCATCACTGCCCACAGAGTCCTAGTTACACTCCCTCCAAACATCACGTGCCCTCCACGGGTCTTGCCTCAGCACATGTGTCTCTCTCAGCTGACATCACTCTGCCAATCAGCCTGAGTCTGTGGAAGTGGCAAGAAACTGCCACACACCACCAGAAGTTGTGTGTGTGTGCCTTTCTCTCTATGGAGTCCTGACAAATGGAATTCAACTATGCAATGTAAGGCAGACCAATACATGCGTGTCATTAGTGAAGCATCCTTCATCACATGTCCTTTCACATGCTTCCTTTAGCAGAACATCCTCTCTCCTGTGTCAGTCAGCTTCAGTGACACGTTCCTTCGCATGTCTGCCCCAGCAAAACGCCATCCACCACTTTCCAAAGAACCCTTAAGTTTCCACTTCACATAACATCCAACTCAGTCCTTGGCTCGATTTCTTGTGGACCTGGAGTGGTGTGTGAGGGGCAGGGGTTGCTAGGGATGGCTGAGGATGGTACTCTTTCAAAAAAGGAAGGCAACTGTGTCTGAGAGGGAGAGAGCAAGGAGTAAAGGACATCGGGCCTGCCCTTGTCCCTATACCGCTGGCCAGCATCACTGTGACCCTTGCACACATTCAAGGTAGTATGAGGTGTGACTCTGGGGCATGTAAATAGGATCTCAAGAGGATATGAGCTCCTGATGAAAGTAGCTGATCACTTAACAGAGTATGCTTGTTTATACGCATGCCCAGACCTGCTTATACACCCTGGCTCCAAAGAGGGGCTGTAGCTGAATGTGGTCAAGCAGCATTCATGGACGGTGCTGGAATGGAGTAAAGAGAAATGCTGTATCCTCACCCTTTGGAATTTCCCCCAGACCTCTGGAAAGCCCCCCAGCAGAAGAGGCTTGGCAAGGCCTCCAGAGGAGCTGTGTGAGGGAGCCCAGGGGACAACCTGTCTCTAGGAGGGGCTTTTCTAGGAGCAGAGGTCACTGCCCTCTTTTGCTTCCCTGACTTGTCTGGGAAGTGTGGAGGAGTTCCTGCTGAACCTCACTCTGTGAAAGGAAGCAGCTTGGCATGCAGAGCGCTAAGGAGCTGTGAGGAAGCACCTGGTGGGCCCCTGGTCCAGCCTGACCCTGGCTGTCCCTGTTGTTGTCAGTGGTTTTACAAGCTATCCTGGCATCCTAGCCCCCTCACACGCACTGTGGTGTAGAGGAAGGAACAAGGCCTTCTCACAGAGTCCTGAGAGTGTCATTCCTGTCCTTGCTCTATGGAAGACCTGCTTTGGGACTATGAGCTAGCTCCTTTGGATTCACAAGTGTAGTGGTTGGAATATGCTTGGCTCAGGAAGTGACACTATTAGGAGGTGTGGCCTTGTTGACGTAGGTGTATCACTGTGGGTGTGGGCTTTAAGGCCCTCATCCTAGCTGCCTGGAAGCCAGTCTTCTCCTGTTTGCCTTCAGAACAAGATGTAGAACTCTCATTAATGCCAGTGCTGCTGTGCCTGCCTGGATGCTGCCATGTTCCTGCCTTGATGCTAATGGACTGAACCTCTGAACCTGTAAGCCAGCCCCAATTAAATGTTGTCCTTTACAAGAGTTGCCCTGGTCATGGTGTCTCTTCACAGCAATGGAAACCCTAAGACAATGAGCTTCAGTAGCCTCATTTGTAGAACAGGAATGAACTCTATCCCTGCCCTTTTAGTAGATGCAAGGAATAAATTAGATCAACTATGGAACTGCCTCTGCATGGTCCTTGTCATTCTTCTTCCCTCTCCTTTACTGCTTCTCTGTTGTCACACACTGAAAACAGCTTCATGTAGACCAAAAAGAGGGAGTTCAGCAGGAATTCCTTTCCCAAGGACAGGAGAATGGAGAAGTACCCCCAATCCACCGCATGGGCCTCTACTGGACCCTCCATGATCAACAGATGACTGGCAACTTCCCAAGCCCAGTATTTGAACAACAACCTTCTTCATATGCACAAACTCATGATAACTCTACATCTCTTTGGATGTAGGTAACTCCTCTCTTGACACTTTGACCATCCAAGGACTTATAGGAATGTAGCCAGAAATGTGGTGCAACATTTCATCCCATGTGTCTTGAAGGTGTATTCACTGAAGAGGGGCATAAAAAGGGTTCGTTTGAGGGCACTGATTCCTGCTCTAAGCTTTAGATACTGCAACCCTTGTGGGATTAGATGAGTTCTTGAAAAATAGAGCTAGGCATGGGTCAGAAAAACTAGAGCATGGCTGGGCAGAAGTACCAGGGACACCTTGGCTATGGCTATGGCTATATCTAAAGAGAAATGATGGGACTATGCAGGGGACGGGTATTACAGGACCTGGGTAGAAAGAGGCCCCATGAGCTCTGAGCCCTGGGGCCTGATTCCCACTGCCACTCCCCACCTGCCTCACAAGGGATGGGGGAGGCATTTAACGGATCAGACCTCCATTTCTCCATCTGCAGTATAAAGAGTCTAGACTAGTGTGTCACATTTCCGTTGCTGGTGTGAGCATGGCATGACATGATGTGTGAAAAGCAATCCACAGACTGTGAACATTGCACATGTGTGGGGCAAAGCTGGGAGCCACATACAGCTGAGTCCTTGCTCAAGGTCCTGGTTTGTACACAGTATGTAGTTCTTCCTCTACAGGAACAGCCCTACATGGACCAGTGAACCAGAAACCCCTTGGGGTCAGGGTTTAGGTCTTCTGTTCATCTGTCTTCGCAGGTGTTTAGCACCAGGCTTTGCCTCATTATTGGCCAAACAAGTTACCCAATATATCAAGTAGAATTCTAGTCTTCCACTTTATAGCCATAAAACAAGGTTCAGAAGGTAACTATGGCTACCCAGCATCACAAGAGCCCCAGTAGCACAGTGGGATGTTGTGATGCTGGATGTGACCCAAGTCCAATTTTCTTTTTGCCAAACCCTGCACTCCAGCCTAACTTATTTATTTATTTATTTGTTTACTTACTTACTTACTTATTTGTGATGCTACTCTAATCCACTCTGGCCTGGTGAGGAAGGCCATCATGTCCAGTGGCCAGCCCATCAGGCAGAATTGGAGAAGGATGTAGAAGACAAGTATTCATGTTATTCCCGGCTTCATCAGAGCCGTCTGTTGCTGGGCAGCCCTGCCTGTGATGAACAAGCACAGAAAGACTTTCAGTGTGACAGGATATGGAGACAGAAAGGGTATGGGATAGAACAACTGCTCAGAGTATCAAGGAAAGACATACTGTTCTTCCTTGGCTGCTCATCAGTTACTACAAAGTCAAGGGGTCTCCCTAAGTCCTCCTTGTTGCTATCTAAACTAATGGTTGCCGTTTTCTTGACACTGGATTTTCTTATAGACAATTACTCAATGTCCTTTAAGCTATGTCCTTTCAGAGGCCTCAAGCCAAGAAAGTCCCCATACTCCAATGAGGGGAACTTGCCACCAACTATTCCAAGGGGAATGTATGAGAGTGACTCAAATACAGGAGCTCTGGCATCAACTTCTAGCAGCAGTTACTGGGTACCCCTGAACACCCCTTTTAGCTAATCTCTGCTTCAGTGTCACTGTGTAAAACGAGAGCTATCGATGCCCATCTTGAAGCCTAATAAACACTTGGTACTCAGTAATGGAACTGTGCAACGACATTAATCTGCATGTGAGGGCACCATGCCCATTCTCCCTCATTCACAAGCCTCCCAGGCTAGCTTCTTAGCCTTTGGGTTTCCAGATTGAGAATTTGCACCCCGAAGCGGAGCACCCACCCCCCCTGCCTTCGCCCCCTTCCTCTCCCCCGCCCCAGTCCCTGGAGATCTTCATGGTTCCTGTCCTAGTGGGGAGCCATGATGCCCTTAGCAGTAACCCCTTCCAATTCTCCCTTGCCACATTCTTTCTCAGTGGCCTTCTGTGGCTTGGCTGGCCCAGCTGCTCTCCAGCAGTATGGATGCCACATCCTCTCTCTCTCTCTCTCTCTCTCTCTCTCTCTCTCTCTCTCTCTCTCTCTCTCTCTCTCTCTCTCTCTCTCTCTCTCTCTCGCTCTGCAAGTTCCTGGGATTCCTTTTCAGACAGGTTCCCCGAAGAGCCATCCACCCAGGCCTCCAGTGTTCAGAAGCCATGTCAATCCAGCTAGCCCGCAATTTACATTTGCATTTCCAAAGCCCGATTTACATCAGAATTATTCCTGTCTGGCCAGGCTGGGGGGACTCCACACATATTTGGGGGAGGCTTTTTGGACAACTACAGGGATTGGCAATCACATTCCCCTGGGCCTCATTCCCGTAGCCAGGGTTTTTCTTTTTTTTTTTTTTTTTTGTCTCTGTTTCTTACAGCGGCCACATGACCTCATCATTGCCCTTTCTTCCTGTCCCTTTAGCAGGTAGGTTCAGCTACACTACCCTTTAACCTGACAGACTCAACTCACTCAGCCGCAGCTTACTGGCTGGTATTCCAAAGTCCCACTCCTAGCTACAGCCAAGTGGAATATAACGAATGTAAATTTATGTGTCAATTTAGGAAACATTAAAAATAACAGCCCAGGTTGCAAGGCCATAAGCAACCTCACATGCTGCTGGCGGAAGTATAACTTGGCAATCTGGAAATGCCAAAGCCTTTAAAAGCAGATACACACTTTGACCCATTAATTACCTTTACAGGACTCTACGCTAAAAAAAAGTCTGTGCAGCTAGGTCTGGGGTGCATGCCTGTAATCTCGGTTACTCAGAGACTGTGGTGGGAGGTTTGCAAGTTCAAGGCCTGCCTGCGCTACTGAGTGAGTTCCAGGTTACCCTGGGCAACATAGTGAGAGGCGGTCTTAAGATGAAAGAAGAGAGTAAAAGGACTGGGGATGTACTTCAGTATGTAAAGTAAAGCACTTGACCCCTGAGTTAAATCTTCGGGCATAGCAAAAGAGGCACAAGTTTGAATTAAAATATATGTAAAAATATTTATTTAAAAATCATAAGCTAAGATTTCAACATTAGTAAACTGAATACATAAAATCACCTTGTCAGGTGTGGTAGTACAAACCAGCAGAATTGTTGGGAGCTACATCAAGCTAGGAATATTGTGAGGCTGAGGCAGGAGGATCTTGAACTCCAGACCAGCCTGGGACACCCTATCTCACAAAAAAATATAAATAAAATAATCTACAACTAGTGAGAAACTTTGAAGGCTATAGAGTGATGTGGAAACTGCACATGGTGTAATGTTATCATATGGAGAGGGAATCATATATGTGGCATGACGCTGGTTGCTTTTTTACAAACTATAAATATTCAAATAGAAAAACTAGAAGGAAAATAACTAGTTATTAAATCATCTAATTCTCGGTTGGATTACAATAGATTATAATAGCAAAAACTAATGCTTGCGTAGCACTTAGGATGGGATGCTTATTTTTTTCTCATCATTTTGTGGGTTCATATGCTTGTGCACATATATGTATTTAATCCTTAAAACTATGCTACAAGGTAACTGCCATATTTTCCTCTTTGTACTGAGTTGCAACTCGGTCGGTGACAGGACTTCTGCCTTTGTACTTATTATCTGCCAGTTTCTCCTATCTGTGACCGCTATAAACAGAACAAAAAACTACACAGAGGAAACCCTGGGTCAAGAAAACCAAAGCCTGAAGTGGCTGGGGGTACAGCCCTATAATCCCCAAATCTGCAATGAGTAAGCTGAGGAAGGAGGATCTCATTCTACCTAGTTATAGGCCACCACTCAGGACCTGCCCTGGTCCTGCTACTGGCTTGCCATAGGTGTGCCACCCTTCATGCTCCCTTTTGGACACACCCCTCCACTGTCCATACCCACAGTCACAAAGGGTACCAGTTCCTCACTGATCTCAGGGAGATGGCAGCAGGGATGGGATAGGGGAACAACACAGTCCCCACGAATCCGTTCTAATGCTACCACAAAGATTCAGCTCCTTTTCTCCATCCACAGGTTCCATTCACAGAGAGGTTGAAAATAGTCAGGAAAAAACTTGCATCTGTACTGCACATGCACACTGTCCCCGGCAATATAGTCTAAACCATAGTCTTACAACTGCTTACTAGGGTTCACACTGTGTTTGGATATTATGAGTAATATCAGTATGTTAAGTACATGGGTCAAATACTGCACCATTTTACAGGAGAGGATGGAATATGCCCAGGCTTTAGTAGCCACGGGAGGTCCTAAAGGACAATTGTGCTTTTTTTTTTCACTCTAACCCACAGGCAGCAACATACTGCGGAGAGAGAGCTAAACTCCTGGCATTGGCCCAAAGCTGGAGAGACTACTATTGCATATTTTCCTGATCCAGCCTAGCTCAGTCTCCCGCTGCCTCACTGCGTCCAGTGCTGATCACCTACATGCCTGTGTAATCAACCACTGGTATCTATGGGTCTCATACCTAAGGATAAGCACAGCCTTTAAGTAGGAATGCTTGGCTGCTGCCCCACCCCTTCCTCCCACAACCTGTCCATGCCACACCCTCCCCATATTGGGTCACTGTTTCCAAATCTTGTCTTAAAGAGTCACCTGTGAGGAGAAGATGGTCAGAATAAACACAGAAGGGACAAGGGATCAACGATGCTAAGAGATGTCCTGGAGGCCAGAACATAAACATCATATGACATTTGAAGCAACTCTTCTTGCCAGCCCTTTAAGAACAAGAGCAACCTGAAGAGTAAGGAAGCAACGAAGAGGCCTGGGGTCTGGTCCTGGATTATCTTCTAGCTGGGTGTGTGACCTAGGTAGATTCTGCCTTTCTCTGAGCACCAGAATCTTTCTCTGCAAACTGAGAAATACTGGGACCAATCTCATGGCAGTTCTAAAGCTGCTCCCCAAGTAGCAGTTTGGTTTTGGAAGCTAGTGAGCCAGTTAGGGGGGGCTGGGTCTCCACATGCTCCAGGTCCTGTGCAAACTTAAGGCTTGCATGCCCACCAACAGCGTGGCAAACACCATGACAAACCTACTCTCATCAAAGGGTCTGATGTGCCAAGGGACCTGCCAGTTCAGAAAGATGATAACTTCATAGATCCCTTTCTTGACTGTTGCAGCCTGGGAGCTCCTATTGTATGAGGAAGGTCTAACCTCTCCCTAAACTTTCCTTTGGGGTATGAGGTACCATTTTCATACATACCTTCTCAGAAACAGAGCTCACTCCCCTTCCAAGCAACCAGTTCTATTTCTACAGAGTCCTGCCTTTTCCCCAGGCTCTGTAGCATCCACACCCCAGAGTGCTTTCCTGAAGCTCCCTAGCCAGGAACTTGTGAACATTCTATGACCAGAGGCGCTAAGGCTCTAGGCTTCCTGGACAAGAGAGATGGACTTGCCTCCCCTCAAAGCCGTCCCAGCCACTTTTCTACTGCTGCTCTCAGGGTTGGTTGCTGGATTTTCTGCCTCATAAAGTTGTCCTGAAAGCTATTCTGGAGCCAGTGTGTGGCCAGACCTTGGCCACCAGCTAGTCTGCTTGGTTTCCTTGTGGGTTGAGATCTCTGACCCTTTGGAGTCACAGATCAGATATCCTACATATCAGACATTATTATTCATAACAGTAGCAAAATTATAGTTATGAAGTGGCAATGAAATACTTTTATGGTTGGGGGTCACCACAACATGAGGAGCTGTATTAAAGATAGGTCGCAGCATTAGGAAGGTTGGGAACCCCTGCTCTAGAGTGTCACATATTTTCAAAACATTCACCCTCCCATCCTCCATCCTTATCATCTGCCCAGCATGGAAGAATGTCTCAACATGAGCTCTGGAGTCAGAGGAAGAACAGATCTCAGTGGCAATAATTCTGATGGGAACGACCTCATAAGGTGCAAGATGAAGTAAGGGAAAGTCGGCACTGCAATGCAGTGGCTCCGTTCTTCCTCCGACTCTCTTCTTAGGGCTGTGGCACTCACTGCTGACTTACAAGAGATTATGGTCTGAGCATGTTCAACTTTTTCTTTTTTAGAGGACACTCATCAATAGATTAAGTTTAAGTGCCAAAGTTCACACCGGTGACAAACAGTGAATTTTGCCCCAGTCCGGCTTCCCAGGCCAAAGTTTCCACTGCAGAATACTACCTCTGGTCCTAGGAGGGAAGATGATTCCTTGTCACACAGAAAGCAACTTGCCTTATGGTTCCTTAAAGGCCACCAATGTCATTCTTCCAAGAGACAAAAGGAGCAAAAATTTCAGACTCTTACCAAGCTGTGTGGTGGGTAAGCATCCCTTCACTACCAACACCCAGCCTTCCTGTGCATTTGACACCCTGGCTGCAGAAAGCAGCTGGGCCTGCCTTCTGGGACCTGCTGAGAAACAACTGGGCATGCGAGTTTGGAGTAAACAAGAGGGCTTCTCTGAGTGGAGCAAATGGCTTGAGGATTCATGGTAGGCAAGGGAAGCCCATGAAAGGAAAAATTTGTTCAGCTCATATCAGGAGAAACAGATACTTCTTGGGTGGCCCAGGATGACATTTGGTGGCCTGGGCTAAGGGTAGGAACAGGGTGGAATATAAGAGGAAGAGGGCCACCCCAAGCTGAAGCAGGCCTTGTCTGCGGTCTCTGGGGCATTGGGCTGTGTGGGATTTGGGTGGCAGTGCCTGTCTAGGCTACCCTATGAAGCACCCCTAGTCAGCCGCAGCCTCCCTCAGCACCTACTCAGAGCCAGGACAGAGCCTAATACAGCTGTGGGGGAGGTATTCCTGTGCCTTCCTATGTTGCCATGGTAGCTAGGGGCTGAAGAGAAGAGCCCGGGAGAAGAGGCCTGAAGATGTTCCTGAAGAAAGGCACTTCTAGGGTCCTTAGATGAATAATCCAAATGGATGATGGCCACAGCTGGCAGCTAGTTCCTCAGCCCACCCAGGGCCAAGCTCAAGGTGCAGTTGTGTCAGAGGAAGGGCATACAAGTGTGTCTGCTAGTCAGTGTGTACACAAAACCCTGGGGTCACATGTGTGTATAGAGTATAGAGAGAAGTGTCTATGTATATACTCATAAGGGTACACAGAAGCCCAGTGAGAAAGGAGGGGCGTGTGTGTGTGTGTGTGTGTGTGTGTGTGTGTCTGTGTGTGTATGTGTATTTTTGTATATGTTTCTTAAACAGTAGGGGAAAATGAATGAAGACAAAAGCATCCAACGACTCTGGCTTATGGAAGAGCTAGCCCAGTGTGGCGGGTGTAGGGAGCTGGCCGACCAGGGGCCTGATTGGAACCAGACTCAGCAAGGAGGGGCTGTAAATGTTTTTTTGCTGCCTGTCCTGAGAAATTTATGTCACACCCACTCCATCATCCTGGCGGGGGCAGCCTCTCCCAGCTGCCTGTGGTTCTGAGCTTCCCAGTGTAGCCAGCAGCCTCTGTGGGGGTTCCTGTGCCTCTCTGGGCCAGGCCTGCATAACTGCCATGCCATGAGACCCTGAAACCCTCAGACATGATCCATGTATGGGTGCAAAAAAAGCAGGGAGAGATAACTTGGGCCCCAAATAACAGCTGAAGAAGCTGGATGTTCTAGCATAGTATATTGGAGGCACGAGATGTACAAGAGGAAGGGAAGACAGGATAGGGGCTGGGGTCAAGCTTCAGCCAACCAGAAAAGGCCATGATGACCCTAAATCAACTCCAAAATGAAGCCCATAATGTGAAGGGACTTGTACAATATGGCCGACAGCAAGTCTAAGACTGAAACCTAGATGCTACCCACCCTTTCTGATGTGTCTGTCCTTTTCCCCGCGTCTTCTGAGTCTAAGACCTAAGTTAGAGGTAGCCCTGATTTTTTTTTTTAAATCAGGGTCTGTGTACTTGCTAGGCAAACACTCTACTACTGAAGTACATACACCATTAGCCTCATTTTTAATCTTCTTTTAAGATATGGTCTCAATTAGTTACCCCTGCTGACCTTGAACTCAGAGTGCGACCACTTGCCTCAGCCTTCCACATAGGTGCAGTTGCAGTCAGGCCACTCACAACCGTTTTCTAGTCATAGAACGCTGTCCTTAAAATCCTCCCATTTCCTTTTTGTTCTTGGCTTGTGGTTGCTCCACCCCCCCACCCCCATATTTTGAGCGAAGTTCTCTGGTCCTTGTTACAGCTAGGCCTTTGCACACACTGTGCGCTGAGATGATATCCGTTCCCTTTTCCTACCCTTTGACTCCTTCCTGTGCCTTCTTGGTGAAGACCTGTTTCTCAGTGGTGAGTGTTTGTGGCACTGTGACCCTCTCCCAGGGGCATGCAGCACTCCCTCACGGCTGCAATTTTACTTTTGCTACATTCCTTTGTGGTTACTGCTCTCCTCCCCTGGCTCCTCAAAGTTTCAGCAGGAAAGGCGCGCCTTTGCTCATTGGTTCTTAGTGCTCAGCAAGTAACCACAATAGGGAGAGGGGACAGCAGGAGCTTGCCATGTGCCAGGTGCTCTGCCAGCTGCTTTATGTAGAATAACAGACATAATCTTGCCAAACTGTATGAGATATTTACTATCAGAATCCCCATTATATCGATGAGGAACCTGGGGCACGGTGGAAATAACGAACTGTGTCAAGGCCACACAGTAATGGGTGAAGGTCTGCTTTGAACCTAGGCAGTCTGGCTTCAGGGCCTGTATTTGTAATCTCTATCACTGTAAGCTTAGTAACACATCTTAATTGACTACGTGCTCTTGTCTGAGCCTCAACATCAACTGTCCAGGTTACATGTTGAGAGCCCGCCAACTAGTTTCTGCATCCTCAGGACCAGCCTCTTCCCACGCCGACTTAACTCTCAAAGCTTCTGTAAAAGAATTCATCTCAGCACCCACTGTAGGGTGCAATGAATTTGTGGGAGAGTGGAGGAGGCTTGGTCATTGCAAAGAGCAAGACAAATATTAGTTTTCCCTGTATCATCTATCAGCGACAATAAATTTACAGTGTGAACAGAACTTCTGCATAGTTTTTGGCTCCAGAGCCTGGTGGATTAAAGAAAGGAACGCTGTCCATTAACATGCACTCCATAAGCCCCTCCCCAGGCCTGCTGCCTGCCTCTCACCCCGGGCCACACCCAGGATAGCCTTGGGCAGTTTAGGAATCTCAGGCCAAGTGTGTGTGTGTGTGTGTGTGTGTGTGTGTGTGTGTGTGTGTGTGTGTGTGTGTGTGTGTGTTGGGGGAGGGGCGGGGTAGAGGCCTGTCTCAGGCGTCCCACCCTCAGGACCCCACCAGCCTTAATGTATTTGTGCCAGGCCAAGAACAGGGAACACCCCCTAGCCCTCGCGGCCCCCCTCAGGCCTCAAGAGCCTTCCCCCCTTCCTCTGCTATGGCATCTTGAACAGAGCAGAGTCTATGGCTCTTAGTGGGGGGTGGCTGGGGGCTGGGGGGGTACAGAGAGAGAGAGGAGGGTTACAAAAGCTGTGCCTTGCTTTCCCAGTGGCCTCCAGGGGGCCAATGAATGCGCAGAGCCGCAGCGGGGGTTGGGGGGACACAGGCAGCGTGTTTTCATTTTGCTCTGTTTGTTTTCTGTTTAGATCGACTGCTCAGTTCTGGTTTGGGCCTATGAGGGCTGATGGGGTTTGGCAGGTAAGGATTTCTGAGGCCACCCATCTCTGCCTTCCACAGGGCTGTGGGCTTGGCTCCTGCGAGTCCTACAGGAGCAGGAGGCCAGCCCCTACTATTTGCTTGCTGTCTCTTTCTTCCCCTTTCTTCTCTCTCTGTTTTTTTTTTCCCTTCTCTGTTCCCCTCCTACAGTTCCGCTTGCTGCCTCTCCCTCCCTGTCTTTCTGCCTCTCTTTCCCTGTCTGGCTCTCTTTCTCCAGATTTGTCTGGGTTTCAGAAGGTAATCAAGGCGTGGGCATCCGGAGCTCCAGGTTCTTGCCCAGCCTTTGCTGGATTCTGCAGTAACTTCAACACATTCTTCCCATCTGTAGGCTTCACTTTCCCAGTCTCCACGTGGAAGGTCCTACTTTTCTGTTGAAATGTATGCTAGGAAATCTCACTTTCAGTCCTTGCAAGAAGGAGTAAGAGGGGAGGCAGATCTCATTCTTTGAAGAAGTAAGGCCCCCACTGCAGTGTAGACGGGGAGGGAGGGTGAGGGTGCCATTAGGCAGTGGTAACTTCGGGGAAAGGTCAGAGGTGGAGGACTGCCCAGTCTTGTGCTAGGTGTGGTAGCGCATGCCTGTAATTCCAGCACTTAGAAGGCTGCGAGGCAGGAGGAGTACTGTGAGTTTCAAAACAGCCTGAGCTCCACGAGACCTTGTGTCAAGAACAAACAAACAAAACCAACCAAATAAAAATTTCTAGAGAAGTCAGAACTGGGGCTGTGGGTCAGAAGGTAGAGGTAGACTCCAGGATTACAGAATCGAGAACCCAGTCTTGACCTTGGCGACTCATGAGCAACCACACCTTACCAGTGTCCCCTGCCTTCGTGAGTGCTTCTCTGCTCACCATGGCAGTCACCCATTAACACCTCTCCCCTTAGTGACCATAAGGTAAATGAGTCAGGATGGAAAATAGGAATGACGCCTTCTGGCCTGGTCCCACCACACCTCTAACTTACTGCAGAGCTAAGTAGACTCTTTCCCCACCCACCCCACACCCACACCCACACCCACCCCACACCCACACCCACCTCCATTTCTAGTTTCTTTCCTGAAAGAGTAGTCCTCTCATAAGCTCTGGCCTAGGATCTGGCTTCTCTGTCACCTCCCAAATGCAAGCCAGCTCAAAGTCACGTGAGCTCTGCCTCCTCCTCCTCCCTTCAATTGGCCTCCCCCATGCTCTTGCTGCCCTAGTCCTGCCACCTTCCTTTCCCGTGAGTGCTTGCTCTCCTGTTTCACCATCTCCAGTTCTACATCCACACAGTTGCCCAGGCAACCACCATTTGGGGACTTCAAGGTTTGGGCTATTACATATAAAACCACTCGAAGGAATTGAATTGCCGGGTCATGGATAAGCATTACACAGTTGTCCCTCAGTATCCTTGGGGGATTGGTTCCAGGACCCCACCGATGCCAAAATGTTCTAATGATGAAGTCCCTCGTGGTAAAGTGGCAGAGTATTTGTTTTCACAGTACCTTCACACACCCTTCCTTTTACACACACAGACACACAGACACACACACACATCATCATCATCATCATCATCATCTCTAGATCACGTATAATACCTGCTGCAATGTGAATACTGTATGATAGTTATACTGTATGATTTAGGAAAAATAACAGGACTTTAAAAAAAAAACCTTCCCTCTGTTCAGAGCAGCTGCAACATACACCACCACCACCACCACCAAATATTTTCCATCCCCAGTTGGTTGGATGCAGAAATGAGGAGACAGATATTATAGTAAGGTTTTTCCCAAGGAGCTGACCCAGTATATTGTCCAGTGGCCATGTTTGAAAGTTGCTGTTGCTGTCCTCCACCATGCACACATGCTCATTCCATTCTTTAATTGTACGCATTGTAGTGGGTTTGCCATGCAAAACCATCTCGCTATGGTTTTGACTTTCATTTTCCTGTTTGTTGTTATTTGTTTGGGACAAGGTCTCATTATGTATCCCTGTCTGGCCTACTTAGACCAGGCTGGATTCAAAGTTACAGAGATTGGCCTGTCTCTGCCTCCTGAGTGCTGGGATTATTATAAGGTGAGTGCTACCATGATGGGGCCCTTGCCTTTTCCTTTTGATTACTTAGGTGGAGCACTTTTTATTTTTTTTTATTTTTTTGAATATATTCTTCATTTACATTTCAAATGTTATACCTTTTCCTAGTCCCCCCCCCCAGAAAACCCCCAACCCATCCTCCCTCCCCCGTCTCCAAGGAGATGCCCCTCCACCCAACCCACTCCCACCTAACCCCGCCTCGATTTCCCTTTGTTGGGGCATCTATTGAACCTTCACAGGACCAAGGACCTCTTCTCCCACCGATGCCCTGATAAGGCATTCCTCTGCCACACTTTTGGCTGGAACCATGTGTACCCCTTGGTTGATGACTTAGTCCCTGGGAGCCCTGGGGCGTCTGGTTGGCTGACATCATCATTTTTCCCATGAGGCTGCAAAGCCCTTCAGCTCTTCCAGTCCTCCCTCCAACTCCTCCATTGGGGACCCCACGCTCAGTCCAATGGTTGGCTGCTAGCATCTGTCTCTGTATCTGTAAGGCTCTGGCAGAGCCCCTCAGGAGACAACCATGATAGGCTCTTTTTGCCAAGCACATCTTGGCATCCACGATAGTGTCAGAGTTTGGTGACTGTTTACAGAATGAATCCCCAGGTAGGACAGTCTCTGGGTGGCCTTTCCTTCAGTCTCTACTCCACACTTTATCTCCATATTTGTTCCTGTGAGTATTTTGTTCCCCTTTCCAAGAAGGACAGAAGCACCCACACTTGGGTCTTCCTTCTTCTTGAGCTTCATGTGGTCTGTGAATTGTATCTTGGGTATTCTGAGCTTTTAGGCTAATAACCACTTATCAGTGCATACCATGTGTGTTCTTTTGTGATTGGGTTACCTCATTCAGGATGATATTTTCTAGTTCCATCCATTTGCCTAAGAATTTCATGAATTCATTGTTTTTAATAGCTGAGTAGTACTCCATTGTGTAAATATACCACATTTTCTGTATCCATTCCTCTGTTGAGGAACATCTGAGTTCTTTCCAGCTTCTGGCTATTATACATAAGGCTGCTATAAGCATAGTGGAGCATGTGTCCTTATTACATGTTGGAGCATCTTCTGGGTATATGCCCAGGAGTGGTATAGCTGGATCCTCAGGTAGTACTATGTCCAATTTTCTGAGGAACCACCAAACTGGGTGGACCACTTTTTAAATCTGCTTATTAACCATGTCAATATTCACTTCCTTGTGAAGTATCAAAATCCTTTGCCCATTTCCCCGTTGGATTGCTGATAATAGTCCGAATTACATTTTGTCAGTTGTATCTACTATAAATATTTGCCCTGTCCTATAAGTTGCCTTCTCTCTCCTCTCCCCTCTCCTCCTTTGTGACATAGGGTCTCACTGTGTACATCAGGCTGGTTTTGAACTCACGATCTTTCTGCCTCTACCATTTATAGGCATCTGCCTCCATGCCCAGCTCAAAAACAAACAACAAAACTCCTCTTTTAACACGGCCTTTTGAGGAACTAAAGTTCTTTTTTTTTTTAATATTTTACCAATTCTTTGAGAATGCCATGCAATGTATTTGATCATATTTAACCAAAGTCCTCTCAGATTCATCACCACCTGCTTACTCCCCCAAACGTCATGTCCTCATTTTTTAAAGAAGCCATATACTCGAGCTGGACTGCCCATTTACTCCTGAGTGTAGTGCCATGCACCACCAGCAGCAATATCCTTAAGGAAAACTGATTGTCGCTCCCCTTGAAGCCACACACGGTCTATAGCTCGTCAGCTAAGGATGGAGGGTCATGAGCCCCTTTCAGCTATCAAAGTTTTTCTTCATGGATGGATCACTTTTTCCTACTTTGTTTATGAAGTCTGCGTTTCCTGTGAAGGTACTAATTCCGAATTTCCTTCTTTCTGTTACTCTTAATTTTATTTGTAATTAACATATAATTATCATACAAATGTGGGTGACATAATGCTCAGTGTCCATATGTATAATGCTCAAATTAGGGTAGTTAGTATATCCACTAGCTCAAACATTTATCCTCACTTGGTGGGGAAGCACAGAAAATACTCTTGTATTTATTTCAATGTGTATGATGCTTTCTTATTGGTTATAGTCACCCCACTGTGCCATACCGTTCCAGAACTTTCTCCCATCAAACTGCAGCTTTGGACTCCTTAATCAGATCCCCTCTTTTCCCTTCTCATTCTCCTGAAAGCTTTTGCTATTGCCTTTTATGTTTATCTCTGTACTTTATCAGTAAATTAGTATGATCTAAGATAAGGGTCAACTTGAAGACTTTCCAATCACATGGCTGTATAATTAATCCAGCCTATTATTTCAAAGTCTCCAATACAATATCATTTTTGCCATAAATCAAGAACCATTAGACTTTCTATGTACATAGTCATCAAATTCCAATAAAAGCAATTTTATTTCTTCTTTTTTAACCCTTTATTTCTTTGGATTACAAGGAAATAAAATTGTGAAATAAAAACAGTCTCAACATATAGAGGCTTTCAAATTTTCCTCATTAACTATGTTGCTTGTTGAGAGTTTTAAAAATCATGAAGACTTGAATTTTGTAGAATGTTTGAACATGTTTTATATAATTTATATGATTATATGATTCTCTCTGTTTGGTTTTGTTGTCTCTCTTTTTCTCTCATCTCTCTCTCTCTCTCTCTCTCTCTCTCTCTCTCTCTCTCTCTCTCACACACACACACACACACACACACACACACACACACACACACACATACAGGGTGGGGAAAGAGGAAGGTAGATTACGTGGATATCATTGTTTGCAGTGGCAATGGAACTCTGTGCCTTGTGTGTGGTAGACAAAACATTCTACCCCTGAGCTGTATCCCTAGTCTAAATGGTGTTTTTTATTGTTTGACTACCATGAATTTCTAAATTAAAATTCACTTGGTCATTGTCCTAGTTATGGTCTCTATTTCTGTGAAGACACACCATGGCTACTGCAACTCTCATAAAGGAAAACATTTAACTAAGGCTGGCTATAGGTTCAGAGGTTCAGTCCATTATCATCATGATAGGAAGCATGGGGCATGCAGGCAGTTATGGTGTTGGAGAAGAAGCTGAGAGTTGTACATGCGGATCAGCAGACAGCAGGGAGAGAGAAAGAGGGAGGGGGGGAAACGGAGAGGGAGAAAGGGAGGGAGGGAGGGAGGGAGGGAGGGAGGGAGGGAGGGAGAGAATAAGAATGGCTTTAGCATTTGAAACCTCACAGCCCCAGTGATACATTTCCTCCAACAAGGTCACACCTACTCCAACAAGGCCATACCTCCTAATAGTGCTACTGACCAAGTATTCAAATCTATGAGGCATTTTTATCCAAACCACCACAGTTATGATGAAAAAATTTTCCTTTTTCATATATTGACAAGATGTGATTGTTAATCTATTCAATCTATTCAATCATGTTTTATTCTGTGGTAATTGGAGAATTATATGTAATTAACTGCAAGAAGTTAAGCAGAGACATTCTTTGTGCCTTTTGCCCAGTTTCTCTCAATCACGTTCTGCAAAAATAGAATAGTGTGTGTGTGTCATAGCAGTGATATTGACATTGACACAAACAAGTTACTAACAGATCAGTACCACAAAGACCCTCCTCCTAGTCACTCCTTAACCTCTGGCAACCACTAATCTGCTCCCCTTTTCTGTAACTTCCTCACTTCCAGAATGTTGCATAGCCCTGTCATGTTGTATTCAAGCATGTGGGACCAGCTTCTTCATTCAGCAACCTTCCCTGGGCCTTGAGTAAAGCTATTCTATGTAGTGGTTGTTCCTTTTTATTGCCGAGTAGTTTTCTTTGGTATGGATGTACTGCAGTTTGTTTAAGCAGTCACACCTGAACCATTCCCAGCTTGGGGCTATAATAAAGGAATTTGCCGAAGACACTCACATACAGTTTTTTATGTGTGAAAATAAGTATTAAATTCCTTGGGATAAGTATCTAAGAATGCAGTTGCTGGGTCATGAGGTGGTCACATGTTTCATTTTATAAGAAACAGCCAAACTCTTCGCAGAGTGACATTTCTGTCTCCAGCAGCAGTGTACGAAAGCATTGGTTTCTCTGCATTTTGTCTTGTCACTAATTTTTAAATTTTAGTCATTGGCTAGCTATGCAGTGATATCTCATTGTGGTTTTCATTTGCATTAATTTGCATTAATGATGTTGACTAACTTTTCATGTGCTTATTTGCCATCTGTATCTCCTCTTTGGTGAAATGTGTCTTCGTGTTCTTTTGCCCGGTCTCTAATTGGGTTGTTTGTTTTGTTTTCTCTTGTCTTGTCTTGTTTTCCTGTTGAGTCTTGAGCTCTTTCTATATTCTAGATATGAGTCCTAGTCAGATACATGGTTTGCAAATACTTTTCCAATCTGTACTTTGTCTTCTCATCTGTTTTCTTTGAAGAGTGAGTGTTTAATTTGACGGAGTCTAATTTATCCATTGTCTTCTCTTTCATAGATAATGTTTTTGATACCATGGCTAAGAATTCTTTACCAGTGCCTAGGTCTGGAAGATTTTTGCCCATATTTCCTTCTCTATTATCTAGTTTTGTTTTTATACTTAAATGTCTGATTCTTTTCCAGTTAAATTTTGTGTGAGGTTTGGGTTGAGACTTAACTGTTGTGCCAGTGACTGCCAAACTGTTTCAGCCTCATTTGTTCAGAATTCTTTCCTCCAGCAAGCTGCTGCGGTACCTTTGTCAGTAGGCTGTGGGGCACACGTCTATGGATTTCTTTCTGGGTTCACTTTCTTCCTCTGCCTCTCACTCCCCCAAGTACCACAGTCTTAATTACAGTAGCTATGTAATAAGTCCTAAAAGCAGGTGCAGCAATTCCTCCCACTGTGTTCTTTTTCAAAATTGTCTTGTCTAATTTCTTTGACTTTTCATACACATTTTAGAATATCTTGCCTTTATCTCTAAAAACCATGTTGGAGTTTGGGTAATCACAGCATTAAGCCTGCATATCATTTTGAGAGGGCTGACAGCCTCCATATTACGTTGACTCTCGTAATTCATGTGCACCTGAGTCTGTCTTTTCACGTACTCAGTTCTTTGCATTCTTTATCTGTACTTTGTGATTTTCGGCATAAAAGCTCTGCAGGCTTTATTATATTGGGTCTTTCATATTTTTTTGTTTGTGGAAAATAGACACAGTGTTGCATTTTAACTTTGATGTTCACATACTCATTGCTATTATATAGAAATATGATGGCTTTTTAAATATTGATTTTGTATCCCGTGACTTTGCTGAATTTATTCATTCTAAGAGACTTTTTTTTTTGCAGATTCCTTGAGATTTTCTCCATACACAGTCATGCCTCTGCATGCAAGAAACAATGTGCTTTTTCCTCTCTGGTCTGTGTGTCTTGTCTGTTCTTCTCTATTCTTTGTTTTGTCTATTACATTGACCGGAATTTCTAGGATTCTTTTGAAGAAGAATGTTGGATACTTTCTCTGTATCTATTGATGAATCTGTGTGACTTTTTTTCTTAACCCACCAATTTGGAGACTTACGTGGGTTGGTTTCTAAGTATTAAACCAGCCTTGCATTCCTGGAACGAACTCCTTTTCATTGTGATGTGTAATTCCCTTTATACACTGTTGACTTCCAGTTGTTAGGGATGTTTCCATCTCTTCCCATTGCTCTGTGGTTTTCTGCTTGTATATTGGTTTCATTCAGTGTTGGTGTCATGTCAGTCTCATAAAATGAGTCTCTTTCCCCCACTTCCACTTTCTGGAAAAGATTATGTGAAGCTTTGTGGCAACTGTCCTTTAAACTCTTAGTAACACTTCCAGTGAAACCAATGAGGCTTAGAGATTCATTTGGGGATAGGTTTTTATTTCAAATTCAATCTCTTTGGTAGCTATTAAACTATCTAAACTACTTGTTCCACATCTTTGGAGAGCTCTAGATGATGTTTTCATTATTTTTTTTCTCTAGATGTCCACAGGTCCCCTGCTACACTTCTGACATTGGTAATTTGTGACTTCTCTCTTTTTTCCTTTGTCAGTCTTACTAGAAATTTGCCAATTTTGTTGATCTTTCCAAAGAACAAACCCCTTTTCTTGGCATCCTAGGATATGCCTCTCTCGTTCATGGTGAGTTATTCTTCAACATGCTTTCCAATTCTGTCTCCTAATATTTTGGCTTTGGGTTGTATGTCTATGTATACATGATTAAATTATCTGAAATCTTCCTTTCTTATAATGCTCTTGACTAGTTTGGGTGTCAAGATTTGTCTAGTTATCTGGTTTGCCTCAGGAAAAAAAAAATGAATGGTTGAAGAATGTTCCTTCTCTTTCTCTGGACGCATCTGTGGAATATCAATGTTATAAACACATAGTTTTGTGCACTTAGATATGTTTGGGGGGAAAATAGTTTCATCTCTCTGTATAGAGTTAGGTGGAGCAGGAAAACATATTTTTTTATTTCCTGCCATCTGCCAGACACCATGCATGGAATTTTACATTCATTATCTCATTGTTTCCTTGTAAAAATATCATTGGAAGAGTATTTGTACATCTTGCCTCTTAGCTCAGAAACTGAGATTCATTGACTTGCCTAAGATCACACAGATGTGGGAAGCAAAGCTACTACTTTCTGCAGGCGATATAGCTCGAGGAGTGCAGTTCATTGCTTGTTCCGTGTGCACAAGGCCCTGGGTTCCAGCCGTAGCACTGCGGCAGGGTGGGGGGTGCTATATGGGGGAAGTTAAATTCTTTGGAATGCATCTCCCTCTGTTCCACACACTGCTCTCTGAGATGGTCATCTACTCTCATAACTGATTCCTCCTAGTTGTTCATCGGCATAGCGACATATATTTGGTTGATTATTTACTTCGTTGATTTTGTTTTGTTCCCACTATAGAGATGAGGGAGCTGAAGTTCAGTGAGGTTGAGGAATTTATCCAGAGCTAAAACATCAAAGATGAGGCCAAGCTTGTCTCCAGGGTAGGGTTTACCATTCTTCAGCTGGAAAGCTTGGTCTTTGAGGTGAGGCCAGAATGTTCTCCTCAAAGCAATGAGTACATTCTTGTGTGTTAGTGACTGCTACTACCATGAGCAGCTCGGGGGAGGGGATGTTTCGGGTGGTCAGGACAGCTGCTGACCACAAACTCCAGGTGCATCAAAGAATTAAAGATGAAGATGCAATGGAAAACTTGGCTGCTGGGCAGCTGGAGAAAAAGAATCGGGAAGCTGAGCTGTAGGGCCGGGAGAGACTGGAGGGTGATTCTGCAAACCCACACAGACAAGAAGATGGTTTGGGACGTTGATGGGGCCCTAATTCCCATTCCCCTGACATGGGAAACAGCTTCCTGGTCCGAACATGAGCAGATTGGGTTTCCTCGGCCACAGCACCGTCCAGGTCTAAGCTCTTCCTGACTAACAAAAGGGAGAGGAAACGTTGGTAGAGGTCAGAGGAGAGGTACCCTGAGATCCTCGCCCCAAACAAGAGGCAGAGGGACATTTACCAGGTTTAGCCACCTAAATATTCAAGAAGAAGCCTGTGAGGGTTTTCTCCTTCCAGGTCCACTATTTCTGCAACACGTGCTCTATACTGTAATGGGAATGAGCACAGGCTTTGAGATCTGATCCACACCTTATAGCCCTGTCTCTAGGAGCAGATTCTGTGAATGGATGCAACTTCAATTCCCTCATCTGTACCCTGTTGTGGCAACCATCCCATTGCATTGTTGCTCAGAATAAATAAATATACTGGCAGGAGTCACTGAAGACAGTGGCTGGCATATGGGAAGCACTGCGCAGCTGCTATTGTTACTCATTTTTGTTGTGGCTGTTATAGTAGGCTTTCACTGTAGCCCAAGCAGGCCGCAGACTTGCAATCTTCCTGCTTCCATGTCCAAGTGTTGTGATCTCAGACACACACCACAAGCAGTGCAGTCTTAGTCTTAGGATTGGAGGCTCTGGGTCTGGTGAGAAGGACAGACACTTAAGAATCCTCTGCCTAGTTTTCAATCTAGCCCTTTAGGCACTGGCTGTGTGACTTTGGGTAGGTCGCTTTATGTCTGGGCCTCAATAGCTCCATATGTGACACATGCTATGTCAAAACTGAACCTCTCTTGCTTTCAAGGTTATTGGTGGAATTTGACACTGTCACTCAGATACATCACAGATCACAGACTCCTTGGAGAAAGGGTGGCTATTATTCTTACCACTGTTGACATCTAACATGGAACAGAGAAGCACCGTCCCCGGCTTGGGACTCACAGACCTACTCCTCTATACTTCTAAACCTAGCTTCATCCTGTTTCCCATCAAAGCTAGGCAGTCCCACACCTTCTCTGCTCCTACCCCAGGCTGGCTTGCTGACTTGACAACTTGAACTGTCCGCACAGCACTAAAGGCTGAGAAAGCAACTCTGAAGGATGCTGAGGCAGGGGAAAGGTGGCCACCTGCTGTAATAGGGCCACCGATGGCTGTCTGGAATGAAAAGATGAAGCTTGTATGCAGATTTCCCTCTGGCCCAATGGGAGCCTTGTCCCCAAAGTCTTCCCTCCACTGGACCCCAAGCTGGATCTTCAAGAGCATGTGATGTTAACTCCGCCGCTCTCCAGCAGCTCATAGTATAATTTTGGGGAAGGTGAATTCAGACCTAGGAAGAGCCAGGAAGGAGGCTCAGATCACATAGGATGATGCGCATGCTACAAAGCAGGAAGCTGCCAGGTAGACATGCTGAATGCAGATTTAGACTCATCATAGCCCAGCTCTCCCAAATGCCAGCTTCTCTATGAGCAGCATACATCGGAATTGATACAGATCTTAGAGTGGTGGACATTTGAATTTCATTCCATTTTGTTCAAGAAGAACACTTTGTCCCAGAGAGGAAAAGGTCCCAAAGGACATTGTAAGGGTCCCAAGACCAAGGCTTCCCTGTGACAGATTCTCCTCACAACTCCAGATGCAGGAGAGAATGTGGGTGAGGAATGCATGTTAGGCAGCCTCCCAGCACAGTAATGGATGCTTTTAGCTCTTACTCAACCAAAGCCCTTGCCTCTCGGCTGCTTTGTAACCCTGGAGACCCTTTCTTGCTTCAGGTAATGGTGCCTCTTATGCAGCTGAGCCCTGTGGGGTGGGGAGCATGATAGGAGTGCTAGTCCGTGTGTCTTTGATCAGCCTCTACCTCTTCAACTATAAAGTGCTACTGTGGAGGCTTGTGACAAAGAGAAGACACTGAATCAACATTAAACTTAAGTGGAGAGCTGGGGAAACTCCCAAAGGCAGATGCTGCCTCAAACCCACAGCATCAGGACCTCTGGAGACAAGTCCCCGGCTTAGAGTGGGGAACAGGCTCTGATTAATCCACAAAGAGGTTTTAAGGAGCAGTAGGGTCAGGAAGCTCTCTAAGGGCTTTTCTGCCATCCCGAGACTCCAGTTGTGTCAGACAATCAGGGTGTCTTGGAGGGAGGCCCTGACAACTCCCCTCCCGCAGCTGCCACACTGAGCATGCCAGCTAAACTCTAGGTCATTTTCCCAGGGTTAGAAAATTACTTTGGGGTTTCCGGCATTGTCTGAATTCCTACTGGGACACTGCTCCTGTGGTAGGAGACTGCCTGTCCACACCCCTCTGCCTTCCCCTCCCCTCTCTCCAACACCCCCCAACTAACTGCCCTCTGGGATGGCTGACTCCCATCCAGAGTAACAATGCAGGGTGTGGGATGAGCACAAACCACAAACCGTTCCACTGGGCTAAGCCTCGGTTTTCTCAGTGATGAGCGGATAGCAAGAGTTCACAGCTCACAGAACTATGGTGAAAATGGCTGAGCTAAGGGCATGTATTCAGGGTTGGGTCTTTCCTCCTCAGCTAAACCTATGGAAATACACCCGAAGAAGGCCCAAAGGAACACTCAACAAATGCAGGGTCCCCGAGGCCTTTAACTGAGCTCTAGAGCCAACCTGGTACCCACCTCCCTCAGGGGAAGTGTCTATCAACTGACTTGTTCTCAAGTGAAACAACATGGGAAGTCAGCCCCATAAGAGTACCAAACACTGAAAATCTGCCATCCATACCTGGAGCTTCCTAGTCTGTGGGATAGGTTCATTTCCACATGCTTGGGCCACCTCCATACAAATCCCAAGGAAAGGATTATAATCCCAGTGTCCCCAAAATAACAAGGCTAGAACACAGAAAGCTCCCCAGATCACTCACTGAGAGGGTAGTGCTAGATGGGGTTCAGACACAGCACTACCTCTGAGGTGAAGGTGTTGCTCCATTTATCAGGGCTTGAACCTTCTCACTGTACATCCAATTGGTACATCTAATCATCCGCCCACCTCACATGCCCACTGGAGATGCTTGTGGGACCAGGAAAGCCAAGTGCTGCTTTGACATACATATATCCATGCACACAGTGGGAGGGCAGGCAGTGACAAGTTTAAAGCAGTTACACACACATACACACACACACACACACACATACGTGTGCATGATGGGGGGAACTCATTTATCACTTCTTTTAACATCTTTCTCAGCAAATATCAAATTGTCACCCTCTTTCCATGGCGGCTTGTGTCATGGGTCGGCTTTAAATGGGCCAAATTTGTCAAAGATTGCATCCAGTTTCCCAACACCGGTAGGACTTTCTCTTCTCTTTTTATTTCCCAAGGTTGTGTATTTTTCCAACAAACCTACTATATGGAAACGCTGCTGAAGGTGCTTCACCAGCATCCTGAAGCAAATAGACCCTCTCCTGTGAACGCCGCGCTGCAGTGAATGGTGGCAGAAGCAAACAAAAACCTAGCATGGCTGCTGCTAAGTGCTGTGAGGGAGCAGAGGGAAGCGGGAAGAAAGAGGCTCAGGGGAGGCTCTGAATGTAAGGTCACATTGAGATGGTGACACTTGAATTAGCTCTGGAAGGACAAGGCAGAACTGGCCCATGCAGCTCACTGAGAGAATGCTCAAGGCGGAAAACAGTCACGGGGAAAAAAAAGTCTAGTGGCTTGCATGGTGACAACCTTGGAGGAACTGCAGAGGTTGTGATTGGGTGATGGCACAGAGGGGAAAGAAGAATGTGATACTAGAGCAGAAGTAACAGACAGGCCTGATCTTAGGGGGTCAAAGAGGCATGGGAACCAATGGAAGGGACCCTTCAAGCTTGGATCCCTCAGACATCACAGATGGGCTGTGACCAGAAGGACTAGCATGGGGATGAGGTCTGAAGACAGAGGTGAGAGACTTGTCAGATGGGATATGGGGTGCACTATGAAGCCCACACTGCGCCCCTGTTTTTGCCCCTTTGATCTGAGACCTTAGCAACACGATACTCACAGAGACCTTTGCTCTTGCCCTTTTCCCCACAATCTACCCTCTTGTGAAATACGTCACAGCATACTCTTGCTTCAAACTCTCCAGTGGCTTCCTGTGCTATGGAGAGAAAAGGAACCGCATGGCCTGGCTTTTACCATGCCTGTGGATTTTCCCTACATGCCCACCTCTGCTCTGCCCCTGGTGACTAAGCTGTCCAGGGGACTCAGTATGCCTGCTCACCTCAGCACCTTTGTATCTGCTGTGCTCCCATCATGGAGTGTTCTTTCTCAATTCTGTCTGCTTGGCATCTTCTTGTTCCTTAGGTCACAGCTGAGATGTGCCTCCTTAGAATCTGTCCTATGCTGCCATCCCATCTAAATTGGATTTGCCATTCTGAGTTGTCTGTCTTGTTTTGTTTTGCTTCCCCTCATAACACAGTCTACAGACTCAATGTTGATTTCTGTGACTTTTGTCTCCTTCCCTTGGCTCCCCGAGGGGAAAGGCTGAGACCACACAGAATTGGCCACCCCTACACTACATTGCCTGAATCCCAGACTGATGACACTCGGCAGCAGTGTGTGTGGTGGTGTGCTAAATCATTTATAGGCCTGGGTGATGTGTGCAGAAAACCTGAGGAACCCATATTGCTATTGTACAGTTGGAGAAACAGAGGCACTGAGATGTTGTAAGGTTTGCAAATGGTAGAGGCAAGATTTAAACTCACATTCATGTGCCACCACCTGGAGAGAGGGGGAGGAGACAGACAGACAGACAGACAAACAGAGGGGGAAGGGAGAGGGAGGGAGACTGACTTAGTTATTTCCTTCATTGTTGGAACAAAATACCTAACAAAGGCAGCTTAAGAAAAGAAGGGCTTATTTTGGCTCACAATTTGAGTATCCAGTCTATGATGGTTGGGAAGGTCCAGCAGTGCATGAGGCAGCTGGTCATGTTGCATCTACAGGCAGGTGTCGGAGAGGAATGGGTGTTGGTGCTCCTCTTGCTTCCTCTTTGTATTCAGGCTGTGACCCCAGCCCATGGGATGAGGGCCAAAGCATTAAAGGTTGGGCTTTTACTCCTCAGTTCAACTTCTATGGAAATATGCTCACAAACATGTTCAGGAGGTGTGTCTCCTAGGTGAATGCAAATCAAGTCCAGTTGAAAATGAAGATTAGCCATCAGAGGCACCCTGGGTATATGACTGGCAGTCATAGGTTGCCATAATGGAACATCTCACACTGGTTTTATTGTGAAGCTGTGGAAAGAGCATGAACTTTGGAGCCAAGCAGGCTGACACTCAAAGCTGTGACTTGGTCACTTCAGACCACTGAGCCATTCTTTGTTCATCTGTAAAATAGCATGTTCAAGGTTGCTGTGATAAGCAACCTATTTCTCCTCCAATATTATTAATTGTTATTTCATAATTGATCATAATCTATGCTTTTGTGACTTATTACATACCCATTCAGCCAGACTGACTATCCATCTTTCCCTCAGTCCCTCTACTCATACATCCATTTATACATCTGCCACTCATGTATTCTTCTTTTCCTGCACACACACACACACACACACACACACACACATTCTCTATCCATACAACCACTGATCTGTTCTCCATGGATTTATCCAATCGTTGGTACTGTTGATGTCCTCTATTGTACTCTTTGACCTAAGATATACACCATGTAATTCAGGAGCATAGAAAGCTGTCTTAGTCTATTTTCTGATGCTATAACTGAGTACCCTAAACTAAGTGGTTTTAATTTCTTTAAAAGGTTTATTCCACTCATCATTGTAAAGATGGAGAAATATCAAGACTGAGCAGTCACATCTGGCAGGGGCCACATGCTGCTGCATGTATGATGCAAAAGTGGAAGGGGGGACACATAGGGGCAGACACTGTAGGAGCCTGCTCTGTACCACCATGAAAAACAGTCCAGTTTCACACAGGGAAAAAAAAACAATGGCATCAAGCCCGTTTAAGTGGCCTCACTTCCCGATACACTGCATTGGCAGTCAAATTTCAACGTGAATTTTGGCAGGACAAACTATTCCCTTATACCAGCCCAGACCTGATGACAATAAAGTTTACACTTGGAGTGTTCTGAGAGTGGAAGAGGCTGATATTGTGCGCTGAGTGGGAGCAGGCAGGCGGCACTGTACACTTTCTCAGTTCTGACACTCAGGCCAGGGAATGTTGGGCCACAAGCGCATACTGGGTGCTGCCTTGCTTCTGAGTCAGTGCCTTGAGGATGCTAGTCCCAAGCCACAGAGCACACAGACAGGGTTACAATACGATCATAATTGCTGCATAGAATGACCTTTCTTTTTCTTTTTTTTAAATATTTATTTATTATTATATCTAAGAACAGTGTAGCTGTCTTCAGACACACCAGAAGAGGGCGTCAGATCTCATTATGGATGATTATGAGCCACCATGTGGTTGCTGGGCTTTGAACTCAGGACCTTTGGAAGAGCAGTCAGTGTTCTTAACCGCTGAGCCATCTCTCCAGCCCCTAGAGTGACCTTTCTGATCTCTGGTGCCTTCTGGGCTGAAAGAAACAGAAACGGGAGCTACTAGAGATGCCAATGAGAAAGCTTTTGTACTGTGAGAGATCACTGGCAGCTAAGCCGTGGCAACAGCAGAGCTGCAGACAGGAGCAACTGATTCATTTTGTTGTGGTATCATCCAGTAGCTGTGGAGGTAAGGGACAGAAAGTCAGAGAAGATGGCTCCCAGGCTTCTGCTTTGGGCAAGTGAGGAGCTGGCTGAAAGGTGCCAAACTCTATTTACCCTGGGACCTCGGATGGGAGACAGGGAAGTGGGTGTGAGCCCAGTGGTTTTGACTGTTGGTGCTTGCCTCCATCATCAACAAATAGTTCTTCCTTCAGAGATGCAGTCCAGACTCTTTAGCAGTCAAAAACAGATCCCATGGCAAAGGGCTATCTGGAGCCAATGGGAAATTCACCCATTCACTTAGCATACACTGCCAGGACTTCCTCTGTGTCCAAGTTAGATTAGGCTGGCCCATTGTACATTCACAGATGAGAAAGTGGGAGAGAGAACCATTGCTCCCAAATTCAAGTCTGTGTCCCAAGACGCCAAACTGAGAATACTTTAGAAGGAGTCACCAATTCCCTGCCAGAAGACTTCATACAAGATGCTCTTTGAGGTGGGCTTTGAAGTATAAATAGAAGTTCATTATGTTGCTAAGAGATTAAGTACACTTCAGATACAAAGAATAGTGTAAGCAGAGACCTAGAAGAATGGGAGAGAATGGCAGGTAGTTTACTGGGATGGGGTAAGAGAGCATCCAGAAATGGGAGAGAGTATTGGGAGCTAGAAGCTAGATAAGCACAGACTCTGATGGTTCACCAGGGAACTTCAACGACAGTGAACTATTGCAACCACCTTAGAAAGCACACGAGCAGCTACCATGAGCATGTGAGATGCTCAGAATTTTTTGGCCCAGCAGAATCATGTATTGGTATTGTTGCCCTGGAGAAACCAGTAGCCCATGATTGAGCACAGGGGAGTAGGTCATTTTTATAACATGAAGGAATATCTACTGATAGGGGAACTACATAAGATTGTATTCCAAGCCTGCTACGGAATATCATGAGACATTTACAGTAAACTAAGTCTCTCTCTTGAAGGATGAACATGAACAAATAACATTTGACTCTGCAGCAACAAGGGCTCACACACATTTTCTGGTTGGTTTCCCATGCTGTTCCCTAACTAAAGGAGTCAGGGCTTCTGGAGAAATGGCTGCATTGGGGTGGGCAACAAAAAACTGGGATGAGCCTGGAGCATCTTGTGGTGCCAGAGAACAAGGATGCAGTCACAGAGGATGGAGCCTGAGAGGGACACAGAGCCTTCTAGCTAAGGCGGGGGCAACTGGAGCAGAAAATAAATAATGATAGTACTGGATTGTTAGGGATTTATTTTTATTTCAGCCCTGTTTTAGCTTTATTTTAAAAAAAAAAGGTGCAAAGATACAGAAAGTCTTCATGTACCCTGCACCTACTTTTTCCTATTGTTAACAAGTCATATTAGTATGGCACATGTGCTCTAATTAATGAATCAGTACTAATACAGTTTTGATACACTGTTAACAAAAGCCATACTTCAGATTTTCTTAAGAGTTGCTATATTTTATTTTTTTCTGCTTATTTGTTTGTTTTGCATTTCTGGAAGTGAAGCCCAGAGTTAGGGAAGTCCCCTGGGCTCAGTGCCACCGTCGGCTCTTAGTGACTTAATGAATGACTTTTACCTGTTCCAGTTTACTCTCAGGACAGCATGTCATATCCAGCGAGTGTGTCTCCTTAGGCTTCCTATGGTGGTGAGGGTCTTCCAGGATCTCCCTGCTCTTTGCAACTTTGACAGTTTTGAATAGTAATGCTTAAGTGCTTGGTTTCAATCTTAAACCCCAGCATGCTCTCGTGACTAAAGTGGGGAGTGGGTTTGAGGAGGAATAGCACAGGTAGAGTGCAGGTCAGTGGGAGACATGCTCAGCTGCTGCCTTGGTGCCCTGGCTGAGCTAGCATTTGATGTGCTTCTCCAAACTGCTTGTCCCCATTTTACACACTGTACTCTTCAGAAGGAAGTTCAGGGGAGACCAATGAAGTCCCACCTCCTCAGAGGTGCTAGAGGGTTTTAAACCAGAGTATAGTAAAGGCCAGTTGATCCATATTATTATAAAGGATTATATAACTAAACAAATGGGGAAGGAGACAAACATCCCCTCACAGTTAATAGAAACAAAGAAAGAAAGAGCTGCATATGATGACACGTCTGCATCCCAGCCACACTCGAGAGGTTGAGACAGAAGGATTGAGAGAGGGACAGAGACAGGAAGGGGGTGCTAAGAAATCACAGTAGTGTGTGTTAATCATCAGATGAGTTTGACAATTAGTGTGTGAACATATGAAGAGTAATGGGCCTCGTGCAGTCTAGCATCATCCCAGAGGTGACTGTGTGGTGGACACAGGTTTTCGGTATCAATTGGACCAAGGGATAAAGGTAAATAGCAGACATAAGACATGTTGATATCTGAGCCTCTCTATACGGTGAGCTGAGAAGCGCACTATTCTTGGCCTCAAAGCACCTGCTCTTCAGAAGAGTCAAGATCACAAAGAGGAAGCAATATCAATGCAAGGGTGGGATCTTGGGTAGGGACCTGTGGCAGAAAAGAGAAGGTTTGTGGCAGTCTGGGGAAGGGTAGGGAGTTCCATGGATCAGATGGTAGTACTGAAGCAAGGTGAGGTTGGAGTATTTGTACTACAGTTATGTAAGATGTTACTATTAGGGGAAGCCAGGTGAGGGGTGTACGGTGGCGAGCTGTTCTATTTTTTAACACCTTTTCTGTAAGTCTAAAATTAGCTAAAAAAAAAAATAAAAGGTTGAAAAAATTGCCACATAAAAGATTTAGGGCAGATCTGTGGAAGGCTTCTGGTGGCAGCGCCAGGAGATTCTTTGGTGGCGTTCTGAAGGGCACCTATCTCTAGCATTTGAGGAAGAACCTGGTAGGAGACCTGGGCAGTTAGCTACAAGGACTCAGGCCCAAGAACACTCTGGGTCCCTTTAGGACTGGCAGATTCCTCCAGCAGAGATTTGTTCAACATGCTAACCTACAGTTGTCCAGATGGCCTGTGTCTCCAGGCCAGCCTCCAGTCTCCTGTCATTGGCTGACACTGTATTGCCCTCTTTTTCCCTTGTAGTATGCCACTGCTGGCAGGGCAGTCTTGAGTCCCCATACAGGGAGTGTCCATCCTGGATGACAGAGAGGGCAAGGTGAGATTGAAGCTGGGGAAGGCTTGGCAGGCAGGCGAGCATGTGGGTACTCTGGAGGGAGGGGCTCAGACAGTGGTTAGCTGCAGAGTGGGACTTAGCAGCGGGAAGGGGAAAGGAGGGGGCTTTCCTTCTCAAGAGGCCCTTTCATGTTGAAATCAGCCAGCGTGAATGCTGGCGGCCCAAGAGCCCAGCCAGGGGAAATGTGAGAGCCCCCTTATCTCCGCTCATGTCACAGCGCCCCGTCTGCGGTTCCCAGCCGGCCAGCAAGGATGCATTAGAAGAGTGTGTATGTGTGTGTGTGTGTGTGTGTGTGTGTGTGTGTGTGTGAGTGTTCATCAAGACCTTTGGGCTGGGCTCACTCCGTTAAGGGAGTTTGGAAGAAGCCATAGTAAAGGGCTGGAAGTGGACATGGACTGGGCACATTGCATCTTGAAGCAAGGACAGTTACAGGGTCTCGGGTCTACAGTTGGGGACTTGGCAAGAAAGCTTCTGGTACCACCCTGATCAAATGCCTGAATGTACTGTACAGCATGCTCTTCATGGTTCTGGGCGTGCAGACCAGTTTACATACTCACCCCATCTTGGGAGAGGCATGAGACACAACTCTAGCTTCACTTATCTATCCTAGGCTGGAAATATAGGCTGGGGAGGCTGGGGCCCCACATTCCCCGAGACACTGTCTGCCCAGGAGTGACCCCTGCTGTCCAGACAATCTAGGAGGCAGAAGGCTGAGCCTGTTGACTTCCTGTAGCTTACATCCATCGGGTGTTCCTGTTGTTGGGCCCCTGTCACCCTGTGGCCTCATGTTGCTCTTCTATGGGCTGTGAGGTGCTTTTCAAATCAGCCCCTGCAGAACAGAGGTGGGTGAAGCCAACATCTGGCTTGTGGGGCAATACTGGGGCCCACAGCTGGAGCTGTCAACAGCTGATGTTTTTACAGACACCCTTTGCCTGTGCAAGTTCCTGGCCTCCAACACATTCCCACCATGGAGAGGCCCCTGGCCTCCTCCCCCACTGCACAGGGATCTGAAAGATGCTGGCTAGCTAGAGCTAGGTCTTCAAAGTAAGCTCTGTTGAGTAATGTTGGGAGTCTAGAGGACACCAGAGTGGTATGGTTAGAAACTGGACAAGGTGAAGGGAAGAGCTTCGGGAGCCCCAGGGCACCCAAATATTACTGAGGGTCAGTCTGTCCCTCTGTCAACTTAAAACAGCCTGCTATCTGGGCCCTTTTTTCTCCCCACCATGCTCACAAGGCTGTTTGAAGCGATTAGTCTCCTCTTGAGCACACGGTCCACCAGGAGAAGCACAGGCCTCACCTTTCACTGGCACCCAGAACAGAGGACAAGGGAGTAGCATAGCCATCTCACTGCTCTCAAGTAAGATTCTGAAGGAGAGACAGGGAAGGGGATCTCAGAGTGGCAGGGATCTGACAAAGGACAGTTTTCTCCTGGTGTTACAAGCTCCTAGGGACCTAGCCCTCTGCAAAGCCTGCTGTTTTCAACACACACACACACACACACACACACACACACACACACGTCATTCTGTGACTCCCATTGGACTCCAGTGAGAAGGCCGAGAATGCTCAGGCTGTCCTGGGACAGGAAAAGAAGGTTAGCTTTGGAATCCTATGTAGTTCCTACAAAGCTCTATGACCAAAGACGCCTGTGTCTAGATTTTTGCTCAAAGTCAAGCATCAACTCAATGAATACATTCTGAGTGCACACAATGTGCCTGGCATTCCACGAAGCACATTTACAAAGAGGCAACTGCCTTTACTCAAGTGCTGGTTATGCAGCATGCAGACATGTGCACGATTCTTTTGGATCTTCAGGAAATCCTGCACAAGGAAGTATAAGCATGTCTTCCATAGGGAAGATGGGGAAAGTGAGGGCCAGAGAGCCAAGCCATGTGATCTGGGTCTCCCAGGAAGAAAGGGGCAGAGCTAGGAGTCCACCCTATTTCATAGGCCCTGCACCATCTGTCTAGGAAGAAAGCAAGAATAAAAGCCATCTGCACTAAGAAAAGAGACGGGCAGCAAGAAAGGAGCTCTGGCAAGGAGCCAGCTTCCTCTCTGGGACTCAGGGCTTTGGAGAGATGGGGGTGGATCCCTCTGAAACCCCACCCCAGACTTATCAAGCCTGGGTTCCCTAAAGGTGGAAGGAATGTTGTTGGGCAAACAAGGGTTTTGTTGGTGTGCCTGCGCAAAACTGAGAGTCAAGAGCAATGGAAGCCAAAGCCAAGGGACCCAAGAGAGCAAAAGGCAGAGCGAGCTAGATTTCCAGGAATTCTCAGTGGACAGACACTGCGAATGCTTTCGGAGCAAAGGATGATGCTTCGTGCTTTGTGATTCTGAAGGCTCTGGGGGTGCCCGCACGCCCCTCGGTAGGGAATGGAGGTGTCAGCAGGAATTTCAGCAGGATGCTGGCAGACAGAGGAAGCCAGCCATGACTGTCCAGAAACTTCTACATATGCACTGTCTCACATTTCTCAGAGCTGAAAGTCAGGACTCATCACATCCATTTGAGAGAGGCGCAGGGTCGGGGGTAACTGGGGCTCTAAAATGGGACCTGAGGAATGTAAAACAATATGGTTAAGAAGAGTACACATGCAGACGAGCAACCTAGAGCCCATTTTTCATTTGGACTGCCATAACAGCATGGCAGAGGTTAAGTCTTCCCTAATGATCAGAAACGTATCCCTCATGGTTCTAGAATCTAAAAAGTCCAACAGCACGGTGCCAGCAGGTTCAGTGTGCTGTGTAGAGGATCCAGAAGAGTATCTTCTAGATGTGTTCTCACATAGAAGGAAAGCAAAGCTCCCTCCTGCCTCTTGTTTGTTTGTTTGTGTTTTTTGGTTTTTTGCTTTTGTTTAGCTTTGTTTTGTTTGGTTTGGTAGCCTAAGTTTTCCCTTGCACCAGCCTCCCAACCAGCTTGGGTGTTAGGCATGAGCTACTACACGCAGCTTCTTCTAGTCAGAGCAATAATCCATTCCTGAGGAAAAGCCCTTACAACCAAAATTACCTTCCAAAAGTCCCTGCTGTCTCTCCATAGCATGTTATTGAAGATTAGTTTTCATCATTGTGAATGGGAAGGATGGGCTCATGTTCAGTCCATAGGAGAGCTGTGCTGGGCAGGTTTGTCAACTTGGCATGAGCTAGAGTCATGTAGGAAGAGGGAAAATCGCTTGAAAAAAAAAGTCTCCATCAGATTGGCTTGTAGGCAAGTGTGTGGGACAAGTTTTGATTATTGACTGATGTGAGAGGGCCCAGTCCGGTGGGAGGTGCCACCCAGATAGGCGATCCTGGGTGGTAGAAGAAAGTAAGCTGAGCAAACCATGAGGGGCAAGCCAGTAAAAAGCAGTGCTCCTTCCTGGCCTCTGCTTCAGTTCCTGCCTCCAGTTTCCTGCTGTAGGTGAGTTCCTGCCTTGGATGTGCTCAGTGATGGGCCGGTGAGCTTTAAGATAACTTTCTCTTCCCCAAGTTGCTTTTGGTCATGTTGCTTATCACAGCAACAGAAAATAAACAAAGACAAGAGCCATGAGCTAAGACCCCCCCATAAAGATAGACGTTCAGAGCAGCCTAGGAGTGGCAGCAGAAAGATTCTCAGAGCCCACAGTTGTGCTCTGTGCTCATGATCCCAGAATCTCTTGGACAGCAATAGCTCTTTGATACAGTTCTGGGGGGGGGGTGTGCAGAACCAGTCCACTTTGGGCTAGAGGAAGGTAAGAATATATAGTCTAACATGCCCCCTCTCCCTTTTTTTCTTTTTAGTTTAAATCCTCTGTAGCATCCATGGTGACTGGGTTTCTGCTTGAATTGAAAAGAGGTTGGTACTCCAGGACCAAACAAAAGCATGGTTCCTAGAGAGGCTACAGTAGGTCCAGCGTGTCCAGAGGCCCGCGTGTCCAGAGCAAAAGACAGGAAGAAAGTGGAACACAGCTGACTCTGACTCCAGCTGAAATGAGCTCCAAGGTTCTCTAGGTCAGCTCCCTACCCTAGACCACACCAGAATCTGCCCCCTTGGCCATTCTACAGGCTCTGAGGAGCTAAAGGAGTCCTTATACCTTGACTAACCTGGTTTCTTCACTTGCTTGTGGGAAACTGAGGTCTGGAGAGGCAACGTGACTCAGACAAAGAACAACTCTCAGACAGTCATTATCTCAGCAGCCTTTGGTTGACACTCCATGCATATCATTCATTTGAAGCTCTGAAAAGGCCTAGAGCCTCTTCTCCTGAGCCAGGCTCCTCAGTTCCTATGCCCTCCCCAGTGACCAGGGCAATACCTCTACACAGTATATAGGAACTCAGAAACACATTTGCATCATCAGTGTAAGGTTGGGTCTAAGGATGGTAAGGACTTCGAGAGAGCAATGGGGGCCCCGCCTGGGGGCCAGTGAGCTAAACTTGAATCCATATTGCACTCTCAAGGCCATGTGCCCAGAGCAAGCTTGCATACAAAGCTGATGATTCTTGCCAACTTTCACTATGACACTAGGTGAATGGGTGATATGCTAGAGACTTCAGAAGACCAGGAAATCGATGTCCTGTTTTCTCTTGTCTAAGTAGGTGCCCCATCACCCTGCCTCCAGAGGATCCTTAGTGAGTGGAAGAGCTATGTCCCTTTATTGGCCCCTAGTCAGTTAATTAGTTAATATGGGAACTCTCTGAGCCACCATCTCCTACTGTTGATGCACATAGACTTGCTCATCAGCTAAGCCAACCCCAATCCTCTTGATGCATATGTCCCCTCTTTACCCCCACTGCATTCCAGTGTCTCTGTGGGAGTTCCTTCTTCAAGTATGTTCACCAAGAAAGTGCACTTAATAGGCACTGATCTCCAGAACTTAAAATGGTGAAAGTCTAGAACTTTAGAGAAGTAACTTGGTCAAGGTCACTCAACAAGGTCATCTGAGATTGCAACTGAGACCTGTCTACTGTGAGGGTGATGTTTTGCCAAGAAGTCTCCCTGCACATGCCAAGGCAGGGCAGTCCCACTGGACATGTGCCTCGTAGCAGGCCTTGCTCTGTCCCTTCTAGTACAAGGCATCGGTGTCTACAACAGAATGTTTGGCCATGGACTCAATATGCCACCTGCATTACTCTAGGCAAGAGTTCCCACCTGGCTCCTTCGAAGGGGACAGATGGACTTTTGTCCCACCCACACTAGTCCTACAATGGAGAGATGTGGCAGAATTGAGATCAGGGCCTGCTCAGATACAGGAAAGAGCTGTGCAGCCAGGCTCTGAGCAGGTGAATGACCATCTCTATCCTGAGCAGGATGTCATTGTGGAGGGGTACTGGCAAGTTCCACCTCTCTACCCAAATTTTAGTTTGATGTCAGCTTTCTTCTAAGTTTTGCTCAGTCAGGTCACTAACGCTGCTCTATCTCAGGAAGACTTCAGAGCTGGATAAGGCTGGACCTACCTTCCTGGTGGTCCAATCTGGCATGGGTAACACCAGGCTGAACAAGGGGAAGGCCACTCCATAGAAGGTAGATCTTCACATGCACATCCTAGTGGAGCACTGTTCATCTAGAAGTGTGGGTCAGAAGGCACTAGAAGTTCCTATTTGTTGAGCATCTCAAACACTCGGTTTCCTGTAGTGTGACTATGGGAGAGAGCAAGACAGATGGCCTGGCCAGGCCGAGGGCTGAGAGAACAGGGAGAGTGAGCAAGCCAACATCCGGCACGCAGAATGGAAGAGGCCAGCAGCCTGAGTCAGCTCTGTCACCGATTTGCAGTGGCCCCTATGACCAGTCATTCCATTTCTTCAAGACTCTATCTAGGTCATATTTATCAGGCTGCAGAGGACTGGGGAAGGACAGGCTTGAGTGGCCTCTGACGCCCCACCAGGGCCAACCTCAAATGCCAAGAGAAAGAAATTGTCCTTTCTAGGCTATCTCTGGAGGTGGATATTTCCGAAACTCACAGCTATGCAAAAGCAAAAGCCAAACTTTGGAAATTCCAAGTGTGTCTGTGGCTGGGAGCTGAGGGAGGAGGCATCATTGCAGAACTGTTTGCCTATGACTCAAAGCCTCGTGGGGGGTACAACACACATGGGGCTACCCAGCACTACCGCATCCCCAGCCGCCCACACAGCTTTGCCTCAGTGCCACCCCTCCCACCGCATCTCCACCCCAATCGGTTCCTCCTGCTTGGACCTCTCTGGAAGAAGCCAAATCCCCAAAGAGGCTCTGTAACTTGTGCTCAGTAGTCTTTAGGCCAACTTTAATATCGTCAGTCTAAGTAGGCAGGAAGGTTTGGGGGATGGAAAGAAAGAATGTTCTACCTGCCCAGCCCCTTCTTGAGCCAAGTGCAATGCTAGACCCTTTCAGACATTCTCTTCCTCTACCTCCTTCTCCTTTTAGGTTTCTTTGAAACAGGGGGGAGGGATGCTCTTTATTTAACCCAGGCTAGCCTCAGACCCTACTGTCTCTGCCTACTAAGTGCTGGGATTGTAGGTATATGCTGCCATACTTGCCTCTCTTTGACCTTCAGAAACCTTCTGAGTTGGGCATGGGGGACAGGCTACTCAGGAGGCTGAGAGCAGAGAATCAGAAGTTTAAGGTTTGCCTGAGCTACATGAAAAACTCAAGGGCAGCCTTGGCAACCTACTAAGATGATGTCTCAAAGATAAAATAATAAAGCCAGGTGTGATGGAGTACCTCTTTAATCCCACCACTCAGGAGGGAGAGGTCTATGTGAGTTTGAGTCTAATCTGGTCTATAAAGCGATTTCTATCAGCCGGGGATACACAGTGAGCCCTTGCCTTAAATAAAAAAGTGGAAAATGACAGAGGAAGACACATGACACTGACCTCTGGGTGGCTTTAAACATGCATTCCTCTATGCACACACACACACACATACACACACACACATCACAAATAGAAAAAAATAAAAGAATGAAAAGGGGTCGAGGATAGCTTGGTGGCAGACCATTTGCCTAGCACGTGGGAGGCTGCAGACCCAACAAGAGAATAAAAGCATCGCTAAGAGTGCCTCCATTCTTACCTCATGTTTACCCAGGATGTATAGAGCTAAAATTTCAAACCCAGATGCCTAGCTCCTGCCAGTGTCCAAGGACACGGCATGGATGTAGCATGAAACCTCCCTGACAGTTGTATCTTGTCACCCTGACTGGCAGTTGATGTGAAGCTTGGTCTTGAGGTCAGGCTCCAGGCACAACCTGAGCTTGTGGGAGTGATCTGGAGTTCAGGAGGCCTGTGGGAACATTGCGGGGTAATATGCTCTGGGTATTGTGCCCTTCCTGTGAGAGGACTGTTGAACTTTTCACCCAGACTCCAGCTTCTAGAAGCTGCCAGCCAAGTCCAGAGGCCAGAACGGAGCAGTTCTCCCAAGCACGGAGAGGCTATGAGTGGCAGGGAGACAGACACACCGAATGGCAGAGAATTAGAGAGACATACTGGCATGTGGAAGATAGCAGAACCAGTGAGAGAGACAAAGACTGGGAAAGAAAGACAGGCAGACCCAGAGCAGGAGAGAGAGTAAGAGAGCATGGGCTGGAACTTGCAAAGGGCCTAGAAACAGATAGAGAAATGGGGGCAGCAAGAAGACCATGGATGGAGGAAGCCATGAAAGAGACATGGCAGAACCTATAGATGGTAGAGTGAGCAGGGCAAGGGGAGACGGCAGAGTGGAGCTGGTGGGAAAGAGCTGGGCCTGAGGCTGTCCTGCTGTGGCCATCTCCACTGTCCACTTATTTGGCCCTCTTCTTTGTCTTTGTCCCCTCTTTTCCAGCCTTTCCCATTCAGGACACACAGGAAAAACAATACCATTTGTGTAGCAATCAGAGGCCTGAGCCACCACAGATCGACCTTTGCCTCTCTAGACCACCCTGAGCAGCCCCGAGTTGTATCTCTTTTGGCAGGACAGTTGGGAAGGTTTGGCCCCAAGTACTGCTGCCCAGGAGGTGCCAGTAGGGTGCCAGAATGACTCCACAGTGGAGAGAGCGTGCTCCTTAGCCCTGTTTTGGTTCTTCTTTTTCCTTGGCTTGTCAGGACACCTAGCATCTTGCTGATGGTGCAGTGTACTTTTCTCTAGGCTGAGGGCCACGGTGTGTCTTAGTTAGGGTTTCTACTGCTGTGATCAAACACCGTGACGTGACGAAAGCAAGTTGGGGTGGAAAGGGTTTATTTGACTTACATGTCCACATCAGCATTCATCGGCAAAGGACAGGAACTCGGGGCTGGAGCTCATGCAGAGGCTGTGGAGGGGTGCTGCTGACTGGCTTGTTTCTCATACTTTGCTCAGCCTGCTTTCTTATAAAATCCAGGACCACCAGCCCAGGGATGACACCACCCACAATGGGTTGGGCCCTCCCCCATCAATCGCTAATTAAGAAAATGCCTTACAGCCAGAGCTTAGGGAGGCATTCATTATCTCAATTGATGTTCCTTCCTCTCAGATGACTATATCTTGGGTCAAGTTGACATAAAACTAGACAGAACACAGGGGAAGGACTGAGGACACTTGGAAGCCCTTAATATGTTTCAGGTGCAGCTGCCTACCCTTCCTCCTGGACCATTTGCACACCGGCTTCCCTCACCTGTGCTATTGCCCCTCTCACTGAGGCATGGATTATCCGGATGCACTTCTCAGTCCTGTCACCACTTGACCATTGGCCCCAAGTTCTGATTCTCTATTTCTAGCCCTTGGGCCCCAAGAAACCAGGATGCTGAGCAAGTATTCAGAACCATCATGTTCACCACTTGTTGAAGCCCAGGGAGAGGCCTCTACTGTTCCAGGAAGCCTCTTCCTACTGTCTGAGCCCTTTCTGGCTCAGTCTCCCATAACCAGTGTAAGGGTCTCTCTGTTAGATGGCATGCCTCCCACATGCCCTGAACCATTTCACTTTTTGTTTGTTTCTAACACTGTTGCTATACAGCCTAGGCTGCTCTCTACCTCTAAAGTACTGGGGCTTTAAGTGTGTGCCATCATTCTTGGCTGCATCCTTTCTCTAAGACCCTTCAAGGCACAGTGAATGCCCATTCAGCCTCTGTTCTGAATGGGCATTACTACTGTATGCTCAGCACCAGATGCTCAGATAGAACTCCATAGCTTCTTAGCACTTAGGAGTTGAGCTTTCAAGGGCCAAGCTGAAGGAAGACTATGTGCCTGTGCGCGTGCACTGGGTGTATGTGTATGTGGACGTGTGCATGCGTGTTCCTTCTTAACAGTAGTATGCCCCAGAGCACCAGGCATTTTCCAAGGAGAAGCAGTGGAGAAGGTGACAGGCACTGCTCTCAGAGGGCCTGCGGACTACATTTGACCTGGTTAGCTGGAACAGCTGCTTCAGACTCAAAAGAAAGAAAATATCTCAGTGTGGAGGTTGTAGGATGTTCTGCATGGTCCAAAACCCATTTACTCATTGCCTGGGAGGGCGGGCAGTGCAGGACATTCTTTATAGAATGGGAAAATAGGCATGTGCCTCTCTTCCACCCTAGCCCTTCTGTCCTGAAGAGGCTGGCACGATCACTCTCTCAGGAGGTTAGAACACTCAGTAGTGACACGAGGGAGATACACAAGCCCACGGTTGTGCAGGACCCTAGTGGGGACTATCCCAGCCTCTCTCCAGAAACTGATGCCTTCTCCCTTCCTTCTACCTCCTGCCATATCACAGTTAGGTCCTTGGGTGGCATCCTATCCCCCATTTGAGCCATGATCCACTCACCAAGGGATGCTCCCTAACCCATGCAGTCCCCAAACTTTTCTGCTCATTTCATACCTTAAAGACTGGCTGAGTTCCCGCCAGGAAAAATGGGTCAGGCAGACCTGCCACAACAGAGTCAGGACTTTTGGAGGCCCCAAGTAACCAAAACATTGAATAGTCTCTCGCTAAATAAGTGTTCCCAGTGGTGGAGAGAAGAGTCCCAATTCCATATCCAGGTTCTCTCAAGGCCATTTTTTTTTGTAGTACATGTGCCCGCAGAGGTGCCCATGTGGCACCCACCAGGGATAGTCACCCCCTTTCAAATAATCACTAGAGATACATAAAAAACAAAACACTTGAGTAGCAATCCCTGGGTTAAAAGCTAAGATGTTCCATTTCTAACTGTGATATTGAGTATATCCTTTAACCTCTCTGAACCTCTACTTTCTCATCTACCAAAATGATGATAAATAATTACTAGTGCCTTCCTGCACTGTGGACCCTGCGATCCCCAGGTTGGGCAGGGATGTGTGTCATCCATTTATGTAGTTAAAGATTTGTGAGACTGGGAATGTAGCTCAGTTGTTAGAGTGCTTGTCTCGCATGAGAAAGGCCCTGGTCTTGATCCCCAGTTCCACATATAGCAGGGCTGGTGCACACTTGTAATCCAAGCAGTCTGGAGGTGAAGGCAGGGAAATCAGGAATTCAAGGTTATCGCTGGTTACATGGAGACACTGAAGTCAGCTTATGCTACATGACATCTTGTCTCAAAAAAGAAAAAGAAAAAAAAAGAGCCAGGTGGTGGTGGCATACAACTTTATAGAAGGCAGAGACAGGTGGATCCAGGCCAGCCTGGTCTACAGAGTGAGTTCCTGGACAGCCGTGGCTACAGAGTGAGACCCTATCTTGAAAAGAACACAAAGGAGGAGGAGGGGGAGGAGGGGGAGGAGGGGGAGGAGGGGGAGGACGAGGACAAGGACAAGGACAAAGACAAGGAGATTTGTTAAACACCTGCTCTGTGGCAGAGCCTGCTCTGAGGCCTTGAGGTACCTGGGGCAATGAAGGAAAGTGGCAAAACCCTGTCTTTGAGTAGTGCTCTTTGTAAAGGAAGCAGATGTTCAATAAATCCCCAATATAGCAGCAAGTGGTAACAAGTCCTGTAAAGACACGGCAGGGTGAGGGGACAGAAGGCACCAGCACTGGGGCCTTCTACTGTTCCGTCTTCCCGCCCAGCAAGGAGCTGAGCATTGCCTTCTCCAGTGTCCATTTGGCTCCTTGTGTGTGAGTGACTGAGCCAGGCAGACAGAACAAGACTGATCTGGAAACCCAGTGGCCTGGCCTATTTCTGTCCCAGGGCCCTGGAGCTGATCCAGCCCAGATCCAAGCCTCCAGTGCTTTCTGAGCTCCAATTTACAAGTTGGCCATGTCTCCCCTTTCCTCTGGCCAGCCTTCCCTGCTGCCTCCCAGCAGCCAGCCTTAGTACTCCTTTGAGCCTGGGCCCCTCCCTGGAGATGCTCGCCACTGGCAAACCATCTCCTCCTCCGAGTCTACTTTAAGGCCTCTATCCTCCTCTACCCCTGGGTGAGAAGGCAGCAGCTTGGAGCAGCTGGGGCTTCACTGAGCTGGTACTAATGCCATCTCTTAAGACGTGACAGGAGAGCAGGCTTTTCAGAGACCCAGCGCTCCAGCCCCTCCTCCTCCAGCCTCAATGCCAAGGTTCCAAAGATACTGTGGCCTGCAAGAAATAGGGTGAGTCAAGGAGAGGTGCATCCCCAGGATATTCTCAGTCTTGGGGGAAATGCTCACAGCAAGGGAGTAAGGCCCCCGGACCCCTCAGAATGTCTCCATAGCAGACATTTCTTGAGGCTTGAGGCAATTCTCAACGTCCTTTCAAATGCATCTGCAGTTGTGTTCTGGTGATTTTTTCACATTGACGAGTCAGCTATGTACAAACAATGACTTTTTGTGTGCGATTTTATTTTCAATGCTGAGAACAGAGCTAAGGGCCTCAAGTTTGGGGGCAAGCACTCTACTACTAAGCCATAGCCCGAGCCCCAAAGACACATTTTAATATCCTTGAGAACACATATACTAATGATAGCTAACAGTTATTCTATGCTTACTATATGCCAGACCCTGTTCTTTGCATATCACACACATTAACAAAATTGTTCTTCGCAACAAACCTTGAAGGCAGGGCCGATTATTAACCCCATTTACTTCTGAGGAAATTAGGGGAGAGAGAGGTTTAATATCCAACCCAAGGTCAGGCATCTAGCAAATGACAGAGCTGGAAAATTAACCCAGACAGTCCTGACTTCTGGAATCCATGTGTTTAATGGCAACATTAGACGGCTATAACGTTATTAAATTATAAAATATATTTCTGCACAAAAGACTCTGTATGATGTCTGTGCCCAGTTTAAAGGGCACTGAGGCAATGAACATCTGTGATTTTAGCGCCCAGCTTAGGAAATAGAGCATCACATTCATGTGCTGTCTCTTTTTGCTCCACGAGACATCAGGCGTATGTCCCTGTATCACTCCAAACTCTTGGAGGATGAGGCTCATTACTGTCTAATAATGAGCTCTGCTCCTTCTGGGCCTCCTAGACCCCTTGAGACTTTGTCTGCCAGGGCCCCTGGTGAGGTGCTGGTATGTGCTTCTTTGCCCCTGCCAGGATAGGCCCTAGGACACAAGAAGGAAGGCTAGGATTGGTGAATGGGCTAGAGACCCCGCCCACTGCCTGCCTGCCTCTCCTGGCATCAGGTGCTATCTCAGCCAGGCATGAACACCTTTTCTCCTGTTGGTGCCCATTGGCTGGTGCTCCTGGCAGATGGGTGAGGACAGGAAGGAGAAATGATCAGGAGAGGAAAGGAGGAGGGGAGACCTCACTGGTCCTGGGCCCTGCAGTGGGACCAGCAAGGCACTGAACCAACACAAGCCAACTGCCCCCACCCCTCCAACTCAGCTGTAGGGTCCAGTGCAAGGGTCTGTGCTCTTGAATACTTACAGCAAGGAATTAAGTACCTCATTCCAACGGACTGGGGGGCATTCATGCATCTGATCCTCCAACACATTTTCTTGTATGCCCAATCCACATCTAAATGGCTATGTGCTAGGAAGCTGTAGTAGGAAAAACAAACAAACAAAACAACCTCATTCTTGCTCGTGGCAATAGGAGGAGTGGGTCTGGAGGGATTACCACTTGGAGCCATGACTTCATGGCAGACTGGAATTCAAGGGCTCAGAAGAGAGACCCAGGCTGCTAAGAAGATAAAGAACAAGATTTTCACTTAGCCTGAAGGTCAAGTCGAGTTTGGGAGAGAACAACGAAGAACTAGGTCTGCTTCTTTCTCTGAAGGAAATGGGGGCATGAGATAGGAAGGTTACGTCTAGAGTCTACGCACTTCAAGTCACCTCTATCCTGTCCTAGTCCATTCTATTTGATTCAGGGTCTTATTCCATAGTACAGTCTGGCTTCATACCCCTGACCTTCCTGCTCAGCCTCCTTAGTGCTATGCTCACAGGGTGCATTAGCACAAGCTTTCCTGTCACTCTAATTATTGTTTTTCTCTTCCATTTTCTTTATTTTCTTCCTCTTCCCCCTCCTTCCCTCACCCATCCCTCCTCCTCCTCCCCCTTCTTCTTTCTTTCTTTCTTTCTCTCTTTCTTTCTTTTCTTCTTCTTCTTCTTCTTCTTCTTCTTCTTCTTCTTCTTCTTCTTCTTCTTCTTCTTCTTCTTCTTCTTCTTCTTCTTCTTCTTCTTTTTCTTCTCCTTCTCCTTCTCCTTCTCCTTCTCCTTCTCCTTCTCCTTCTCCTTCTCCTTCTTCTTCTTCTTCTTCTTCTTCTTCTTCTTCTTCTTCTTCTTCTTCTTCTTCAGAGATCCACCTCTTTCTGCCTCCTAAGTGCTGGGATTAAAGGCATGAGCCACCACCATCCAGCTTTGTTTTTTAAGTTATTGTTGTCTTTGTTGTTGTTTAGATAAGGTCTCACGTAGCCCACGTTGATCTCAATATGTAGCTAGAGTGATCTTAAACTACAGACCCTCTTTTCTCATCCTCCAGAGGGCTTGGATTCAGGTTATGTACCACATCACCCAGTTTGTGTGGTACTGGAGATCAAAACCTGAACTTTGTGCATGCTAAGCAAAAACTTTACCACCTGAGCCTTTTCACAAGCCTCCAAGTCACACAAAAGAGGCAAAAATCTGTTGTCTGCTGTCTCTCAGTACTGCCTCAGTCCAGTTAGTATCTTTTTCTCTTCTTCCTTACACAGCGAGTGCTGGGAGGGAGGCTTACCCCCCTGTTTATTCACTGTGCCCTGCATCTAGTGGCAGAAATAGAATGAGCCTAACCAGCCAACAGGGCTCAACCTGCCTCTATTGTCTGTTACCAGGGTAACTGGACTGCTCGTGCTCCAGCTATCCCATCAGCTTTGCTCATGTGGCCTTGAGGCTCATAGTCAGTTTCTGGCCTGATTAGAGGCCTCTCTTCTCTCCATCCTGCACACATGTAAGGGACCAGACCTCCAGGAAAGGAAACTGTTTCAGGAGACAGTGGGGAAAGAGACTGAAAGCCACTGTCATGTCCTCAGGGCTCCAAGGGGCAGAATGAGGCCTCTGTCTCTTCTTGTCCATCCCTCCATCCTTCATGGAAATTGCTGAGCATGGTACTTGGCACAAAGGTACAGGGCACTGTAGAGTCGTGGGCTCTTGGGCCAAGTGACCATGGCCTAAATTGTGGTTGTGCCACTTCCTAGTTGTGTGGCCTTGGGCATGTTACCTAAGCATCCTAGTCCTTGTATGATTTGTAGAATGGAAGTGACGGTGCTTGTGTCTGGACCTTAAGGTGCTGTACATGCTAACTGAGTTGTTTCCAAAGTGCCTTGAACTGAGGTAGGCACTACATGGGAAGATTTTCTCCTTGTAGCTTTTCTGTTTCCAGGAGCCAAAAGTCAGGGGCAAAGTGACTACAAACCCCTACCCAACCTAGTGGATGGAAAGCTGAGGCCCAAGTGGCATGCAGAACTGGGTCAGTGGTCCTCCTGAGTAGATCAAACTCGATCCGGTGAGGACCTGGATGGCAGAGACACCCTCAGACTAAAGGGCTAGAAATGGCATGCAGTAATGTGCAGGGAGTCCTGTACTCCCTGCCCTGTGGGAAAAGGGAGGCTTTCTCTGCATTCTCCCCTGTGATGGAGCTAGCTCAGACCCCCCAGTGCCTCAGATACTCCTTCTGGGATTCCTTTGCTTCAATTCTGTTCCTCTGAGAGGCCAATTCACAGGCTAGGAGGAGTCAGAGCCATTGGCTAAGAACGGGATACTGGTTTCCAGTTTCCTGTTAGCACTACTGCATGGGAAGGCACGAAAGAGCGTGTGTCTCATTCCAGATTAGACTCTGCTTTTCTTGATTTGGCCTGGGTCTGGGATGTGGACATCTTGATGTTTTCCCATGAGCCCTGAAAGAGTACTGCCAGGGGACAGAGCGCGTTTGTAGACAGAACAGGGGACAGGAGGTAATTTGGAAATGCTAAGTAGAGCTACGGTTCCTGGCCCCCCTCGAGGTGCCTGGGCTAGTGAGGAGATGAAGCAAGTAAGGCAGTCACTCCCTGGTACTAAGATGTGCTGTGCTCCCTGGCAGGGATGGAGAGGGATGCCAGCGCCAGTGTGCTTTGCCCAGGCTGCTTCAGAAGAGCAGACAGTTGAACTTGACTCGTCGGTGTAGGCAAGATCCAGGACTATTTAGTGAGCTCCCATTACTTCCAGGAACTGGAACAGTTCCAGGTGCTTGGGTGCAGCAGTAACCTAAAGGAAGCCGGTACCCTCCTAGACGTCCATGCCAGTGAGTTTGTCCTACGACAACCCGTGGGAATGTGTGAAGCAGGGCAGTAGAGGAAAGGTGTTCCCCGGATCCAGAGCTTCATGAGAAAATGGGTGGGAAAGTGGAGGTCTCGTTTTAACATCAGTGTTTGATGTGGCTGAAGCCTTGGCATCAGCAGTGAAAGTGGTAAAAGATGAGAAGAGGTGTGGGTGTGGGTAGCAGTCAGCCCATTCAGGAAGGTGGATTTATCCTGGGGACATCAGGGAGCCAGAGCAAGGCTGAGAGCAGAGGAGCGGTATGCATTTAGACTCATGGCTCTGGGCTGTGTAGAGGAGCTGTCACTGGGCCATCACAGGTGATCTTCTCCTGGCCCCTCCTCAGTCAAGACCCCATATGAGGCAAAGGTTGGAGATAAAGAACAAGAAGCAGGAGGAACATCTGCGGAGCACTTTTGGCCTGGTTTTGTTTTACATACTATTTGTATTAAGTGCATTAGAAGCATTGCATAATGATGGGGGAGCTAACTATATTGTTCCAATAACAGCTTTTCTCCTCGGCACCTTACATACGCCGAATATTAAGTTATTTCTTACTGTATATTTTCAAAGTAGGCAGCAAGAGTTAGGTTACTTTGCTGAAGCAGAAGTTGAAGCCATTGCAATGAATGATTAAGCCTTCTTATGGGGACTTCTTGTTCTCAGATAATTCACTCTTTTTGAAAGGAGGATTAGTGTTCGCCTAGATAATCTACCGTGTAAATCAAGGCAGATGCTGACTCATTAGAGGAGGAAAACTTTGTTTGCAATGTGTTTCAATATACTTTAGTTTCTTTCGGAGATTGTTGCAACTCAAATGACATGCTGGTCTGTTGAATTCTTGGAGACCATGGCTCTATCCTCACATTTCATTCATTTTTTATTTTTGGCCTCAGAACATCACTGTGTTTTAATATCTTTACGAAAATGTTCATTTTTGTTTGAGGATTTCACACATGACGACACTGTATTTATACCATTTTACCCCCTCCCCCTCCAACTCCTTCATGGTCCCCTAAACCATCCCCTCTCAAATCTTGACTTCCTCTAGATTTACTGAGTCTAATTACTATTGTCCTTATTTGCATATGGGTACAGTTGGCCACTTAAGATTGGAGCCTTGTCCTTGGAAACAACAAACAAACTAGGTCTCTCTCCTTCATCAGCCTACCTGTAGCTCTTCCTCTAGGAGTGGGTCTTGGTGAAATTTTTCTCCATGCTCATTGGCATGTGAATTAGTGTAGCCTTTGTGGGTTTTGTTCAGGCAACTGTATTGTAGAGAGTTCATCAAAACTACAACTCTGTCTCATTCAGAAGACAATTATCATGCAGCAATCAATCTGGTTTTCAGGCTCATATTATCTTTCTGCAATGATTCCCAAGTCCTGGATGTAGGGGTTGTGTTATAGATGTCTTATTTGGGGGCTGGGCACCCCACAGTTAATTATTCTCTGCCTTTTGGCCAGTTGTGGATCGCTCTACTAATCGCCATCTGCTGGAGGGCTGCATTGATCTATTGGTAAAGGATGAGTATTTAGAAGCTGGTTGGAAATGTTTTTGCTTTAGTAATGTGGCTGTAATAGGTTCTGACTTAGGGTCTAAGATCTCTCCACCCAAGGGTCCTTGTCTAAATTTATAGTAGGGAACTCCAGGTAAGAGTTGCTTATAACTGAGGGGGCTTTAGATTCAATCAGGCAGCAGTAGGTTGACCCCAAGATATAAGCACCATTATTGCACCATTGGGAATATCTTAACAGTCCTATTGTGATGGTGGCTTTCAGGGTTTACATCTGAGTAGAGCTGTTAGCTACTTTTCTCTCTTGGCAGCTTGCATATCAACTTCCTATATTATGAGAGCTATCCCTCAGAGAGGAGGCTTCCAGGTTAGTACCAGCTTGATTTCTCCAGGTTCTGTGATGAAAGTCTATGCTGTCTTCAACAATAGGGGCTTACCTTCATATTCTAGGAGGTAACTGAGAGCAATGGCAATAGCTTATACTATTAGGGGGAGGTCACTTGGACCCCTGACCAACAACTCAAAGGGAAGTATCTTTAGGCTAGTACTGAGATTTTTGTTAGTCTATTGCTCCTGAGAAAAGTATTCTTCCACTATGTAAGATAACTGCATTAATATATGGATGCATGTGCATGTACATGTGTGTGTTGTGACTTTCTCAAACAATCCTCTCTCTCTCTCTTTCTCTCTCTCTCTCTCTCTCTCTTTCTCTCTCTCCCTCCTTCCCTCCCTCTGTGTTATCTGTGTTATCATCTCTTCCCCGGTTAACCAGCCCCATTTTACATTTTCCTTCTTCATGTTACCTATGTCTTGCTATTTATAGAGCTCCTTCTCCCCCAACTCATGGTCCCTCTTTACTTTTCTGGCTTCTATGATCACTCTAGGGTACACTAAAACCTAAAGACTAGATCTAGATCCACAAATAAGAGAATATGTATTTGTCTTTCTGGGTGTGGAGTACTTCACTCAACCTAGTATTTTCCAGGTCTAACCATTTACCCGCAAATTTCATGATTTAAATTTTCTTTATAGCTGAACAGAATTCCATGGTGTAAACATCCCACATTTTCACTATTCATCACTATAAGAACATCTAGGCTGCTTCAGTTTCCTAACTATTATGATCAGAGCAGCAATGAGCATAGTTGTGCAAGTATCCATCCATGGAAGAGGATGTCGAGTCCTTTGAGTATATGCCAAGCAGCGTACTATGGCAGATCTATTTTAAGTGTTTTTAAGGATTCTCCACACTGATTTTTATAGTAGCTGAGCCAGTTCACAATCACCAGCAGCAGATAAGGGTGAGTGCTTCTTTGCCCATATCCACTCCAACACTATTGTCAATTATTTTCGGGACCTTAGCTATTCTGATTAGGATATCTCAAAGTTGTTTTAATTTGCATTCCCTTATTGATAAGGATGTTGCACAATTTTTGAGATAGTCCTTAGCTATTTCTATTGTTTTTTCCTTAGAACTCTCTGTTTAGATCCATAGCCCACTTTTAAATTGGATCATATGTTTTCTTGACTCCATTTTCTGAGTTCTTTATATATTCTAGATATTAATCATATGTGAGATGTATAAATGGTAAAGATTCCTCCCACTATTTGAGCTTCTTTTTCACTCAGTTAATTGTTTCCTTTGGTGCACAGAGCTTTTTAGTTGTGTGAGGTCTCACTTGTCAATTGTTGGTCTTAATTCCTGAACAAATGCAGTTCATTTGGAAAGTCCTTTCCTACACTTGTATCTGCCTGTGTTTTCTTTTAGGAGTTACAGATTTCAGATGGAAGCCTTTGGTCCATTTGGAGTCATTTTGTGTGTGTGTGTGTGTGTGTGTGTGTGTGTGTGTGTGTGTGCAAGGTGATAGTTTGGGTCTAATCTCATTCTTAGACATGTGGAGATTCAGTTTTCCCAGAACCTTTTCTTGCAGATGCTGTCCTTCCTCCAGTGTGTATTTTTTTTTGACTAGTCATCAAACACCACATGGCTTTAATTATGTGCACTTATCTTTAGGTTTTCTATTTTTTTAGGAGGGGAGTAGGCTATTTTTTATTGACATCAAACATAATATTACATTGTCATTTATCTACAAAATTATTTTGAATACATTCTTTTAGTAGCTTTCTCCACCTAAAAATAAATATTCTGTCCCATTTCTCTACTACATGTCTGTTTTTGTGCCACTCCTACGTTGTTTTATCACCATGGTTCTGTGACATAGCATACATTTCGGTACGGTAATCCCTCAGGAACTGTTGTTCTTTTTGTTGATGATCCCTGTGGCTATCCTGGGTCTTTCATGCTTCCATATAAAATTTAGTATTTTTTCTATTTCTGTAAAGAATGCCATGAGAACTGGGGTTATTTTGAATATGGAGATCACATTTGGCAGAATGGCCATTCTCACAATATTCAGTCTACCAGACCATGAGCATGAGAGGTCTTTCCATTTTCTAGTGTCTTTCTCAATTTCTTCAGAAATTTCGAGTTTTTGTTGTGGAGGTCTTTCATCTCCTTGGTTAAGTTTATTCCTAGGGTGTTTGCTTGTTTGTTGAGGTTGCCATGTATAGTGTTCCAGAATACTTCTGATCTCTTTCTTAGCCTGCTTGTTATCGGTAATTAGAGAGGCTACTGAGATTTGTAAGTTGGCTTTGCATCATGCCATTTTGGTGAAAGTGTTGATCGTTTCTAAATGTTTTCTAGTAGAATATTTAGGATCTCTCATGTAAAATATGTCATTTGTAAGTAGAAATAATTTGGCTTCTTTTTCTGTCTGTATTCCTTTAATTTCCTTCGCTTGTCTTATTGCCTTAGCTGGAACTTCAAACACTATATTGAAAGAGAGTACATAGAGTGGACAGCCTTGTCACAGTCCTGATTTTAATGGGATTGCACTGAATTTTATTCTTTTTAGGAAGATATTACTTATGTGTTTTTTCATATACAGCCTTTATTATGTTGAGGTATGTTCCCTGCAGTCCTATTCTATCAAGGATTTTTATCATGAAGTCACTCTGAATTTTGTCAAAGGCCTTTTCTACATCTATTGAGATGATCATGTGATTTTTATCTTTAAGCTTACTTATGTGGTTTATTAATTATTGTTTTCTATATGTTGAGCCAACTCTGCATCTGTGGAATAGAGCCAACTTGGTCATGGTGGATGATCTTTGTGATATATGACTGTATTCAGCTTGCACATATTTTATTAATGATTTTTGCTTATGCGTTCGCCAAGGATATTGGCTTAGAGTTCCTGCTGTGGTTGTGTCTTTACCTGGCTTTGGTATTTGAATAATACTGGCTTTGTAGGAGAGTTTGGAAGTGTTCCCTTTTGTTCTTTTTTCTTTTTAAGTGATTTGGGAAGTATTGATTGTAGGTTGTCTTTGAAAGTCTGGTATAATTTTGCTGTGAATACATCCAGACCTGGGCTTTTTTAGTTGGAAGACGTTCAATTACTATTTTAGTCTCCTTATTTGTTATATGTCTGTTTAAGTTGTTTATATATTCTGGTTTTAATTTTGGTGATTCAGATGTGTCAAGAAATTAGTCCATTTCTGTTAGGCTTTCCAGTTTAATGGAGTATATTCAGTTTTTTTTTCAGGTATTGTCATACAATTTTCTGGATGTTGTTGTTACAGTGGTTTCCTCTAACTCATCTCTAATTTTGCTAACTTAGGTTTCTTTCTTTTGGTAAATTCAGCTAAGGATCTCTCTCTTTTTTTAATACTGGTCCTTGGAGGCATTGTTGGGTTTTTGTTTGTTGGTTTTCATTTGCTTGTTTCCATGTCATTAATTTCTACCTGGCTTTTATTGTTTGCTTCAATCTACAGGATTTTAGTTTGAGTTGTCCTTGTTTTTCCAAATTCTTGGAGTGCATCATTAACCTATTTATTCGTGCTCTTTCTAATTTTTTAAAATGTAGCAACTTGGAGCTACAAACTTCCCTCTTAGGAATGTTTTTAATGCATCCTGGAGACTTCAATGTGTTGTATCTTCATTTATTTCCATGATTTCTTTCTTTCTTGATTTCTTCTTTGACTTGTTCATTGTTCAATAGTGTGTTGTTTAATTTCAATGAGTGTGTGTTACTTATAGAAGTTCTTTTGCTCTTGATTTGGAACTTTATCGCATTGTGGTCAATGATATTTTCAGTTTTTCTATCTTTTAATTTTTTTATGTTCCAATATTTTAAAGAACATTCCATGGACTGCTAAATAGAATGTGTCTTCTTTTGTGTTTGAATAGAATATTTAATAGATATTTGTTAGGTTTCTTTGATGAGTGAGATCAATTAATTCCAATGTTTCTTGGTTTATTTTTTATCCGAATGACCAGTCCATTGGAGAAAGTCGAGTACTAAAATCTCCTACTTTTCCTAAATTGAGATCAATCTGTGTCATAGAATTGGGTGTACTAGAGTTTGGTGTATATGTGTTTAAGATTGTAATGTCTTTCTGGTTAATTGTTCCCTTGATCAAAATGAAATGTTCTTCGTCTCTTCTAATTGATTTTGGTTTGAAATCTACTCTATTAGTTATTAAGATAACAACACCTGATTATCTCCTGGTTCCATTTACTTCAAATATTTTTTCTCACAGATGCAGGATTGGCTCAGTATATAGAAAACAACAATGTAATAAATCATGTAAGCAAAGATAAAGATAAAATCACATGATCATCTCAATAGATACAGAAAAGGCCTTTGACAAAATTCAGCATGCCTTCATGATAAAAGTCCTTGACAGAATAGGACTAACTTTATACTCTAATGTAGTACCTGTTCTGGCAGGTAAGTTGTGTATCTAATAAATAGCAAAAAGTTGTATCTTCTTTCATAATTCAGCCAACTAACCTGTGTCTTTTAATGGGAGAGTTGAAACCATTAAGATTTACAGTCTATATTGATTGTTGCCGTTTTGTTGCGTTCTTACTGTTTGTGTTCTTTTATTCCTATTTCAGTTTTGGTTATTATAGCTCCATTTGTTTTCTTTCTGTAGCCTCTTGGATTTATTTATTTATATCATCAGTCTAAAACATTACTTCCAGTATTCTTTATAGGACTGATTTGGTAGGTGAATTGTTTTAGCCTGTTTGACTCAAGGAAAGGTTTTTTTTTTCATTCTACTTTAACTATGCTAGATACTTTTACTGTGTAGTAGTCTGGCTTGGCATCTGTGGTCTTTTAGAACTTGGAGCAACTTCTTTTGGCTTCTAAAGTTTCCATTGAGAAGTCAGCTGTTATTCTGGTGGGTTTGCCCTTATATGTGATTTGTGGTTTTTCTCTTGCAACTTTCAATACCCTTTCTTTGTTCTGTATATTTAGTGTTTTCGCTATAAAAGGACATGGGGAGTTTCTTTTCTGGCCCTGTCTATTTGCTTCTTGTATCTTTATAGGTAAGTCTTTCCTCAGTTTAGGGAAGTTTTCTTCTGTGATCCTGCTGAAGAGCTGGTCTATGCCCTTGACTTGGGGTTCTTTTTCTATGCCTTTAATTAGATTTGTTCTTTCATGGTGTTCCAAAGTTCCTACATATTCCTGTCATTTTTAAAGATATCATTTTCTTTCATTGACTGGTCCAGTTCTTCTATTTTATCTTCAAGTCCTGACATTCTGTCTTCTATTTAATCCATTTGCTGGCAAGGCTTTCCCCTGCATTTCTAATAGTATCTTTGAAAATTTCTATCTTCATGTCAGTTTGAGTTTTCTTCAATATTTCTGCCTCTTTACTGAATTCAGTTTCTAAACCCAGTGTTGTCTTAATTTCACTCAGTCAGTTGTGCTTTCTTGCACTTCAACAGGAAGTTTATTTCTGTCCCCTTTTAAGTGTATTCAGGTGTCTGCTTGTGTCCTTTTTAAAATTCCTTGAATTCTTCTATTGTGTTCATAATTGTTGTTTTGAATTCTGTGTCTCGAGGTTCATCTAGGTAATTCCCACTGGAGAACATTTCTATAGGACTGGTAGTCTTTGTCTGGGACATATTGTCTTGATGTTTCATAGCTTTTGTGATGGGAATCTGAGCCTGTGGATTTATTTAGTTGGCTGTGTATGGTTTTTGAGATTCTAGACAACCTATGTTGAATTGATGTTTGAGTCTGGTTTTGCTATAGCTTTAACTTGGCTGATTTCAGGTCAGGTAGGAGGAGAGAGCAGGTCAGTTGTTCAGATTCTCAATGTTGATTATTTATTGGAGAGACTGATTATATATGAGTATATATGCTTATAATCCAGTGGTAAGTGATGTGACATAGGGACTTAAGGGTAGTGTGAGATTGCTTGGATGGGCCTAGGCATGGAAAGGCCGTTTAGGGCAAGGGACCAAAAATACTTTCTGAAAAAAAACCACGCAAATACTCTTCATGAGTGGGTCTGGGTCTGGGTGGGCAGCACAGATGGGGGTAGGGTGGAATGATATGGTTTGTGATGCTTATCCTAGGTCAGACTCAGCAAGAGGAGAGGGTACGCTGATGTAAATCCTGGCTGGGCCTGGTCCCAGAGAGTGTTTTTAAATCGTTAAGGTCCTGTTTGAAGCATTCAACATTCATAATCTTTACACCCAGGGGTTAAATATGTATGGCATTGCTTGCTGAGTACTCTTTTGAGGAGGGTTCAGACCTTGGTTCATTTGGTCATCAAAGTAGTCTCTTCGGTGGACACAATTGTTATTTCCATCTGGCAGATAGCAAACCTGATGGTTGGACGAGGTCAATCTGTTTCCCCAGGTCACACAACACTGTCACATGAAGAACAGAACTGGAATTGGATCCCATGGGGTTCACACTGGTATGCACTATTCTGTGTGGCTTTAACAAACATTTAGTAACTTCAAGAACTCCCAGGCTGCAAGGAGTGCTCTGAAGGGGGTGGCACCACATCAATCCCAGTGCTTCCAGAAAGGCAGGGAGCACCTGCATTGAGATCAGGGTTTATCCTTCTGAGTGGAAAGATCCTGTCTGTTAAGGCTTGGTCCAAAAGAGACACACATACCAGGCACCGATACTTATCCTCTGAATTAGTTACCTTTATGTTGCTATGGCAAAAAAAAAAATCTAAGAGATTAAAAAAACAAAACAAAAAACTAAGGGAGTTTTATTTGGGCACATTCTTTCAGAGGGCCCATCATAGCTGAGAAGGCAAGGAAGAGTGTCAGCCATTTACAGTAGAAACACAGCCACAGTGGTGGCTATTGACAAGAATGCAGGCCAGGAATGTAGTAGGTGCTGGCCTATACGTCTTTGGATATCCCACTGTCAGTGACCAACTTCTACCATCCAGGTTCCACTTCCTAAAGGTTCTTCAGCCCCTAAAATCAGTGCCACCAGCCAGATATAAGCACTCAGAGCATGAGCCTTTGGGGGACATTTTTTTTGAGTCAAACTATTATTGACTCCCAATAACCTTTTCTTAAACTAAGCTGAAGTAGTTTGGGAAAATGCAAGAGAGAGACAGTTCCTTCTCTTCCAGACCCCTGATCTCCTGACTCAGCACTGGAGCTTACTATGTATCTTGTAGCAGTTTGGCCTTAAATTCCTGTCTCGGCTTGTGCAGTGCTGGGAGTGTGGGTGTGCACTGCCACACTTAGCTAAAGGATTCATATGTCCATACCCATGACAGTTTGTGGTACAAAACTGAATTTTGGAGAGAACTGGAGATCCAACAGATAAATGAACAAGAGCGGAAATGGTGCATTAAACCAAGCCCTCTCCCTAGCTCATGGGAGGCAGCAGATGAAAGTAGCTAAAGTGGATTCTTGTGTCAGAAAGCTAGGCCTCAAAACCTATCCTTGCTATGACCAGCTAGCTAGGTGACCTGTGTACATAAGCTCTCCCTCCCCTTCAGAACTCTTGAAGTAAAAGCCGTAATACTTAGTGTGATTCTTGATCTGCAATGAGTTACTTAAAAACTGTACCTCCAGTTGGCTTTCCAGAAACTTCTCTGAAAACCTAATAAGCATTCTAAATGGTCCTCCAAGAATAATACATCATGATACCCACTTTGCCACATAAGATCTGTTGAGGGGATCTATAAGACTGGGTGTTACATTTAATAATTTAAGAGTTCCATGTGCCCTCATAGGAAAGGTGGTGAGGATCTGGGGAACATTTGTCTGGCCTCTGCTTACTCATTTCTCCAAGACTTGCTGGTTGAGAGTACGCACTTTTTGGGAAGGAGGACTGAGGACAAAGGAAGAGGTCCCTCTGCACACAACCCTACAACCATGGTCACCTTGAGCCAAGCCAGCCTCTCTGCTCTCTTTCCCCCTCTCTGACGATCAGAGACCTGGTGGATGAGGGTGGAGAGGCTACATGGTGTGGGTCATCTTGAATGGTGGGGGAAATCAGGAGTCAGGAAGTTGCAAGGAATGACGACTTTTGACCAGCCACTGGGCCAGGCACAGAGGCGGTCTCTATGGCAGTCAACGTGTACCTAATACTGCACAGTACCAAGAGATCACAGCAACCCTGGCAGATGAGAAAACAGTCTGAGAGAGGGAAAGTGGTCAGAGTCCAGCGGCCCATGTGTAGCAAAGTCAGTCTCACTCAAATAGCTGTATGCTTTCCTCCCAACAAGGTTGTATCTTGGGGAAGAGGTAGCTGCCAGGTCAGATGAACTCAGCCTTTTCTTGTTGGTAGGCCTGGCACCTAAGCCTGAGCGCTTACCACCACCACCACCACCTTGTTCATGTCTCAAGCAGACTGCCACCTGTCCAGAGTGGGTGGCGAAGCCTCAGCTGAGTTTATGAAGATAAAAAGATGAGGCCAGTTGCACAGGAAACTCAATAACCCTGATTATGTGTTTATTTTTTCCCTTCCCTGCCTCCTGCTCCCTCCCTCCCACCTCCTCTATTCTTCCTTCCTCTTCCCCAGTCTTTTACCTTTTAACTTTTCTCAGACCTGCCTGCTGCTGGCTACCCTGGCCCTTCTGCCCCTGCCATTCCCCATCCCAGCCCATCTGAATGATCTGGGGAGCCTCTCATCCTCCCCTTTAATGGCAGGGACTATTCAAGATCCTCACAGAGACAGAAGTATACAACTTTCCGTCCTCTTGGGGGAAAAAAAGCAGCTAGAGAAGAGCTTTGGGGACCAGTTGTTCCTACTCTGGTCTTCTTCTTATACAGGAAGGGACCTGAGGCTCATAGAAGGGACACAGTGTGGTCAGCTGCTAGAACAAAGCCAAGCAGTTTAAATACCGCCAGATAGTTCCCAGAGAAGGATATGAAGGGGAAGTGCCAGGAAGGTTTGTAACTCCAAACCACACAGGGGGAACAGGGAGAAGTCCTGTTTGGTATGGAAGTACTTTCCGGCAACAGGCTTATATGGGCAAATGGAAATGGATGGATTAAGTGGGTAGGATATCTCTACAAAAAAAATGACTGTGTGAGCATAGAGATAGGGGGGTCAGGCCAGGTAATCCCTAAGGAACCTGTCAGGATCCTTATTCCTTGAGTAGCGTTATATATAGCTGGTGAATGGGATGCCATCATTGGTCGGGAGGCTGGGGATAGAGGTGGGAAAAGAAGGAGGCCTTTGCTTGATTCTAGAATATTTCTCCATTAATACAACCTGACCCATTGGTATTGGCTTCTCCTATACTAAGTCATACACACACACACACACACACACACACACACACACACACACACACACACACACACAAATGAGGCTGAGAGAGAAACCACACTGAGAAATGTCAGGCCCAGGTACTATGATCATGAGTAGGGCAAGATCAGATACAGACAATTGGGAAGCAGTCTCTTAATTTGCTTTGAGAGAGAGAGAGACAGAGACAGAGAAAGAGACAGACAGAGAAACTGAGAGAGAAACAGAGAGAAGAGACAGAGAGACAGAGACACACAGAAAGAGAAACACACAGAGAAACTGAGAGAGAAACACACACAGAGAGAAACAGAGAGAAACACAGAAGGAATTACACACATGCACACACATAGAGACAGAGAGACATACAGAAAGAGAAACCGAGAGAGAGAGAAACACACACACACACACACACACACACACACACACACACACACACACACGCACGCACAGATAGATAGAGACAGAGAGACACACAGAAAGAAACACACAGAGAAACCATGAGAGAAACACATAGAGAGAGAAACACAGAGAGAGAGAGAATCACACACACACACACACACACACACACACAGAGAGAGAGAGAGAGAGAGACAGAGACAGAGACAGAGAGAAAGAGAGAGAGAGAGAGACCCTCTGTAGTGCTGTAGTCTAGGCTGTCCTTGAACTCACTGTGTATCTGAGACTAGCTTCAAACTATCCTCATACCTAGTCCTCCAAAAAGGCTTGGCTTCCAGCGGCGTGTCTCTGTGCTCAGCATGCTGTTGTTATTCTGTCTTTCCATGGAGGGCTGGAGGCAAACCAGATGGATTCTCCTCTGATTCCACATGAGTCTTCTTCGAGCTTAAAGAGCGGTGGGAACAGGGAGCCTTCCTTGGGGCCTCAGGACTGAGGGTACCAGAAGATCTGAGAGGAAAGAGGAAAATCAAATAGGGACTTCAACCAAACTGTGTGGCTCTGTCTTTATTGCTAGACACCATTCCCAGCCATCAGTCACTGTGCCCTGGGTTTCTGAGTCTGGGCATCGAAAGCAGCAGGACAGTGAGTGGGGAGAGTTGTGAGTCCATCTGCAGACCTATTCTGTCAGGAAAGGAGACTAGCCCTCAGTAGCATTGCCCACAGACCAGGAAATAGCCAGACACTGAGCTCCACTTCCCCTTGTAACAGTCTCATGAGTGCCACTTTGCAGGTGAGTAAACCATAGATCATGGACGTCAAAGGACATATCAAAGGCTAAGCTAAGACATGACAGTATTTCTTGCCTGTAGTCTCCATGTTTCCATCATACTTCCCATACATCTGACAACTGTCTTGGGGGACTTGTAAGGAGCATGAATGAAGATGTCCCTTTATTTTCATAGCTCGGGTCTGGAGGATCCCTGGCCTTGTCCAACCTGAATAGCTCAGTTCCTCCTTCCCATCACATCTCCTTATCCTTGGCTTTCCTCCATCCCTTCCCTTGGAAAGAAATACCTCTTCCCCACTTACTGGAAGGGGCAAGAGATGGTAGATTTCAGTCTGTTCTAAGACCCCTGAGCCAGGCACACGAGCAAGCTAGAAGTGGCTCCGCCAGCTAAGAGTTCAAATTTCCAGATTAATTGTGATGCATCACATCAGTGGTGGGCCTTGGGCAAACTCCTTATTTCCCCTGCCTTAGTTCCCCACCTTTCAAATTGAGGTGATCATAGCACCCACCCTGTGGGGTAGTTCCGAGCACCATTTGAGTTCATTTGAGGGCTTAGGACAGTCTGACACATGAGAGGTGATATGTCACCTGGGTATCATTTTTCAGCTTTACAATGAACTCCTGTGAGTTGCCTCAGAAAGCCTCAGGAGACCTACTGCAATGGTTTAACAAGAACTGGGATTGTCCAGTGAGGGCGCCCACACTAATAACACTGCATGAAAGGCAAATACCAGCAGAAGTTCTCCAAAGACCTACTCAACTGAGTGGCCTAGAGCACTCACCTTGGATCGTAGGAAACTGTCAATGTTTGACTTACAAAAAATGACAACTGCATATGGTTTGACCTAATAACACAGACCATTTGGGGGTGGGTCATAGCTGGTTCAGGGTTCACTCATTTCTTACCTTCTCCCATTAAGGAAGTTGTTAAGCATGTTTGATCAGTTTCTATAAAGACTTAAGTAGTTGGTTTCCACTGGGTTCTTTATGGGTGCATAAAGAGTTTGGAAACTATCTCTTTTTAGAAACATTCCTCTTGGAGCCAATTTGACTCTATTAAACCCTTGATCTATAAAGTCAAGAGGGTTTGTTTACTTGTTTGTTTTTAATAATAGTGAGCCCTTAGTGTTAGTTATTTGGATGAGTATGAAGTAACTAACAACATAGACGAAGGAGCAGAAGGCATGAGAGTCACAAGCTGATGTTTGGACACAGGGACAGAACCCAGGAATGTGAAAACCGTAGCCATCTCTGCTCCTTGATGGCTTCACACTCACTGGAAACAGTTCAAAGTCAAATCATATGTGCGTTGTGGACTCAGCTCTTTAAGCTATAATTTATTTTTATTTCTAATTTGAATTTATTTTTTATTATTTTAGTTGTCCGTTTTGTTTGCTTGGCTTGGTTTGGTTTTAGATATTTTTCAAGACAGGGTTTCTCTGTGTAGCTCTGGCTGTCCTGGAACTCATTGTGTAGACAACTCATTCTGGCCTCAAACTCAGAGTGGTCTGCCTCTGTTTCCCCAATTCTGGAATTAAAGGTGTGTGCCACCACCACCCGGCTATGATGTCCAAACTTAAGGGGTACCATGTAATTGACAAATATACCCACTGTGTGATGATCAAATCACTGATACTAATATTTCCATGCCCCTTTCCTTTCTTCCTTCCTTCCTTCCTTCCTTCTTTTCTTCTTTCCTTCCCTTTTTTTCTTTTTATGGTGCTGGGGATGGGACCAAGGGTCTGTACACACTAGATGAGGCTTCTACCACTGAGCTACATCCTTAGCCCTTGGTTGTTTTTTATTTGTTTTGGGGGTTTTGTTGTTTTGTTTTGTTTTGAGATAAGATCTATGTTGCCCAGGCTGATTTCAAACCCACCATCTTCCTACTTCATCTGGGATTGGAGATGTGCATCACCGTGTCCAGGTTTTACCTCCTTTCCGTTGCTGCTGCTGCTGCTGGCTTGCTATGGCCACACTAAAACACATTTACACGCCCCATGCAGTCAAGGGTCACATCTGCTTTAGCATCACTGAATCCTCAACACTTAGCACATTACTGGGCAGAAAATGAACCCTCAATAAATGTGCTCTGAGGAAGACAAGGAATTGAGCAGACTGACTTGCCTGGCATTCAGGATTTGTGGGAGGAAAGCCTTCTCATAACTTAAATGTGCCGCTCAACTGCCAAAGATGGCATAAGGGTTGTGGCCATGACTGGGGTCAAGTCTTCCAATGGCAGTTGAGCTCTGAGTTCTCAGAATGACAAAAGGCCACAAATGAAGAAATGGCCAAGGAGGTAAACCGCAGCCACTTTGGAGGTCAGAAAAGGTTGGTATGGGTCAGCAGTTACACTGAGGGACAAAAAAAATATGGGTGTGTATAGAGCAAGAGGGAGTTAGGTCAGATCTTTCCAACTCTACGGAGAGGTGAAGCAATGTGGGGAACATTTTTTTTTCCAACAGGAAACTCTGCTTCTTACCACCCCGTCAAGACACTCACTTTCCAGGTAGCCTGTAAAGTGTTTTTCACTTTGCCTGTCTGGGCCTCAATTTCTCCGTTAATAGCTGGGGATAAGAAGCAATGATAGACTCCATGTTCTATGGTTTCTTGTATCTTTACTTATATTTTTTATTTTAGATATATTCATTTTATTTTATGTATATGGGTGGTTTTGCTCACATGTATGTCTGTATATCCTTTGTGCCTTGAAATTGGAGTCATGAATGGTGGTAAGCCTCCGTGTTTGTGTGTCTGTGTGTGTGTGTGTGTGTGTGTGTGTGTGTGTGTGTGTGTTGGGAATCAAATCTGGGTCCTCTGCAAGAACAACAAGTGCTTTTAACCGCTGAGCCGTCTCTTCAGCCTCCTTGTATCTTTTAAAGTCTGGAATTTTCTTGAGGCTGGACTGAGCTGGCATAACTTCAGAAGGCTAGAGATGGCCATGAAAGTAGTGAGATCCCTAGAGACGGGATCCTGCTGAGAAGCCCCTCCTCACCCTCCACCTCCTGCCCTTTTAACTGCAGAACCACAGCCCTCCCTGCGCCTCCTGGCTTCTCCTCTCTTTGCCCCCACAGTTCTGTCTGGAGGCCCCATTCTCTGACCAGCTTTGTTTGCTTTTAATAAAGTTAATCGCACTCCTAATTTGTATGTAATGAAAAGATAAAAGGGAGACATGAGGGCGAGCCTTCCATTGCAGTGCAAGCAGTCCCAGTCCTGCGGCCAGCCACCTTCCCATCTCTCTGCCTTCCCACTTTCCTGTCCCCTACCGGAGTCCGAGTAGGGGTGGGTGGGTGTCTTGGGTTCCACCCAGTCTGCTACTCTCTGTAGCTCCCTTAGGGAAGTTTCCTGGGACCTATTTGCCATGTTTTTTGAGTAGCCCCTGATGAAGGCTCTACTAGGACCCAGAGTTCACCTTTGAAGGGTTCTCCCAATCCCAAGGCCTAGTTGCCCAGTTTCTTGGCTGGACACATAACAAGTGAATCCATTCTTGACACTGTTGCCATCTAATAGTCTCTGAGGATGCCTTGACTCCCTGCATTAAGACGAGGGGAACATATATGAGTGGATAAAACAATGGCTTGCTTTTCCTCATCTGTGGGCTGACACTTTGGTCTGCCACCTCACCGGTACATACCCTTCTTTCACAAGTCTCACTCAACCACTTGGTCTCTTCCGATCCTGCCACATGTATGTGACCTTCGGGCAAGCCCTCCTGCCTCTCTGGACTTCAGCTTCCCCATACATCTCTGGCAGGTAAAGAGTTTGGGATGGGTGATGAAGTAGGTTCTCAGGGATGCCTGAGTCTCAGTGTACTGCAAATGCTTGGGGTACCTTCTCCCTAGAGGTTGAGTTACCAAAACAGACTCCTCAACTATGTACTTCTCCACCCTAGAGATAGCTTCCACAAGAAAATACTCTGGGAGAGGACACTGGTTAGGAGTGGATTAATAGAACCCCTGAGCTCCCTCACTTTAAAACTGCTGCATGTCCACAATTCACTGGGAACTATGGTTGGGGTCAGAGGTGGGAAGGGCCACTTCCATCTCCAACCCTTGTTTCAGAAGTCTGTGTCAGAGACCTTTAGCTGTCTCCCGTGGAAAGATAAAGGTGAGGCTGATTTGGTGTGGGAGAGGTATTCGCACTCAGTGCACAGGGAGGAAGTGAGACTTGGGGACAAGCAGGCCTTCCTCTGCCCTACCAGGGCCAGGTCAGGCAGGGTACAAACTGAGCTCCAGACACAGCTGGGTGTGTGGAGAGAACAGCCCTGCTGGAGGGGGCTCCCAGCATGGCACGCCTGAGCAGCAATCTGGAAGCTATTGGGCTGGTGCGTTTCTGCGATCCACCGCGAATGCCATGCCCAGTTCATTTCCTCTAAGGAAACACAACCTCGGGGGATAATTAGAGCTTCTTTGCGTACACAATCCCATATTGTTTATCCAACACAAATTAAAAAACGTGGGCCCTGAGAACATGGAGCGAGAGATAAAGGAACCTCCTCCTCCCCCTCCTTCTCTCACTCCTCTCCCTCCTCCTTTCCCTCCTCCTCCTCTCTTCCAGCTGGATCTCATTACCCTGCCTGGCCAGGCCAAGCCTCAGCTCCAGCCTCGCCCTCACCCGACTGGCTTCCATCCTTCTACACAACCTTTGTGCTCCCCCCCCCCAGACTGGATCCTCAGAGTCAGGGTCTGCAATCCTCCCCACACTTTCTTCTGTGTCTGCTTTGTGGAAAGGTGACTCTGGAATATGAGTCATTGGCTAGAGTGGCGTTTGTTCCTGTGTCCTCCCAAAGATCCTCCCATTGAGGCACATGGGAAATACTAGCTGACAAATACAACTTGAACCCAGGAGCAGAGGCAGGGCCTATACCCTGAGGTTACTGGGAAGGAAGGGCCAGCTCTCTTGGCCCCAGCCTTGGCCCAAGGCCCCAGCTCCCCTTCACTGCCCAGATGTGCTCCACCCAGACAACAGGGAGCCCAGTCAGCCTGGCCTGGGGGCCCCTTCCACAAAGCCCAGCCCCTCTCCCCCCAGGCCTCAGCCCAACAAAGGAGGATTCTCAGCTGGGCAACTCAGGGCGGGAGGAAGGAGGGTTGTGGGTGGAAAATAGCTTTGGAACCCAAGGTTGGCCATCTCCATGAAAGCCCTATTATTGCTTGAGTAGCTAAATGTCTTGCCCAGCATGGGCAATTCAGCTCCCCTCACTTCCCTGTCTCCCCCTAGGAATAGCTCCACATTCCAGTACTGCACAGCCAGCCCTTTTAAGACATGGGGAGGCAGGATAAAGGAGGCTTCTGGGAAGAGTTGAGGAGGAAAGGCTGCAGATGGGGCACACCTTTCCCAAGCCTTCAAGTTCTTCCAGGGAAAAATGACCCCGTGGAAGTCAGTTTGTCATGAGGTTTGTCCACTGCACTTCTCTGGTTGTCATGGCTTACTTCCTGGGGCCTTGACTGTATAAAAAGCTCTGCTTGGGTTTTAGATGGGGACCAGGACAGCGATCCCCCTCCCCAAATCTACTGGGCACAAAGTAGTATGTTCATTCTGCCTAACAGGGCCAAAGGTCAGCAGACCAGGCCTCTGTTCTGCACCCTAATTCCTGCTCCCTAATCTCAGTCTTCATCAGAAAGACTGAAGAAGGTTGGACTCTCCTGGGGCCTAACCTTCCTGCAGCCCAGGCTGAGAGTGAGGAAGAGCTGGCCGGCTGAGGGTAAGTGGGCAGAATTTTCTCTGGTTGAAGTGAAGAGGAAGTTGGGTGAGCGGAGAACACATTCCCCGTCTGGTCTGGTCTTTCAGCTCTCCTGTTCCCCTCCCCTCTCTCTTTTGGTTTGTCTCTGTGCTGGAAAGAACATGTGCTTGGCAGATTTTTTATTAACTCTGTAGCTCTCTCTCTCTCTCTCTCTCTCTCTCTCTCTCTCTCTTGTTTTCGCTCTATCTCTCTTGCGTGTTACTGTCTCTGTCTCTCTCCTTTTTGCTTGCTTGACAGAATTCAGATTAGACAAAACATGAGCTCATTTCTGCCTGAGGAAAAAAAGAAAGAAAAGCACTCCTCCTGCCCTCCCCCACTCTCACCTCTCCTCCCTGGCCTTACCCTGCCCTGTTCTCCAAATAGCCTGCTATCCTGGCAGCTCATCTGGGCAGCACCTCCTAGACTGGACTTTGCATAGTCCTCGCCTGAACCAGCTCCCTGCTCCAGAGTACACAGGCCCTCCTGTAGTTACAGGTTCTTGACTATTGGCAAGCGGTGGTAGTGGACAGTAAGATGTGACCTGGATATGATGTACCTAAGGTCCTGAGGGTTGTCATCAAGGTGGGCCCTGAGGGTTATCATCAAGGTGGGCCCTGTCATAATTTCCTGTGGGCATTGAACCTGTCACCAAACCCTAGCTCTGAGCACTTGTAAGGAGTCTTCTCCATTAACTGCTGACTAAATCCCTGAAGCGACTGAATTTCTATCTTCATGGCTCTGGGTGCCCATTTGAACTGGAATTTCAGCTTTATCATTCACTTGTCAGAGCTTGGTCTAATCAAGCCCTCCACTGAGCCTCAGTTTCTTGTCTGTAAAATTGGAGAATAAGATCTAAATTGTAAAATCGTCATTCGGGTTCAATGATATCAGATTCCTTTGACCTCTTGAAAAGGGAAAAACTGACTAGCAGGTCTCTGATACAATAAGTGCAGGGGAGGGGTCCTCTTATTCCTCCTCCATCCCCTCTCTTCCTGACAGACAACTGGGGTGGAAAGACAGTCAGAAGGAGTATATATATATATGTATATACACATATATAAATGTGTGTGTATGTATTTTTAAAAAATGAGCTTCTTCAGAGTGTAGTGATCTAAATGCAAAAGAAATGGCCAGAGAGATATTTCGATAGACCTCTCAGTGTGTGCTGGAGAAAAAAAAAAAGCAATGAAATGACCTCGGGCTGTGCTTGGGCTAAACCCTGAGTTAGGGTCTTGTTTCCACCATTCCTCATGTGACCCAGACCTGTGCTTTCTGAGCTTCTTTCTGTACCCTCCCCCACCCCAGTGGAGGAGAAACCTCCCCTGCGCTCAGCTACTGAAGCATCTTTATGAGTTTCTGCGGGCTGCTCCAAAGCCTCTTCCCATCTCCACATCATGAGGGGGGAGGGGGGCTGTAAGGAGATTCTGGGGCTGCACTGGTTCCTGTGGTTGCTGGATCCTCAGGACCTTTAAGGTCACCCTGACAGGCAGTTGAGACCAGTAGGCCCCTCTGAGTCACTGGGCTCCCTTACCCCTCCCAGTCACCCTCCTAGCTGAAGCCCACTGCCTGTGAACTGTCCCTTAGCCAGGTGCGGCAGGCAGCTCGGCTCTTCTAATCTCGTTTTATAAATTAATCCCTCTCTTCCCTTAATCATTTTCATTGCCTGCCTCTGAACCCATTCCAATCCATCTACTGCTCCTGCACCTTCTCCCACTCATCATCCCCTCCTCAGCCCTCTGGTGAGCTGTGGCTGCCTGCATTCTTGGTCCCAGGTAAGGAGACAGTTCTCAGAGTCCCACGCATCTGGCCATTTCCCCTTTAGTCCTCAGAGCCAACCAAGCAAAGCAGAAGCACGTGGTGTTGAACGTGAACAGTGCTGGGTGGAAACCTTAGCACGACTATTCCTTTGCGCAGCAGGCTCAGGGAAGCTCCCCTACCTCTACATCTATAGAACAGCGTGCCTAGAAGGTGAAAGTAAGTGCTTGGCAAGGGGAACTATTCACCTGAGTAGAGGACGGGCTCCTGAGTCAGGCATCCCACCATTCTCTCTGCTTCTCCTCTGGATCCTTCTTCCGCAACCTGGAAATCCCCGAGAATGCAAGGCACAGGCTCCAGAGCTAACACTGACCACGGACAAGAGCCTCCCTTAGCTTGTGCTTAGTTTCCTTCAAGGGGCCTGTAAGTATCACCTGCCATTGGAAGAAGGTTAGACCTACAAAAGCAGCCAGTTGTGAAGATAGTTAGAGGGGCTCTGGGTGGGATATGGTGAGGCCTTCCAGACTTAAGCTCAAAGCCATGGTTAAGACTCGAGAGGAGGCCATCTATTTCACCTCCTCTCTTTACTCTGGGAAACAAGCCCTCTGGGCATCTGTATGTGCCTCAGGTGAGAGGCTCTATAGTGTATCTCTTCTGATTGGTTTTGGTTTGTAAGGTATCTATAGCTCAGGCTGGCCCCAGATGAGATCCTCCTGATTAGTAACCAGAATGCTGAGTTTATAACACCATGCCTACTCAGAGCCCCTACTATAACTTTAAATTTTTCAAATCCTATTTTTAATGATGGTTCTTAAATGCTTTAACCTCCCTTGTAATCCACCACCCACCAGAGGTAGTGGGAAAAAAAGGATACAGGGGAAGTGGACCTATTTAGAAAGGTTCTTTGGAGCAACTCCCATCTGTGTTGTCTGGAAATTGGCAGTTCAGTTCACAGGTTAGCAGGCAGTGGCAGCTCGACTCACTCGCAAACACTTCTCGGATATACCAGCAGTCTAGTTCAGTAGAATCTGGTTAGCACAGCAGTGGCATGACCTAGCAGAGACAGCCAGGCCTCATTCTAGGCTCGAGTCAGCAGGAGGGACCAACAGGAAACCCAGGCGAAGTTCTCAGCTGTGCCTCTCTCAGGGAAGTGAAGCTCAGTGAAGACTCGAGACCCACAAGCACTGCACAGCTAGCTGTACCAGCAAGTCAAACTCTGTCTCCATCACTCCATGGAGTCCTATTTACTTGCTCCAAACATCATGTGTCCTCCACATGCCTGGCCTCAGCACAGGTCTTGTCTCCGCACATACATCCAATCAGCCCAAGTCCTTGGAAGCAGCAACAAACTACAATACACCACCAGAAGTGTTTTGATGCATTTCTCTCTATGGAGTCCCAACAAATGCAGCTCAAGTACACAGTGTAAGGCAAACCAATACATGCATGTTGTTAGCTAAGAATCCTTCATCATGTGTCCTTTCATGTGCTTGCTTTAGTAGAACATCCTCTCTCCTGTGTCTGCTTCAGCAAAACATTCCTTCATGGTCTGCCTTAGCCTATTATACCTGTGTCTACTAACAAAACGTTCCTTCACATGTCTGCCCCAGCAAAACACCACCCCTTCCTTCCAAAGAACACTCAAGTTTCCACTTTACCCTACTTTTAGATTACTCCAGCCTTTTGGGCCAAGGTGAAGGGATTGTATTTCTGAGACCACTTGCCTACCTCTGCCAGACCTGGATCTGGTGGCTTCAGTAGCCATGAGCACAGAGCTTCATGTCTGTAGTGACCCAAGCCATTTTGGAACCCTGGACTGTCAGACACCAAGGCTATGCTTACAACCAATTCTGTGCTTCCGGCAGAGAAAGCTCATTATAGCTGTAGGACAAGAGAGGTTGTTATCAGTGACCATACAGCTGTTAGGCCTCTGATTATTGCTAAGGAACTAAGGGAACAGAGAAGTCATCTCCAAACACAGCGGGGACAGGAATAGAGTCCTGGGGACATTACAGAGCCAGCCCTACCTGCAAGAGGCAACAGAAGTCAAAACTTTCAAGATGACCCTTAAAAGGTTCAGAAGGGATGCCCAAATTGACAAGGGGGAAAACAATGTCCCAGTCAGAATGACCCAGCACTGTGTGAGTTCCAGAGGTATTGCCAATGCCCCAAGTCTGTGGAAACTAGGTAGGACTTGCCTGTGGGAAGGGAGAGATTTTAATAGTCTGGGCTCTCTATTTTGCTCTTTACTGGATACTGGCCTTCCTTAATACTTCATCTGTAGGAAACTCAGTTCCACACTGGGTACCTGGCACTGTGGATTACAGGTGTGAATTTTATGGTCATCTTGGTCATCGAGATGAAAATTAGCATCTCAGAGTCCATCGTACTGAAGCAACCTGCCACGCCCACTTTCTCTGCCCACTTTGTCCCTTCCCACTCCTACTCTTTCAGATCTGCTGGGATCTGAGGGGACATCTAGAAAGGCCAACCCCTAGAAGGCTCCTGGTAAACATCGGGTCACTGCCATCCCTCCTGCCAGCCCCTGGTGCTTTGAGGGAAAGAAAGGTAGACAGGGAAGTTCTGCTCTCTTTTTGCAACTTGGATGGGTTTTGCAGCACAGAGTACATGATCCACCAGCCTCAGTTTTGTCTCACACTTTGGCCCTCTCTGTGGTTGGGAAGAGTGGGAGAGAGAGGGGAGAATTTAAAGAGAGAGAGGTTGCAGGAATACCATCCACCTATACCCCTCTCAACTCACTCTGGACCTCTATCACTGATACCCAAAGGCAACCCTGCCTGAATGACCACACTACTGCGGCCAGTCCTCTCTTGCCCCCTTCCGAGCCTAAGGAAGGGGAGGGACTGAGGAGCGAGGGTTCTGAAGGAGGGGCCAGAAGTCCAGCCTGGTTCTGATTTCCCTGGCTGGGGCTGGGAACCAGAGCCTGGTCTGTCTTCAATCCCTACCCCCCTAATGCAATGCTTCTCTGCTTTCGGGAGCGGCCCATAACCACAAACACATTTGCTAATGCAGCTAGCCTGCCCGCCCTGGGACAGCTGGCTGGGCCCTGTGCCTGGGGCCAGGCCAGGCAAAGGGCAGGGGGCCTGGCTGGGAAAGGGGCCCGAGGCTCCTCCTCTGCTGCTCAGTCACCCTGCACAGGCCTGGTTGCTGCCTGTCTGTCTTGTAGCCCCTCACTGCTGGGTCTCTTTTCATGGCTGAGAAAGATGCCAAATAAACTAAGGGCAATAGAGAGGAACTACTTCACAACTGGACACATAATGACCAGCTTAAAGATGGGTCTGCTAGACATGACTTTTTCCTAAGAGAATGCGTGGTTTGCCTGGGTTAAGAAGGCCTTGGCCTGAGACATCCTACCATAGCATCTCTTTGAGAAAAGCTACCTCTAAACAGGGAAAAATTGAGACAGGTGTGTTGGATGGCCCATGCTTGTAACTCCAGCACTCTGGGAGCTAGGGCAGGATGATCAAGAAGTCAACCTTGACTTGGGTTACAAAGTGACACCTTGCCTTAAAACGGCAGCCAAATGGAATAAAGAGAAAAACAGGAGAGACATTAATGGCAGAGTGAAGGCTGAAGGTTTGTGGGTTGCATAGGAAGCCAAACCACAGGTCTCTACTGTGACTAGGGCAAATGTGCCTCTTTGCATGCAGTCTTGTGATATAGAAATGGGTAGGCAAGTGTCTTGTAAACTGTAAAGTACTGTATCTGTGAAGATGACCATTCTGCCAGACCACAGGCCCTAGTAGACCAGGAATCATGGTGGAGTGGCCTCCAGCCACTAGGACCCCAGCCCTGGGCACCATTGCGTGAGAGAGAAAGGCTTAGAGACTAAGAGTTAGAGCCATCTTTTCCCTTGTCAACCTGGCATTCAGGAAGCCCCCCTGAGAAGCTAGCCTGAATCCTGGGGCCCCAGAATTCCTAAAGTAGAGCTGGAGTCTGAGCTCACTCCCAAGTAGACAGCAATTCCAAGGCCCAGCCTTGCTCAAGGACTGCCCGGCCTTACTTGGCGGCCCCAGCTACTACCCCCACTCTCTCAGCTCACACAAGGCATGCGGCTCAGCTTCCCCTGCCAAGACACCCCCAGCTGGCCCCTCAGCCCCTCTCCAAAGACAGGGGCCTTTCTCTGCCATGTTCCTGGAGGCTTTTCCACTTAACAGGGCCTTGAAATCCATTTGCTGCAGACTGTGAACTTCCTCTCTATGCTCCTGCCCGCTGGCCTTCTCTGAGCCTGACCCCCCACTCCCACCCCCACACTGGCGTCCGCCCGCCCATAGCCCAGCAGCTGTCACCCTGCTCTCCCCTTCCCCGGGCCTCTGGGGCCAAGCAGGGGGCACCTGGAGGAGGTATTCAAGCCCAGGAAACAGCAAGAGCCTGAGTGAGGCTAGGAATCCCAGAACCTGCTCACCAGTAGAGTCCTGAGTATATCAGAGGCTAGAGACCTCTAAACTAAGCTAAACTAAACTAAACTAAGCTAAGCTAAACTAAACTAAACTAACCACCAAAACATTTCTCTCTACATCATCTTTACCCTCATGGCCTCTATGGACCTTGTGGGGCAGAGCCATGTTACTGACAGACACACACAGCGGCTACTAGTTCACCTGAAGGTATGTCTAGGAAAATAGGTGGTATGGGTTCTAGTCCTGCCTCAACCAGAATCCATGACTTTGGGCCAGTCTTGTCTCCTCTTGGACCTCTTTGATTTCCCTACCATTTCTTCAACACCCTCTAGTTTCTTGAAGTTAACTCCTCTCTGCTTTGTCAGGTCTGCACATCCTAGGTCTTTGTGCCCTTCTTGCTGGAGTCCCAAATTCTTCCATGCCACAAGCTTTATTCTCTATCCCAGTAGGTCCTCTTAAACTGTAGGAGTGAATTGCCACTACTATCCACTGAGCAGGTCGCTAAGGTCAAGCACTTTCATGCCTTCTGTCTTGTAATAAAAGATTTAGTTTAGTTTTTAATTGTGTGTGTGTGTGTGTGTGTGTGTGTGTGGTGTTTAATCTGAATGTATGTCTGTGTATACTTGATGCCTGTGGAGACCAGAAAAAGGCATCAGATCCCCTGAAACTGGAGTTTACAGTTGGCTATGAGGCTCTATGTGGGTACTGGGGATCAAACCTGAGTCCTCTGAAAGAATAGCCAGTGCTGGTAACCACTGAGTCACCTCTCCAGCCCCACGCCTTCTATCTTATTAATTTGATGTTATTTTCATGATACAGGCTGAGGAAACTGAGGTACAAAAAGGAGAAGTGACCACAGTTCCAAGGCCAGCTACTAGTTGAGCCTGGGTATTTGCATTCTCTCATCTGTCCTGTCCCTCCTCCTCCTTCTCCTTCTCCTCCTTCTCCTCCTCCTCCTCCTCCTCTTCCTCCTTCTCTTCCTCCTCCTCCTCCTCTTCTTCCTACCCTCCTCCCCTCCCCTGTGTATGCCTAAATGCCAGTGTATTCTGTAATGGAGAGGGGACATACTAATGCAGCCTTATTTTGAAGTAGCACTTTACAGTAGGTAATGGCGCCACTCAGCTTTTGGTCAGGCTTCGAGCTGATGGCAAACATTGAGCTTAAGATCTGCTCTGATCTGAAGCTCCATCTCTGTCATATGTTTCCAAAAACTATGTTATTTCAAACCTAAAACCAGAGTTAGGAAGGGAAGTTTATCCAAAGGAAGAAATGCTTAGAAGAGGGAAGAAAGGCCATATTATTAGAGCCTCAAGTCTCCCAACCCAACTGAGTACCTACTATGTGCTGGCCACTGCCAGTCACTTTACACAAGAGGCTTTTACTCACCTCTCAGCAAAACATATCCCTGGGGGGAGGCAAGATGATGCCTACAAAAGGAGGTCTCCCGACCCAGAGATCCCAGATCCAGACAGGACCACTGCACACAGACAGCTCCCCGGCAAGCTTACTGTCAGCTTTGCTGCCCAGAGCTCACCCTTTCAAGGATCGGGGATTAGGGGGGGGGGATGCTGGTCTCTCTCCCCATCTGTCTTTCTCATCCTTCCCTACTCTGGTTCTCAGCAGAGAATGTGTTGGAAACCTGGACTGAATTACCACCCATTACCCAACCTGCCTTACTCCAAATCCCTGGTATTAATGCAATCAATGGAGGGGAAGCAGACTCTTTTTGGCCGCCTGTCTGGCCTGCCCAGCAAGGCCTTCCCAGGGCTGCTAAAAAGCCTATGCACCTACTGCTCCCCTTACACAGGGACAGTACCATGTGCCATTCACACATGTGCTTGCCACTGTGAAGCAGGTACTCTGCCTATCAAAGAGGTCTCCCTCTTGGACACTAAATTCAGTGAAGACATACACAAGAACATTTGTTCTTTCAGGGAATACTTACAGGACTGTCTTGAGGTACTGGAACAAGGAGCAAGCCTGACAGGCCTTATTATTTACCTAGAGCAAGGAGGGTACACCATCAATGAACAAATGATAAACTCACAGGTGAATCCCAGGTTGGTGGATAGTGATGAAGAAAGTAAATCAGGCTTATGGGATCACCATGCCAGAGGGGCTCTGTTAGAGCCAGCAGTCAGAGAAAGCCTCAGGGAGAAGAAGGGGTCATGACTCAGCAGTTAAGAGTATTAGCTGTTCTTCCACCCAGAGGACCAGGGTGGAAGTCCCAGCACCCACTTGTCGGTTTAGAGTCCTCTGTAACGCCAGTACCAGAGGATACAACACCTTCTTCTGACCTCTGTGGGCGCCAGATATACATACAGGTAAAACACCCATGTGAGGATCCAGGGATGGCTTCAAGGAGAAAGAACTGGGAAACAGAAGGTCAGAAGTGGGCATGTGGGAAAGTGGGGGGTGGGGAACCGAAGCTGGGGTGACAAAGACCACACTGTCAAGAACTGTAGGCCAAAGCAAGGAGCTTGAGGACCATGTTTGGTTGTGTTATATAGTGTTTGCCTGTGTTATCAATGCTGGCCTGGGACTAAGAATCCTCCTGCTTCTGTCTCCTGATGCTGGGGGTCCAGACATGTACTACCATACTTAGCTAAGAGTTTAGAGTTCAAGGTATGATTGTGTTAAGAGTTTAGAATCTAAAATGTATAAAGAAGCCATTAAAAGGACTGGGGACATAGCTCAGTGGTCAAGAGCACTTGTTGTTCTTCCAGAGTACCTGGATTTGGTTCCTAGAACCCACGTGGTAGCTCACAATCATCTGTGAGTCCAGCCTCAGGAGACATGGTACCCTCTTCACCAAGCATGCATATGGTGCACGGATATACATGTAAACAAAACACCCACACATGTAAAATCCATTTAAAACACAAATTTCAAAGAATTTCAAGTGTTACTCATGGTGATAAAAATCCTGAAACCCCATTTCTTAGCCAAAGAATCACAACTTTCAGGTTAGCCTGAGTTACATAGTGAGTTCCAAGTCAGACTTAGAAATATAGTATAAAACTCTCTCTCAGAGAAAAAAAGTTCTACACAGAACAAGCCTGAAATTTTATTTTAGAAAGATCATTCTGGTGGCTCTGGAGAATGGAGAGGTCAAGGGATGTAGGGATGTATTGTACAGGTTTTAATAAGAGGTGCTGATGGCCTGGACTTGAATCAAGCAAAAAATTAGATGCTTTAGCCCAGACTCTTTTACAGCTAGCAGGCTTTTGGGGATAACCACTGAGTGATGGCCTCATCTCTGGATGCTATTTCAAATGTACCCTTGCTTCAAAATCTTTTAACTCCTCCCACCAAATGAAATATTAGACACAAAAACCTGGTGTTTGTGGGAGCAAGTTAAGATTGAAGATACAGAAGCTGGAGAGATGGCTCAGAGGTTAAGAGCACTGGCTGCTCTTCCAAGGGACCCTGGTTCAATTCCAGCACTCAGATGGCAGCTCACAACCGTCTGTTACTCCAGTTTCAGGGGAACTGATACCATCAAACAGACATGCAAGCAAAACACCAATGCACATAAAAAATTAGAAAATCAATCACCAAAATAAATTTAAAAAGATTGAAGATACAATTTTAGTGAGTTGTTGAAATACATGTGCTATGTAAACCCATGAGTCTCAACAACAACAAAAATCTACTAAGAAAATGTCAGTAGAAGGATAAGAACACCAGAGACTTAGTCCTGACATCGAGAGAAGGAGTCTCTGAAGAACCAGTGAAATGAGACCACATCGAGCAACAGGAGAGAACATGCTCAACTGGGGCAAGTACCTATGAGTGACCCAGAAAGGTAAGACAGATCACTGGCCTTGGCAATGTGGGGTTTCTGGGGACTTGTTTGTTTCTTTGCTTTCTGAGACAAGGTCTCTCTCTATAGTCCTGGCTGTCCTAGAACTCATTGTGTAGACCAGGATGACCGTGAATTCACAGAGACCCTCCTGCTTCTGTGTATGCCTCCCAAGCACTAAAACGAAAGGTGTGAACCAGCCCATGCCCAGCTTCTGGTGACCTTTGACAAGAGCAGCTTTAGCAGCCGGGAAGTTCACTGGGGTGTCCGGTGGTAAGAATGGCTATGAGGAAATGGAGGCATTGAGCCCAGCAGTGTCTTAAAAGGGCTCTGCTGTAAGGGAAAGCAGAGACAAGAGGAAGGAGTGCTAAAGCCAGTGGACCAGTGGTCTACTTGAAGGCGGGACACTCTCAGAGTAAGAGGCCCTACTGGGAAGAATATGGAGGAGTGGAGGGCATTGTCAAAAGGTGAGGTGATTATGATAAAAATTTGGAAACGTACACATAGTTATGGTAAGGTCAAATGCATATAGCCATAGGGAATGGGAGACAAAGGTGGAGTGGAGGACCCTGAGTCTTGACTACTAAATACAGGAGGATATCTCTGTTGTACAGAACTTGCAAAGAACAGTGGCAAAATTACGGTATAGGAGGAAAAAATACCTATCCAGCTACTGACAGTTCTAAGACTTGGAGGACACTGACAAGGGGTTCAAAAGATAACAGCCTCCAGGAGGGGTTGGGGATGAGGCGGTCATGAGAGTATCCATCATTTCAAGAGAAAGAAAGACAAATGGTCCAGAAGCAGCCATGAAGAACAATAAGGATACTGTCCCTGCTTCTTTGCACAGTGGAATGTAGACTGTGGAAGGAAAGTAGAGTCCCCAAAATATCACAAGACGGTTGTGCCCTTGAGCCATGTGAATGAAGAAAATGGTCAAACGACACTAAGAATATGGGGAAGGGTTAGCGGAATGGCTCTGTAGTTAAGAGCACTGGTTGCTCTCCCAGAGCACTGGTTGCTCTCCCAGAAGGCACAATTTTGATTCCCAGCAACCACACAGAGACTCACAATTATCTGTACCTCCAGTTCCAGGGCATCCAACTCCTTCTTTCTGGCTTCTACAGGTACCAGCCACACACGTGGTGCACAGATATATATGCAGGCATAACACTCATACACATGAGAGAGAGAGAGAGAGAGAGAGAGAGAGAGAGAGAGAGAGAGAGAGAGAGAGAGAGAGAGAGAAAGGAAGAGAAGAGAAGAGAAGAGAAGAGAAGAGAAGAGAAGAGAAGAGAATATTGGAACTAGAATTGGAAGCAGTGAAAAGATAGAAGCCCAGGGTTCTGTGGAGATCTAAGTGCATGAATGTGAATCCCAATGGAGTGAACAGAGTTGCTTCCAGAAAGCTTACTCGTTGTATTGTGTTAATTCTGCAGAGGATAAATGTCTGATGTCCCTGCTTTTGCTTGTGATGGTTTTGGAGAGGCCAATGTGAGCCTGTAGGCCCTCGTCTGAACTGCAGAGGGCAGTGTCTTTGCTGAGGGAAAAGATGGAATCTGAAAATATACCAGACTAGGCACCCATGGCTTTATAACCTCAGATACACACTTGTATGCACACAAAGACTGTGTATACATACATGCACCGTGAACACGTAAGCAACATCATATATATATATACATATATAGAAACATACACATGTAATATGCACACCTTTGCATATATCCCCTTAACACCATACACACAAACCCAACTACACCTGCCTATATTGCCTCATTCAATAATATACTCATACAAATATGCACACACACACACACACACAGAGAGAGAGAGAGAGAGAGAGAGAGAGAGAGAGAGAGAACCCGAACTGCGTTTTCTTAAGTCTTGCCAAGTCTCAGACAGCAGAAAATCAAGCTGAAGTTGAACAATCCAACTCAGAAAAGGGGGGAGATGCAGGGGCGTGAGAATGAGGTGTGTGTTGGGGGAGTCAGGCAACGAGGAGCAAAGGAGCCAAGTGCTGAGTTAAAAAAAAAAACTAGACCATTTGAAAAAGGGAAAGCCTTCAGACAGAGCAGGAATGCAGGGTGTAATTAGAATCGCTTCAACCGTCTCTAGATTTGGGGAGGATAGGCAAACTGGTTGCACATGCGGCATGGTGATCCCTAGCCTAGATAATGTTGGCAAAGCATGTGTGTGTGTGTGTGTGTGTGTGTGTGTGTGTGTGTGTGTGGTGTGGTGTGTACATGTGAGCATGCAAGAGCTGTGGAAAATGCACTTGACCACATGGCACTGAGCCCCAGAGAATCCAAGATGAGTGCCCCCACCCTTGCATCCGCCTGCCCCTTCTGGGGAGGACCTCGCATCTGACCCACAGCAGTCACCCCAAACACATGGAAAGGCTAGCAGATGCAGTGCTTGCCCAAGGCCCTGAACTTGTCAAGCCGGGCTAAGGGAACACAAATAGTGAAGGTACTAGATTACCACGAGGAGACAGTATCCCTGAGTTCATGTCCCAGGTCAGTCACTGACGGGCTGCCTGACTAAAAGCCACATCCCTCCCTTCCCTGGGCCTCTGTAGCCTGAAGGGAGAGTTTGGGGTCTTTCCAATCTGGCCCTGAATATCCATCTGGGATTGCTGGTTATGAGCGGCTGGAATGAAGCAAAAGGAGATTGTGGGGTGCCTGTGAGAGAAGGGCTGAGCTTGAAGGGGTGTGAATGTCTCTGGCTCCCCAGACCCTGGGAAGCCTTCCTATGCTAGCCTATCTCCATGTTATGAGCCCCATGGAGTATGTAGGCCCTGGAAGGGAGAGCCAGGTAGCCAGGCAGCCACAAGCCTAATCCCTTTGGCCCTCCCCTTCCCTTCTTCTCACCTTTCTTCTCTAGGCTTTCTGAGAGGGCCTCGGGGCCAGCTGCTATCATCACTAAATATAGGCCAGCCAGCTTTGGATGTGAAGAAGCCCCTCTTACTTGCAGGGTTCCAAAGGCCTGGCAGGTGGCAGTTGGTGTATATGGCCTCTCCAAGCATGAGAGATCAGATTCTCCAGTCCAAGCCCCAGTTCCAGCCCAAAGCTCCAGTTTCCCATGTACTGTCTCCTTTGTTCCCCAGTGTCCTGAGGGCTTGGTTCATAAAGTGGGTAGTTTAGATCCTGGTACACTAAGAACAATAATAACGATGATGATAATGGCAATTGTTATTATAGCCAATACTTACTGAGCCTTTACTGCATGCCAGACAGCTCTCTACTAAGCGCTGTGCAGGTATCAACGCATCCCGCCCTGTGAATGCCGTTTGAGGTAGGTTCTATTAGTCCCACTTTACAGGCAAACAAACTGAGGCTCAGACAGCACAGTCAAATTACTCAAACCACTTAATTACTCATCTAGTGAGGCCAGAATGGTGATGGTGTTGATCCTTTTAACTGCAGATTCCTTTAGGGAGAGAAAAATTCTGAGAACAGTAATAGTAGTAGGTACTATGAATTCATCTTCAGTGCACTGGCCTTCCCTCAGTTCCTCAGAACAATGGTTTTATATAGGAGCAGTCCTGGGGTAGGAGACCACTCAGAGAACCCCCCAGCCCAACAGATAGAGCTAATTCTCCTTGGTTCTTAGGAGCTGTGTATTCGTGAGCAACCGCCGTGCCCTTTCTCGGCTTCCCAGGGTTCCTGGTCTGTACTAATGACAAGAGGGCTGGAGGAGACTGCATTCACAGCCCTCTTGAGTTCCTTTGTCCCCTCTCCAGTGGCTAGCTGAACACTGCCTCAAGTCCAGGCTCTGCTTTCCACGTGGCACCAGAGCCAGGCGACCCGGGGCCTCCGTGCTTTCTGAGGGCCTAAGAAAACCTTCTAGTCCCAAGAAAAAGAACATTTATTGGCTCTAAAATATGAAAAGAAAACAGCGGAATTGGAATTAATAAATGTTCCATTATATGTCTACAAAACATAATATAATATCAGCCTCGTTAATTGTTAAATTTAGTATTCCTAAAAATTTCATTACATTTGAAAACAATTTGTTGCTTAGATTTCCTCACTTTGCAAGAATTCCCAAGTATGCACGATGACTACAAAGAAATCATAGCCAAGTGGGAACAAAACAAGTTACTCATAGGCAAATAATTTTGAAAGCGGAATTATAAAAATCCTTTGAAATATTTTATAGCAAAAATTACATTTAATAGGGGATGTGGGTGCATTTTCACATATCTGACATGCTGTGGGGTAAAGCCTGCCAAAGGGAGAATGCCTAGGGCTGAGGAGAGGGCCACGCCCTGAGTGGCAGGCAGAGCCTGGGTCATTGAGTAAGGGAACAAGAGCACCTCTGTGAGCTGGCTTGCTTGTTGGGGGGGAGCGGCCATGGGCCATGTCGGGCGCCCACTCTCGGGTTGTTCCCCTCATCTCCTAAAAAAAACAAACAAAACACAAAACAAAAAACCCGCCCTGGCCACATGCATGTAGGCGCTGGCAGAATGGTTCTTGGAGAGCGGCTCTTTCCTGTGCTGCCCTTGGCTCTTATCAAAGGCCCTTTCAAGAAACAGGCATGCCTGTGTGCCTTTCATAATCAGGAAGAGAAATAAACATTATCTGACGAGAGGCAAACAGCCACGTGTAAACGGTGTCTGTTGGATTGTCAAGCCATTGCCCAGGACATTGTCCACTGGACTGCTCAGTGCCCTGGAGCAAGGCCCACCCTAGGTATTCTCTCCCAATTTAACACCAGCATAAACTTGAAGTCTCTGGAGGACCTGTCGGTTTCTTCCTTCTTGACACCAAAAGCAGCAGAAGGCTCTACTTCTGGTGGGCAAGATGGGGGGCCGCTTAGCTGCAGGCAAGTACACAAAGGGGGGTGGGTGGGGGCGGGGGGTTGACAGGATGACACAGAACACCACTTACTTTGATGTGACCTGGGCCAGGTCCCTTGCTCCTGAGCTGCGTCTACAGTAAGAGGGTAAAAAAAAATCACAAGGTTAGTGTGAGGACACATTAGGATAATGGCTGTCAACTGGCAAGAACGGGCCATGGCATGGTGAAGAACTCAGGCTGGGAGTGAATTTGCTCTTAGTCACCAAGATTTGATGGCACAGACCTATTCGAAGATGCCCACCAATTTGGCAGGGTCTCTTTGCTTCACAAGTCAACAACAGGACCAGGCTAAGACTCTTCGTTGTCTCAAACCCGTGAACTCAGAGGTGGCAATAGAGACTCCACTCTGTCCCCTTGCTCTTCACTGGTCCAATGCAGAAACAGAGGAAGGATACAGTTCCACCAAGAGCTCTCTGTCATGCTTATTGCTGTAGCCAATATAAGAATGAAGGAGCCCAGGCATGAGGCTGGCGGCATTGTGCCAGCTCATCAATGGCAGACCGTAGAGGGTAATCCACCATCTGCATCCGGCCCACTCACTCTCCAAGCCAAACTCCTTGCCACCAGCTCAGGAGGAGCTTCACTCACTCTTTGAACACCATCTCCCTTCTGCTCCCGTTATCTCTCCCTCAGCATTCCTATTTCCTTTTCTATTTCGCTACATACCACCATACCCCCCTCCTCTGTGCTCCTGCATGTGCCTCTATCCTTAGCTGATTACACCAGAGTTTCTGAGGTTTCATGCCTGCCTGTCCTAAGCCACCTCAAAGGTGGAGTCTGTGTAGTTTCATCTCAGTATCTCAGTGCCCTACTTGCCAATGGCATGTCTATGGAATGGAACAGACCTCAGCATGGAAGGCAGAGAGAGAAATAAGGGAGGTCTAGCCTCTACCCCTTCTAATTCTGGTCATGGAGACTCAAAGAAATTGGACTTCAATCTTTGATCATTTTTAGCTATGTGACCCTAAGCAAGTCATTTCCTATTCCTATTAATTCTGTTTGTTTTTGTTTTGATTTGGTTTGGTTTGGTTTGGTTGGTCTATAATACAGGAACTCAGTTCAGTAACTTTGCTATGTCCTGAAAAGGCTATGGTGGGAATCAAATATGGAAATGACTGAGAAAGTGCTTTAGATATCATCAGCCCCTCAGCAGTGTTTGAGGACCCCTACCTTTGCCAGTCCTGAGAATTCCTTTGAGTTCATTGCAGGCTCATTGCAAACTTGCAACTACACCAACTGCACCCACCAATGTCCTACCTGTCTCTCAACCCACTCTGTTGCAAAGGAGAGGACATTCACACTGGTCCCATAAGGACTTAAATAGTTACTGTGTAGCATAGCATCCAGAGCATTCTCTGAGCTATTACATTTGTCTATGCCCTGTTTCATTCACACCTGCCCAAGCATCTTGAATTCCATTTGATGGATAATATCTTTAGCAATGAGTTTTTGGGAAGTCTAAAATATGTAGTACATAAGAGACATACATAGGGGCTAGAGAGATGGCTCAGTGGTTAAGAGCACTGACTGCTCTTCCAGAGGTCCTGAGTTCAAATCCCAGCAACCACATGGTGGCTCACAACCGTCTGGAATGGGATCTGATGTCCTCTTCTGTTGCATCTGGACAGTGACAGTGTACTCATATATACATAAAATAAATAAATAAATAAATCTTTTAATAAAAAAGATACATACATAGAACATAAGTACATAGCTTAGATACATAGTCTCCAAAATAAACCAAAATAATATTTAAAGACAATATGAATAAATACACTAATAAAATGTAGGGCCAGGTCTGGTGGTATGCACATTTAATTCCAGCATTCAGAAGACAGAGACAGATGCAGAGGCAGAGGTCAACCTGGTCTACATTGAGACTTCTTGTCAGTCAGGGCTACATAGTGAGACTGCATCTCAAAACAGATAATTAAATTAAATATAGACAGACAGCTAGCACTTAACTAGAGATTTACTCTAGTTCTGAGTATTTTACATTTATTACCTGAATCCTTACAACATTAACAGGTATGAATATGCCTGATTTTTAGATCTGAAGAAAAAACCCCAAAGATCAAGGAGGTGAAATAACTTGCCCAAGATCACAGAGTAGTACAGAGCAAAGGTATAGTTTGGTTCTGAACATTACTTTAAGTACTGATTGGATGAAAGCTATTGGAGGGAAAGGCCCACATATTCTGAGACTAGTGAAGAATCCTGAACCACTACCGAATTTTACAGAAGAGAATCGGAGTCTCAAATGCCAGGTTGGGGGAATTGGGACTTGATTTCTGCAGAGAACAGGAAGGGAAGTCACTCACTTTAGTTGCAAAGAGAAGCCACACACAAGGGTTTATAAGGGGAGGACTAGAGTCCTGGTACATCCCCATTTGAAAGGACACTGAACCCCCCAGGAGCAGATAGTTCGACCAGTGAGTGTCAGATCCAGGTTTCCTGTGATTCTTGGCAGAACTCATGAACTGACACAAGGAGAAAGAAAGGAGGAGGGGTCCCAAAGTACTGAGTCTAGGGAAGAAAGAGAAAAGAAACCTGATTCACACTAGCACCACATCTTTCCCTACACCCATCCAGACTGTCAGGTGGTGGGGGTACATAAAGTACCATTGAGTCCCTAGATTTCCTCTTAGTCACCCCAAATCCTGGGTCAGAGCCTGAGCACCAAGGAAGATCCAGAAACAGGCAAGGGTCTCCTTTTCCTCCACGGAAGACCTACAGGGAGGGGCAAGCCGGGCCTGGCTGAGCAAGCAAGTGTCCTGGTTTGAGAGAAGCCAGGCCTGACTCAAAGAGGACAGCCATCCCTAGCTAGCAGAAGAGCCAATTAGAGTCAGGGTGAGGAGGGTCCTGGTGGCCTCTGCCCTGTATCCTCTAGTCCCAGCTGGTAATCATCAGCTTGGCTCAGAGGATCTCTGACAAGAGAGTTAGACTCTGGGATGGATCAAGGGGACGGGGAGGCTGGCAAAGCGAACCCCTGTGCCCAGACCGCACACTGAGGCCCTCCCACGGCTGCAGGCTCCCTAGGGAGTCTGTCAAAGAGACATTTGAAAGACTTGGTCAGCCCCTTATCAGGATGTACCTTCCCAATACACACACAAACACACAGAGACATCGGGGGGGGGGGGGAGAGGGGGGAGGAGAGAGGTGTCTAACTCATGGGGAAGTACAGACACTAGGGAGCTCCAGGATTCATCACCCTGAGGAAGCGTATACCAGGGCTGTGGACATTTCCCCCAAATTCAACATCATCTGCTGGAAAATGGGCATACTTCCTTCCTCAGAAGGCTGTTTTAAAGCTGACTGGATGCAGAACTCACAGCACAGTACTAAGCCAGCCCACCCACCTTCCTCCCTGCAGAGGAGTCAGGACAAAACAGATTAAAATACAGCACTTCTTTGAAGCCCTGATACATTTGAACTCAGAAAGCCTATGTGTGCCAGACCTTCCTTCCTCTCAAGGCAGCAGTAGAGGCCAAGGAGAGAGAGCAGGTGACCTGCAAGAGCACATAGCCCATCGGTGTTAGAATAGGAACTGAGGTCTGGGTTGCCTGCCTGCATCGTAGCACACTGGATTGCTACCTGATGATGCCTTTGCAATAATGTTGAGTGAATTTTGAGGACTCTTTTGAACAGGATGCGCTGAGGATGTTTCAAGATAGTGCCCAGGCACAGATGGACCTGAAGTCCTTGAAGGGGGATCGTCTGCCTCTGCTCCATGCTGTAGCAGCCTGGCCACATGCGGGATGGAATGGGGCTGGGGGGTGGGGAAGGTGGGAGGGAGGCTGCCTTTAGTGGGCTACCATATCACATTGCAGTCTCATATCTCATTTGCTGTTCACCCCCTCCCCCCCCCCCGCGCCTTGATCCTTCCCGGGCAGATCTGCATGGTTTGCATTATTTTCCCCTTCCCGCCAGCCCCCCTCCCCGGATATCTTGGTTCCATATTTTCCACGCTGAGGCTCAGTTTACTCCTGGCTGGGCTCCGGGTCTGCACCTGGGTTCTAAGGGAAAGGTCTGGGACTATGTGAGTGCGCATGTGCATGTGCTTGTGTGTGTGCATGTGCGTGTGCGCGTGCGCGTGCGCGTGCGCGTGCGCGTGCGTGTGCGTGTGTGTGTGTGCGCGCGCGCTGGTCATCAGGGCTTTAACTCTGGTCCTAGCCTCTTTTTTCACTACCTGCCACCGAAACTGTTCTTCCAATCAAGGCCATAGCCTCTGTTCCTCAATCACTTGGGTACTTGTGAAAATTATAACCCCCCCACCACCACACACATACCACCAGATCTCACCTGGATTTACTGAATTAGAATTCTGAGGGCTCAGGAGTCTGCATTACTGCCAGCAATTCTTTCGTGAAGGCTCTGCTAGATTCTTCACCTATAAAGTTCTGCTGGTAAAGGGTTAATTTCCATGGCTGACCTCTATCACTCCTAGTTCAAGTTCATTTAAGAAAGGTTTCCTGAGCACCCCCACGGCTTGCTTGGTTTCTCTCCCTGCCCTCTGGCTACTCTCTCTGTTTCCTCTGCTCTTAGTCCTTGAATGCTGGAAGACCCCAGGGCTCAATCCTTCCCCCACTTCGTGCAACCTCCATCTCTCTCCATGAGCTCATCTTTCTGGGCTCCAGTTCCTATCTGCATGCTGATAATCTCCACCCCAGTTCTCTCCCCTGAGCTTCAGCCTAACTTGAGTGACCTCCAGGTCCCTTCATCTTGCCGGGACCTAGGCTGAGCTCATCTTCACTTGGTGGACTTTTAGAAACAGCCATCAGATGGTCTCACTTAGAAACCTCCTGGGGACTCTCCATAGCCTGGGTCAAGCCTCCACTGTAGTCTGTCCCCCTCCCCAGCCTGTCCCCCTCCTTGCTGTTGTTTCCTGGGCCCTCAGCCCTTCCCTGCTCCACCTGGGATCTGCTGAATGACTCAGAATGTTAGAAATTCACCAGGCACCCATCACCCTTGGCCCTGCATGTGTTACTCCCATTTCCTGGAACACAAACAAGGACACAGAGAGAGGGGGCAGAGACATCTGTCTTGGAGTGCTGATATGGAAGGCTGTTGTTGAAATTCCAGCTTGAGTGCCCTTAGAGAGCATGCTGGGACAAAGGGGACATTACAGTCCCCTTGCTATGACACCACTGGCCCCTTCTCCTTCCCAAGCTCCCCCACATTGAATTATGTTTCCTTTGGGCTGCTAATGTCCATGGATAAGCCTCTAAGATTCATGTGTGGTATTTAATGAATAATTGATAAGGATTATGTAGCAATTGAGTGAAAATGGTCCTCCAACTTCCCTCTGTACCGTTTCAAATCCGTGTCCCTCAGCTTACTCAGGACTGTGAGCAAGGACAGCACCTTTTCTAGTTATGTCCCCATGGATTGATACACACTGGTAAGCCTTTCATGAACATTTGTTGAAAGAGCTTTTTGAGACTCCTCTGTGTCTGGCCTAAGCTAAGTTCTAGAAAAGGGGCAATGGTCAAAAAGTGTACCAGAGAGGCTGAAGATATGGTTCAGCAGTTGAGACTAGATACTCTTCCAGAGGGCCAGGTTTTGATTCCCAGCTTACTACCATTTGTAACTTCAGGGTCTAAGAATCCAGTGTCCTCTTCTGGACTCCTCAGGCACTGTATGCACATGGTGCACAGACATACATGCATGCAAAACACCCACACACACCCATACACACACACACACACACATACACACACACACACACATATAATTTTTATATATTAACCTCGAAGGGTTCAAACAATATAAGTCATCCATTATTTAAAAAACATAGTTTCAGAGTGGTCAGTGCCCATTGATATCCTAGCATTTGGAAGACAGGAAGATTGTGATTTTGAGGTTGTCTTAGGATACATAGCAAGTTCAACAGCATCTAAGGTTACATAGGATAACCTTGCTCCAAAAGAACAAAAACAAACAAAAAAGCAAAAAAGTAAACAAAGTACACAATGTTTCAGATTTCACTAGAAGTGCTTTATAGCTTCCTAACAATCATGTGAATTGGATTCCCCAATAACCATCTCATAGATGAGGAAACTGAGGCCTGGAGGGGTACAGCATCTGGCCCAGTGACACACAGCTAGTAACAGAACTGGTACCTGCACTACTAGGTCACCTAGCACCAGACTCTCTGCTCTGAGCCCTTACACACTTACAGTCCAGGAATGAGCCTCTCATTCCTGGAGTGACAGTAGGAAAAAAAGCCTGGAAACACAGAGACTTGGCCCTCCATATATGCATGATCAGCATCTGTGGAGTCAAATGACTGTACTTGAAAATATTCTGCAATTAAAAAAAGAAAAATGTGTCTATTCTGAACATGCACAGATCTCTTCCACTCCAAAAAGAAAGTTCCCTATATCAACCACACAAAACTTGTACATTGTATTAGTATGATGAGTAACTCACAGATGGGGAAAGGCTATGCATAGGTTGCATGCAAAAATTCAGCTGTTCTAGACAATGTAAGGGACCTGAGCATCCACAGATTCTAGTATCCATGATGTGGGTGCCCTAGTACTCATCCTCAAGGACAGACTTAGGGCATCTGAAATGTTCAACACCATGCATGGGTCTGAAGACAGAATGCAGCAGGGAACATATTTACTCTCAGATGAGAGAACCCTGTATGCTATGTGAAAGCCAGGGGACCTTCACTTTGTCACTAGTAAACAAGGAATGAAAAGAATTCCATTGTGCGGGAGGCTTGGGGAAGTGTGTCTATATGATGGTGGTGGTGTTACTTTCTGAGACTGACCTTGAACTTTGAATTCTCCTCTCTTCATCTCAGAAGTGCTGAGATTACAGGCATATGCTACCATGCCAGTCTCAACAATACCTATTTTTAGGATTGGTATGTGGATTAGGTGAGATAGTGAACGAGTAGCAATCAACCTTAATACACCGAAAATCGGTAATTTGTGTGCCTGAATACAGAGACTACTAGAAGAGTCCTCCACATTCAATCAGGCTCTACTCAAAAGTTCATTCTGATGGACATCCAACTCAAAGGTGTGCTGTTTCTATAAAAACCAGACACCCTGCACTATGTATGTCACATGGTGCCCCTGTTCCTTCCTGTGGGATGGGCTTTTCTCAAGTGAAGGCAGCACTGGAAGCAGGTGGGGAAATGAATGTAAGAGCAGAAAGGTGGAAGAAATATGCAGTGCACGCTTGGAGACCGTAGATGGGAGGTCGCTAGGGCTCCTTTTACATATATGCCAGGCCTGGGAAGAACGCCTAGGATTCCTCCAGGCTCTGGCAAGCCAGGCCCTCAGATCTCATGTGGGCTGGGGGAGTGGGGCAGCCGAGGCTGGGGCTGGCCTTCCCCAGGCACCAGGACTCTCCAGGCTCTATCTCTCTAACCAGGTCAGCCCCCAGGTCAGCCTCTAGCCCGACTTCCCACTAAGGTATCCAAGGCATGCTTTTCTCCTCTGAGGAGACAGGAAGGGAAGAATGGGCAGGGTTGAGGGCTCCCTCTCCCCAACCCCTGCATCTGGAGGCATAAAACTGGGGTGAGCTCAGAAAACCCTGGGATGAGGAAGGCAGGGTGAGGGGCCAGGGCAGCCTGCCAGGGTGGGCTACCCTTCTCAGCTGGGGTCTAATGGGAGCTGACAAGAGCAGCTGTGAGCCTTTGATCTGCCCCTCAGGTATGTGTCCAGGCTTGGGATAGGGAAGTTGGAATGAGGAATGCTTATGAGGGTGGAGATAAGAGAGGATCAGTCCAACCAGGCAGAAAGAGTCTCGGCCACCAGGCCAGGGCTTGGAAAAAGAAAAAAAAATAGCTAAGCTAAAGACTGTGCAGCTCCTTTCTTTCCTATAAGACAAGAGCAGCCCTCAGGACTCCTCCAGACCCCTCACAGGAGGAGCCCACCCATAACCAGATGGTCTTCATTTCAGGTTTACTCCACCCTGCCCACACCTGGACAGACAAGAGGTGGGCCGAGCTCCGGACTTGAGTCAGCCTCAGCAGGTGAATTAGGGTGGGGGCTTCCTGAAGTTGCCAGCCCTTAGATCAGAGCTCAGCCCTGGCCCAGTCAGGTTTCCAATTGGCAGCAGCCCAGGAGACACCTGCTTGGTGTGGCCCGGACAGACCGCCAAGCCTTCTAGTTCTAGATTCCCAGACCATCAGGATTCCCTCTACAGCATTCTACCAAGGGATCGAACACAGTATTTCTAAGCATTACCAAGGCAATCTGGGACAAGCAGTTCACTATCTCTCCAGGAAAGTATTCTAACCAAGGACCAACTTATATGTCACTCTTCCTGGCTATCCCTAAGCACCACCCTGGGAACTCTTGCCCCCTCTGCCTCCACGACTCTCATTTGCACTGCCAGGGTGGAAAGTGACCATCAACTGTGTTTTGTCTCTTAATTTTTTTGTTTTGTTTTGTTGAGACAAAGTATCCTTGTTTTGTTGAAATAAGGTCGACCTCAAACTTGATATTTTCTTGTCTCAGCCTCCAAGGCACTGGGATTACAGATGTGTGCCACCAAGTCTGCTTCATCTTTTGCCTCTTTAAGTGAAATTCCCAGACACTGACCCAAAGTAAATCAGGCAGCAAGCTGGGATCTGAGGAGCTAGCAACCCGCATGTGAGTCTAGGCTCTAAGTGCGTGTATGCAGCAGGTACTGTGGATACAACCCAAGGCTTCAGAGAACTGAGCTACAGCCCAGCCATCTTTCTCTTTTTACTTTTCTAAAATGTGTGTGTGTGTGTGTGTGTGTGTGTGTGTGATGTAAATGTGTGCATGTCACAGTAGGGGCATTGAGGACAAACTTGTAGAGTTGTTTCTCTCCTTCCAAATTTACATGGGTTCTGGAGATCCCACTCAGGTTGGAAGGCTTGAACAGAAAGCACCTTTATTGCTGAGCCATCTTGCTGGCCCCCCTTCTTTTAAAATTTTGAGACAGGGTCTCATTTAAGCTACCCAGGCTGGCCTTGAATTTACTCTGTAACTCAGATCATAAGGAGTAGAGCTGAGAGTTAAAGTGATAGAAATAGAAGCTCAGAGAGAAGAGGGAGTTACCAGTAGCATGTACCCCACCCCCACCCCCTCTTATTCGGAGGCAAGGCCTTTCTTTGTAGCCCAGACTGACCTTGAACACACAATCTTCCTGTCTCTGCCTTCCAAGAGCTGGCACCAATCACACCCTCACCTGGCACAAGGCTCTTTTGCAGTCCAGTGGACTGCTGTCATTCTTGGTCTGTCTCTTGAGTCTGTGTCATTTAACATCAAATTAAAAGGCTGGCTGGAATCTCAAAAGTGGTATCATCCTATGTCACTGAGTGTCCTGTCAGAGGACTTCTTCTTGTTCCCCTCCCACTTTGTGGAACTCAACACCTTTATTTTCTTAACCCATCCTGCTTGTCAGAAAGAGAATCCCTATTCCTGGTCAGAACCCCCCTCCTTGTAACTTCTTCCTTCCATCAAGTCTGCATTTGAAATACTCCAAGCTTGGGGGGGGGGTGGCAATCAGAATGAAGGAGAGAGCACTTGATAAGATCCATGGTTTTGGCTTTGCCTGCAGAGGCCCCGTCCCTCCAGGTTGGTTGGTCCTAGACAAAAATCACCCAGCTCAAAGATTTAGTAAGGTTTCTGCCCTGTGACAGCCTTTTATATTTCTAGTGATGGAGATCATACTTCCCACCCTTTCCCCCAGTTTCCTCTTTTCCTGTATCAACAAGTCCAGTTCTTTGTGACCCTCCTAGGATGGGAACTGGTCTCTTCTTCAGGGCAGCTAACTCCCTCAGTGCAGGAGGAGCCGAAATCCAGTGTGACTCACTCTCAGAAATGTTTTCAGAAAGGCAGAACAGAGGCCAGTTTGTACTCTTTTCCTCTTTCCTCTTCCTTTTGACCTGGCACAGACTCCATGGCCCTCATTCCTAAAGTCTCAGGAAGCAGCCTAGGGCAGCCACGTGACACCTTTGCCTTGTCCCTTGCCTTCCCGATTCTCACCCTTCCAAAGCCAAACTTTCCAAACTGCCAAGGGAGCTCTCCAGAAAGCCATCCCGCCCTGTAGAGCATGTTCATTACATTCGCTGCTGGTCTACCTTTCCCCTCGGAACCCTCTCAGTTTCTTCAGATGACAGCCTATCCATCTCTGACCATCATCATCAAGGATGGTTTGGGGGAAATGGGATCTGCTTCCATTTAGGAATTAAGAGCAGCCAGCCCCCTGGAGCCACCACACACTCAGGTCGGGCTGACTTCAGCAGTGAACCACAATCCTGGGCTCATGCCTGAGGCCTAGCTCAGAACTTCAGGCCCCTGGGATCCTGGCAAGCTCTCCAGGAGATGACAGCAATCTGCAGGAGTTTGCAAGCCAGTGAGGCAGGCACTGGCTACCTCCCAACTCTCCCCGCCCCCTCCCCCTTCTCTCCTGGCAGCCGAGAAGTTGGGAAGCTGCCCTTTATCCCTGGGGTGGGCACCTGCTCCCTCCCCCACCTGAGCACCATGGTTGCTGCTGAGTCAAAGAAGGGCCGGGAAAGTGCTAGGAACATCAGCTAAGCTTAGCCTGGAATAACAGGCAGAACTCAATGAGAATGGGGCCTCTTTCTTCCCCAGTGGAGGGCCCAGTGATAAGGAGTCAGGGAGGGGAAGCTGAAGGCAGGGGGTGTGGGGAGAATGTGCTGTGTCAGCCTGCAGGCCAGGCTGCAGGCTCGGCACTAGCTAAGGCCTAAGCTAACAGCTTCACCTTCCTTCCTTCCTTCCTCCCTTCCTTCCTTCTTCCTTCCTTCCTTCCTTCCTTCTTCCTTCCTTCCTTCCCTCCTTGGCTCCTTCCTTTTTCTTTCTTTCTTTCCTTCCTTCCTTCCCTCCTTGGCTCCTTCCTCTTTCTTTCTTTCTTTCTTTCTTTCTTTCTTTCTTTCTTTCTTTCTTTCTTTCCTTCCTTCCTTCCTTCCTTCCTTCCCTCCCTCCCTCCGCTCCTTCCTTTTTTCTTTCCTTCCTTCCTTCCTTCCTTCCTTCCCCCTTCCTCCCTTCTTCCTTCCCAGACTAGGTCTCCACCAGCTTTCCTTCCTCAGCCTTTTTGTTTTGGCTTTCTTTATGCCTGGCTCAGTTGCTTTTGAAACCCATCTGTCTCTCTCTGCCCTCTCTGTGTGTGACTGTTGTCCTTTCTTCTTGTCTCCCCATCCCTTTCTGTCTGCCTCTCTGCCAGCATCTCTTCTAGATCCCTATCTCTGTGTCCTCGGTTGTCTCTACCTCTCTCTGTGTCTCTTCTTGTCTGTCTTCCCCCTCTGTCTCTCTCCCTTGGTCTCTGTCCTGCCCCTTCTCTGTCTTCCCTCTGTGTAGCTTTAAAGCTGCTAGCTGTGGAGGCACTGAGTGTTCCTGAAGAAGGGCACAGGAGGAGAGAAGCAGCCCCTGAACACTGGCCTGGGGGAGGGAAAGGAAGAGAGGGGAGAAGATGGGTGTGAAAGGGAAGGAGGAAGTCACCCTCTAAAGCCTCTCTGAGGACCCTCCCCCTCCCCTGTGATAGAACTGGCTTTTTGTGCTAGTTTTCAAAGTGAAGCGAAGGAGGGCTTCACGGTATTCAATCTAAGGACTTCCTGCCTACTTGGCCACTTTCAGAGGGCCTGCTATGCTACTGCCACACTCCCTAGGCCTGAGCCTGCCACTAGCCGACAGCTCTCTTTCTCAGCAGAGTTTATTGCCTTTCCTAGCAAGATGTCAATGTGAAAACGTGGGGGCCAAGGCTGGTGATACCCCAGGCTTCACAGAGATACCACCCTGAGCACCTCCCCCTCCACAGCATGGTCCTCCAGGGAGGCATGACCTAGATGGTGTCTGATGGGGCCACACAGAGGTTCAGCTGGAAGGACCCCCGAAGCCCTATAATCCAAGTGTTTTTCATTGCATAGGTGGAGACATCATGGCCCAGAGAGGCATGAAGCCAGGACACACCAAGATGTGAGCTCCAGGGAACAGAGACATTTAAAAAGTGGGAAATCCCCAGAGACTGGTTTTGTTTCTATATATAAAATGAGACTCCCATGCAAACAAGTCTGCCTGACTCCCAGGCCCATTCCTAGTCTAACCATCTCGTCACCGTCAGGAAGCCATCTGCACCTCTGCCTCTCTGGACTTTGAGGAAAGCCTGGGCCAGGTCCTTGTACCTAGGCTCTTTTTCTCTCTGGAGATCCCTGCCCACAGGATCAGACTGTCTTCTATGGCATGTAGCAGTGGGGGTGGCGTGAGGTTGGGAGTGGTGCCTTCCAAACCAGTAGAACAATTGTAAGAGGCAGAGACAGAGGAGGGGACCAGAGAAGAGCAGTGACCAAGAGAGAAACAGAGCCAGTGCCAGAGGAGGAGAAAGAGGAGGAAGCGAGAGCAGATGAGCTAAGCCGGAAGGGATCCCGAACGGAATGACAAGGTCCACCCTGATGTCTCCTGGTCTCCTAAGGGAAACCTAGAAGAACAAAGGGACTTTCAACTCGGGTATTACATATCAACTACTGACCGAAAGCCCTTGAAGAAGCCTCAGTGGTCTTTGCCACTTTGCCCTGGGCCCAACGTGGGGAGACAGTAGCGTGTGGGCTCCCTTGAAGAATTCTCAAGAAAAGACCAGGCAAGCTTGGAGAACTGGGGAGCCAGACTTGCTGTAGGGCTTTTAGAGGGAGAGGGAACAAACGATTAAAGGGGAGGAAGGATTGGCTGAGCAAGAAAGATTAAAGAAGCCAACAGACAGGGCTTGGCTCAGGGATGACTCAGGCCAACAGCCTCCAGAGATAGCAATCTACAAATATCTTTGAGGTGTAAACAGCCAAGTAGGCTTCAAGGACGAGGAAGAGGAGGAGCAGGAAGCCCAGGGTCAGGAAAAAAATAGATGGATGGGGGTGGGAAATGGAGAGCTTAGCCAGTCAGGGCAGAGATTCCTACCTTGGGAACTGGGCTGGAAGAGGCAGGCTAGCTACACCAGGAAGCAGGGCCCTTGTCAGGCTGCAGAGGGCCTCAGTGTCAGCTCCATCTTTCTGGAGTGCTGGCCCCCTATCCGGACCCCTCCCAAGGAGCAGGCAAGTCACTGGCCATTTGCTGCCCTCCACCCAGTGGGGCCATGGGCCAACTTGGGTCTCTTCCATCTCTAATGGGATTGAGTCTGTAAACTTACGCTGCTATTCCCAGGCCTGGGCCTGATTGTCCGGCCACACATACTGCCTCAAGGTTGTTTGGCAGCTTGGGGGTGGGAGCAGGAGCCCACCCTCCTAAGCAGGTCTCCTCCTGTCTCTCAGGAGCCTCAGGTGCTTAGATCAGAGGCAAGGCCACACAGGAATCCCACCCACAGAGGGCCAGAGGCCAATGGCCAGTGCTGTGGCCTCATGCTCCTTCTCTTCTACACTCTGCCCAGGGTCTTGGCACAAAAGACCAGACACTGAGCCTGTTAAGGCAGTTGTGGAAACGAAAGCTCAAAGATAGAAAAAATGTACCTGTGTTTGAGATGAAATGTTGCCTGGAAAAAAGGAGAAAGAAAGTGGATGAGGATACTCTCCCCTAAGGAAGCTAGAAACAGATCCCCTTTAGCACCATCCTTCATTTATATAAACAAACCTCTCTCTCTCTCTCTCTCTCTCTCTCTCTCTCTCTCTCTCTCACACACACACACACACACACACACACACACACACACACACACAGAGGCATGAATGCACATGTACACATGTTGGTAGATCTCCTATGCTTCCCTGGGGCTAAACTAGGAATGTGTGGGCAGGGGCCCCCAGGAGTCCAGAGAGGTCATCATTTTTTCTTTTCTTTAGGATGGGGGTGGGGGTATCTGAGACAGAGTCTCATTATTGATTCCAGGCTAGCCTAAAATTTGCAACCCTCCTGCCTCAAACCCTTGCATGTTCTGATAATAGCTGTGACACCAGGCTAGTTAGCTCTTTCTCGAACTGGTCATTTCCATGTGATAGCTGAGAGGTACCTCACCATGGCTCTGCAAGGGAAAAGCTCATCAGGTCTATTTCACACATGAGGTGTCTGAGGATGACACTACTGAGAAATAAGTCACTGCTGCCCACATAGATACAGACATGAGAGAAGGACCCTCATACATTGTGTCCACATCCAAGGACCAACTACCTCTGCAAGGTATCCCCGTACAGAGTGAGTGTCCCCTCCCTACTCACTACAGCACCTCTGCAAGCTATCCATTTGTTGAATGGGAAAGGAAGGAAAGAAGGATAGAGGAGAGGGGAGGGGAGGCAAGGGGAGGGAAGGAAAACCTAGCCAGGTCCCTGGGCAAGAAAGAGGTAGTCTACATACACCCCACCCAGAATGCTATTCTTTATTTTCTGCCCTCTAGAAACTCCTTAGGAGCGTCCAAGTTGAATCTTCCCATTTGTAGCCCATGATCCCCACAAAAGAGATGCCGTGGTATAGTCCAGATGAATGGCGGTGGCTGTGAGCCCCTAGGGAAGAAAGAGAAAGAAGGGAGACATGCACCGTTAAAAGGATGACTCCTGTATGCAGAACGTCTGGGTTAAGTTCTGTGTGTGCAGCATGTGTGGTGGCTTCTGTGTACACATCATACCTCTATGTTCAAAGGGCTTCCTGAAATACCCCTGGAATGCAGGAGGAGAGATTACAATCCAGCTTCCCCATCAAGAGAAACGAGGGCCAAAGAGCAGAAGGGGCTGGTTAAAGTCCAACAACTAGACTCAAACAGTACTTTGAACCATTTTGTTTTTGCATTACAACCATGATAAAAGCAATGTGTGTGCGTACAAGTGTGTGTGTATAATCCTGTTTTTATCAAAACTCAGTGTACATGTATGGGAAAATATGTGTACATAAAATGGAAAGAAAAATATCTTGAAATCAAGAGTGTTGGCACACACATGCAATTCCAGGAGGGAACTGAGGCAGAGGATAGAAGTAAAAACCAACTTGGGTTACATGTCAAGACCCTGTCTCAAAAGGAAGCTTCATCAAACTGCATATCATTACTGCGGGAGGTCAAACAGTAATGAGATCAAAAGACAGGCCGAATATGGTTGCTCATGCCCATAATCATATGACTCCAGGCAAAGGCAAGACGATTGTTGTAAATTCATGGACAGCTTGAGCTTCAGAGAAAAGAGAGACTGTCTCAAAGAAAATGTAGAGATAGTGAGAGCCACTATCAGGTTTCTAGAGCATCACATGATCCCAAGAAAGGCCAAAGGAGAACCCAGCCAGCAGCTCGGGGATGGGAAAGAAAGCATGGTCCAAAGTTTCCCACGAGACATTTGTCCCCAATACAGATGTCTCTAAGGAAAGAGGGTACCAAGGTGCAAAAAAGAGACGAGTAAGTCAGGACCTGAGTGATGCTGGAGTCAATATGGGTTTCAGAAAGGCACACATCTGAAGTACTAGCAGTTGGGAGGCTGAGGCAGGAGGATAGAGAGTTAGAGGCCAGCCTGGGTTACAGAGTGAGTTCTAGGCTATTATGGGCTATATAGTAAAAACCTTGACTCAAAATAAAATAAGATGTGAGGACTGATAAGATGGCTTGTAGATTTATTTATGTTATGTATATGAGTACACCGTGGCTGTCTTCAGACACTCCAGAAGAGGGAGTCAGGGAGTCAGATCCTATTACAGATGGTTGTGAGCCACCATGTGGTTGCTGGGAATTGAACTCAGGACCTCTGGAAGAGCAGTCAGTGCTCTTAACCACTGAGCCATCTCTCCAGCCCTGAGTAGTGGATTCTTGTTTGGGCCAGCTAGGACCCATTTACATTTGTGACTATGCTGACATTTATTTTGTGGATATCTCTGGAGTTCAGCACAGCTTGTGACAAGGACTATCATGGTGTCCTTGTGAGTAAGATAGAGACCTGGGAGCTGGCGGTCCTAAGATACGGTGAGTTGCTGAAGAGTTCAAAGTAAAGAGCCTTGACTGATGTCAACCAAGACAGAATTATTTGGAAGCTTCCAGAGAGCCCCAGGCCTCTGTACCATCCTGCACAGGAGGAGGCCACAGAAAGTCTGATCACCACAAAATCTCCAGAGATTCCATGCTCTGGATACAAAGGGCAGCTAATAGGTTGAAATAAAAAATGGGGAAAAAATCTCCATAGTCTGGAACCAGGGAGCCCAAATCAGTCAGCCTGATCAAACTGAGTAGGAGCATATGTTAAACCTTGCTTGAAGATTCAAAACCCAGCTTCATAAATACAGGCTGGAGAGGCATAACATTATGAGTATATGTGTCAAAAAAGACCAAGGGCTTTGGGTTGACCACAGACTTCTCAGAAGCCAGCAGTATGACGTGGTAGCTAAGAAAACTAATGAAATCCTGGGCTGTCTGCATAAAAACACTGTCCCCAGATGCAAGGAGATAATAGCTTACTGTACTCCACCCGTCCAGAACATCTGCAATAAAGGGCCCCAGTACAGGCACACATTTGCCAAGGCACATTGATGAACAGCCAAGGAGAGGTCCCCTGGGTTAAGGAAGTACTGTTTGTGAGAAATAGGAGGACAAATGAGGGACACTTCTCTCTTCCAAAAAGACTCATGAGCCTTGGCCCAAAAGAGCAGCATTCTGCAACAGCAGCACCCCGTACTGAGTGCTCCTCCTGTGCCAGGTATGGAAGGAAGGGGCGTTACCCATGCAACCCCCTTCCCCCACTCTCATTTGACTAGGAAGGTAACTTGTCTGAAATCACACTCCTAAGAAGTCGCACAGCCCATCCATAGCACAACTTTGCTTGGTGCCAAAAACTGTACTTTTGTCCTAATAACTGAAGGTCAGCACAGGGCGTGGGGAACAAGGGTGGTTTGTATGGTCTGAAGAGGCGTATCAAGGATCTGTGGGTGGAGACCCCTGGCAAGGATGAGTTCACCTCCGTACATATGTGCTGTTGGTGGGTTTTTGCTTAATTTTGTTGTTTCACTTTAAGTTTTTATTAGAGAATTCCGTTTCCTGACACTCCACCCCCCATCCACACTTGACCCAGCTTCACTGAGTACTAAATCATGGCCAATGGTATTTCATCTTCTGCCCACTTTTGAAACAGGAATCTTCTCAGTAAGGTGGGGATTTAACAGTCAGCCCTGGCCTGAGCTATAGCTGGCATCCCACAGAGACAGGAAGGGAGCTCTTTGTACCAGAGGGCTAGAAAGATCCCTGAGGCCCCTTTCCATTCATAGAAACAGTGAATGGCCTTGCCTTAGTGCATAACTGATTCGATGGGGTGCAGGCCAAGGAGCAGAGGCCAGAGCTGCTATCTGGGAAGAGAAGAGTACTAAAATGTGCCTTCGGGTTGCAAAACCTTCTTGGGGATGGGGGACGCAGGGGCAAGCTGGAGCCCATATGCTTCTCAGACCAAAACTGACCTGCCCTGCCCTGAGCACGCAGAAAACAAAAGATTCATATTTCTCTCTCTCTCTCTCTCTCTCTCTCTCTCTCTCTCTCTCTCTCTCTCTCTCTCTCTCTCTCACACACACACACACACACACACACACACACACACACATCAAACACACGCATACTCACACACCCTATTAGTCTCTGCGAGACAGAAGGGCATGTCCTAGGCTGCCTCTCACACCTTGCCCTGGAGCCTGGCATGAGTCACCTCCTCTCTATGGACATGTGGGCACAAGTCTTCCTGGGAGCCATGAGAGCAAGAAAACTTCAAGGCTTCATGGATGGCCACCCCTAGGCCCGAGCTCCAGCTCTTTGCCCTGCCTACTCTCTTCATTTCCTTTACTTACATGTGTGCCTCCTTTAGCTAGCCCTCTCCTGGCCTTTAGTGGGATGGCTAGCTTTGGTGGGGACAGCTAGCCGAAGGGGCGTTATGGGTGCAGTTCCCACACCAACTAAGAAACAGAACTTGAACCATGTCAGGCCCAGGGCACCCTTGGCCTTGCCAGAGTTGTGGTCCTACCTAACCTGAATAGAGAGGTTCCTACACATGGCCATGGGTATACAGGTACACAGACTGTTAGAGGTGGGTTCCAGTACACACATCTATGTTAGTGTATCAGCCTTTGACTAGAAGTAAGAGATTAATATACTGACTTTCCTCAGATGGAGAACAAATATTGGTTTTAAAGTTTTTGCTTTTGTATTATTATCATCATCATCATCATCATCATTTTTTTTGCTTGCTTGTTTTTCAAGATAGGGTTTCTCTGTGTAGCCCTGGCTATCCTAAAACTCACTCTGTAGACCAGGCTGGCCACGAGATCCACCTGTCTCTGCCTCCCAAGTGATGGGATTAAGGTATGTGCCACCACACCTGGTTTTATATATTATGTTCTTTTTATTTAAGACAAGATCTTCAAAAGGCTGGCCTCAAACCCATGACTCTCCTGACCCTGCCTTCAGACTGTTGAGATTACAGGTGTACATCAACATACCTGGTAAAGCCAAATTGAACTCTTTCCCTTCCCTCCCCATCTATCTCCCCCACCCCACCCCACCCCATCCCTGCTGCAAAGATTTAACCCAGGGCTTGGCCTCTCAGCTACGCCTTTAGCCCTTTATACCTCTAAGCAAGTCAGTCCATTCCAGAGAAGGTAGTGGAGGGGATGGTAATGGGTAGGAATTGCATGGCTGACAGTACTGATAGTTGTTGGTGATCATGGTAGGATGAATGTATAAACTGTTGCTGGTAAAAACGGTGATGATGGCTTTTGTTAAGTTTTTGGTGATGACACTGAGTGTAGTCACTTCCTGAACTTGTGCCCTTGCTCATGACTCTACTATACCAAGGTTCTTCACCTAGAAAATGGCCAAATAATCTCTCGTTTTCAGAGCATTCTACAATGTTCCTGCAATCATCCCCAAAAGGCATTTCAAGACTATCAGTGGTTCCTCTTCCTCCCTTTGAACATTGCTCAGTGATGACAGCCTCCCCAACATCTTACCCACTGTGTGCACCAAAACATCCTTAAGTGGGAGGCTAGGCAGTCAGAGTCATTTTACTGGGGAATCTCCAGGGTAGACATTGGTCAGTAGGGAGGTCCAAAGACTATAAAAGACTATTAATCTCAGCAGCCAAGATAGGAAGCTGGCTCTTCCCCATAGTCTTGGACAGTTGTGGCAGGGTTGGCTAGGGAAAGAACACTATGTGTATCTGCCTTCTTTAATAAAGCCCTCCATATGCACTCAGAGGTTGTGCTGCCTGGAAACAACTCCTACACCACTGTTAAGAACACGTGTGTAATTTACCTTGGACTGACTGTCTGTCTGTCTCTCTCTCTCTCTCTCTCTCTCTCTCTCTCTCTCTCTCTCTCTCTCTGTGTGTGTGTGTGTGTGTGTGTGTGCTGTCTCCACAACAATGCAGCAGGTCTCCCCAAAGAGGAGGCTTTTATTCAATCCATTCCTCCCAGGCACAGGGCTGGACACCTGGCATGCTTCAGGCCAATCTGGTTTTTGCTCCTGTTGTTAGGATTCCACATGCCTCCTATACTCCTGGTCCCTGAGCCTTGGGGTCTGTCTTCCTGGGTTTTGCGCTCTATGACAGTCTGCACAGACCTGTGAGCTGAGGTCTCCGGGTCTCGGGTGTACGTCTGTGCACGCTCTCTGTTAAGTGACCATCTTGCAGGGAAATGAGGGTGGGACTGGCGCAAACACTGCAGTTGAATAGAATCTTTGTGGCCTAATGATTTTGGAAAACGATTTGCACGGCAAGCTTATTATTCAGAGGATGGGAACCAGCTGTTCTTCCTTTTCTGACAGTGGGATGGGAAGGGACAGGAAAATGGGAGCTGCAGAGGAGAGAACCAGTTCTCTGACTTAGAGAAGCCAGTGTTTCTTTCAGGCACCTGCAACCTTAAGCTTAAGATGTAGCATCCTCTCATGGGAACTCTTAAAACAGGCCACCTTCTACTCTAGTTCACCCTGGCTAAAGACTTCTTCTCTTGAGACTCCGGGAACAAAATAATCCCAAGCTAAACAACACAGGGCAAGACCTGAACAGAAGGCAGGATGGTGTAAAAGAGCCTGATGAAGTCCTGGGACAGAGGCTTGGGACAGTATGGAGTGGGGCCACAGAAAGAATTATTCCTCACTGAAGGCCAAATATAGAACAGGACTACACCAGTTACTTATGCATCTTACTCACTGTAGCAAAGGAAGCTACTGAGCCCATTTTATTGGTAAGGAACCTGAGGCTCATTTGGAAAGGTGAAGTGACTTATCCAGGGTCTCACACACATACACACACACACACACACACACACACACACACACACACACACACCACCACCACCACCACCACCAGCAGCAGCAGCAGCAGCAGCAGCAGGCTAGGGTTTGAATAACTCTTCTTTCCAATACTCTACAGACCTAGTGTCTCTAGACCTCTAGTGTCCAAGCAGAGCAGTAAAAAGTTGTGCTACTGACACTAGTAGAGAAAGAAATGGGAAGAGAATGACATAGACTTACCTGGCCGCAATAATAGCCAGTGGAGATGTGCTAACGCTCAATGGCACAAGTTTGAGCACCAGAATTGGCTGGGGGTTACTCTCAAGGCTAGACCCTTTCTGACTCCAAAGAAAACGGGTGTTAGGGCTATACTTTTATGTGTCAGCGAGAATGAGTCTGATTTCATTCCAAGTGCAGCTCCACCTGGCTATCTCTTGTCAGTGCCAAGGTCTGTCTGGTTCCTGAGAGACAAGGAGGCTGGTCTTCACCCTCACAGAGTGACTGATAGGTTGAACGAAGCAAACAGATGTACTGGTACCCTCAGAGAGGGCTGTGCACCTGGGTGTTCAGTGTTAGAATCTACATAAGCCAATGAAGGTCAATGTAGTGAGTAGACTTGTCTTTGGGGGGTGGGGTGGGGGTGGGGGTTGCAGTCAGACATCTCTAGTCTGGGCCTGGCATAGGCCAGGGCTTCCTACAAGATTTTTCTCTCTTCCCCAAACTGCAAGCCGTAGGCTCGGCTCTCTCTACCCCTCAGCCCTATCACTTGCTCTTCCCCTGGCCACCTGGGAAGGGGAGTTTGTTCCCAGCATCCCTTCTGCCTGCTACCCCTGCAACAGACCCATGCCCTTTTGTGTTTTAAGGACTTTAAGGTTGCTCTGGACAGAAAAACAAGTGGCAAGTGGGGGAGGGCAAGCCTCAAAGGGTCAAGAGAGTAGGGTCCCAGTTGCCCTTGGTAGTCATTGAAATGGAAATAGGGCTGAGAAAGCCATTCTCATAGGCCTCTCCCAGATTCCTTTTCTTCTATGGTTTCATGGACACTGCTTGTAACTTCATTCTCTCTGTCTTTTATGCCTGTTCTTGCGACTCCTGTATTCTGCAGCAAGATACCCTTATGATCAGCTCCCACCCCCACCCCTCATCAACACCAATAGGCCCTAGGGGAGCAGAGACCCTCTTAGGGCAAAATAATAGGCATCATGATTAACATCATTCAACTGGGCCCAGACTCAAGTGGGTCATTTACATGAACCCTGGTTTGCTAGTGCAGGGCAGGGGCTTAGTAATCAACAAGGTTATCCCTTCTCTCTATGTCTAGCCTTTAGAAGAACAAAGAAGGAAACTGAGGCCCAGAACAGGGTAAAGGGGTTCCCTCAAGCTTACCCAACAAGTGCAAAGCTATGCCAGGACCAGAGAGGCCAGGGCTCCTGAGGGTATGGAGGGCTCTGGCTGACTTTGCTTTTTTATTGCCAACTTTGAAGACCAATGGTCTGAGTGGCTGGGGGTGAGCCATAGAAGGACATCAGAATCAACGCATGACTTTTATGTAGGGACTATCCAAAGAGACTTGTCCCTAGGTAAAGAGCAGCTCGAGAAATCCACTGAAGGTCACAGGAAGGAAACTCCCATCCACTGCTGCAGACTCTGGTCCTCATGATCATCCTGCCTGGGAAGAAGGGGGCGGAGGGACCCTCACTTTCCAGATTAGGAAAGCAAATGTCACAACTGTAAAGGGACATGATAAAGGTCACATACCTAGAAAACAGTGTTCTAGAATTAGTGCCTTATGCTGTGATGCTTCCTACCACCACAGAGGACCTCTGAGAGCTGTTGCAGCCATGCCTAACTCCAGCCTGGGTCCTTTTCCCATGCCCCCTCAATCCACCTCCAGTTTACCTGACTGGCCTGGATCACAGTAGCCCACGAGGGATCCTCAGGAGAGTTTTCCAGAGAACACATAGGCTCTGACTTTGTCACCTCTGAGGATTCTGAGGACTTGAGAGGCAGCTCTCAGTAGACAGCAGGACAGTGGTGATGGTGTGTGCAAGATTTGTGTAGATATGGTTGTGAGTGTGAATGCATGATGGCTGAGTTGAGTATCCAAGTCAATTTTCTATCGTGCTTAAGATGACTGGTTGAGATAGATGCCTGGACATATATGACTACATAAACATGTCTGTCCATATGTGGCACTGTGTGTATGGTTGTTCATTTCCTTTTGTAAATATGTCTGTGTCTAGGTTCATGTATAACTGTGCATATGCATGCCTGTAACTATCTGAGTTCATCTATTCAGTGTCTGTGTATGGCTGAGAGTGGTACAAAGGCCTGTACCAATATCCGTGTCTCCATGAGTTGTGCAGGAACCCAGGAGTATACAAGTGGCTGTGTGGCAAGGCCATGGTGGTGGCAGTCTCTTTCTGCCTGTGTATATATAGGTGGAATCTGGAATGAGATATCAATGCACACCTCATGTGTGAATGGATCCAGGTCCGCCTGAGCCTCTGTGGGTCCTGGAACAAGCAGACCTCCATCTTCATTCAGACCTATCTCAGTCTCCTGTGGAGAGTCTCAGCAGTCTCCCAACATACCCTGCAGCCTCTGTGACCCAACCCCCTGCCAAGGAATCAGGACCCATCGGGTGTGAGCATCCCTGTGACACCCTGCCAAGTGCACTAACCCCCCTGGGGAAGTGATTACCAACAGCTATACACAGCCGGAGTTGCTTAATCACTCTTAAGAAATTTCTTTATAATCTTAGTAAATTACTTTAATTACTTGCAACTACCAATTAGTGTTTGAAGGTTTCCCTTCCAGAGAAACGATCCTCCCCTTCTGGACTTCTAGGCCCCTCCTCTTGCTGGGGGAGGGCTATTCACCTGGCTGCTCCTCCTACCAGGCGCCAGACTTCCCCCTCTCCTGCCCACACCTAAGGAGAAGGCTGGAGAGTGTGTTGGTTAGAACATCAAGATCCCAGACTAGATCTCTCTGTGTCTCTCTGTCTCTGTCTCTCTCTCTCTCTCTCTCTCTCTCTCTCTCTCTCTCTCTCTTTCAGCCTTTCTTCTTTCTAGTCAGTGCTGCTGGCTGCCTCTCCTGGGGTGCAAACTGGTAACCTCCCTTAAGTTCTCACACAGATGGGCTGGAATGTAGTAGGCATGTGAAGGTCTAGAAGTCCTTCAAGTCAGACTGCAGCTGGCTCTACCAGAACCCAAGGAATAGGTTCTGCTCTAACCCAGCTCCTGCCCACCAGCACAGGAGACCCCTGAAAACCCCTAGAGACAAAGCAGCATGCAGGGGAGTGGTGTCCTTTGTTGGATTCCTACCTCTCCTTCACCTTCACTGTAACTGTGTGACATTGGGCAAATAAGTTCCTCATTCTAAACTTCAGTTTCCCTGTGTGGAAGACGATGCTGACTTTCTTCTTTGATGTGAAGATCCCACAACATGGTGAAGCCCAGAGCAGATGCACAGCGCATGCTAGCAGTTCCAGAAAGTGCTAGGGGCTGGGGGACACAGCCCAACAGGATCCTTTCCCTGCACTCAGTGGGCATCTAGTCTTACAGAGGACACAGAGTGTGGAGAGTCGTTAAATGAGATGGTAGGCAGGAAAGCTGTGAGATCTGCCCTTAGAAACAGAGGGTACTGGGGGCCCTCGGAGAAAAACAAGGGCAGGAAGATAGGTTACTGAAGGAGGCTGCTTCATTTGGCATTGGGCTTACCATCCAATCCCCAGCTACACACCTCCCTGGGTTCCCTGCATTCTGAACACCTAAACGTGAACATCTTTGTGTAGGACAGCCACACAGGCAGCTGTGGTATACCCAGCTAAGTTTGGTGTATTTGTTCATGCGCATGTCTGTATGCACACATGTATGGATGAGCATTCTCATTCTCTCCCTCCCTCCCTCCCTCCCTGTATGAGAATGAAACAGACAGACAGACAGACAGACAGACAGTTGGTACCAAGGAGCAAGGCGCTCACCTCCTCTCTCCATTTTCCCAGAGCCAGTAATAGTCCCTTCTCACAGAGCCCCTCAGGCCTCTTTCCCTCAGTGCCCTGCCTGAAGCAGCTCCCCAGACACTCACAATTCCATCCACCCAGCATTTGGACACACGGTTCCCAGGGTACTTGCCCCTCTTCTGTCTCATATAAATACTGACATGCAGGTCCTGTTTTAGAGATGAGGACTCTGAGGCACAGACAGTTTTATACTTGTGCTTGAAGGTAAGCTCTTCTACACCTAGCCCATATGTAGTCTGGGTTAGCTCTGGGGTTCCCACTGGCTGTCACACTGGTTCCAGCTCCATGTCTTTTTCTCTAGACATTGGTTTCTTCACCAACCCCCAAGACCGTGGAGCTGAGAGAAACACAGCCTTCTGGGCGGGCAGGCGGGCAGGCCAGGCAGGCAGTAGGGCTGTGAGGGTTAATTAACTGTTTCCCCAAAAGCTTTGAAGATGAAGGCTCCTCCAGGAGTGTGGGGGGGCAGGCTGGCAGGCAGGCAGAGCTGCCAATGAGTTGGGGCGCCAAGTTGCTATTAAGGAAAATCCCCAGCTTCTGGCCTCACTCCACCCATGTCCAAAAGGTGCTGCCAGTGGACTTTGCAAGCTTTGGGGATTCTATTATCTGTGCCTAGATGTGCTTTCTGGAGGTGTGCATCCCTGGGAGAAGGAAGCTGCTACCCTGGTCTCTTCCAGGCAAATAGGGGTAGAAAAGAGGGACCCCAGACTGGAGGCCATTCAGGTTCCAGAACCATATGGAGGTGTTAGCCAAATATCCTGTTCAGGAGCCTGTCCAGCTGGATGTGGAGGGTGAGGCTGCAGGGTATGTTGGCTCAGCTGTGGCAGGACTCACCCCTCTGTGGTGGGCTGACCAGGAAGGCAGCTCTGGTCTTAAGACCTTGGAAAGCTAGTGCTGGGATCTGCAACGGCCTTCTCTACTCGTAAGCTAGAACTCACCCTCCGAGAACTGACTACCGTCCAGGTAGAGGGACAGAGTGGGAAGATGCCATGTAAACATTTAGCTCGGCCGTCTCTCTCAATGAAACACTTCTTCATATGCCATAGTTTTACACAACCTAACCAGCCTTTGTGAGGGGACTGGCTCTCAACATGACTCAGAACAGTGGAATACAATATGGCCATTCAACAGAGTAAGGTAGCCACGTGTGCCGTGTGGAAGGATGTTCCACATTTGCTGTTACGTTAACATTGTCAGGAAAACATGATTATGCATGGAGTAAGGTCCCATTCATGAAAATAAAAGCAGTGTTTGTGTGTGTGTTGTGTTTCTTGCAAATGTAGTGTCCTGTTAGCCCTGGTCTGCAGGTTTGGCTTGTGGCTCTGCACTGAACTAGTCTTCTTGATCCAACAATGGAAGAACTATGGACAAGAGGTAAAAATGAGTGGCCAGTGGGGCCAGGCCCTTTCTGGGGCTAGTCACTTGTTTGCTGAGGGTAGCTTTCAGCTAATTGGTGCCTCCAGAACTCATTTTGTTCCAACTTCTGCCTCCACACCAGACAGCTTTTCTCATGCTAGTCAATTCAGGGTCTCTTCTGCACTGAAAGCTTCAATGGGACAGGCCAGGAGCTAATAGTAAGTACATGTATTTGCATGTATATGGTGTGTGTATGTGTGTGTGCGAGTGCGTGTGCATTCTATACACACATGTGAATCCCTAAAAGGGAAGATGGGAGTCACAGGGCAAACCTCCTGCCTCCACACTCTGATGGGGTTTGATGTAGAGTTCCAACCACACACCCAAAAACCCAACTTTAGTTAACTTGACCTACCTAGGAATTTGTCCCATGGCTCATGGAGTGGTTCTCATAGAACTTGTGGCTAAAACAGAACCAGACTTGAGAGTGAGTGGAAAGCAGAGAATGTAAAAAGGTCTGAGAAACAGAAGACAAGCGCGATGTCTGTCTTATAATGGACACAGCCTGGTCAGGACACCATTGCTGCCATGCATGCCACAGGGCCCAATGCCTACCATTCATCAGGTAACGGTCACACGGGCCAGATAGGAAACACCGGTGCAAGTCCAGTGCAGTTCCCACCTTTAACAGCTCTTACAAGGCATGGCCTTTGCCTCCACTTCAGCCCCAAGCCGCAGGTATGAGCCCCTCCGCATGCAGATTGGAACCTGGAGGCTTGCCCTTCACATCCCAGGTGGCAGGAGGGATCTGGATCAGTCTCTGCCCTCCTCCCCCACCCCCCCACTGTGTGAGAGAAGTTGCCTCACCGCTGCTCTGGGAGCATTCTTGGGGTCTTCTCTCTCCCAGCTAGAGAACTCAACCCTCAGCAATCCCTGGGCTCAATTTAGAAAGGGTGTGTGTGGCCTTCGGGCCAGCTGGCCTGTGGCAAAGGCAGGGTGAGCTGTGGTCACATTCCCTAGAGGCTTTCCTGCCAGTTCCCTGTGAGGCTGGCGCAGATCCCTTGGCTGCGGCCTGCAGGAAAAGAACAGGGGCTCACACACGCATGCTTTTCTGTGGCAGCCTAACCCCCTCCTCAGCCCTGCAGCAGTGTGGCCTGCCTGGAAAGCTATAGAGTAGAAGAGGGCCACAGACGGTGAGTTGGGGTACTCAGGATATGGAAGTACCCTTTAGCCTAAAGGGCTGGCCCTTGCTTTCTCTTGCTCCCTACTCCTTCTTTGGTGGGAATAGCCGATCAACGAAGGTGTCCCTTCAACCATAAGGGCACAGGTATCATCAGAACCAAGCCCTTTCTAGGCAATAGGGCTACTTTGTGGATGCCTGGCTTTTTGCTCCCACTAGGGAGATTTTAAATCTGAGAGGCATGCACCTTGGGGGCCATCATGTTGAGAGCCCTCGGGGAGTCTGGGCTGCTCCTTCAAGGGCCACAGGACTTTGAAGCTCCAGCTTGGAAAGATTATCAGTTCTCTGGCCTCCCACTTTGAAATGTGATTTGGCCTCCACAGCAAAAATAGGCTATAGCCTGGAGAAAAAGTTCTTTTCCATTGTCAGTTGCTTGATATACTGCAGGCAGTGCCAGGAAGGACACAGTGCAAGGGAACAGGGAAGAGAGACCTGCCGAGGACAAGCCCCAACCTTGCTTCTCATCACTGCGTGACCTCTTTTCCATTACAGCCTCGACAGCCCAGGTTTGCTAGAGGCTCAAATGAGTCAAGGGATGGAAACAAATTTTGGAACACTATGAAGTTATTGGGTGCTCACTGTGCTGGGCATAAACCCTCTCACTTAAGTCTCAGGACAACCCTGGGACCTGGTGGCCTATTGTTTTGGCACTTTCAAAATGGGATGTGGGAGAGACCTGGGGCCCAGAGTTAATAAGTGACAAAACTGGCTTTAAACCCAGGATGCCTGGCTCCAAAACCTTTCCCCTTAACCACTATGCTGCAGTATAAAAGACTGCACATGCCTTAGTATTATTTTTTAATAACTGCTTCTCACTAAGGCTGGTTGTGGTTGGAACTCTTCAGAGGGAACTCGAAAGGCAGAGCAAATGAAGATTGGGAAGAGAGAAAGCAAATGTCAGGGTTTTTTTTTCCAAGGGTCTGCAGAGGTCAGCTCGAAAAGCCCCTTCTCTATCCACTACTTCGGTCTTGGGGGCCCAGCACATGGTGGCTGCGTCGGTTCTGGCTGGGGTGGGGGTGGAGGGCAGGTTGGTGGGGCAGAAGCAGAGAGTGAGCGAGCCACTAATCAGAAGCAGCGGGCCTGCCCGGGCTGCACCCGACAGTTTGGCTGGTTGTTTTGCAGCCACGCCGGCCGCCAGAGTGCCTGCTGAAAGGCCCCTGCTCCACCCTGGAGCTACCGGCGGCCGGCCGGCGGGGCGGGCTGCTCGATGATGGAGGGCCCACGAAACCCCTCCCCAGGGGCCCGCTGCCACTCTGCTTTGATGGCCAGTCCGGGCAGCAAGTCCGCAGTCCAGCAGCTCCTCCGGCATTGAATACATTCTTCTCAGCCAAGAAGGAACGCGGAGAGCTAAGGGGATCCAGATGTGGGACTCTGCTGGGCTTGAACCCCAAATACCCCAAATACCAGCCAGGCTACAAGGAAACCTAGGGACACACAGGACCTTTCCTGAGGGCCTAGACCCCAGTGTTAGCCCTGATAATTCTAGTGTGGGTGGTGGGGCAAGAGCGCAGTGGGGCCTCCGAACTCTGAGTTCATGCTCCGTCCTGCTGCTGACTGCTGGGGCTACCCGCCACTTGCCAGTAGAGTTGATTAGTGAGTAGTTGTGAAACCTGTGGGGAGGTAGTTGCGTATGTTTAGAGTCATAAGCCTTATGCTCTCCTGAGGATCCACTACTCTGCCTAGACAGAGTTTTGTCAGCCTCAAGGCCAAGTGTCACAAGACATGAATGTCAACTCAAACTCCATGTCTTAAGGCATGACCTTGAGCAAGTCATTCCAGTTCTCTAGGCCTCCTTGTCACAATCCCTCCAATGGAAGTGTGTGTGGGCATCCTGCCTTGTGAGGAAACGTGGGGTCTGGCCCTGGGAGTTGGAACACGGTACATGGCAGTATAAAGGAAAATGAAGCCAAGTTGCTGGAGTCCTTAGGTCAGTGTCATGCTTCCCACTTAGAGGTCCATGCTACCTCCAGGCCCTAGCTGAAACAGTCTCTGCTGTTGAAACTAGAGCCTGAAAAGAAAATGAAGTCAGGTAAGTCTGGGTGCATCCTCAGAAGTGTGCTTTTAGAAGCAGGCGTCACACAACCTATGGGACTGTGTTCTTCAGTAGGCTGTGATCCCAGACCAATGGGCATCGAATGCTTATGTGGTAGCACGGGATAAACGATTCATAAGATAATATGACAAACTTTTTAAAAAGTCTCCCTATCCCCACAGCTCTTTTCCAGTCTCCAACCAGCCCTGAGAGCCTGAAATTACACCATTAGCACTTTACAGTAAGTTATTATTTGCCATTGACACCACAGTGTGAATTAGCTGATTAGCTTGCTGGAGGACTGCAAGTTATGGTAGGGGATTCATTTCCTCTGCAGCCTGGCAGAGAAGATCTGGGCCTGAGTCAGGCCCAGAAGAACAGAGCCAGGCCCCAGAACTGAGGAGCAGACAGGTCCAAGGCACCAAATTTTCTATAGCATCACAATGCGAATCAGAAGGCCCAGGTTCAAGTTCTCCCATTACCACGACTCAAGCTGCGTGAAGGTCATACAATTCAGTGCCTTGGTGTCCTCCTGTATACAAGAGGTGGGGTCTGTCCCGGATGAGGACAAGAAAAGTAGAGTGATCTCTTAAGTGCTGTCATGTGGAAAACAGTCAAAGACTGTTATTTCCTAGTGATCCTCTGAACTAGGCTCAGCCAGGGGTCCTCCCATGGTCCCAGGGGAAAGAGCTTAGAAAAAGAAACACCGGAATTTAGGAGTGAGGAGTAGGTAGTCACTTTGTGGAGTACCTAATTCCTGGTCTACACAGGCACAGAAAGGTAGATAAAGGAAAAGAGGGAAGGAGAGAGGGAGTGAAAGGGCCAACTTGAGCCTATCCCCCTCACTGCATTCCCTTTTAAAATAAAACCCATTTATATATAAATGTTGGCCTGATGCCCAGTCTCTGTAGAAAAGCTTTTCTGTATTAAACGCTACAATGAATTAAATTAACCATAATGATTTCTTTGTGAATGGAAACCTCTCTCTCTCTCTCTCTCTCTCTCTCCTTTCTCTACCCCCTTTTTCTTTGTGACATGATTTTGATCAGGTTTTCCCTCCCTCCTCAACTGTAATACACCCCAATTCCCCATTTCATCTCCCATCCCCCAACACCCCACATTGACTGGCCTCCCAGTGAGTGGCCAGTGACCAGTTCCGTGAGTCTTTCCCAAGGTTAAACAGATGCCTTGTAGTGTCCAATGTAGAGCAGAAGTTACCCAGCCAAGGTGGGGGGGGTCATGTGTGCTCTAGAGCCAAGGGCTTGTTCTGGGAAAGCCATGTGCCCACTGTAGTTTCCTACCTGTGCAGGGAGTCTCTGGGCATCACTCCTCTTGGGATATAAATGAGCAGGTTGTATTGAGTTTAACACTTTTCTAGAAGAAACTGGAAAGGTGCTATTCCTGTGGAAAGGTATGTACCTGACTGCACACAAGAGAGGAAGACATATTAGAGGTCTTCATGAATGAGGCCTTCTTGAGGACATATCTGCTTTCCACAGGGAAATCTCTAAACATGGCTACTGGGACTTATGTCTGCAATTCTTTGGTGCCCTTTTCTACCTGCATGCATGAATACACTTGAATGTTGATCACTGGAGCCTTTCTGAGCCCACACCTGAACATACAGAAAGAAGTCAGGCCTGAGTTCTGCCTACCATACACTCCCTGGGAGATGCTAAGCAAGTAGTGGTTAGAAGCTGGGCAAGGAGTGCCAGCTGGTGGAGCCTAATGATGGTAGCTTGGAATCTGGGACCAGACCAAGGGTCCTAAATAACAGCCATCTTTCCCATGGGCATAGACCTTGAGATGTTCAAGGCTCTTTTATAGGCATGCTGCCATTTCTCCCACACATCAAGCCTATAAAGCACAGGTTATTATACCCAGTTTACAGAAGTGAAGACAGTTTCAAACCTCTGGTACCAGTTAATAGCCCAGCTCTGCCCAACCCACTTGAAATTCCATCTCTGCCAGGTAAGCCACAAGCGACTGTTGATTCCTGCCCTCCAGCTGCGGCTCACACACTTCCCTGCTTTTCTGCTACCACCCCCAAGGATGTCTTTCCCATACCTCTCCACTCCCATCTGTGCCAGGACAGGTGCCCAGAGCCCAGTCCCTTTTCTCAAAAACACTGACTCACTCTATGTGCCACGGGCTCTCTTCTCCTGGTACTTCCTTAGCCTTCTTTCCACTCCCAAAGCCTGTTCCCATCTCTGACACACTCTCTGCTTCTGCTTCCTTTCTCCTCCCCCTCTCCTGCTACTTCAACCAGTCTTCCAGGATGACACTGGGACTTCCCCCAGACGGTGGTGCTGTGGGAGAGTGGGCTGATCTCCAGCATCTCTGTCCCTCCTTCATGTCGTGTCTCTCCACACACAAGCAGTCTTACAGTTCTTGGGGAAAGATGGGAGACAGTCCAGTGTAAAATACAGAATCAACTCCAGTATCTGTGCTCTTTCTTCTGCCAAGCACTGTCACAATAGATGAACATTTTATGGTAGCTCTAGAATTCATCAACCTGGAGAGGCTGAGATCAAAGCCACGGACTGCCACAGCAAGTACACATGTGAAAGAGGAAGAGAGAATGTGCTGTAGTTTGGGTAGAGATGTGAGACGGATGACTAGCAGGACTATGAAACCTTTGTGACCAAAGTCCAAAAGCCTATGGAAAATCAGGCCCTCGCAGCCACAGACCTCAGTACGCAAGCCCCACAGAATCAGCCCAACAAAGGCAGATTTCTCCTGAGGGCCTGACATCCCCTAGAAGCTTTGTAGAGGGGGAGACACAGCAGCCTGGGAAAGGGAAAGCATCTTGAGTCACATAAGATGCAAAGGGCAAGAATGTGGGACGAAGGTCCGCCCCTACCCTTGTCCTTGATTCCCCTGATTGCCCTTCAGCTGGTGGGTACTGGCTTGGTCCTGAGGCTGGGAGAGTTGTACCTGTCTTTTATGAATGGATAGCCACCCAACTTTTGTCACAGGGCAGGGGTGGGGGGGTGGGCTGAGTCTTAAGACTGTACCCCTCTAGCCTTTTTTCCTGTGGATGTTCCTTCATGGATGGCAATGGTGGTGGGGGTCACACAGGAAAGAGACCATGCAATGAGGCTGGCCCCAGAAGAGTTTGACCGAGTGCCAGCAGGCCTGCCCCGGCACAGAGATGTGAACGCATGGCCGTTGCAACTGGCCTAATTGCTATCTCATCAGCTCTCTCAGGGGCTTAGTCCAGAGCCAAGGAAGGGAGGTTTCTGCTGGAAGCCATGAGGGAGCCAGAGGAGAGGTGGAGAACCCGGCACTTTGAAAGGCAGGGACAAACCCCAGCATGCCCAGGGCAGAGACCCAAGTTTGGGGGTTAGGAAGAGAGGCAGGGAGAAAAAATAGCCAGGAGGAAGAGACTAACGTTTCCATTAGCCAAGCTCAGCTTCCCCCCGTGACCTAGTGTCTCCCCCTAGCTGCCATTCCCATCTCCTTTTCCTAGGGTCTCCTTGGGTTTGTAGGCTTTTCTCCTTGCTGTTGGCTCCCCAGACCACTACTGTCAGTCTCGCTGACTACATCAGCAACCCCCCTTCTCTCTAAGGATGCAAAGACCTAATTATAGCAAGCAAACCAGGAGCTTCTCAGCTACATCTGGTATGCCTGACGGGCTCCTGCTTCATGGCACTCTATTCCCGAGTTCTTACCTCTCTACTTATGGTTTCCTACTTTATACAAGCTTTCTTAGTCTCTTTCATTGCCAGGCCCTTCGTCAGCAAGCTCCTTCAATGCTGGGCTCCTCCAAGGACCATTTTCAAAGTGTGCCACCCTATAGATGCTCCCCGCTGAATACTCTCAACCATGCCTGTGGCTTTCACCACCACCTCCTCAGCAAGTGACTCCTGTGTCACCTCAGCCTGGACTACTCACTCCTCTTAAGCTTCAGCCTGCATAGACATGTGTTCAGATACATTCAATTTGCCCCTCCTCAAATCTACCCAACAGTACCATTTGAACATACTAGTTTCCTTTCTCTAGGGGCGGGATCTCACCCCAACAATCCACCCCGGCTTCTAGCTACAAACCTTCACTCCTCCCTTTCTTTCGCCTCTCCCATCTAATTAATTACCATGTCCTGCCAGTGCTACCTCCTTAATAGCTCTGGAATCCATCCCAAACATTCCATCCGTACAAATGCTGCCTTTATCATTTCTCTGCCACCAGAGTGCGTCCTCTGCTGAGCAGCCTCCACACCACAGGCAGTTAAGACCTTTTCTGTGTGTCCTTCCCCATTGAAAACCTGCTGGTGACTCTCCATTGCCTTGAGAGTCAAGTCCAAGTTCCCAAGCCTGGCAGATTGGCCCTTAGGTTCCAACTCCCCACTCATCTGGCTCATCCTCCAACCCCAGTAAGACTCCTGAGCTCAAGTCACATTCCATACTTGGCCTCCACTTCCACTGGTAAACTTCTACAAACATAGGCATCTTGGGTCAGAGGATGGTTAAAAGTCTTGGCTGGGGATGGATGCAGCTCAATGGTTAAAGGGCTTCCTTTGTCTAGATGATGCAAGGCTCTAGTTCCAGGTTCTACTCTCAGTGCTGCAAAAAAGGAAAACAAATTACAGGTAAATTTTCTCTGAGTTCCTAGATGGCAGGGTAATACATAGTTATAGTCCCAAAACTCTGGCAGCTAAAACAGGAGGAACATGAATTTGAGACCAGTCTGAGCTACCAACAAAAGAGTGTGCTGGGCTGATGAAAGGGCTCAGTGGGTAAAGACATTCACTGCCAAACCTGACAACTTGAATTTCATCACTGAGAAGGAAAGAACCAATGCCTGCAAGTTGTCTTCTCACCTCCACATACAGTGTAGCACACATGTGCATGCATTGCACACACAATAAATAAATGTGGGGAGAGAGAGAGAGAGAGAGAATGAGAATGAATGTGTGTGTTAGTTCTTAGGGGCCTGATAAAGTAGCCAGGATAATGACTTCAGTGCTTTGTGTCTGTAAAATGGGGCTAGAAACAGTTATCCCATAATGCCAAGTTTCTCATATAAGAAACTAAATTAGATCAAGCATTAGAACAGCAAATGATGAATATTAACATAAGGGTTCTAGAGAGATGCCTCAGAGGTTAAGAGCATATGTTACTCCTGCAGAAGACTCAAGTTCAGTTCCCAGCCCCCCACATCATGTGGCTTAGAACTGCCTGTGACTCCAACTCCATGGGGTCTGATGTCTCTACTCTCTGTAGGCAGTCGCACATGTGCATATACTCATACAGAGACATACACACATATACGTGACTACATATAAATAACAAAATAAATTTAAGAAATGCTGTATATGTATCTGCTATAATTCTTGCTTGAAGCACCATCTTTGTGAAGTTGCCTCAACCTCTGAGACTGCAAGCAGTACCTCTGTTCTGGAGATCCAGAGGGATGACTGACTTCTGTCACAGCTGACACCCTTTGCCTATTGTTTGCCTCTCGTCCCTTGCTACTTGATATCAAGCTATCTGCTCAGCTAGGTATGCAGCTCAGTGATAAAGTGCTTAGTGTGCACAAAGGTCTGAGTTCCAGCCCCAGTTTCCCTGCTCTGAGAAGTGGGGAGTATTGGTTTTCTTATTTTTGCATCTGTATCCCGTATTGTGATTTTTCATATGAACCTCCGACTAGCCAGATAATACTATTGTTGCTGTCATTTGAGAGATGAAGGAATTTTCTTAAGATCACACAGGCTAGAAATCTGTACAATGCTTAATTTAAACTTAACTAAATCCAAATTTGGGGCTGCCCAACAGCTCAGTGGTACAGTACTTCTCAAGAAGGTACAAGGCCCTGAGTTCCATCCCAGCACTTGAAAGAAAACAAAACAGTTTAACAACGATAACTAAGTCTACAGGATTCCAACCAGGTGATGTTTCTACTTCACCTAACTGCCTAGATAGGGAGCAAGTCTGGAGACATTGCCCTAAAAGGAAGGAGTAAAGGAGCTATGTATGGGCTGGCTGGCTAGAGGAGACACAACTCAGGGGCAAGGACAATGCCCTCCCACCCATCTGTTTGAAGCCTACCAATGCTGGTATGCATGTTTAGTAGTGGTGCCAACGCATGTGGCGGACACATGTGTAATGAGGTCATGCCAAGAATGCTAGGGATGGAAGCCTTCATCTCCAGAGTACCCATCCACCTCTGCATAGTCCTCCAGAGTTTATAAGATGCTTCTCCATTTATTTTGTTAGTTGATCAGTTTTGTGCACCTGGGACCGAGTAACCATGGCTCAGCTAGGACAGTGACACTGTGAGAGCTGGAAGTCCAACACTTACTCAGCACAGAAAGTCTTTGACAAGACTCACACCCTTCCAGCTAGAAGTCTGATGGAAAGAGGACTGGGGAAGTTATTCTCCAGAGAAAGAGGGATGGAAATGAGGTGGTTGGGCATGGTCTCTGCAGAGAGAGACGCTCCACTCACTCTCACATCTAGCTAGCGCCTCACAAGAGATGACAGAAGTGGAATGCTTGATGTTTCATTTAGTAGAGTACTCAATGTACAACCAACATCTGACATCTCATCTCTGTTGCTTACCAACTATAAGGCCTTGAAAAAGTCACATACCTCTCCATACCTCTATGATCCTCTTCTAGAAGACTGAGACAATCTGGTCTGCCTTGTAGAAACGATGTAAACATGAGAGTACGTGTTGAAAATGGCTGACACCTGAGTAGGCACTAATAAATGACAGTCATTATTCTCTTGGATTTGACTTTGGAGCCATTTGGGTTCCAAGGCAGTTTATTTTAAATATTTACACCCCTCTCTCCATCTTTCTTTCCCATGTATGGAGGCTAGGAGGGGGCATTGAATGTTCTCCACATATTCATCTCTGCCTATTCATTTGAGATGCAAACTTGGTTTCTTTACCTACCAGTTTGCAATCTTTGACAAGTGACTTCTCTGAGCATCTGCTTCTTCAGCATGAGGCTGATTAAAAGATTAAATGAGTGAATATTTAACATACTCCGTGAATATTTAACTGGCTCCAGGCACAGAGTATATGCTCTGAGCATCATTCTATCAGCCAAAGGCTTGAGAGGCATTGAGCTAGTGTCCTTCTCCCAAGGTCTCACATTCCTTTCATGAACAATAAGCTGGCGCCAGCTGGAATAGATGAGTTTTCTTTCATTCATCCTCCATATCCCTTCCAGAGGGGCCCTGCCTATAGGGGTTACTGTGAGCAAGTATGACTTTATCCAAGATCCCCCCAGATGGTCCTCCAGATTAGGCTAGAACAGTCCAGGACCTTTTAAACAGGGTTTTGTTGGTCTTGGCCAGCTCAGAGACTATGGAAAGAAGCCTCACTATAACCCTGGGGAGTCAGAGGTAAGAGGTTGCACAGAATCCACCCTCACCCACAGCCCTGTGGCATCAAGGCAGAGAGGCCTACTTCCTGGAGCCTCAGAGGCAAGGAGACCAGGGTTGAGGGCCCACAGCTGGAATCCAGGCCACTGAAGGCAGGTGAGGCCTGAGGACCTGTTCTGGAGTCATTTACATACAACTGGCTGCCGGAGTCAGGAAGCAATTGTCCAGGTGCCTGCTCTAGGCTCCCGCAGCTCCACCCACCACAGTCGCCAGCACCGCCATTGCGGTCCAGTGAGTCTTTCAAGGACCCGGAAGGAAACAAGAGCTCAAGTCCTGGCCCACTGGGGTCAGCGTGTGGCTGCTGGCGCGGGCTTTCACTCCAGAGCGGTGACAGGCGCATGTAAATGACCCCTGGGCGTTCGGCCCGCCCCGCCCCCAGAGCCTCGTGGAGGGAAATGGGGAGAGGCCCAGGAATTGTTTGTAATTAGTGTGTTTTTAAAGGCTTTTCCGCGAGCCTTTAGCCGAGTTCGGAGGAGGGCAGCTTGCCAGGGAGCATTGAAATGGAAATCCTGGGCTCTAGCCGGGACACTCTTGGAAGGAGATTCTTCCCAGAGAAAAGGCCAGAGGCCTGTCCCCGCCCCCGTACCCTGGTCCACCACCCTTCTAGCGCCTACGCGGTCTGGCCTGCTCGGCGAGGTGGGCGGCTTTGTGGAACCGCATTCCTGCCCGCAGGCCTCAGCGGTGCCTCAGAACCCACCGGTCAGCAGAGCAGGAAAGGTTGCTGCAGGCGCCCGCAGCTGCCACTGCCCCCAACCCCTAGCAACCTGTCTCCCCCCCCCCCCCCAAACCGGCCAGAGTTACCTCCCCCGGTTACCCAGAGGTCATATGTATATACAGCATTTTCAGAACAGAGTGGCAGTTGAAAGCTTGCGAAGCTTTTGCACATCCACTGGGCCAGTGGGGCCTTGTCGAAACTCGAGGGGCTACCGTCCATCATTATCAATTCGCAAAGGCGTTGAGCAGAGGGTTCTTTGAGGAGGGGGGTTTCTCTAGCAAAAATTACAGGCCAGGTCTGCCTAAACCCTGAAGTCTGGTAGGATGCCTCGCAGCTACTCTTACCCAGGCTGCTACTCCTACACGGTGCTGACACGCAGGACTGTTACGGTGCAATCCCCGAGCCTTGTGGTCTAGGATCATTTCCTGTGGCCTGAAGTACTTATTTGCAAGTTGTAAGGACTGCCCGGTTTGTAGAAGCTTCGCTGAATGCTTCCAGCTGGGAATTTAACCTTCTAAGACCCAGCTGTGGATCTTGAGAGCTCTCTTAGTTCCCACCCATTTTCCTAGAACCTCCAGGGGTAAATTTGGGTGGATGGGGGGCAGTGGAAGAGTACCGGACTAAGATGAGGAGGCATACCTGGACCTGCTTCAGCCAACCTCTTTCTCTGTGACCTCTCTGTACCCCTCTGACCTCTAATCAAGGCTAGAGGAAAGAGCTTGCCTGCCCCTGTGTGCAGGCTGGACCTCTTGTTTTTACTGCAACGTAAATGGAGCTGCAGTTCAAGGTCTTGTAAGAACAATGAAATTGCTGCTTACAAATTGCCTCGGTAGGTCCTTCTGAGCAGGGGAAACCATCCTCAACCCCTTTCCCCACCTCTCCAGCATGATACAGAGAGACAACTTGAGGCCCAGGGCAATGGAGTGACTGACTTAGGATCATCTAGGGAAGCCAGTGAGAAAGTCAAGATTAAAAATCAGTCCAGGAGTGATGGTACCAATGGCTGTACGGGGAGATTTCACACACATCCGCATCATTGCTAAACCACTCCCAATACAATTGTAGTAATAATTCAGATTTAAAATCCTGTGTAAACCACAAATGAATTTATCTTCAAAAACCCTGCTGTGTATAAGTCTCCTGTATTATTCATCTTCTAAACACACCATGTTCTTTGTGAATCTCCAGAGATATTCAAGCTCTCACTATACTACTTTGGCCCTTACATCTCCACTAGAGCAAAATGGTGGCCATTTGCCAGGCAAGGGCTCTCTGTAATTCCTCTCCATATCTGAACTTTAAGCAACCTCAGGGACCTACCTGGGTCCAGGGCTAATGCTGGGTCTCTTGCTCCACCCTTCATTAACCAGAGGGTTGCTCAAGGAGGGTCCACCCTCCTTGCTTCTGCCCGTCCTTTGGTTCAAGAAGACAGAAGTACACAGAGCAGGGGCTGGAAGTTACAGCAAAGTAATGGATGTTTCATCCATATTTCAGAGGTGGCTCTGCATGTGTTTCCCTGGTGTCCTGCTTCTGGAATGAAGCCTTTCTGAATCTGCCATCACATGCAAAACATCAAGGAACTGGAGCATGTATATTAAAGCTGCCAAAGGTCCTTAGAGATCCCTAGTTCAACCCTCTCCAGTTAGACATGGAGAAACTGAGGCCCAGAGTAGGGACAGAAATCTGTAGAGATCTGGCTGTAAAGCTCAGACCAGAAACCTCTTCTGTTTTCACAGTCAGGATGTCTCCCCATCCTCCCATCGACCCTGCCGCCTCCTGAATCTAAGTGTAGGCTCGCCCATGTGTGTGTTAATGCAGGTTGACAGCTGCTGGGAGGGTCACACATGGAGCCACACACCGGCCCATTCAGTCTGACATCTACCCCAGCTGGCTTTCCCCCAACATGCACTCTGCCATGCACACTCCCTGGCACCTCCCCACCCCTTTCCCTCTACTCCTCTTCCTTCACTATCCCTGCTTGCGTGCACCCAAACTGATGCACCAGGCAAACCCTGCTGTGTGCATTCATGTTTCTTTGTTGATATGGATGCCCACAGCTGTGCACAGAAGCACTTGAAGGTGCTGGGGGGTTGGGAATATGGGAAGGTTGCATGGCACAGAACTGGGATGCAGATATAGGTGGGTATGAATATCAGATGAATCCAGAAGGCTCTGGCTAGGAGGCCGGGAGCCCAGGCACACCTCAGATAAAGCAAACAAGGGATTATTCCCGTGTTTGGAGGACTAGACAGAAGACATGGCTTCATAGCCTAAAATGAGATACTCTCGAGCATGGAGTGCCTGGAGACCTGTTCTTGTAGAAAGACGGTTGGAGCAGAAGCACACCCAAGCTGCCACCCCAAATATATCATTCAAGAGGTCAAGTGGTCCTCGGCAAAGGACTTGGGTGGCCGTAGTGAGCGACTGTTTTGAAGCTGATCTGGGAGGTGGGGGAGGGGCATGTTCATAAGCCAGAGAAGTGTGAAGTTGATAAATCTTTTGGGCTGGGGCTGGGGGATGGCTCATTTGGGTAAAAGAACTAACCATGCAAGTCTGGTGAGCCATGTTCCCTCCCCTGGACCTACATTTAAAAACAACAAAAAAGCCGGAGGTGGTAGCGTACATCTCTCTGTAACTCTAGCACTCCCACTGCAAAATGGGAGGGTAGAATATGCAGCTGCAGGAACATCGAAAGATGATGATGGGAATCAGCCCCTGGTAGGTGTTCCACACGCATGTCACCTGCACTCTCACACAGATAATTAAATAAATAGAAATTTAATAAAAACAAATATCTTGGGCCAGATGAGGCTGGGCATTTCTGGGTATCCTGTGGGTACCAGTACAGGGTTATCAGAGGGATATGGGAATAAATGAATGAATGAATGAATGAGCTCTGATATTATATATCTCCTTGATCGAGCCTGGGGGGCCCTAACTAAGACCATGTCAAAACCAAAGCTGGCCTAATGTCCCTGGCTACTCAGGGAAGGGTTTATAAAAGACAGTAACCCCTGGGAAAGCAGTGGAATCGTAGGGTGCTGCTAGTTGTACTGGTCATCCTGTCAGAGTGGAACCCACCAAGTAGGGCCCTTCGGTGACCATGTAATCTAACATCTCCTTCTACAAAAGGTCTTAGATGAGAAATTGAGATTCAAATCAGACAGGAGCGTGACGTATATGATTCTGAAAGCCATTACTGATAGGGAGGGGTCAGTTAGGAGTTGGGTTGTTTTTTTTTTTTCTTCCTCTGGCTTGGGTAGCTTTTTGGTACCCTAAATGTCACCTCTCTGCTGCCATTATCGTATCCCTTGTAGTCCCTGGAGTGTGCAGAGGCTTGAAATACTAGGTTTGGTGGCTTCTGAGTATAGGAGAGACACAGGAAACATGGCCATAGAGGCAGCACGTATGGAAAGGGGCTAAGGGTGACAATCCTCTCCTGTGTGCTCTGATGTTACAAAGGCTAAAGCATACGCTTCTCACTCTCAAAATGAAAGGGTTAGGCTCCCTCTCGCTCTCCACCAAATACACCCACATGCAAGTACTTGTAGTATAGACACTCAGGGTAAGTAACAGGGTCTTCATCTTTCCATCTCTCAGTAGGGTTTGGTGTTGCAACTAGAGAAGAGGTGATGGGAATTTTCCTTCTTAACATACAATGCTGCTTGCATAAGTTGAACTGGCTAGACACTGTGGGAAGTGTTCAGGACTTGAGGAAAAAGCAGGAGGGGGGAATGAACAGCCACAAAGCCACAGGGTCCCAGGGGCTGCTTTCCAGAGGACATCCTGCTCCCCCCACCTCCCACATTCCTGTGAGTTGGGGTCTAGGAAGGAGGCAGCCAAGATGGCTTGCTGTTTGGACTGGACTGCTCCCCCTGGGGGCCTACCTTATGGTCAGATCCAATCTTTAGGTTGGGAGAGCAGTGGTTGGATAATTAGCACAGCCAAAGCTTGAGACATCACCGTCACCACATGGGCTGAGGAAGTCTACAAGAGGAAAGCCAGTGCTTTGCCTTTTTCTCTTTTCTGTTTTTTCTTCCTTTCTCTCCTTTCTTTCTCTCCTCTCTTTCTCTCCTTTCTTCTCTCTCTCTCTCTCTCTCTCTCTCTCTCTCTCTCTCTCTCTCTCTCTCTCTCTCTTTCGACAAAGTCTCATTATGTACTCTAAGCTGGTCTTAAACTCACAATTTCCCATCCCCCAACCTCGACCCCTCCAGTGCTGGGATGACAGGTGTGCACCCCTACCCCTGGCTTGAAGGTTGGTTTCTATACCACATTGATCCTGGCCACAATCTTAGTTTTAATCCCAAGTACAGAAAAGCCTCTGAGATGGTTAGCATTGACTTAAGGACCTGGAGAAGATAGAGGAAGTAGGTAAAAATTGACTATATTGTGTGATTTGGAGAAAATGTTTGCGTTTTTTTTCTTGTTATTTATATTTTTGACACATGGTATTTTCTTCTTATATGTTACTTATATGTTTGAGATGCAGTAGCATGTAGCTCACTCTGGCCTGGAACTTCCTATGTAGCTGAGGATGACCTTGAATTTTTAGTCCTCCTGCTTCTACCTCCCAAGTGCAGAGATTACAGGTGTGCCACCACACCCGAGTTTATTCGGTGCTGAGCACTGAGCCCAGGGCTTCATACACGCTAGGCAAGCGCTCTACCAACTGAGCCACATTCCCAACCTCAACTTAAGGCTTGAGTCAGTGTCTAACTATGTAGCTTGGGCTGGCCTCAAACTTGCCATCTTTCTTCACTAGCCCGTTTAGGATGGCAGGCATGTGCCACCACCTCTGGTCGGGAAAAAGAAAACTCCTTTGATCCCAAGTAATTTACCAACTCTTGTCTTCTCAGTAGTCCCTGTCAATGTGGGAACATGTTACAGTTTAACAGAAGGACCAAAGAGCAAGAGAAACCGCCAGAATGCTTAAGCTGAGCCTGTAAGGAGATGCTCATGGGAATGTCAGGCTGGGGGTCAGGCCACCAAAGGCCACCTTCTTGATAGGCACTGGACTGCTCCCTCACAAAAGTCCCTAGGGAAACTAGGCCCAATGGTACATGCCCCTAGGCCATCCAGACTCTGTCTCTGGGACTTAGCATCAGAGGTCACAAACACTAAACTCTCTCTGGCCCTTGACCCTCAGGTTTCTTGAAGAATTTCTTGTGCACATACCCTCATAGGGCTTCTGGAGGCATGTGTCCAGGGAACTTCATTTTCTTCCTGCCCACTCCTGCCCTTCCTACCTTCAGAAAATTCTCACCATTCTGGGGGAGGTAGGATTCCTTGAAAAGAACCCATTCCAGTCCCCAAGCATCCCTATTTCAATTGTAGCTTTGCCTGCCCCCTGGAAAATGGGGAGGAGGGATCTGGTGACTGGCACCCCTGGGTCCTTAAATGAGAAGCATGTTTGTTTATAGCCAGATGAAATCCATCCACACTGCCACCCCCTTCCCTGACCACGTCTGTGTATATGGCTCCGAAGTTCCTGCCACGGCCTCTGCACCAAGCTGGTTGAAGAGGTGGGGTCCCCTCCTCCCTCTTCTCCCAACCTTCCCACCCCTGCACTCCCGAGAGGCGGGGCTGAGGCAGCTGCCACATTCAGCGTGGCAGAGCCGCTAGCTCGGTACAAATCAGAAACACATTGGAGGCAGGACGGGCGGGAGCAGACAGGCCAGGGCTGGGGCCCATTAAGGCCGGAGCCCAGCCGGCCGCGCTGTTTACCGTCTCAGCACAAGGTTTCAGGTTTGCCTCCTGATTGTTTGTTTGTTTCAGGGATGAGAAAGGCCAAAGAGGCAGCTGACAGGGACCATGGGGGGGGGGGGGCACAGGAGGAGGGGACACGGCAGAAGGCTCTGGCTTTTCCCAGGTCCTCCCTCCTCTGCCCGGGAACTCATGGAGTGCTGCAGAAGTGAGCTGCCTCATTTCCCTACCCCCACCCCAAATTCCAAACAGATGTGCAGTCAGATTCTTCCTCTCCTTGGTTGGGGGAAACAAAAGAAATTCAAAATGGGACCCTAGAGACACTCCTTTCAGGAGAACCCAAATATACAGAAGGGATGAAAGAGAGATACAGGAAGGACTTCCGGAGGTGCAGGTGAGATGGGAAAGATGAAGGGGGGAGCTTGCCCCTTCCCCCAAAGACAAGTTCCTAAAGATTCCTCTCCTTAGGACAGTTAGGGGAGGGGTGCTGCCTGGAAGGATGATTGCTCTGGGAGGTCCCACCGAATCTCAGATGTAAAGGATTCAAAGATGGCCTCAGACATGAATAGAATCTCTGTATCTGGATTCAGTGAGTCCTGACTTAATCGGAACTGGCAGCAGGGACACCAGAGCACAGCTCCTCCCTGAGATACAGGGACTCCAAAGCCCAGAGAAGGGCAACAGATCAGGACTTGGATGAATATACAAGCACAGGTCTCTCTCTCTCTTTCTCTCTCTCTCTCTCTCTCTCTCTCTCTCTCTCTCTCTCTCTCTCTCTCTCTCTCTCTCTCTCTCTCCAGCACAGCTCAAACCTGCCTCCTTGGATCTGTGCAGTGTCCTCTGCACCTTCACTGTCCAACCACAGCTCCCTGCGGGAGGATTTCTATCAGCATCCTCCTGCCCTGGCCAGCTCCAAGGATGTCCAATGCATTGTGGGCAGTGTGTCCGCATGGTAAGCACCTGGACAAAGGCAACTAGGCTATTAGCTAGGCTGTCCCCATCGCACCAGGCGTTTCCTCCCTGCTCTCCCTTCTGCCCTCTTGGTCAAGTTTGCTCTTATAACCCAGTCTCTACCCACACCACCTGAGGCCTGGTAAAGGGAGCACACATTGTAGACTGAAGTAGACCTCAGGCTATCTGTGGATATTCTCTGGATTCCAAGGGGGTGGGGGTGGGACACACACACACACACACACACACACACACAGAGAGAGAGAGAGAGAGAGAGAAACAGAGAGAGACAGAGAGAGACAGGGAGACAGAGACAGAAAAAGAGAGACAGAGAAAGACAGAGACAGAGACACAGAGTTCATAGAAAGCTCCATGACATAGACATGTTTGTTCATATGCACACATACACTGTTCACAGAAGCATCTGGTAGACTACCAGATGGTAGATATGATGGGCACAGCACCATAATCCCAAGTTATCCTAGAGACTAACATAGGAGGACCAAACTTTCAAAACCTTCCTGGGCTCCAGAGAGTTTACTCCCGGCCTTGTCAAGGCAGTGAGACCCATGTCTTGAAATGTTAAGAAAATGTAAGAAAAAGAAAACTGGGGATATAGTTCAGCAGCAGAGGGCTTGCCCAACATTTGTGAAACCCTAGGTTTAATACCCAGTCCCACGATCAAATCAAATCAAATCAAATCAAATGACTACCAGTCTAGATGGCCTATTGGCTGCTCAAAGATCTTGCTCCAAAACAGTTTGAAAAATCCTGACTGCTGTTAGTGAACTCCAGTGCTACCAAGGTCATGATAAGGAATATGTTGTGGGGAAAAAATGCTCTCTCTCTCTGTGTGTGTGTGTGTGTGTGTGTGTGTGTGTGTGCGTGCATGCACCACACACACACACACACACACACACACACATCTTCATTCTTCCCTCTCCCTCCCCTCCGCATCTCTCTTTCTCCTTGCAGTAAATTCTAAACAGATGGGCCAGTCATCTCTCCCACTTCTGAAGTTGAGAGGGAATATTAGCCATGGGGGAACCAGAAATCACTCCCTTCCTCAAACTAGACCATCCCAGCCTCTCCGAATCTCCTTAGCTGGGATCTCTTGCTTCAGTGGATTGATTGGATATTAAAAAATATTTCCTTAGTCTTTTTGTTCTGTTGTTACTATTGACACTTGTGCTTTCCTCCTTATGAGGCCACAAACACGGGGGGGGGGCACACTGTCTAGGACACTGCTAACTGAAGGACCAGACCCAGACTGAAACCTCCTTCTGCTGGGGAAGAAAAGTGAACCCCTGGGCATGACTGGGCATACAAATGGAGTGGTGTGGTGCCTGCCTATACCAGCGCTCTGAGGCTGGCTACAGCAGACAGAGCTGGCAGCTCTCCAAGCCCTCAAGTGCTGCTTCTGGCTTTGTGCTTTGCAGCAAAAGCCGGGGCTCGTTATTTGAGCTATAGACAGAGGGATTTCTATGTCTCCATGTGATTTTTCCCTCTCCGAGCCAAGGCCCACAATCCCTATGCACAGGCAGTAGTAGGACAAGGCCTGTGACATCCAGGGATGTTTCTAGAAAGAGTAGATAGAAGAGGTTCAGCTGGTTCAGGCTGCCTATGATCCTGAGCCTTCCGCCTCTTGTCCACAGCTGTGGCCACAGATCCAAGCCCTGGGGAGGACTCGGACCTCAGCTCCTCTGGCCTCACCTGGAACCCCTGGACCTCTGCCTTGGGTGTGAACACCACCTGCAACTGATTTCACGACAACTCATTTCTTAGCCGTGGACTCCCACCTAATAGCTCGTGTGCCGAGTTACTAGTCCCCTAAGCTATAAGCCTGCACCCCATCCTAGGACTATAGGAAGAGATGAAGGAGGAAAACCAGTGCTTGCTTCCCAACAAGTACTAATCATGAAGGCGATGAACAGTTAACACTTTGGGAGACCTCAGTATGTAACATGCACTGTGCTGGGAGCTTTGCTTGTTCCCTTGGCCATAGTCCCATTTCCGCAGGTAAGAAATCTGAGGCACAGAGAGGCTAAATGACTTGTCCAGTGTCATAGTGGGGGCTAGCACAGCCCACTGCCACACCATGTCCTTAGGTCTACCGCGACAGCCTTGAAGCACCTTCTGCCTACTACTCTCAATTCTCCCAGGCTTGAACCTGGGTCTCCAAACCCCATGCCCAGACTGGCTGGCCATTGGAGGTTCTTTCCCTTTAGGTTTTTGGTTTGTTTGTTTGTTTGTTTGTTTTGAGACAGGGTTTCTCTGTGTAGCCCTGGCTGTTCTGGAACTTGCTTTCTAGATTCAGAAATCCACCTGCCTGCCTCTGACTCCTCCTCCGGAGTACTGGAATTAATGGTATGCGCCACCATGCCCAGTTCTGTCAGAAGTTCTTCTCTGACCCCTCACCAGCCTGCAGTCCACCCAGCCCTCCGAAGCTCTGTTTGCGGGTGCCTCGCTGTCCTGCCGATGTCTGCTTCTCACTATATGCTTGCTCCTGGCCCCATGTCTACCCTGTCAGTGCTTTAAAGCTGGTAACATTGTTAACTCCTGCTGGAGATGGAGCACAATGACACCCAGGAGAACTAGAACTTTCTATAAACTAAATTTAACAAGTAAAATTAACTTACTGATTTTAGCCCACTTAGCCAAAATATGATTATTTGGATATGTTATCATTGTAAAGAGGAAGAGGTGTGAGCACCACCTGCAACTGAGTTCACAGCAAACGACCTTAGGCCGAGCAAGGTTTGTGGCATCTGCCTCCAGTAATCCCAACGCTGGGAAGAGTAAGGTAGGACGATGGTAAATTTGAGGCCAGCCTGGGCTACATAGGCTTTTTTTTTTTTTTTCTGGTCCTGTATTTGGTGGTATGCAAGTGACTTAAGATTGAAATCTTCAGGGGACCAATATAGAACTTACTAATGAGGCATTCCACTCTCTTTACTTCATACTAAATAGTCAAAAAAGAGTATACAGGTTTCTTTCCAGCACACTTTTTAGAACCTCGTACTGAACACACTGAATTGGACGGTTTCTAGAACACCGTTTGCATCCGTTCAGCACAGCCTAATCACAGCTTAATTCCAATTTGTTGGAAGGTCCTTTGTTGTGTTGTTATTCCTAGAACCCAAGGCTTTCAACTTCGGTGTCAAGAGTCTGTGGCTACTGTCAGGTTCAAAGAAACTCGGACAACGGGCTACCTGTGGTGCCTATTAGCATACCAAAGCGCATGCTCGCCTCCAGGCTCCTCAGGACCTGCTGCTCCTGTCTCAGCTCCTCTCACCCTACCCCCTACCCTAAACTTCTCCCGCTCATGGGCTTCCCCTCCCCCAGCTTCTCAGTCCCTCATAACCCTGCCGCGTCTGCCATGGGCTCTCCTGGCTCTCTTTTGTCTACTCTCTTAATTTGCTCTCGCTCTCTCTGTCCCTCTGTCTCTGTCCTCTCATGGCCTGGTTCAGTCTTCCGGCCCTGTTCAGTCTACTTCTTTCTGTCTCTGCCCGGGACTCTTCCAGATGCCTCTGCCCACGCTCTCCCTCATATCTACAGTAAAATCCTTACCCTCAACCGCATCTTGTGGCAGTCATGTGCTCGGTTTATACAGCTATCTCTACTGAACAACACAGATTCAAACAGTGTGAACCCGAAAGCATCTGGGGTACAGAGAACTGAAGCAGAATGGGAGTGGCTCTGCTGTGCTGTACAAGGGCTATTCCCTTGGGAGCTAAGAGACCTGGGTCCTACTCTGGGTTCTGATGCTAAGTTACTAAACAGCTTCAGTAAATATGTTTCTGTCTAGATATTACAGTGACATTATGCAATGAAGTGGTTGGCCTCACAACCCCGCTACCCAGCCGCTCCAGTCTCTACTCACACCCTTGACATCCAGTTATCAGAGAAGTCAGACTAAGAAGCAGTACTTTATTTCTCCATTAAATTGTGGTCTCTGGTACCTCTTGTGGAGTGATTCCTAGTCAGATGGAACACTCTCCTTCCTCATGAACAGTGGGGTGCTAGGACTTGACCTCAGACTGTCATAAACAGACACCAAAATCTGTGCAAAGACTCAGGTCACATATTTCACAGATGAGTTAAGCAGCAACCAGCCTGGAGGTGTACCAGGCCTATCTAGATGTACTGCTTCTGGATTTCTGTCTTCACCCATGCACGTCCGCCTCCGTGTTCTGTATATCCCACAACAAGCAAAGGGGTTTGGATATAGACTTTACGTTTTAGAGGTTAGAATACCTGGCAAAAGAGGTCTCTTGCATCTGCTTTGACAAACTACTTACACCTTTTTAAATCTTTTAAATGTTTAATTCCTTTTTCAAATTTTTATTTATTGCTTATGTGTAAGGATGTCTGTGCACCTGTGTGTGAAGGTATTTACACACATAGAAACCTGAAGAAGATGTTGGGTATCCTATTCTATCACTTTCCTGCCTTTTCCCCTTAAGTCTGAGTCTTTTATTGAACCTAGAGCTGGGACTCCTGTGTTCCTCCGTCCAATAGTGCTGGAGACTTGAGCTCAGGTCATTTTGCTTAAACACCAAGTTCTCTCTTTTTTTTATTTATTCTACTCTCATATATGCAGCAAGCTCTTTCACTCACTGTGACATCTCTCCTGCCTCACTCGTGGGAATTCTATACTCTACTGTGACCTCTAAGCCCCTACCTCCAAGCGTAGCTCAAAGTCAGTGGCCTAATCCGAACTCCTTTTGCATTAGGTGAAAGTTTTTACTGCTTTCTAAGCCAGAGATCTGAAGAGACATCATTTTAAAGTGATGTGGGCTAGTTATAATTCACCTGGAGCAATGGAACCAAAGTAGAGATCTTTTCTGGTTTTCTGTTTTGTTTTGTTTCAGAGACAGATTTTCAATATTATAGGTCAGGCTGGCTCCTCCTGGAGGAAGAGGTCAGGCTCACGACCCTCCTGCCTCTGCCTTCCAAATGCTAGGTCTTCAGGATCATGCCGTCACACCTCAAGCTAGGTATCTTGCGTCTAGTTCATGAAATGAAACCAAATGTCCTCAGTAACTGCAGACTTCATTTATACAGGTAGGATGTGCCAGTGTATGTTTTAGAGAGGTAACAACTTTGTTAATGTATATGAAGACACAGACAAATGGACATTTAAGCTGGGCATCATGGTATGAATCTATAATCCTAGCTTTGGGAAGGTTGAGAAGAAGGATCGTAGGTTCAATACCAGCCAGCCTAGGGTAAACAGCAAGACTCTGCCTCCAAAAAGTAGGCCATTTTGCTTGGATGAACTTTGGCCCTGAGAACGGTTTCAAGAGTGGTCTCAGATCCCGGGTCTGTGACAGACTATGCAGAAAGTATCATCCTTGTTGTGAGATTCCACAGGTCCTCTATCACCCTAGGGAAACAGTATGACCACAGAAAATACTTTTCCTCTGTCTAGTCTCTGCCATTGACCCTCAGTGGCAATGGAGGGGCACAAAAACGTCTGCTCTGCTCCATGAGAGCCTCTCTCTCTCTCTCTCTCTCTCTCTGTATACATATACACATATATACATATATGCCTAGATGTATGTATGTGGGCTATCCTGGTGCCTATGCAGGCCAGAAGAGGGAATTAGATCCCCTGGAACTAGAGTTACAAGAAGTTGAGTCACTATGTGGATGCTGAGAAATGAACCCTGGTCCTCTGCAAGAGGTCCACCACTCCCAGCTCCCCAAATGAAGTCTTCAACAAAACTCATAAGAAACATATTATCTCAATAGCATTCACAACTCTGAGAAGTAAGAACTATTATCTTTATTTTACTGATAAGGACTTGATGCCCAGAGAGGGTAAGCCATTTAACCAAAGCCACACAGTAAATGACAGAGCTAGTTTCTGAATTCTCAGCTCCGTGACAATAAAGTTACACCCCTCCCCTGGCCCAGACCCCAGGACAACTGTGAATAATAACAGGATCTGGTAGTACTGATCTGTGTCCTTCTATTAACTCATCTAAGACTCACTGTAACCCTAGGAGATAGCATTATTATCTTCCTTGTATAGAAGAAAACTCACCCAAAGCTACAAAGTTGCTAAGGGGAAGAACGGGAATATGCAGCTGGCTGTCTGCCTTGGGAACCTTTATCCATTCTCTGGCTGTATTTTAGGCCATTTTGGGTCAAGGCCCGTTGTTACCCCAGTGACAGCTTAAAGGAGATATATTCTCAGAGCTGACTGACTGTTTACAGGCAGCAGGGAAGCCACCCTAAGGCCCTCACAGACTGAATCCAGCATGTCTTCCTCCCCTAGGATCTACTGAGCCCACCTTTTAAGAAAGGCTTTTAAAAGGCCTGGCCAAGCAAAAGCAAATGGCCTGACAGAGAGAGACAAGGTAGAGGCATGCAAAGAATGGCCTTCCTGTCTTCAGAAAACCTGACTTGGCTTTGGAAACACTCTTCGTGACCTTGGGCAACTCACAAAGTTCTCTCCATGTCAGCGTCCCACGGCTAAAGGCTGTTGGGAGAAGTAAATGAAATGGCTATATAGAAAAGTGAATTATATACTCTAAAGTGCTCTTCAAGGCTCGTTTTAATTGTTCCTTGTTCTATAGGGCTAAGTTCTTCTGCCCAGCCTGGGCAGAAGCGGCGTCTAGGAAAAGGCTTTAGAAATGCTAATGCCATGTTTGAGTGACAGGCCTGGACAATGGAGGAGGGCTCTGTGAACCGGGCAGCCTAGGCCTGGGAGCTGGGCTCCCCACGTGGGAGCTGAATGGGGGAGGGTGCGGGCTAGAAGACACACCAGACCTGGCGGACAGGAAGGGTTTGGAGCTGTCAGCAATGGCGAAAGGCGAGAGGACTACCTGCTTGGAGTGGTTGGGGTGGGGCTCCCAAGAGGGAGAGGGATGTTGGACGAAGGAGCCCTGGGCTTGGAGCCAGAGGGGACAGACTAGCTGACCTGGGGGTTCAGAGGAAAGTAGTGGGAGAGCTGACAGAAGCCCTGGGAACCCGGCTAACTGGGGGTGGAAAAAGACCAGGAGTTCTGAGAGTTCTGAGATGGGCAACTCTGAGCCCAAGCCTGTGCTGTGGAGGTAGGAAAGGCAAGATAGTGGCTAGTTTCTAGACACAGCTGGTTTCTAGATGCAGCTGGGTCCTGAAAGAGTGAGCTGACCTGGGAATCGGCCACCCAGGGCCAGGACGCGGTGCAGGCGGGCGTGCATGTGTGCTTGTGTGCGGGAGGGGACAAGGAAGGGGGTGGCTTCGGCTCTGTCTTCTTCCCTCCTATTCAGCCCATCTCTCCCCTTCCTCTTCCCTGGGCTTTCTCTCTTGCTTTCCCCTCCCCCCCCTTCACCATGAAGGCTGTTTTTGTTCCTCCTCAGGACCTAGCCCCCCGAGGTGTGCAAACAGGAAGGACCTCTCCCCGGGCAGTGAGTAAGGAAGGAAAAATGAGGTGTTGAAAAGATGACAAGTCGCCCTGTCAGAGCTCACCTTGGCAGGGAGCAGGCGGCAGAGGCCGGCGGGTGGTGGGGGGAGGTCTGCCCTGGAAGACAGCCTACATGTGCCCAGAGCCAGGCAAGCGGATCGGCAACAAGCAGGCACTGTGTATGCGTTTGTTTGGTTTAGAATAGTCCACCCCTCCTATTCCCACCATCAAAGATCCCTTCCCTTCCTTCCCAGTGGGAAGAGTAAGGCCAAGGGGCCAGAGGCTTCGTGTGAGATGGAAGGGGAGGGGATAGATGGGAAGGGGCTGGGCAGAAGGCCCACCTCCCTCCTCTAAACCTGCTATTGCACAGCCTCCTGGCTATCCTGCATCAAAGACACCACAAACTCATCATGAACTGAATTCATCAAGGCCTCTCTCCACAGCCCTGCATGCTGTCCCTCCTGTGGGCTTCCCATTTGGTAAATGACCTCATCATCCAGTCACCCAATCCAAAATGCTGGGAGGCATCCAAGACTGCCGCCCATCCTTGTTGGTTTCCTCTCCCAGCCTGGTCAGTTTGCTTTCAAATCTGTCTCATTTCTCCCTTTTCATAGCCAGTGCCCTATTGTAACTTCCTTCCTTCCTTCTTTCCTTCCTTTCTTCCTTCCTTCCTTCCTTCCTTCCTTCCTTCCTTCCTCCCTTTACCTACCCACTCATTCAACCCCTGTTTAGTCAACACTTGCCACATCCATCCAACCAGCTCACACTTTCACTGGAGGAGCCGGAGCATCCTCTAAAGCAGTGACTTGCTTTAGATTTGTGTTGTTTAATGTTTGAAGATAGACAGGATTGCAGTGTGGCCAGCTTTGAACCCATGAACATCCTCTTGCGTCCTTTGGCTTCTCAAATACTGGGAATCATCGGCGTGGGCTACAGCACGCAGCTTTCACAGTGATTCTGCAGCCAGCCCACCAGGGTTTGGATTTTCATTCTACCCTTTGTGTCCTTGGGGCCTTTGGGCTGTTATTCACTTAATCTTCCTATGCCTCAGTTTTCTCCTGTGGACAATGGGAACACCTGAGCTCCCAACTCAGGATTAAATATGTTGATATTTAAAGTGAGAGGCGCCCAGTGTTCTATTAGTATTTGTTATTTAAAATACCGGATATGACAGGGCAGGCCAATAGGCTGCCTTATTGATACCCAGAGACAGGCCTGCCCAGGAAACAGGCTTGCAGCCGGAGACTGGCTGCCAGTGCTTACAATCATCTTGTCATATAACTAGCAAGACCAGGCATGATTAAAGCTGCATTGTCCCTAGGATTCATGCCTGGCTCTGCTGCTTCCTACTGAGTGACCTTAAGGAAGGCATTTCCCTTCTGACTCAGTTTCCAAGAAAACTTTTCCCTCTTTTCCTCAGTTTCCTTAACACATTTGGAAAACTTGTTATGTGCCAGGCATATGTTAAAATACATTGGAACTGCTTCCTAAAAGCAGAGCTATTTTTATTTAATTCGTTTCACAGGTGAGGAAGCGAAAGGCACAGAGAGGTTAAGGTGTCTGCCGAAGGTCACAGAGCAAGTGAAACAGAGCTGGGACTTCCCCTCACCTTTCCTGCAGAGCCACCTCCTAGAGGAGCCGCTGGGAAAATGTCAAGGTACGATATCCACACAAGTGCTCGGCAGTCTGCCAGCCCACCCAGGGAGGACCATCTCTTGACTCTGAGCTCCAGGCCCTGAGCAGGCCTTGAGAGGCAGTACCACAAGACAGGCCAGATTCTCTTGGTCAGAAGTAAGCTCAAGCCTGGGCTAGTGGCCAAGGGAACTCAAACCCCTGAGACTGCTTGAGAGTAGAGACTAAGTCACTTCAGGGTTCCTCGGAGCTTCAAAAGGGAAGTACTCAAGAAATACAGGAAGGAAGCAGCGATAGGGAGGGTCTCCTATGGCCGCCAGTGCTTCAGGTTCCCAAGCTCTCCTCCCAGACGGTCCAGATGGCATTGTGCCTGTTCTACTGATGAGGGAGTTGAGGCTCAGCACATAGATGGAAGCATGTACATAGCTGGGAGAAGAACAAAACAAAACAAAGCAAAACCAACCCCCCCAAAAAATAACCCCTCCCATCAGGGCAGAGCTGCAAGGTGCTTGTGGAGTGACCACAGGCTTCCCCTCGGCCACCACCTTGCAGCCAATGAACAAGGTCCACCAGTGCAGAAGCAGTACTGGGTGGAGCCGAAGGGTCATCAGATTTGCATATGTGGTCTGAGCCTTCACTGACAACTCCCGGGACAAAGCTGAACAAGTCCTGTCCTCACTGGCTTAAAAGCCTGGGGAGAGTTAGCCTTTCCCCTTGGGAACAGAGACCAGCAGGGATTTCTGACTTACCCCATCCCCAGTGAGACCTCAGGCCGGCTACTTTCAGCCTGGAGGCCTTGAGCCTTTCTTCTCTCAGTGCCTGGCTGCAAGTGAGAAACTGATGTGGCAGCCATATCTAATCAGGCAGGGGCCCCAAGAGACAGAGGCTCCTTCATCTCAGCCTGAGGAGGGGTCAGTCTGGGGCTCTGGGAGGAGCCTGAGGAGACACAGAGCCCATGCAGCCTAGTCCAGCCCACATTCCTCAGCTGGCCTTGATGTAGTGAGCATGCTCGATGCTCAACCGGAAGCTAAGCCCTGCACCAAGGAGTCTTAGCTGCTGTCTGTGCCTGCAAACTCTGGCGAGTGAGCAAAGGGCCTCAGGCAACAGTCAATTCTACAGGGAGGGAAATACTCTTGCTTCTTCATCCTCTTCTCCCCCATCCCCTACCTTGTCATATCCTCTTCCCCAAAGGAACATTGGACTCTTGATATTTTGCTTCAGATCGGGCTCAGCCATCCTGGATTAGTCTTGCTAGATCGTGGTGAGCTGTGCAGTCTTTCAACAGAGCGGGTGCTTGTTTCTTTTCTCCTGAGACTTGGGCTTCTACAGGCCCAGAGGGAAGAACTAGGAGAAAAGCTTAAGTGCTTGCCTGTGCATTATGTCAGTGCATTATGTCAGTGCATTCGCCTCACCCTGTAGGATCCTTGTGTCCTATTTTGTAAATCAGCAAGCCGGGGCTGAGTAGCCAGCCCTGTGCCTTACTTAGGACTCACAGCTAACCACCATTGAAACTGTTCCAGGCAAAAGTCTTTCAACTAGGCCCCAGCACTGGAAGCAAAGCCCTTCTGCAAGCCTTTCAAAGAACTGGAATAACTGTTGGTGGATGGCTTTGCTTCCCTAAGGAGAGTCCTGCCTTAGGAAGGTGAGTCTGTATTCCAACAGCTTTCTATTAAGAAAAAAAACAAAACAACCCTTTCTTCCCCATCCATGTGCTGGGTGGGGTGTATTTAGGAAATGCTCCCACCCCAAACACAAAGATACTTCAAATGACCTACTCCCACCACTGACAACCAGCATCTACTAGCTCAATGGTAGATTTCCTGCTAAGCCTGCTGTGGACATACACGGGGTCTATTTGACAGCCTGAGATCCTAGTGGCCCTGCTCTAGGCCAGCTCTCACCTTCCAGCCTGTACCTTGCATCTTCATGAGACTAAGTCTGCTGGGTTCAATTTCTCCCTAGGAGGCCAGCAAATGCTGACACTTGTGATTTTTCTGGGGTCTTGGCCTTGCGGCTGATAGTGCTTTCATCTTCCCCTTATCACCTGTCCTTCACTCTATCACATTATTGGGGATCAACTAAGACCGTCTCTCTTCCAAGATGCAGGGGCACAAATGCATCCCCAGCCTATGCTATGCCTCCGGGTCTTCATTCCTTCAGTTCTCTTTGCCTGAGTTCCATACCCTCCTGTTTCTGTCCTTCTTTTCTGTCATATATGCATATGATTAAAAGAAATCTCGGCCTGGCTCGGGGTGCACACTTTTAATCCCAGCACTCCAGAGGCAGATGCAGGAGGGAAATCTCTGAATTTGATGCCAGTCTGGCCCACATAGTGAGTTCCAGGCCGGGCACGGCCCACTTACTGAGATTCTGTCTCTAAACAAACAGATGAAACAAAACAAAACAAACAACTGAAAAAAAAACAGCAAAAAAGCAGAGCCCAAAGCAAATCAAATTGTAAAATATTCCCCCAAAGCATACAGTAGGCTAGAGGTGCAGCTCAGTGGTCCAAGGTTCGCTTTCCATGCCTTAGGCCCTCAGCACTACAGAAGAAGAGGAGTCATTGAGATGACTCAGCAGGTAAAAAAAAGAGCCTGTCTCAAAGCCTGACAAGAGGAGTATGGTCCCCAGAACCCACATGGTGGAAGAGCAAACAGATTGACTTGCTCCCATGTGCCATGTCACATGCATGCCCACACAGATACACAGATGTACACGAAACAGTGTAATAACCTTTCTATAAAGAAAAGAAGGAAGGGTGGGAGGGAGAGAAAGGGGGAGAGAAAGAAGAATAGCCAAGCACACGGTGAAAAATAAGGACCCTCCCTGCTAACCTTGTTCTCTGCTGTTGGTTCTCTGTCTTTCCAGTGGTACTCTGCAGCTAGCTAAGCCCTGAGACGCAGATATCTTTTTGTGAAATGTGATCATTTATAGAATGGCCCACTGTGCTGCACCTGGCTTTTGTAACTTGCAGACTTCCGGAGACTGATACAGCAGTCTGGAGGGTCTCCCTCGCACTGGATACAGGCTGTCCAATAAAGCCTCTAATGGCTGTTGTCATAATTTATTTAACTAGGTCCCCAGTGATGGACATTTAAACACTTGTTCATCTTGCAACTACAAACAAGGCAACAATAAACATCCTTGTACAAACAAACTGTGCTCTTGCTCGTGTAGGATAAATTCCCACTAATACAATTGCTGGGTCAGTGTGTGCTGATTTGAAATGTTAATACATCCCATTGAAGTACCTTTCAAACAAATACAGCCAATTGACAACAATGACAGCCCTAAAAGGACCCATCCTGCTCTCCTGTCCTTTCCTTACTTGGTTGGTACCTACTCACATTTGAGAAGTAGCCTCACATTTGATATCTGGGAGCACCAGCCCTCCTTCCCAGCTCTGCGTCCAAAGTGTTTGCCTCCATTTTTCCCAGGACATCACTGCCCTGTCTTGAGCTAATCTTCCACTCTAGACTACAAGTTCTTTGAGAAAAGGAGTGTCATTCATCTCTCGCAGGCCCTGGTTGAACACACCACAGGCAGAGAGAAGCTCAATACCTGTTGAACTAAACAAAACTGAGCATGCCGATGCTTCCCTGTAATCCCAGCCCTCAGGAGACTGAGGCAGGAGGACTGCAGTGAGTTTATGCTTAGCCCAGGGCCACAGAGTGAGAACCGGTTTCAAAGCAGGAACATTCGGCAGGCCTTGCTGGGCTCCCCTGCTCCTTGAAGATGGGCTGCTTGTGTGTCCGTGCCTCGGGCTCTGCTCTTCTGTGAGCAGATGCTATCTCCTTGTCCCCGCTCTTCAGAAGAGTGCCCTTCGGTACCCAGGTCTTGTTCCTCCTTTTCCTGTTACCACAAGCAAGGTGTCCTCTTGTCCCTTGCTCCCAAGCGGGATTTGCAGCTGGTAGGTTGTAGAAAGACTGGCAACACCTAGCACCTGAGACCAGAAAACCTGAAGCAGATCTACTAGATGTAGCTGGAGCTAGCTCAGGCTCTGCCATAGACCTCCAGATGCTCAGAGGCTCCTAGCTGCTCTGAGTATAGGACGGCTTGGGTTAAGACACCCCTGCTGCCCCTCTCCCAGCATCTTTCTCCTTCGGCTGCACAATGTCATTGACTTTTGGGGCCAGTCGGCCTTGCCACTCTCCTGGAATTAACAGAAGGGGCCAGAAAAATCACTGTATAGAAGGCTTGGGGCCGTGAGGTCCAAAGAACCCCTTGTGATAGTGAAGTATGGAAACAGGAAAAGGGAATGGGGAGGGGTGGGTACATGCGAAGCTCATAATGTGCCATTCAGCAGCTGCAAATGCTATGGCAGTTGGAAAGGTGGCTCAGGGGCCACACACCAGCTTATTCCATGCAAGGACTGTCCAAGGTTAGGGAATGTTGAGCAAGTGCTATGCTATCTGCATGTGAGGCTGAGACTCCCAGGCCAGAGGAGGGCCTACTGAAGCTGGTGGTAGCATGAGGCTAAGAGTATGTTCTGGAGAGTCTGATCGGGTTGGGTCACATGGCTCCTACTGGGCCCTTGCTGCGCATGCATGCGCGCACACCTACTCTTCCCTCCCACACCCATACTTGCAACCCACTTACCTTGGGAAAGGATTCTAGTCACCCTTCCAGCAAATGTTGCCGAACATTTTTGTTGAGTACCACATGCCAGGGATATCGAAAAGATTCAAACAGCTCTTATCCCCAACAACTTACACAGCTGAATTGTTTGCTTGTTGTGTGAGCTTGTGCTCCGAGTTTGATCCCCTGGCACCCAGATGCCATGGAAAGAACTGGCACTGCAACACTGTCCTCTGATCTCCACGTTTGGCACACATGCACCCCCAACACACATATCATACAACAGTGGAACTAAGGGGGGGGGAATCAGAACATTTTTTTCCAGAGGTTGGTACATGGGGCTTCTTAAAGGACGAGTAGGATTGGGACAGGTATAAGGACATTTCAAGACAGTAGTCCCTAAACACACAGGTGCAAGGGTTTTATAGAGGGCTAAAAACTGAGCAGTACTTTTGAATAAAGAAAGGGCTTTATGATTGTCCAATCTTGGTACCAGCTGGGAGTACCACCTCTGGAATGTAGTGTGTTCTCAAGCAAGACATAGTGGCTTGTGCTGCAAGCTAGTGACCAAAATTTGGGGCTATTTATCCCATAGCCAGAGACCATGAAGTGTGGTAGGTGGGACCTTCAATGAACACACCAAATAACCTCTCAAAACATGAAAGGTTTTGCCAGGCATGGTGGGGTGTACCTGGAATCCCAGTGCTTGGAGCTGAGGCAGAGGCAGAAGGTTCATTACAAGTTTGAGACCCAGTTGGGCTAGTGAGTTCCAGGCCAGCCAGGGTTACAAAGTGAGAACATGTCTCAAAAATTTTTGTTGTCTAGAAGCCCCTGAGGCCTATAGTTCTAGAACTATATATAGCTCTAGGTGCCAATAATGAACCTACTATAATTGACAAGGAAGACAGTGGGCCTAGAGTATCAATGAGTATGCCATTTGGGGCTTTCTGTTGCAAATAACAGAAAGCAACTTGACATCAAAAGGTTGTATTGGAAGGAGGGGCTGCTTGGAGAAATCATCAAGGAGGCTGGAGAATCTAAAATGGTGGAACAGAAAGACAGGCAGACACAGTAGTCATCAAGGGCTGCCCCACATCACTGTGGCCCCAAGGTGTCATTGCTGCTTGCGCTATTACCATCACAGCAAATGCTTCTGGACTCTGGGTCCTTCCACATCCCCTTCTAGACTTCAAGGCCTGGGGAACAGAGGTTCGATGGCTTTGGCTGGAGCCCTCACATGTGAGGCCAAAGCTGTTCAGAGTCCCAGAGGCACAGGTCTTCAAGTCTCCACCCAGGCTGCAGTACATTTCTCCAGCCATTAGGGGCCCTCCAGGAGCACCGACCAGTATCCCCTTTTCCTGAACAGACTCATTCTGTGGAAATGGGAAGTGTGGGTCATGGAAATGTCAGGGGAATGGGAAGATGATCAGTACTCAAGGGTGCTCCTAAAATTCTTTTGTGTGGTACCACTCATGACACAAGAAAAGGTGCACGACAATCCACCAGAACCCACCGGAAGAGCCCTGTATTGGGCTAAGGCCCAGAAAGAACACAGAAATGCCAATGGGGAATGAAGCTGTGCAGTTGCAGCTACAAGGGCTGTGGCTTCTATATGTGCTTCTGCATGTGAAGTGGGAGAGAACCTGTGTAACTCGCCCATTTTATTTTTTCTTTACGCTGGCTGCCAGCTGGGATTGAGGAAAATACAGGGGGTGCATTCTACCAGGTGAAAACTCAATAGCCCCTTCCTTTATGCCCTCACTCCAACTCTTCTTCCCTCCACAAGGGTGATCTTGTGCCATAAGTTGGATCTGTGGTCGTTGAGTTTTTAGACATTTTTCATGTCTAGTTTGGATTTAAATTTTATTAGGTTTATATGTAATCTGTCTGAATGTATACCTGTGCACCACATGTGTGCTTGGTGCCTAAGATCCTAAGAAGGCATTGGATCCTCTGGAACTGGAGTTATAGATGATTTTGAACTACCATGTAAGTACTATAAATCAAAACTGGGCCCTCAGTAAAGCAGCTCCCAGCCTCTGAACCATCTCTCTGGCCCCCTAGTTTGGCTTTCAAAAGCTTTACATTAAGCCTCTACATACTGTTCTATGCCATGCTTTCCTTTCTTCCTAACATTATGTCTTGAGCATCTTTCCCTATCAGCACTTGGTAAATCTTACAACTGATGCATAGCTTTGATTCCATACTACCTGACTCTCAAAATTGGGTATAGTTGACTCGCTAGCTACTAGCGAACTGCTCTCTAAAGCTGCTAGTTCACACGTATTATCAGTTGCCTATGTCTTCCCATTCTTCTTCAGAGCTGAAACTAGATATGACCAGGAAGACAAAACTCTTGCTTTCTAGAGTACAGCATATGTTTCTCTGGTGTATTCATTGACCCCTCACTGAATCCCAGTGAGGTTGAAGACTAACAATGGCCAGGCTTTCTGAATGATGAGTCTCCTTCCCAAAACTGTTGGTAGAACATTACTGCAGTCACTCAAGACAGCAATTTGGCAATATCCACTTGGTGAAGATGCGAAAAGTTGTAAAATGATAATTCCACCAATTATGTCCATTTTAGGAACAACCCCAGTTGCTTGTGGATACATCCCCCAACCCTCCCCCCACACCCTGTGTACATGTGTCCAGAGATGTGGACAAAGAGTAAACAGTGTTTTCTGGTTAGTGCTTACCTCTGTGGATGAATGCGGGTACAGAGGAAGTCCCCTGTGCCGGAGTTTTATGGATTTGAAACATCGCAGCAAACTGTTAAATGGTTTGCCCTGTGTAGGTGAGCGCCGTGCTGTCCTGCAGCAAGCACTATGCTGGCGCATCCCTACTATGCTGCCACTGAGTTAAGATGTGTAAGCGCAGTCAGACCTTTAATATTTCTTTATTTCTTTATTATTTTTCACCCATTCTGACACTTTGTTTTCTCAAAGGTGATTTGAACTTGCTCACCTGTACACTTTGGATTCATTTATTTTTCACCACTGTTTCTCTGTGGTTTTTTTTTCCACTCTTGTTTTTCTCTCTTTAGTCAATCTTTTTTGTACAGCAAGCAATTATACATCTTATTCCTACTAAAGACTTTTTTTTTGGTGTTCTGATGAGCATTTCTAGTGAAAACTAGTTTTTCTAGAGGTGAGAACACTGAAACACAATACTTTTGTTGCAAATACAAGGGATCAATTTAGAGTTACCTGGTATCACGATTTCAGACAAAATCCAAATGATGCCATTGTTCTGTGTCAAAGCAAAAGAAGAACTTTAATAAGCTTTTACACCACTGCAAACACAGGAACATTAACCCATGACATGCAACAAAAGTAATTTTGTCTTTCCGACATATTTAACAGATAACCCTGACATCAACAGGTAAGAGAGACACAATCTACAGAACAAGGATGATTTGTTTCAACTTTTGGGTTAGAAAATGGATGTTCTTACTGCAATCTCAAGTAGCATTTAGAAAGTCTCCTTTCCCCCTTTCTACCTTCTAAACGAGAGGATGATTTTTAAATGTAATTGTACACAATTATTTTCACATGGAAATAATCACAAGGAATCAACAACTTTAGTCTAATTGACTGACTGATTTCATTGCCACTGGTAATTTTTGAACAAGGGCTCCTGTAGTATTGTGGGTTCTGGACAGGGAACATTAACCAAGGCTGATTGTTGAGAGCCTTGGTTTTTAGAGCGGGGGGGGGAACATGCAGCGGCACACTGGGCAAGTGCCAGACTTCTGAAGCCAGATGGACACACATGGCTTGTGGAAATAGTGGTGGCATGGCAGCTCAGTTGCCACCTCCCCTTTCACATATTCACTGCAGCAGATAGGACAGCACATTTCCTGGCCCACTGCACCATGATCTTCGGTGACCAGGATCTCAGGAAGCGCATCGATGCTCTCCTTGCTTGCCGGTGGGTTAGCCACTTCGACATCGACGGCAAGAGACTCCAAGTGTGCAAGGGCCGTCTCCATCGCCTGGGCCAGACGCTCTTCGAGAGCCATGTAGGTGAGAAACTGAGGATCCACATAGGAGATGGCTTCTGCCACTCCCAAGCCATCCGCAAATCCATCAAACAGGCTCCAGTCCACTTCCAGGTCTTCGCTCACACTGGAGTCATCTTCCAGGTTGTTGTTTCCATCCAGCATGAACATCCCGGGCTGTATGAGCTCATGGGTAGACTCGTTATCACCCTCACTGCTGCTTTCATTCTCATTGTAGCGGAGCCAAGGGATTTCTCCTTCTTCCAGAGAGGCCTGCTCTTCTTCCTGAAGAGATGGTTCTCGCACTTCTTCAGGATAGCCACTGCCATTGCTGCCAGCAGTGGCAAGGCTCCCAGCTCCAGCTTGCTGAGGCTCCTGTTCTTCCTTTCCTGGCAGAGGCTCCCAGCTTTCTCCACTGGAGGACTGGGGTTGCTCCCGGCTTCGGTACTTCCTGCGCAGAGCAGCCATCCACTCTTTGTCGCTGTCAGAATCTTCCTCGTAGTATCGATAGTAATCATCGGTGTAGGCCCAGAAGTCAGGGTCTGCCATGGTTCGCCGCCGTCTTGTCACTTTCTCTGCCTTCGCCTGCTCATTCCTGGCATCCTGGTCTTCGGCATACCTTGGCTCAGATGAGCTGCTGGCAGCCTCACCTCGGCCTCTTCTGGCTAGGCCCTCGGCATGAGCTTCCTCGGCCTCGGCAGCATCCCTCCACCTGGAAGTACTGTGTGGTACATCATCATCATCATCAGTATCAAAAAACACTTTTGGTTTCATGCAGTTTGGAGTCGCCACATTCCGGACTTTGGGTCTCACCACCGGTTCCTCGGCACTCTTTGGGGTGTTTTCCCCACCACCACAAATACTCACAGGAGCCCTGCTAGGACGAGCTGGTAAATTCTGCCTCTCCCTCTCCAAGCTGTTGTTACCTTTTGCTGCTGCCCTGCCTTCAGCAGAAGAAATCTGAGAGGCCGAGGAGCCATTCTGCTTGGAGAGCTCAGCTCGGCGAGCAGAGCACCTCGCAGCAGGGGGTGATTCTACCTTGCCACGCTCCTCTTTCACATCATGGTTAACACTAGGAAAGCGGGAAGCCCTGGCCCCCTTCTCGGGATCATCCTTAAATTTGCCAGTTTTCCCTCTCACTGGCAGTCGATCAACAGGCCCAGCCCCCTCCTCCTCACTATCACGAGCCACTAAAGTGTCAATGTGTCCATAAGCCAATCCTCTTCGGCTCCCCGAAGCCCTGTACTCTCTTGGAGGATACCTGGAATAATCCTCATTCTCAACAGCCAGGCTGGCTCCCGAGCCCTCGTTGTCATCCCAGCGACGACGTGTGCTGGCAAACGGTGACCGGCTCCTCTTGCTTTGATTGGCAGTTGATCTGTGCATTGGGACTTCGGATGTTGTCCTTCTCTGGCTGGCAATCCTTTCCTGGTGGCTCATGGATGGCCTGAAACTGACATAAGCATGCCTCCTTCCATAACTCCTGCCTGCACCTGACTGATACCCTCCTTCTGGTTTGGGCCGAACAGGCTTGCTAGATCCCTGACCCATGGTTCTGACTCAGAGTTTCCAACAGAGCTGGGATGCAGGTGTAAAGGCTCTTGCTCCCAGGTCAGAACTACAGAACAAGGAGATCTAGTTTTCCTTCAGGAGGCAGGTAACAGACTGATAGGGGCCCTTTAAAATTAGTTTGTCTTCTAAGGCCTGAGGTAGCATTCCAGTGACTGGTGTGGACCTGGAACACATGTTTAACGTTTGCAAAATGATTACAAGGCTGGGCTCACAAGAAAACCAGAGAGTGGAGAATAAGACAGAACGTGTGTGTAGAGGGGTGGGGGTGGGGCACGAGGTGACTGAATACTTAGAAGGTTAGGTGTGCTATGGAATTATGGGAAGAGTAAAGCCAGCTGTGAGGATTTTTTGTTGGGGGGTGTCATTTTCTGAGAATTTCATATATTGGGGAATAATACAATTTAGGATGGAATTGAAAATATAATTCACTGCGTATGCACGAGTGCTATTGTCTGTCAGGAGAGAGACAAGTGAATAGGGGGCCAGCAATCCTGCAATGCAAGGATTTCTGTAGGGGTAGGTGCATGTGGGTGTAAAAGTCACAGCAATGGGCGGGAAGGCTGTAAGAAAGGGAAGGGTCACTGTTCCCATTAAGTGTGTCAGCTGGAACTATAGAGGGAAGCCTGCATCTATGTGTGTTATCACGGTCAGGGAAGCGAGAGGGTTTCTGTAAGGAGACTGGGAAAGTGTCTAAGGGTCAGTACAGAAGGGAGCCAACAATGGACAGAAGAAAGCAGAGGATGTATGTGATGCTGGAAATGGAGGCCAGCAACCAAAGAATGTTGGCATCTGTTAACACAGCAAGCAGGAAAGGGGGGTAGTGTCCCTACAGGATTTCTGTGTGAAGGTGCAGCATGGAACAGAGAAAGGGAGAAAAGGGCATCTGAGAAGAGTGTGTATGCCAGCTTCCTGTGTGTACACATATGCATGGCAAGCAATAAAATGATGAAGATGTCTTTACATGTGTGTATGTAGCTAGCAGACACGGACAAGAGAGGCCATTTCTGAGACAGCGAGGGAGGGGGAGAAAAGGAGAAAGAGGGACAGGGAGGGGGGAGAGGAGAGAGGGGAGGGAGATGGAAGAGGGAGAGGAAGGGAGGGAGAGAGGAAGGGAGATGGGAGAGGAGAAAGAGGGAGAGGGAGGGGGAGAGAGGGAGGAGAGAGGGAGGGGGAGCGAGGGAGGGGGAGAGAGGGAGGAGGCATTCAAAGGAGCAGGTCAGCGCAGGAGGATGGGGAAGATTCTAGAGGTATGGGAATCAGAGCAGGAGGAGGGGTAGAGGTATGCGGGTCAGAGCAGGAGGAAAGGGAAGATTCTAGTGGTAAGAGGTAGGTGGGGGGAGAGAAGGAACTAGAAGGTGTGTGAGAGGGTGTGTGCTTGCCTTTTGGCGCATGCGCAGAGGCGGAGCTCACTGGAACCTTGAGGATGCAGGGACAGGGACCAGACTGCAAAGGAGGTTTCTGTGTGTGTGTGCGCGCGCGCGCGTGCCCGTGTAAATGCGTATGCGCACGCGCGTGCGTGCGACACAGAGGAGGGGGTGCAATGTCATAATAAGAGACAGGAATACGTTATCAGCTCAAAGGGCAAACGCAAATCAATGTGGCAGGGGAAAAGAAAGAAAAGGGCATGTAGGAACCCTGGTTTACCCTTAGAATATTGTTTATCTTCTAATAATTCTTTTCCTGGGCACATATCTGTACCTAAAATCCTAGCCATGTGTCATTCGACAAAACAGCAGTAAAATGGAAGGAAGAAAGACCATAGAGTGTTCTGCAAAGAGGCCAAGAACACTGCAAGGAGAGACAGGTAGGAGTGGCAGAGGGCCGCGACCACCAGTTCTCTCGCAAACAGCCATGAAGGCCATTCGGCCTGGGGCCCACGCGGCAGGGGCTGGGCAGCTAGGGATGCGGTCCCCGAAGAGGCCATAGGCCTCGGCGTGTGGTCAAGTCCCCTCTGCCCCACCCCGCTCCCGAGACGAACCCGCAAAGGGGTCATTGGGATTCTGCCCGTGCCCACCCAGCAGCATTCGCCCACCAGCCCGGGCTACTGCCACAGGCCGCCTCATACTCACCTTTCTGACCAGTCGAGCACTCCGAGCTGCAGAGCTGTTGGAGCTCCGGATGCCACCACCACTGCTGCTGCTCCGGGTCTCGGCTCCTCCCCCGCTAAAGAGCACTAGGGCAGGCGGGGACTGCAGCGGCGGAAGTGGTTGTGACGTCAGCGCGCGTCCGCCCCCTTGATGTGGCGGGGGCGGCTGCTGCCCTCTGTGAATTGGGGTGGGCTCAAAAGCGTCATTTCGTTAGAAACGCTGTGATTTTTCAGGGGAACAACAACATCAACAACAACAACAACAACAACAAAAGGCAGCGAGAACTGTAACCGCATTAACAAATGTTAAACATTTGCCACCTTCCCCCCCCCTTTTTTTAAATAAAATGAAATCCGAAGATTCTGATTAATTCTAATGTGAGAGTTAATTACCTTACTATGTCTATGTTACATGCTGTGGTTTGTCTGGAGATAGAAAGTCTGAAGCGGTATTCGGGGTTGCAGTAGAAATGTCACATTTTAAAAACCTGGTGTTTGAGGCAAACAGAAGGTGTTTACAGTGAAATCTGGTGCTGTTCCTCACAAAACCAGGCTTGCGTAGCAAGAGATGATCGTTCATTACATGCTGCACAGGTTCACATGTTGTGAATTGCACCACGTTTTTAAAATGTCACGGATCAGATCGTGGTGGCGCAGGCCTTTAATCCCAACACTAGGGAGGCAGAGACAGAGGCAGAGGCAGAGGCAGAAAAATCTCTTGAATTTGAGGCCAGCCTAGTCTAAAGAGCGAGTTCCAGGACAGCCAGGGCTACACACAAAACCCCTGTCTTGAAAAATCAATCAATCAATCATCAAACAAACAAACCAAAAAAGATCACAGATAAGTTTTTCTTGAACCCTTTAAATTGCCCTGATACTTAGAACACTCAATGTAGAGTTCGTACATTCCCAGCAGTAGCAAAGATTTGCTCTTACCAGAAATACAGCGTGTAGTAGGACAAAAATGCTCAAGGCTGACAATACAAATAGTATGGACAATTTCTATTACAAGAATACTGTGGAAACCTAAGGCGTCCATATCGAATGAGGGGCAAGAAACAAGGACAGAATGGACAAGAACAAAGAGTATAGAAACAAATCGAACAGGAGCCAATCCCCAAGTGGCAGTGTGGCTATGGCCTAGTAGCGACATAAAACCAAATTCAGCCTCCATGTTGGCTCATGTCTTTGATTCCAGCCTGCAGAGGCAGAGGCAGGAGGACTTCTGGTTTGTTTTTGTTCATTTGAATTTTTTTGTATTCTTTTGTTTTTGTGGCCAGCCTGGTCTACATAGAGACTTCCAGGATAGCCAGGGTTACAAAGAGGGAGACTCTGTCGCTGGAGTGGAGGGGTGGAGTATGGTGTCGGGAGGGTTTGTTGTAGTTATTGTCAGACAAGCTCTCACTGTATATATAGCTCAGGCTCACCCAGAACTTTCTAGGTTGCTGAAACTTGCATATTCAAATTAGCAATACTAATCTACAAATAAATAAGTCAAAGTAAAAAGTGCTGAAGAGCACACAATAGTCATTTCAGAAACCAAAAGAGGTAGAATAATCATAAAATGTATGGGTCAAACAATGGAATTTCAAAAACTATGAAGCCGTCAGGAAGTAGTATAGTAGTAGTGGCGCTATAGACCTATCAAATGGACTTCTAAAAGAGTAAAGAAACAGGGAGACTGAACAACACAGCTAATAACCTGGAGCTAACATAAATGCATTTTTCTACTTAAGAGGGTTCAGGGTTTTTTTTTTTTTTAAATAAAAATACTCATTTCAAAGAGGAAAACATACAGTATAAAATACCTATTGGAGTTCATCTATCACATGGAGCAACTTTCGCTTTCGTTCAAGCTTCAAAGCCTCTGCTTCTGAAACAAGAAAATTACAGCTGAAGCTTTGACTTATCCGATTCACCTTAACGTCTTCCCTTAAATAAGTAGCATTTGGATGCTTGCATTTTCCTGTGCACACTATACATTATTGTTTGTTCTGTTTTAAATTAGGGAAAGCACATCTTAAAACTTTATGAAATATTATCTTTGGAAATTTGGCAATATTGATGCATGCAGTTCTGAGTCACGTATTTTAACTATTGAATGCTACCATGTCAAAAATCTAACGTGGTATGACTAGAATAATGTATAGTAAGGAATTCCATTGCACTAATTATACAATTTGTGTATTTCTTTCCCTACTAATGGATTTGGATTATTTCTGTCTAGTGAGATTATGAGAATTCAATGAACATTTAGTATATGTCTCCTTGTGTCCTTCTCCAGGTACTTTTCAACTCCACCTATGGTGTTTTGAAAGTTTACTCATCTTGGCCCTCCTGGAAGATGAGTCTGACTTCCCCCAGTGGGCTGCCCTTGGGGAAAACTGCCTCTGCTTTTAATAGATGCCTGTTTATTCTGGTAAGTTGGTCCCAGTGTCAACATATTTAACCTATGCTCTGATGGGGAAAAGGATTGGAAAAATTGCTCTCCTCTGTGTACACGCATTTAAGTGGGATTTCTTGGAAAAAAAAAGAAATGTAGTAGTTATCTGGATATGGTGGTGCAGGCCTTTAATCCCAGCACTCAGGAGACAGAGACAGCTAGGTCTTTATGAGCTCCAAGCTAGCCATGGCTACAAAGAATCCAAAACAAAACAAACAAAAATATGTAGCAGTAATTTACTGATGAATAACAAATTGTCCCAAACACATAGTGCTTAAAACAACAAACATTTATTATGGCAGAGTGTTTGTGAACAGAGAATCCAGACATGGTTTAGTCACGGTGCATCAGGCTTGAGTATATGAAGATGTACTCAGAAACACTCATCTGTGGTCGTGGTCTCATTTGAAGGTTCAGCTGTGGTATGTTGTCAGGCTTCAGAAAGTCTATGTCCAAGCTAACATGTGTTGATTGGCACATTGTTATTCTTGTCATGTGGATCTGTTCACAGACTTCTTGGTCTCGTCACAATATGTCAGCTGGTGTGGTGGTGGTGGTGGTGTGTGTGTGTGTGTGTGTATGACAGAGAGAGAGAGAGAGAGAGAGAGAGAGAGACAGAGACAGAGACAGAGACAGAGACAGAGACAGAGACAGACAGAGAGATAAACAGAGACAGAGAGAGACAGAGGGAGAAAGAGACAGAGACAGAGAGACAGAGGGAGAGAGCATAAAGATAGATAGGACATAGTCTCTTTTTATAACTTATTCTCTGGAGTGGCATCTCATCATTTTTGCTATCTCCCATTTAATAAAAAGCAAGCCACAGAATCTGTCCCTTGCATGTATCAATCTGTAGCCTCAGTTGTTCACAGTTTTCCACTATTACCTGCTACTGTTCATGAAATCAATAGTGATACTCCTTTCATTCCTGATACATGTGATTTTGTTTATTCTCTTATTGTGAGACCTAGTAGTCTTGTGGATATTTCCAAAGACTCAGGTTTGGGCTTGGTTTTTTTTCCTGTTTATATGTATTCAATCTCATTGATTCATATTCTCCTTCTTATTATATGTTTTCTTCTGCTTACTTTGGATTTAGATTGTTATTTTTCTGGTTTCCTAAATATGGACCTAGATGAATGACTTTAGATCTTTCTTCCGTTCTAATATGTGCATTCAATGCTACAAATTTCCCTCTAAGCACTGTTTTTGCTGCAACCTAAATGTTTCAGTAAATTGTACTTTTTTCAATTTTCATTTTTCCTAAAATAACTTTTGCAGTGCTGGGGATTGAACCCTTGCCTGCTGGGAAAATGCTCTGCCATTGAGCCACACACACCCCCACCCTCAATCTTTTTTTATGTTGAAACTTCTCCTTTGACCCATATGTTATTTAGAAGTTTATTGTTTAATCTCCAAATATTTGGGGATTTTCCAGCTATCGTTCTGTTATTGATTGCTAATTTAATTTCACTGTGGTCTGAGAGCATACTTTGTATGATGTCTATTCTTTTAAATTTGTTACGGCATGTTTTATGGCCCAAGATGTGGTCTATCTTGGTGAATGTTCCACATGAGTTTGGAAAGAATGTGTATTCTGTTTTGTTGGATGGAGTAGTCTATAAATGTCAATTAGATACAGTTGATTGATGGTGCTATTCAGTTCAACTATATTCTTACTGATTTTCTGGCTGGATCTGTCAATTATTGATAGAAAGGCATAAACTATAATAGTGGATTCATCTAGTTTTCCTCACTGTCCTATAACTTTTTGCCTCATGTATTTTGAAACTGTGTGGTTAAGCAAATATATATTATGGAATTTTATCTTCCAGAAGACTGGATTCTTTTTATCATTAATCCCCAATTTATCCCCAATAATTTTATTTGTTCTGAAATTTGCTATGCCTTAAATTAACAAAGCTACTCTGGCTGCCTTTTGATGGGTATTAGCGTGCTTATATCTTTCTCCATCTATTTGCTTTTTTAAATATTTATTTTTATTATTTTTAAGTGTGTGTGTGTAGGTATTTTCACATGAATGCAAGTGCCCTCAGTGGCCAGACTAATTGGATTTCCCAGAGCAGGAGTAACAGGCAGTTAGTTGTAAGCCATCTGATAAAGTGGCTGGGTATTGAATTCCAGTCCTCTGGTAGAGCAGCTGAGCCATCTCTCCAACTCCTTCCATATATCCTGTATGTTTATCTTTAAAATATAAATCATTTTGGCAATGCATTGCTGGGTCATGTTATTGTTTTTTCCTAGTTGGTTGGTTGGTTGGTCTTACAAGGCTGAGGATCAAATTAGGCCTTTGCATATGCTAGGCAGGTACTCCTATCAGTGGACTACGTACTCAGCCATGGACCTTGTGATTTAGCCCATTCTAATAGTGTCTATTAATCAGTACATTTAGATCCCATTCAAATATGATTATTGATATACTGTAGTTATCCCCATATCTACTATATTTGTGACCGTTTCTTATTCATTGCTATTGCTATTTGCCTCTTTTGAGGGGAAAGCAGTTGTTTTGTTTTGGTTTTGGTTTTGGTTTTGTTTTGTTTTTATGGTTTCACTTTAAAGCCCAGTTTGGCTTTGAACTTGTCATCCTCCTGCCTCAGCTCCCTAAGTGCTAGGATTACAAGTGAGTTCCATGCCTCTATATTTTGTCCCATATTCCATTTGAACATTTTTGTTTGGCTTTGGACTCCCACTCTTTGCCTGTCTTCTCTGATTTCAAACTTCATGCGATTTCATTTTTTTCCTCTCTTAGCATATTAATTGTACTTACTTTAGAGTTCAGCTTGCATTTACTTACATCAACTCAAGCCCACTTTCTAATAAAAGTGTAGCATTACATGAACAGAGCAGGCACCTTAGAGCAGAGTATTTCTACTCCCTCCCCCCTGTGCCTTAGAAAGATCTTTATCATCTCTTTCTATATCATTCAATATTGTTACTACTATTTTTGAATGAACTGCCATTTCTTATGTCAGTTATGAGTAAGAAGATTAAACTCTTATTTATACCTTCATCTTCTCAAATGTTCTCCTTTTCTTTATGTAAATCCAAGTCTCTAACCCTATCTACTTTTTTCTCATTCTGAAGAACTTGTTTTACCCTCTCTTGCAACTTAGCCATTGAAGGTAACATTCTAACACTTTTGCCATATTCTACTAATTGAAAGTGAGGATAGGGTCTGACCTACACTCAAGGAGAGAGGATTACGGAGATAGAAACCTTCAGGAAATTTTGATCTGGATGAGGGTCAGGAAGAGGTAAAAGCATAGAGTTTCATAGAGATTGCCAATTTCCTTCCCAAAGTGGTTGTAACAATCAGCATTGTGACCTGCATTTGTCCACACCATTCTTCTCATTCCTCGGCCCCAGGGTTTAAATTGCTGCCAATCTGGAAAGCATGGGACACTGGCTTTGCCTCAAATGTCTTCTCAGATGCGTTGACCTGTTAGATACTTTTATGAATTATATATTGTCATCATTTATTCATATCTCTCCTGGTGTTGTTTTCTCGTTATTCTTGATTTCTAAGAACTCTTCGAATATTCAGAATACCAAATATTAGTTATATTTGTACCACAAAGTTATCTTCTCCTCAGTGTTCTCTTTAAATATAAATAGGAAATCATAACAGTAATTAAAATACAGCTTGGGTGGGTGTTTTTCATAATCCAGAAGTACATTGACCTCTGTAAGCTTCACAAAATATACAGGAGCAAAAAATAAAATGGTTCAACTACATAAAGTAGGATCAGCTGGCACGCAAGAAATGAGCAAAAAGTACAAAGTTCTACATAAATGGCAAATGAAAACCTGCAGAAATTATTTGCTACTACAAGCACAAAACATGAAGAGCTTTATAAATCAATACAAAACCCAACAAGCCAAGTGAAATGGTCAAAGGATACTGACATGTATTTTATTGGAAAGAGTTGGTGAATGGCACTTAACACATGAGAAGATGCTTCATCCCACAGATAACGGCTGCCTCACCAATGAGACAGGTCAGTGACATAGCACGTTGCTGAGGCCATGGAACCCCAAGCTCCTTTGACAGCTGCTAGAGAGAGGAAATATCTGGTAGAACCTTTGCAGCAGGCAAGTTTGCAATATGGACAAGTGAGTTGGATTGTGTGTCCTCAAGATTCACATTTTAGGAATTTGATCCTCAAAATCAGGTCTTCTGTAAGAGTAACAAGTGCTCTTAACTACTGAGCCATCTCTCTAGTCCCTCATCAGAATAGTTGGAGAAAAGTATTTATACTGAACATGTATTTATTTTTTTTACTGTCATTGTTTCCTAAACAATCCAGTATAGCACCTATTTACATAGCAATCATAATGTGTTAGGGATTACAAAGAGATTGCAAAAGATTTCATATTTATAAGACAAGGTGTGCCAAATACATGCAAATAACACACAACTTTTATAAGGAACTTGAGCATCTGCAGATTTTAGTATCTGTAGGATTGAGCATTCTTGCCACTAATCCCTTTGCTAGTCTCACTCAATGACAGTCAACTGGCAGAGTAATTATTACTCCCCATGGTTGTCCAGTATTTCCTGGTGGAGATGTATCCTAATCTAATAGACAATTCAGATTTTTCAGTGCCCCAAACAGGAATGCATGTCAGTGTTTCAGTGTTTTGTTTTTTGATTTTTAAGCACTGTGAACACTAAGAGCAATACTTCATAACACATCTTTGTACTTAAAGGTTTTTAGGTATGGTCAGGGATTTTCATTCTGTGGGATGACATCACAGAGTAGGCTGTGTTATCAATCAGATTGGATAATATGTATCTATTTTTCCCCCTGCTGTACTAGAGACTGAACTTCAGGCCTTGAGCTCATCTGGCAAGCGTTCCAGCAACCAAATTCTATCTCCAGCCCTAATCTTGTACATTTAAATAATTCTGCCAGGGTTCTCTCTCTCTGCAAGGCTGGAGCATCCTCATTTTCTTTTGCCATGTGTGGCCCTGGTTTGTGGCCTGACTGATCCTATGCAGATCCTTCTTCTGGAATTTAAAGCACCAAAGGAAACATGGAAAGAGAGTGAAGAGATGTAGTTGAGTCACGCTTGCCTCAAATCACTTTGGAAAACCAACTCCATGTTTTGGAATACATCCTTGTATGTGTTTTGCAAAGCATCCTACCTGAGTTTGCCAGAGTTGGATTCTGTCGCTGGCAACCAAAAGAAATTTACAAACTTAAGAGACAGAGCCTTGAACCTGGTCATAAGCCAAACACACCAACTCCAGCTACAAACTCAGCTCTAATCCACGCCACAGACTTGATTCTCACCCAAGTTTGAAACTGAGGACCCATCCTAACCTCACAATTCACTGAGACCTGTCTGGCATCTCTCTAATGGGATACAAGGGGTTTCAGGTGAGCCTGCCAGCTACTAAGTTGCAGCCAAATGTCTCTAGAGCTTGGGACTCAAATTTAAGTCTCTGTGACAACTAAACCCATGGCTTCAGCAGTGGAAGAGAATTCCTTATAAAGCAAAGCTGGTACAGCTAAAGTTCGAGGTGGCTGGTGAAGGAGGTGTGGGCTTCAGAAAATAACATCAAAAGAGAACCTGGTGGGGCCAGATCAGGGGGTTAGTTTGTGAAGGTAGAGGATGAGGGCAGGGAGCTCTGAATCAGTTTCCACACAATGGGGCCAGATTTGAGAAAGTTGGGTATCTAGATACAAATGGGAAACAGATGGGGCTAGACTGAATTCACTGCTGGGGACCGGGTGGGTCCTTATGAGACAGGGGACCTGCACCCAAAGATCTGCACACAAAGAATTTCCATGGAGAGGTGCAGGCAGTCTGTAGTCCAAAGGCCTCCTTTGTCTCTCAGCTTCCTGGCACTGTGTCAACCTGCCGATAGCCCCTCCCCAAGCTGCCTTGACTTCCCATAAGCCCAAAGCCATCTCCCGCCACCCCAGTCATCCCCCTCCCCCTCTCCCCACCTCCACTTCATTCTTTCCTCCCTTCCCTTACCTGGCAGGGCTTCCATTGCATGCCTGCTGTTGAGTTTCAGGGATTAGAACTTTGATGTGTGTGTGTGTGTGTGTGTGTGTGTGTGTGTGTGTGTGTGTGTGTGTGTTTTACCTGAGGGATTTAGTTTCTTTCTCTTTTCCCTAGAGTTAGTAGGATCTTGCTCATTCTGGTCTCAGTCTCACCTCAAGGAACACTGTAGGAATTAGACAGGACTTTCTGGGTGTGGGGCTGAAGGGGTAAGGCAAGAGTGTGGGAAAATGCCTATAATCTGTCAGGTGAGTGCTTTACCTCCAGTCTCATTTACTCCTCACAAGAAGCCAGGTCATTGTCATCTTCAGATAAGTAGCTAAGGCCTAGACATGTCAAAGGGTTCGTCTGAGGATACTCAGATGAAGCAGGGCTGGATTTTGGACCTGGGCCTGTGCATTACAAGCCTAGCTACTTCAAGGCCTAAGGTTGGAAGAAGGTGATAGCCTCAGTTCCTGCCTAAAAAGGATGCCTTCCAAGTGGGGAAATCCCTGGTGGAGGCTGAGAATAGCATCCTAGTACCAGCCGAGCACCGAGCCTAAATGGGCAGCAGGTTCTAAATAGACTGGGGGAGGGGGTTGGAGGGGCCTGGAGGGGTCTGGCTGGGCTGACAGAGAAACAGATTGTTCTCCACTCTTCCCTGAGTGTTTCCATCCACTAATAGTGTTGGGGTAATAGTGGTGGGTTAGGCAGAGTTCAAAGGTCACAACATAGCCATTCACAGGCAAGAACTCTGGGTTGCCCAGAGGCCTCACATTTCCATCTTGGCAATAGAGAAATTGTATTAGCTAATGGCTGAGACCCATGGCAGTTGCTGCCAGTGTATGAGTGCCTGTGTGTGTGTGTGGGGGGGGGGGATTGTCAGCCTAGGCAGGGAAGAAACATTGTGGCCTCATCAGTAGGAGAGCTTTGCCCACAGAACATGACTTGGGGTAAGAGCAAGAGCAAATATATGCTTGGAAGGTGGATCAATTGCTGGCACAAAAATAGCTCCATTGGGCTGGCCTGGGATCTGAGCCCTGCCTCTGGCTGCCTCATTCACAAAAGAAGGGTAGAGGAGAAGCAAGCTGCAGGCTGGAATTGTGGGAAACAGGCCTTTGAAAATAGGAACACCACTCAGGGAGGTACAAGAAAGAGCTGGAAACACAACACTGTTAGTTGCCCTGAGAAGAGGAGCAAAAGGGGAGAATTTAATTTCAAGCAAAAGACTGAGTTCGGAATTCCATCAAGGCCTGAGGTGCTGGAGTTTCTTCACAAGACTGCTAAGCTAAGTATAGTAGTGATACGTGCCTCTATTTCCTGGCAGTTAGTAGACAGAAGCAGGGCAATCATCACATCTTCAAGACCAACCAGGGCTACACATACAGGCTAAATTCTAAGCCAATCAGAGTTAGTAAAATCCCGGGAAAAAAGCAGGCCAATAATTCTGCTTGCTGTGCCACCCCAAACAAATCTTTTTTAACACCCTCTTTCCACAGTGTTCCCATCAGCACAGTAAGTTTGGATCTAAATGCCCTCTAAAAAATCTGGCAGTATTTGTATTCCAGAATCTTCTATAAGAATGCTCTGAGTTCCAGCCATTTGAGTTTGTGCCTCAGACACACTGACAGTTGTCTTTCTGTACTAATGGACCGTGGGAGTCAGAGTAACCTTGGAGGCGGGCACTGAAGTCACCCTGGAAGCCAAGGCATGCAGCTCATTGTTTTGTCCTAGATGCTTGCTTCGAGTGGTACCCTTTTTATTTCCCAGCTTTCTCTCTCCCTACCTCTATTGTACCTCCCCACCTGGTTTCCAGAGACCTCCTTTCTCTGCCGGGAACATAGTTATCTCCCTCCTGTATCTAGCACCATCGCAGAAGTGACTCAGCAGACTTGCAATGTCTGACTTGCTCCCGTACCTCTTTGCTGAACAGCTAGTTCCTTTTGCGTTTCCTCTCAGTGCTGGCCATTGAACCCAGGGCCTCAGGAATGCTTAACAAGTATTCTACCTCTAAGCCCTCTTTGTGCTTTTATTCCGAGACAGGGTTTTGCTATGTTCCTGAGGTTGGCCTTGGACTCATTCTGTAGCCCAGATAGACTAGACTTTGAATTTCTGATCCTCTTGCCTCAGTCTCCCTAGCAGCTGTGATCACAGGCCTATGCCACTAGACCCAGCCTTTCCCTTTTGATCTTAACTGAAATGACACACACCCCCTTCCAAGACGTCTTCCCTGGCCCATTAGTCTAGGTCTAGTCATGCTCACTCATGCTGGTGGATTTATAACACCCATCACGACGGTATGCAGGCCATGTAAAGATCTCTGTCTGTCTCCTTTCCAAATTAGCTATGCGAAGACAGTGGCTTTGTGTACCTTGTTTCACAGCTGGTGACCAGCAATCAGGACATTTTCAACCAACAAAGATTTCTTGCAAAGACAATCTCTAGTAGCTGTTTTGTATTGTAGGCCTACTTGGGGGCAGGGTGAGATACAGACAGCATCTCACTTGCTCCTTGGAGAACGGTCTCCATTTCTGATTTCATAGGTACAGAGACAGAGAGGCAGAGAGGTGACAGGTTTTGTCCTGCCAAGAGATCTTTGTCCCAAGCTACTGTGGAGTCTGGCTTGACAGCAGGTCTGCCTGCTTTGCTTTTTTTTTTTTTTTTTGCCTGCCACCAGTCAGCCAGCCACCCTTCAGAGGGAGAGGAGCAGCAGCTGTGGCCTCTCCTCTTGTTTCCATAGCAACCAGTGCTTGCCTGATTACGTATCTCCCCCCCCCCACCACCACCACCTCAGCTTCAGAGCTTCTTGAGAGCAGGGTCCATGGCAAGCATTGCTTATCATTGCATGGCTCTGGGCTCTGAGTATTACTTAAATGAACAAAAAATGAATACGTGACCATCCACGCATATGGGCTTTTAAAAGCTTTCATCGCAAACAAGGCACCTGGCAGTCTGTAGTGGCTAAGGGAGGGGGTTCTTGAGGATGCAGTGCTCCTCAGCTCACCTCTGCTGAGTGGCGTGGGTGGCCACCCCCACTCTTTTCTTTCCCCCGTTGCCTAGAGAAGCTCTTTAGAAAACAGGCAAAGTCCTACGTGGCCAGGGCTGTTGTCAGGAGGGGGGGGGGGATGCTAGAGATGGTGTGACACCCTCCATACATGCATTTACTATCTTTCCCTAATAGAAGGAAGCCATCTCAAATGGCCAGCTTTTGCTTTGAGGATTATTCGAAGCAACTGGGCTTCCGCACAATTCTGATGTTCAGACGACCATCTTGAAACTTGGTCTCTTCCCCTCTCCATTCCCATGACAACAACAGTAATCTAGCTCTCCACCATCTTCCACCTGAGCAGCTCCAACCATAACCTCCCTGCCCCCACTCCTGTCCACTTCCTTTCCTCCCTCCTCCTCCTTTTGCTGCAGTTTTTCCATGGCACAGACAAAACAATGGTACCACACAGAAATCCCCCAATGTTATTCCCAGTCAGAGACACAGGGGAGGTAGGTGCAGACATAATTTTTGTGGCATAGAATATAAGTCACCAAGGCCCCGGAGTGGGAGCAGGCTGACTCTTCACGCATTCGTTTAATCTTTCATGTTGTTTGCCATACGTGTTTAACTCTGGACCAGACACTGAGCTCCTGAGCTTCAAGCTCACAAGGATGGGACCATGATGAGTCCCCACCTTAGTGGAAAGGGCCAAATAAAAGACCTAGTACCACGATCTATACTTTTCAGGGCATCATAGGGATGTACAGGACAGTATGCTGGCGTGAATCAGCAGAACATCACAGGTGAATAACTGGAGCTAGGCATTCTACGAGAAGTCTTTGATATGGCAGGCATGGTGATGAAAACCTATAATCCCAGCACTTGCAGACCAGGAGGTAGAAGCAGGAGGATCTCAAATCCAAGCTAGCCTGGGCTACATCCCATCTCAAAAAAGAGGGTTGGGGTTGGGGTTTCAAATATTTTCCAGAAGAAGGAAATCTGTGGTGCTGTGGAATTAAAGTATATGTCATAGGGACCTCATAGAATAGGGGAGAAGGCCAGAGGACGGGCTGGAAAGAGGGCCAAGGCAGCTGTTGGGGAGGACTTAGGAAGATCAAAAGTTCAGGAGGATGCTGCCGAAGACGTGGACATGTGTGTTTCCTCTATTCTATGACTCGGTCCAGATTTAAAGTCCAAGGGGAATGTCTGGTAACTGCCAAAGCTTGCCTTCTGGTTAGATTGGGCTGGGGACAGGAAGGCCATGTCCTTTCAGCTTTGTGCTGGGAGGCACACATGGAATTACTGTGTCACCAACTTCATTCCCAATGAGGCAGAGGTCATTCGCTGAAATGAAACAGAAACCTGAGGAAAGAGCAGAAATGAGATCAGATCGGCCCAACCATGAACTAGCCAAGCTACATTCCCTGATAGAAGGTAGGGGAAACGGAGGAGGAGGAGGAGGAGGAGGAGGAGGAGGAGGAGGAGGAGGGCATTGCAGTGAAGGGAGCAGATCAGGGCAGAGCTCAGTTGGCTGGGCCTGGGATGCTAGGCTGCACAGCATGGCTGGAGAGGAAGGACAGAAGGGAAACTGCTATACATGGACCAGGAATAAAGGGGGACTGCAGGCCCTGGAGCCAGACTGTGGGGAATAGCAGGGGCATGAGAATTCACAGATGTATCAGTGAGAGCCAATGAGATGGCTGGGTGGGTTAAAATGGCTGCCCCCCAAGCCTGATGACTTGAGTTCAGTTTCCTCAGTGGAAGTGAAGAATCTACTCCCACGAGTTATCTTTTGACCTCTACAACTGTGCTGTGGCACACAACTGCTCTCGTGAGTAAATAGATAAAGGGATGCAAGAACTCATTTAAAAAAGACTTAATCAAAGCTGGGCCTGGTGGTACATACATCTAATCCTAGTCCTTGAGAGGCTGGGGCCAACCTGCTCTATACAGCAAATTCCAGTCTAGGCTGCAGGAAGAGACCTTGTTTCAAAAACAAAAACAAATTAACAAGTCTAGGGCCAGGCCCAGTGACATAGGCCTCTAATACCACCTAGTCAGGAAACTGAATCAAGAGGCTCACGAGTCCAGAGTCTGCCTGTATAACTTGGTGAAATACTGACCCAAAGTAAGAAAATGCAAATACAGGCTGGGAATATAGCTCAGGGTTAGAATGCCTGCCTTGCAGATGAGATCAACAAGGAATGGCTTTCCGGCACTGTTCATAGAGCATGACTCAAAAGCAATTCAGGACCCAGAATCCTTGGCTATGTGAAGGTGAGTAAGACCTAGGAGGGAAGAGAACGCTCTCAACACCCACACATTCAATAGCAAGCGTCAGAGGCCTGGGTAGGTGTGGGGAAGGGCACCGACCCTCTAGGAGCCCTCGCATAGTCTGCTACTGGAATGTCAATGGATACTCTGGTGAGCAATCTGAAAATTCAAGTCATAGTTTTAAATATGTATACCTTGACAAGTTGATCTCCAGGAATTTATTCCCAAAGAAGGGATTTGACAACTGTGTATAAGCAGACAGATATACAAGGCCATAAGCATTATTTGAAAGAGAGAAACCCAGAAATGGCCTCAACATTAGGACTCCAGGGCCTGGTCTGCATGCTAAGCTTGCCCTGCAACAAATAGGGCAGGACAGGAATGGATATAGGTACCCAGGGGAGAAGGTAACTCTACCCCTCTCTTTTTCTCTCTCAAGTGTGGAGTTTTGTTAATTACACTGCAGCAGGCACATTAATTCCTCAAGATAAGCACACACTTTTCTGGGTCTCTGAGAGTACATCTGCGAAGGTCATAGCTCTTGCTGAAGATTTTATCTGAAGAGAGGAGAGAGCTGTAACAGAGGAGGGTAGGGAGAATTCAGAGGGAGGCAAGTTGTTTTCTGCTTATATAGTTCAACCTGTTCCCTGAAAAGTTACAAAAACAGCCATGAGTGAGCTCCGGGGGAGTTCTGCCGAGGAGGAAGTGGGCCTTTGCTTAATACTTTAAACACTTCTGCATTGTCGGAATGTTTTAGACTCCAAAGTGCCAGATCACAGAAGTCAAAAGTCAATCCAAACAAAGAAGATACTTGCCTTTGCGAAAAGGATAGGCTAAGCTGCCTGACCAGCCTCCCCAGCAGGGCATCCAAAGTCAGCCCTGCTGATGTCTTGGAGCAGTCTCTCACTACTGCCCTGCGTATTACTGATGCAGATCGTTAGCACTAGATAGCTCTGGCTTCTATGTAGAGGGGGTCGCACATCCCCGCTCTAAGTTGTGACAATGTCTCCAGACACTACCAGATGTCTCTTAAGGGTCCCAGGCACACCTGCTTCAATATGCAGGCAGCTTCATTAAGCTCCTCAGCTGATGGCTCTCTCCCAACAGTCTTCTGTAGCTCCATTGCTCTGGGAGACAGGAGATGGGCTTCCCTAGCCAATCCTCTGCCACCTGCTAGATCTGTGCCTGTGGGCCCTTGGAACCTCACTTTCCTTACCTCTAAAATGGATTCATGGCTCAAGGATAGCCAGATTCTCATCTGCTCATCTCATCTTGCATCTTCCCCAAAGGCTTTAAAAAGTCTTCGTGAAGCCATCACAGCAACCACCCCCCTGGACCTCACTTCCTGCCCGGCTGCTACCCTCTCTCCTTTCAACTCAATCCATCTTGGGCTGAATACATGGTTCCCTCCCCAAACCCATGATAGTCTTCTGTTACTGTTCATAGCAAAGGACCTCTGTCACTTTGCAATATCCAAACTACAAGTGTGGCAGATGTTCTCAGTATCACCTACATTCCCAACTGCACAGGCATGCTCATTCATTTTACCTCCTAAGTGACTTTGGTTTTCAAAAGTATTTCTTTGGAAGGCAAATTTCTATGAATTCTAGGGCAGCCTGAAATACTGAGTTCATGGCCAGCAAGGGCTATATAGTGAGACTTTGTCTTAAAAACAAGAACCACCATCTCAACAAAATGTTAGAGGTACAACTTGTTGGCGAGCATTTGTCTAGCATGAATAAAGCTCTGGTCTCCACCCAGCACACACAAAAACTGGGTATGTGTTTTTAACTAGGCAATGCATTGTTAATTTATAATCAGGTAATACATTTGAAACTCAGAAATACATTGCAGGATTCAGTGAGGAATCTCAGTGCAATTCCATCAACTTCCACACCTGCCCCTCCCCCCTGCACACATAGGATGATGACCGCTATGATTTGAGACTGGTTATCCTTCAGTGCCTTCTTTATGGGAAACAGACACTGTGCATTCTCCTGTCTCTTATCCTCCCATGAAACAAACAATAGCGACTACGCTGCTGTGTACCTCGCTCTTCCCCCTAACAATGTATCTTGTCAATCTCTTTGCTTAGTACACAGAAAGCTTCATCAGTCCATTTTTACACATACTACTCTCCTGGGTACAGCTTGCCTTGCTTATTTTGCTGGAGTATTTACCAGCACCAGCTTTAGGTGGTCTTTTGTGATTACAAACCATATAGAAATATATGCATTATGTACTTTCTTGTGTTGCTGGGAATGGGACGCAGGGCCTCCTGCACACTAAGCTAGTGTTCTTACCACTGACCACTGACCTGCATCCATAGCCTGGTCTAAACATATTTTAAGTCTATCTGTTTTGGTCTCTTTTGTGTCTACTCTAAGGCAAGAGTCGACACTATCCTTATTGAACCCAGCAGAGTCGTCTCCGAAATTTGCTGTTCAAATCTTCACTTGTCTGAATGCTGTTTTCAGAACACAGCCGTAAATCCTAGATGTGGCGGTTCCAGCCTGCAATTCCAGCACTTAGGAGGCTAATGCAGGATTGCAAGTTTGAGGCCAGCCTGAGCTACGTAAGAGGAAAAAAAATATTTAAAAAAAAAATAGCTATCACAGGCTGGAGCAATGGCTTCGTTATTAAAGGCCAGGCTCACACCCCAAAAAATAACCATCAAAGCACAACTATGAGCATTTTCGTTGTCCTGCCGAAAGCCTAATCTGGCTCTCCTGTGATCCAGAGGAGCCAGAAAAGCCTTTAGGCCTGTGAAACCATGTGGAGCCCCATCTCCCCGTCCTCTCCCTGCTTCCTCCTCTGCCTCCCCCCCCTTTACCACACCACTTTTGCTGATCACTTTGGGGCTCTTCTTTTTGCGTGTGTTGTTCCTGCCCTGCTCAGTTCAGCACATCCATCTTCAGACCTCAGCTTCCTTGTCAGCTCCTCAAGAGCCTTTACTGACCTCCCTCCTGGGCCAAAGCTCTGAAGACTTCTAGGTTCTCCCAAGTGCACCATACCTCTTTACCATAACTCTAGGCTGAGCTACAATTCCACACTTCCTGCGGGATAGGTTGATTCGTGGCTCACTCCACTACCCCATGGAAACTGTGAGGTCCGAGAGCAGGGCTATTCCTGTCCTTTACCCACCAAGGCCCTGAATGTAAGGAAACTGCTAAGTGAGTCAACCAAAAATGGAGCCATCACCAGTCCCCAGCAGAAGCCCCGCACATGCCCAGTGAGGGCTGTGCTCTGGAGCCTGATTGACTAACATACACATTCAAGTGGACTTATTCTGCAATCACCAGGCCTGCAGCTTCTGCCTGGGGCCTCCTATTCCTTCATGCGACTCATTTGAAGGTTGTTCACCCTTTCCTGGAATCCCCCTCTTTTGTCTTGGTGTGATGCCCCCAGGAGTCTCTACCCTCAACTACTTCCTCTCTGCCTTTTCTTCCTCTGCCCACTCATGAAATTCTGCAACTGGTATCCTCAGGTCTCTCTCAGGTGCCTTGCCTTTCCTGCATAAAACTGCTCTCTGGTCTTCTCGTCTATGCTGGAAGCTTCTGCCAGCACATATGCACAACCGCTGAATCGCATTTCCAGGTTTCTATAATTCACCTCAGGTTCCCTAATACATGTAATGTAATGTAACGAGAATGAATGTAAACAGAACCAGAGAGCAAAAATCCTGTTTGGGTTTCTTAAAATGTTCCTTTTCCCCAAGCTGTGTTTGCCATCCAGGACTGGTGTAACTCCTATTGTCAAATGCATGAATGTGATGGTCCCAAGGTAGAATGGGGACAGCTTTCTTCTGCAAATAGACTTTCCTCTCAGCAGGGGAGTAGGACAGGGAAAGGGCTGGGGTCTGGGTCCCTTGGCCTGTGTTTTTCTTATGCAGGCCCAGGCAGATGCTTCCTAGCTAGAGTAAGAAGGAAGGTGTTAATCCAAGCACAATCTGTACCCAGGAGTCAGCAGCCCCAAGTCAGCACATTGTCTTCCAAGGGTACTTCGGGTCCTTTGTAGAAACTATTAGGCAGTCCCCAGGGGGAAAGTAGCCCCTGCTCATGAGAATATCCTTGAGCATGTCATGGTCAGCCTTGTAGCCTCAAAGAAGTGGCTGTCTTGACCTATAGGAGTGTTGCCAGAGACAAAGGGCATGAGGTAGAGACCATCTGGTCAGAGACCAGGCCACCTTGCTCCCAGTGCCAGGGCCTTGCTAGCCAAGGCCAGAGTAGAGGAAGGCCCATTTGGAGAGGTAGAGAGATTCTGCTGGTGTCCCTGCCACATTGCTTGAGGCAGAACCTCCTATTGCAGGCCAGTCTGAATGAAGGACAAAGCTCTCTCCTTTTTGCCATGAGAAGTGGCATAAAAGAACAGAGTTTTCTAGGTCATAGCTGAGCGGGCCCCAGATCTACCCATCTTATGATCTCAGAGAGAAAGCAAAGCTCTGTTTAAGGCAGAGAATGTCCTGTTCATGTTCAGCCCCACACTTGGAATCCCAGGGCCTTAAGCTTACGGCTTGACCTCGGGGCTGCTTGGCCTTCCAGAGTTCATAGTTTGTGTTTCCTAGGTCAGAGAGAGCCCACAAGCTTAGAGAAAGATACACAAGTAAAAGATACAGTGTGAAAGATGCTGGCAAGTGGGTAGGGCGATAAAGAGAGTAACTGGGGGCGGGGGGGATAGGCAGGCTGAGTGTAGGATCTTCAAGGTGTGGTCAGGGAAGGCCTCCTTACTGAGGACCCATTAGAGCAGACTGTGAAAGTGGAGGGGGAGGGCAGAGCAGTGCTCTGTGCTACATGATGAGGATGTCACATAGTGGGCCTTCTCCATTATAATATATTTTCCAGGATTGCGACCTCAAGGCATCAAAGGAAGCTGTTCTTTGAATTTTGGCCTGACCACAGGGACAGAAAAAAAAATATATCTTTTGAAACTAAGTCTGGGAAGAGAACTGAAAATCCATGACAACCTGGGTCGGGTACTAACAATAGTGATCTTAGTAATAGTAGTATTTAATCTACCTTAGGTCATATATGCCAGATAGTATTTGTAATATATTCATAAGGTATGGCAGTCCATCCTCAGGATGAACCTGAGTGTTGGGTGCAATTCTTTGTTTAATAAAATATTTATTGATTTATTCATTTATTTGTTTATTTATTTATTTATAAGTCCTGGTACCCATAGGCTTGAATGTCAGATCCCCAAGAGTTACAGATTGTTATAAGTTATCTGACACAGATATTCAGAGTTGAACTCAGGTCCTTTGGAGGAACATGTTCTAAATTGTTGAGTACATGTTCTAAATTGTTGAGCTATCTCGCTGGTCAGCTGCTAAATGCTATTCTTTGCCTATTACATACATGAGAAAATGGAGACTCAGAGTAGTTACAGAACTTGCCAACAAACAGCAGCTAGGCTTTGATCCTTTTAGGAACAGGAGCAAACTGTACCAATGTGGTCAGAAGAGCGGACTGGAGACAGGGGGCCACACGAGACTGTCACTTGACTTTGCAGCTGTCGTCAGAAGAGCCAGGAAGTTCAGATTCAGTTGAAAGCCATGACTAGAGAGGTATGGTGGCACAAGCCTGTAATCCTAACCCTTGGGAGTTGGAAGGAACCGGATGGCAGATTTAGGCCGGGCTGGGCTACATTAACTTCATCTATTTCAAAATAAAGTCATATGAAGCATGGCATCTGACCTGAGCCAAGGGGAGG